>CM042149.1:20708581-20741081 GCA_023376005.1 Doryteuthis pealeii
AAAAAAAAGAGAGAGATAACTGAAATGCCAATTAATCGTTTTTGTTCTTTAATAAGAAAAATAACCATATGTATTGTATAAAAACGTAATAAGTAGAAAAGTATATAAATTATGTGTTGTAATATGTTTTATGTTTATTTTTTTTATGAATTATATTTTTTCGTTTAGCCTTTTTAAATTTGAAGCTTAAATATTTTTTAGTGGAACTTACATTAAGTGTATCTCAAATTTAGTTCACAGACACAAAACAAAAAAAGTCGACTGAATGACAACTTGCAACTCAGAAATTTCAAATTGCGCACTCATAAGTCAAGATACCACGGTATAAATAAAGTAAAAAACGAATTAGGATTTTACCTATTTACTTCTCATAACTAATGTTCTATAAATAGAAATACTATCGTCAGATGAAAAGTTTCATCCAGAGTTGGTGCTTGGGGTCTCCAATGGGCCCTCTGAATCTAATGAATGGGGAACTCATGTCAACCTCTTGAGAGAGAGGTATTAGTCGGAGTTAAGGTTAGAGTGGTAGAGGGTTGCAGATTATTTGCAGCGATGTATGCAGCGCCGTGTAGTGCAGTTAGTGATTAGGGGACGTGACTGGGCTTTGTTGCATTGTCATGATTGTTTCTATTAGGTAGAGTTATATAGTAGTATATGTGAGAGAGAGATAATCACTGGAACCACTAATATCGCGCTCGCTCGGAGAGATCCATCATGCTATTCCTTGTAGTTTTTATACTGCTTGCTGGTCAGCATTTGAGTACTCTTGATTTATTAAACAACTTTTTTTAAACAACTGTTTATTCTCATCCTTGTATGTAAGCTGTATATATCATCATTATCATGTGCGCGCATGTATGCACGGAATATCCATGAACTCCTGTCAACTGTCATTTTGTCATCCATTGTCCCAGAATCCAGTAGCTGCGCAGAGGCTGATCAAAGTAGGTCTTGCTGATGGCCCACATGTTGGTGTTCCAACATGGAGGACATCACTTTTGAGTTCAATCCTTGCTTCTCCGCAGTGTCCAGGTCATGTTTGTTTCACTAGGATGCTCTGTGTGATAGGGGTTTAAGTGGGCCATACAGCTGCTTCTTGTGGAGTATTTTTCCACGATTTATTTAAGATTGCATGCAGTCATTCGGTGTGCTAGCTCCGCATCTAGCTTATTCGTAGGCAACTTCAAGATTCAAAGTGACTCTCTCTCTCTCTGTGTATGTGTGTGTGTTGTGTATAAAATATATAATATATGTATGTATAAGGAGTTATGATTGTGTCTGATGTTGTGGTACCACATGACTTTGAGTATATGGAACTGGATCATATTTGATATTTAAATTTTAAACCTTGTTCTTTGTTGTAACACCTAATGTGCTTTTTAAGCTTTTCCTATGGACTTTATTGTTCTTATTTATAGTTCTCCTATAGCTCAGAAGCCTTTTCAGCAGCAGTGCTCAATAATTCTCCAATCGAGCGACTTTTTGTATGATTCCAAAGTTTCTTCTTTTCTGTTCTGTTACGGCATTCACCCTGGATCAATTGAGCCAGCTTCAACCAACTAAATTAACTTGTGGTGAATTCATGTTCTCTTGTTACAAAGAGAATACAAAATTCACAAGTGGTCCCCAAACCCTTCATGCATCCTGGTCAGGGGGAAGGAGATGCTCTTGTTTGCAGCAGATTCCTCAGCCGCAGTGACAAGTAACACTAAAAGTTGTTGATTCCTGATGATGGATGAAAGATACCCATTGGATTTTTTGCCAGAGCTCCTTTGGTCAAGTTGTAGCCCTAATACCACTGGGTGCCAGACCTGTTTGCCTTGGGTGATGCTACCAGGAAGTTAAGTTCCTGATGGCATGGCTTGAAACTACCAAAGTTACACCCTTTCACAATGAAGAGGGGTTGACTTTAGAAATAATATATTAGATGGTTGTTGAACAAAGAGCTCCTCTGCCCATTTACAGGTTTGTTTTTTGTTCTGCAGGTGTGTCTGCCACCCTCCTCAATAGACAAAATCTATGGGTTATCGGTTGTTGCAGATGATTTGACTATGAAACAGGTAGTACTGAGTTACATATAGTACCAGTAGTACATTGAGCGACCCTGACAGCAGAAAGTTTAGCAGGTTGGTTTCCTCTTTTGAAATCTTTGTCGTCTACAACATTATAAAAGCTTGCATTTTCGTTATGCACCATTGTCCACCTTTTAGTTCAGATTTTATTTTCTTTTGTTTTCATATTTTGTTACCTTCTTGCCAAGTAGATTCTTCTTTTTTTTTTTTCCTTTTTTTTTTGTATTTTCCCAGCTCCATTTTGTAATCATTTTTTTTTTTTTTTTGGTGGGGGGACTTCCCACCTGTACAAACACTTTTGACGGATATTTATCATTCTTCTTCAATGATTTGAAGTTACTTTTCCATTTCTAATGTTTTAAAACTTCTTTCCTTTCCTTTTCTTTTATACACAAAACTATATCTGAAGGGCGAGGGCTCCAGTTCTGGAGATCATTGACATTACTCCTAGATCCATTATAACCTGAAGTGGTAGTACCTAGTAGGTCCATCTGTGTGTCAAATAAAAAAGTCGTTGGGGTGGCCTAAAGTCGGTATCAGCCAATCAGCGAGGGAGTCTATTTCCTTTTCATTAGTGCTAGACCAAGGAGATTGTTTTTTGCATCTGTAGTGGAGTGTCACACCTACCATCAGCTCCTTACTTTACTGCACAGATCCCTGTGCTACTCATTCACTAAGTTGGCGAGGGTCGGTATCGAACTAGGGACCTTGTTGTTTCTAGCCGAACGCTCTACCGACTGAGCTAACTGGCCCTAAATAGATCTGTTTAAAAATTGTTTTCAATAGGACTACTTAATGCCATACAGCTGTAAATTATTTTATTAAGCTATAATAGTTTACTAGGGATTTTATATATATATATATATATATAAACGAAAAATCTGGAAAAAAATAGCTGGTGTAATGGTTCCCGCCTGTCAGATTGACAGTCAGGGTTCGAATCACACACAAAGCAGTCTTCCTGTCTATAGCTCTGCTGATGAAGCCTAATAGGCTGAAATTTACATACAGAGATTGATTTTTCTTGATTTATTTAGCCTTACATTTGAATAGGTATGCCCGCCTAATTCATTAATTTTCAATTAATTAATTTTCAAAATTAGGTATGACTTCAATTAAGCACATTCCCCCCTCCCAAATATATATATTAATACTTGTGTTTCTTACTGTTATCATATTGCAACACCCTCTGGTTAAAAATTAGACCGTCTAGTGCTAGCGAAAATGGGTTAGACTCCCTCGCTATCCGACTGATACCGACAATAGGCCACTCTACAAACTTTACTTACTTTAGATAGGAATACTTAAAACCATACAATTGTGTGCAAAGTATTTGTATTAGGTAGGAATACTTGATATGATATAACTGTGTGCAAAACGTTCTAAAAAAAATCAACTAGAATAAGAAATATGGATATGAACATAAAAGTATGAGATTCCCTAACCTCTTGGTATAAAGTAACCCTAGTCAAGTTGCCATGCCCTTAAAATCAATCTTTTTTTTTTTTCTTTTATTACTTAAATGTTTATCCAGGGGCACTTCACATGCTGAATTAGCACTCCATTGTTAGTGAGTTCGAGTGTCACTGGGTGCCTCATACTTTTGGCTTTGTGCTGTAACTAAGCTAAGCTTAGTAAATGATTATTACTTATTTATTTTTAGGTATCACTTAATTAGTCTACAAAAATATTTTAAATCATCTACTGCAGAGACGGTCTTATTTCTCTACCCTCCCTCTCTTACCATCCGTAATAAATATTAGCATTGTTTGTTTATTTAATATTAGGATCTCTCTTTAGTTGAATATTTTCTCACCCCCAACAGTCCTCTTTTTTCTTCTTTTTTTTATTACTAATTTGTCTAGAATAAGGAATGTCTCGTCAGACATACCTGAGGGGTGGAGGGTAATGAATGGACAGTCTGGAGACCCCTCGTTTGTGAGTTATGTACGTAAAGAACATTTTTTTTCTATTTTTATTTTATTTATTCGTCTTTTTTTTTTAATTTCCTAAAATTATCTCAGGTTATCTCATAAATAACACATTGAATTATTAATTCATGATTTATGTATTAGAAAAAAATATCCGACTCTTTAGCAATTAAACGTTAGAAAATAATCAAAACCATATGGTAGAAATGGAGCTTGGTTTCTTGGACTCGTTGGTAAGTTACCTGTTGTCATATGTAGGTAATGAAGGGAGGGAGTGCTTACATGAAACATTTGTAGTGTACAGTGATGCTGATTGGCTTTGAATGAGTCGCCGGGAAAATTTATGGGTCCCAACTAAAGCCGTCTAACTCCTACCCTGTAATCTATTCTGTATAATTCGTCTCTAAGAAACTATTGAAATGTATTTACAGTTAGTTTAAAAATGGTGAGGGAAGAAAAAACGAAAAAACACTGGGACGCATGGATACGTCATTTTAGATTTTTGTGCGTCAGGTACGCAGGACGCGTACCTATCAGCATCTCTGAATGTATATACATAGGGACCAACAATTTAACTGTAGACTTTCACTTGAAAAAAAAAAAAAAAAAAAAAAAACGAATTAAAATTAATTAAATCGATTATTAAGGCGATTTTTTTTGTTTTAGTTGAAAAGTAGTAACATAATGAGCATCAGTAAAAAAAAAAAATAAAAAATTACATATGTAATCAATTTTAAATACATTTTAAACATTAAATCAGCCTCAAAATTTACGAAATCCGACGCTAAGTTATGTGCTTACAAAACACGATATTAAGTTTTAAAACTTATAAAAGTTTCTTAGAAATCAATAGCAACCCCCCCCCCAAAAAAAAACAAACATAAATAGACATGTACAGAAAAATTATTACCTTGTTGATATTTATTTAAATGTCATCATGTCACGCTGATAGCACAGATTCTCATGACCTCTCACCTCTCACCTCTCGTCCCTATAGGTTATTACTCCTGGCAAGTCCTCCTAATGACATCCAGTATCCGTACAGAGCTGATCAATGTAAGTCTTTGCTGGTCGGCTCACCCTGGTGTGTCCATGTGTAGGTGTCCACAGACAAACATCACTTATGAGTTCGTCCTTACTTTTTCAGCAGTGTCCAGCATGTCTTATTCATCTTACTTGGATGATGTGTGTGATAGGAATTGAGTGGCCAGTCTGCTGCTTTTAGGATTTGTTCAAAACATTACACAACATAATTATGCAGTTCTCATCTGGCTTTTTCTCTAAGCGTTTCGTTTGAGTCCCAGTGGTGCAGCCTTGCAGTAGTACTGACACGGCTACAGCTAGGTAGAATTCTCGCTTTATCTTATCAGAGAGATCAGTTTTCCATGTGATCGATGATCTGTCTAAAGCAGTCCATGCCATTCCTATCAAATACACAAGAAATGGGAATATAAACGTACAATGAACGCGATTCCTTAACTTATAAGTATAATATAACCCTAGACGGGCTGACGGCTTTAAAATCAAACTTAAATTTACCTGTAAGGTGGGCGCCACCTGTGGTGCATTTTGCTGACCAATTCACGAATGTAACTAGATTGGTTTAATGGCATACCAACCTTCATAGAGTTTTTTTTTTAAAAAGCTGTGAGGAGAAGTTTGGAAATGCCTAAATGGGCGTTTGTTCATTTCATTTCACTTCCTGTTGGTCAGGGTATTTTCCTACCCTCATCATCAGCCGGGGGTTGACATAAGGCCATTTTAACGTGCGGGAACCACGCACAAACCAATGCTCATTCGATAGATACGGCCAAAAAAAAAAGTGTGATTCTCGTCGGCATTCCCCGTTTGGGGCGCAGCAGGCACCGGTAAATAAACCCAGCTCTGCCCCTTTAAATGTGTTGCCTAAGGGTGGGGAACGGTTCCTTAGGAACGCGCGAGATATTTTTCTTTATTGATTCCGAAGCCGAAGCTCCATTTAAGAATAACGTCCCAGTACAGCTGCTGTTTTGTATGATGTTGCTTCAAAGATTTGTTCAAAACAGCACATATCATCCTTACAGCTTTTTCTCCGACGTTTTTGTTAGCGTCCAGCCGTATAGTAGTACTGACACGACTTGGAAGAATCCCCGTTTTATTTTATCAGTGATCAAATTTCTATATGGTCGATAACCTGTCAATAGCATTCCATGCTTTGCCACGTATATTTATATATTAATTTGAAACTAGCAGGACCTGTGGATGTATTGTATCACAGTATGATAATTACAACGTTTGATATGTTTACTTAAGAGCTATTGTTAAATGATTCAATATGTAAAAAGTATAATGATCTTGATTTAACTCTCTCTTATTCTTTTTCTTTCTTTCTTTCTTTCCTTCTTTTCATCTTTTCATTATTATGTTCGATTGAAGCAAATAAATGTTATCGGTTCCGCGCGCTCACCCCCCCTCTCTCTCTCTCTCTCTCTCTCTCTCACCGCCTACCCCTTTCTTTCTTTCTTTCTTTCTTTCTTATATTTTTTCTGTCTAGTATGTTATTTTTTCTTGTGGTTAAAAGAGAGAAAGATTCACTATATATAATATAGTTGGTGAGTGTATGGCAGCGAGTCGAAACTTTGTTTTAAAAAATTTAAATGTTCAATAAAAAAAAAAAAAAAAAAAGAATGAAACACTGAAAATTTGCATTAATTATTTTTTGTGCATTACTGCAGATATAACGAATTGTAATCTTTTTTTTTATTTTATTGAACTACAAACACCGAAATATACACTTTCACTTAGGATATTTCAATCGCAAATTGCTTTTCTCTCTCTCTCTCTCTCTCTCTCTCTCTCTCTCTCTCTCTCTCACGCGTGTATAATATATATATTATATATATATATATATATATATATATATATATATATATATATATATAATACTGAAGTTTTACATTAATCATTTTTTGTGCATTATTGCAGATATAATTAATACAAACACCGAAATTTACACTTCACATATGATATTTAATTCGCCAGGCAGGCACGCGCGCGCGCACACACATATACATACATACATACATACACATATGTCTGTGTGTACATATACATATACACACACACATACATACTGATGATACAAATTGACCATCTGTTACTGAAAACACCATTTATAAAGCAGCAATTTCAAATTATAATGGAATGTTAATGCAATACAGCACAATGTGACTGCACAACATACATCACTGATGAGCTTAAAGTGAAACACCTAATTTTTAAAAATGGTAATATAAAACAAATCATTATACATTAGCAACGTCTCGTCATATTATTTTTAAAGGGACATTTATCTATTTATTTACTCAATTGACAATATTGACAAGTACGTGTGTTTTTTTTTTGGGGGGGGGTAATTTTTTTTCCTATTTCCAAAAAGGAAACGAACGTATATGTTTAAAAACAATTCTTTCTCTCTCTGAGAATCATTTGAACGTTTTACTCGAAAACTGAACGAGAATAAAATTGGATTGTATATAAATGTTAGGAGAGAGAATCTTCATAATTTATTAAATTTTCTTTTCTCTCTCTCTTTCCTTCTTCAGCTGTGGAATGAGAGAAAAGGACAGAATTCACGGTTGGCGTAGTACTAGTAACAGCACTACGCTATTGTTTAAGACTACTGCTGCAACCTTTTTTTTCCTTTTCTTTCTTTTATTTCTTTCTTTCTCCCAGGCTGGTTCCAATGTTGTACGTACAACACGTTAACGTAGATATTTCCACACCGATCACTGTTGTTCCGCAGAATGGCAAACGTTACCTTAGGTCTATGACTAAAAAGATAACACATGCTGGTCTACTAAATGCAATCAGGATGAGGTAGAGAGGGGTTGCGATGCGTGTGCAGTTTTTAGGGGGGTTAGGAAACGAAATCAACTCCAAAAATCCCGAGTCTTGGAAATTGATGAATGGAACGATTGCTGCTGCTGCTACTTCTTCTTCAAGAGAGAAAGATGACATCTTTACACAAAAGGCTTTCTATAAAATAGACAGCACTGGAAACAAGGAATGTAACCAAAAATTGACACTGGTCATGACAGGCACACAATCCATAATGTTAAATGAAATATCAACCTGGAATATTCTTTATTACACTATTGGATGTATGGGCCCTTGGCTATATCACAGTCCCTTTCTTTATTTTATGCATGGTACGATGGGCTGTAACAGTATTTAAACGATACAAGGATATATTTACATATATGTCATTATTCATTATAACAAAATTAAGTTATTTGTCAGTATTTTTTAATTTTTATTTATTTACTGATGATAAACCCACCCTCTACTCCGGGGCTGCTACTGCTGCTGAGGGGTGGTGTCTCTCGCCTCTTGGCAACTGATTCACAATAACAAAATACGAAAAAAAAATTATTCAAAAAAAGGTTTAAATTATAATAAAAATATCTAAATATTAAAAAAAGAAAATAAAGTGTATATCCACCCTAAAAAAATCCCGAAATCCTACAATTAAAGGAGGGGGTTCCCATGTGAGAAGGGCAACTCTGTTGTACTGACACTGGGTCAGCGATGTCTACCTTGAATACCCGGGATATGGCTTTGGTGTGGAGACGGAAAAAGACGTGGTGGAAAAAAGCGGCCAAACTTGGATTAACAAAGTCTGCTGTTGTTCACGCATTATGGCTAACGTGAAAATGACCCAAGCAAAAAGAATCTCTCGGACCCTTTCTGAGGTAAAAAACAAAATAACTTTTCGTTTTTCTTTTTTAAAATCCAAATAATAAAACGACAAAGTTAGCAAACAAACAAGCTTCCCTAACCCGTCCATGCCATTTTTTTCGTTACCCTCACGACAAAGCCTTGTTTATTTCTGTCTCTTTTTCTCCTCAAGTTGACACCTTTTTTCTCGACTTTAGGATTATCTTTATCGTCTAGTAACTTATTTAGACATTGCCTGATTTATATATTTATTTTATTGTCTGTATTTTAAACAGATCCTTGTTTTTTCCCCTTGGATAGAGACCAACTTTTATTTATTTAATCGACTTTTCTCTTTTCGGGTCCATTGTATTGACAAACTTAAAAAACTAAAGTAATATACCCGATTTATTTTGGTTAGTTAAAAACTATTTTAGGGACTTTAAAAATCTTCTATTTAATTAATATTTTAATATTTATCACTCGACATGAGATATTTTTTATTCTTTATAGATCGCATATTTTTGTTTTGATATCTTTTTTCCCTTATTATTCAAAATTACAGTTACAAAGAAGCGGGTAGATTGTTTGTTTTTTGTTGTGTATTAAATTCTCTAAATTCCCTTTAAAAGACAAAAAATAGATAAATGAATTAATAGATAATTTACATTTTAGTTTAATTTTAAAGTGAGTTAAAATATCCCCAAAAACGTTTTTCAGAAATTTTAGATACAGTTTTGCTAGCACATGCATTTTTTATTTGGCCATTCCCCAAATATTAAGTTTTTTTTATACTTATAAAAGTTTAAAACTAATAACAACTTAATTTTATTTATTAAAATTTAAAAAAAAACTAAAACTAAAATTCTAAAGAACAAGTTTAAATCTATTCATTAGCACGAAAATATTGTTAACATTTGTGTCACAATTGAGGGGGGGGGGCATTTTTACAACTCCTCTCCCGACTTTTTTGTTATTCATTTCTTTAAGAAAAATAAACAACAAAAACTGACTAATAATTTTTATTATTTCCGTGTTTGTTTGTTTATTCATCATTTATTATTTTTTCTCTTAAAATACTTGGTACTTTTTGTTGTTTTCGAAGAGATCTATCTTTAAGTACCCTTTCGTATTATTACTACATTGTGTACCAAAATAAATATACTCTTCCTTTTTTTAAGTTTTAAAAATGAGTGTGTGCATCTAAGAAGGGTCTTTTCATTTCTTTTCTGAGACTTGACACGTGTGTCCACTATGATAAATCTTTTTATTAACCTGTTTTATATTTCGAAAACATCTTAATTTCCATACACATTCATTTTTAACTGCATTAATTTTTTTGCAAGCTTGCACAACACATGGTATCTAACATTTAAAAAGTTGTCTTCACAATATGGAACTAAAAGAAAAAAATCTACAATCACCTGATAGACATGAATAGTTCAAAAATCGTTTTAGCTTTTATTAAAATTTGATTAAATTTTTTATCAATTAATTTGCATTTATGCTGTCTTTTAATTTGAAAGATTTGATTATTTAGTCACTTGATAAATAACATGTTTAATTTTCATATACTTGATGATATTAATGATAAATCATTAAACCATTTATTGCAAAAGTAATTAGTACGTTTTAATTATGATTTATATATTAAAAACATTTCTGTAACAATTCCTTGTTACATTACCAAAAATACTATTACTCCATTTACTAAAGGATAAGGGAGGGTCAATATTAAAACTGAACATTAGAGTATTCCATACTCGGATTTATGTAGTATATTTTATGTCATATACAATGTATGTGACATACTTGGTATGTCATGCGAAAAAGGAAAAAATGTATGTCATTTTAAACCTGTTTGTATTTTTCATAAAAATTCCAAACTTGTTTGTTAAAAAAGAAAAATGAGACCAAGAAAGGGAGTCTAAATTCTTTAAATTTGTTTGATTTTTTTTAAAGGGCAAATACTAGACAGTTTTCTTAGTGAGGGGATATATGTATGTATTGTATACATACACACACACCCTGTAAAGATTGCATTATCATAACACACAGCAGATGTGTACACATTTTTGTAGTTCGTAAGTGTCACAGTACACTTAGTACACTTGTAGTAACACTAGTTACTACTTTATTTATTTTGTATTTTATTTTACTACTTAACAGGGAAATAAAGCATTGTTCTGTGATAGTGATTTTGTAATTTCATTCATAATTCAGTTTTAACACTATGGCCTACAAAAAGACCCAAAATATTTATTTTTATTCAATATCGGATTAGTCTTGTATTGAATTTAAAAAGAGAAGAGAGAGAAAAAAGCTTTTCTCAGCTGTTTAAAATGTTAAATAATCTCCAATTTAATCCGTTTATTTAAAAAAGAGGATAGATTTTCAATTTAAAATCAAAACCTTGCTTATGGTTTTGTGTACATAGTTTCATAATAGATATTAAATTTTTAATCAAAATCATTAAAATATGTTTAAAAATTATCATTATCGATTTTTGATTCGAAAGAATTTCAAAATCTTCCACTCCTCACAGAATATTGAATGCATTTTGGATTGAAATTTTAGGAATGGGTGTAAATGAATCAATACACATCGTTGTCTTTTGCTTTCTTAAGCAATTTTTTTAACAACCCTAAACCAATTTGATAAGAAGCATTTACTTATGTGCCGTTCTGTGATTGATTTAGTGATGTCAGTTTCTCGAAGAAATGTGAACGGCAAACTTGGAAAGTCAGGAATTTCAGAAATGTATTTATTATTTGCAAAGCAAAAAGGCACGATTCTTCTGCTGACTCTCTCCCCCTCTTTCTTTCTTTTACTACACACTTCTAGCGTAACAACGACCCTGCATTTTAAATTCAAACTTAGCTCTAGGGGTGATTATTATCACATCTCCTGCAATGATGCAATATTTTACTCTCAATGCATTTTGGTAATTTGTTTGTACATATTATCATTGGAATGCATTTGCATTTAAAATAAAGAATATGTAGCCATGCTGTCTTGCAAAGAGGGATGGGGATGGTGGTGGTGGGGGTCTTAAGTTCCATACTTTAAGGTGCCAGTCTCTAGAAAATCGACGTACAAAGCATAAATTTTGATTTAAAAAACCATATTTATTGCCATGACAACACTTAGATACATTTAATTTTTGCATAATCACAGACAAAAAACGTTATAATAATATTTTGACCAACAATACGTGTTGGTAATAAAAATAAAATGCAATTTTTAAAACGTTAACAGCTGTCAGGGTTATCAATTATGAACTTGAATATTTGAAGTTTGATTGTGGATATATTATTATTTTAGTTGTTCACACTAGCGTTTGCTGATGGTCTTTCA
This sequence comes from Doryteuthis pealeii, assembly GCA_023376005.1. Classification (NCBI taxonomy): domain Eukaryota; kingdom Metazoa; phylum Mollusca; class Cephalopoda; order Myopsida; family Loliginidae; genus Doryteuthis; species Doryteuthis pealeii. The sequence continues at coordinate 20,720,643 of CM042149.1, forward strand.
CTGGAGTTTAAGTGACAACAAGTCTCCTCGGGTCTCCAGGGCTCTTCTGAGTATTCTAGCTGATTTCAACAATGCTGTTGTCTGGATGGTCTCATCTTCCTCTGATTTCCAGTTTCTTCTAGTTTCTTTTCTAAGAGCTTTTGTGGGCCGTTCCAAGTGCAACCAACTATAATTGGTATCACTTTCCACCCTCATATTCCCACATTTTTCAATTCTCTAGCAAGGTCTTGGTATTTATTTGTATATCTTTTTGTTTTCTTTCATCTTCACCTTGTGATCTGCTGAACTGCAATATCTACCAGTTGTTATTGGTGTTTATTATTATTAATTATTATTAATTAAATGTACCAATTATTATTATTCAAATGTGGTTACCCCCCCCCATTTGTGTAAGTACAGTTGTTGACCTATTACTAGAATTAAAAGAAAAACCTTGCCTCCAGCATTTAAAGATACATATAGCCGTGATCTAATTCTAGTAGATGGTGCATAGATCAGGTTCGAATCTTACTAATGGATAATTCATTTACTTAGGAATTTGTTGAATGTTGGTTTTTAAATTAAAATGAAAAAAACTGTAAGCTGTTTTAAAATAACTATTGATTAAATGAAATATAAGACGAGTGATAATAAACGATAATGGGATTAAAATGTTTGCTTAGTGCTTAAATATTTTAAATTTAATTCACAACGGATTTTCTAGTTCTTGTCATTTCTGTAAGTGTAAAGGAAAATGGTTTTGTTTGGTCGTTTAGAGGAGAGTATGCTTAGTCAAATCTTGAAGATGATGCCAGGATTACTATTATTCTATTAGTGATTTACAAACACACACATACACACCAGCACACAATAAATCGCCTCCAGATGAGTCTCATTATACTAGTTTCATGAATTTTTACCTCCCCCCCTGCAAAAAAAAAAAAAAAATTACAATCATTTATTAGTATTTCTCTGAATGTTTGAGATGAGTCTTCATGATTGTATTATTGCGTTATTCGGACTATTGACCTCATCTTCATTGTTATATATACAACATTTATTTTAGGTCTTATCTTGCTCTACTGGGCAGTATTTTGAGCACTTTTCTGATTTATGAAAAACGTTTTTAGACGAATTGTTTTATTTCACTAAGTGTATGTGTGTGTGTATATATGTATATATATTGTGTGTGTGTGTATATTGTATATTGTGTGTGGTGTGTATATATGTATATTATATATGTATATATATTGTGTGTGTATATATGTATATATATTGTGTGTGTGTTTAATCCCCTCATGACAGCTCATTACTACTAGTTACATGTTTTTTTACCCTCGCTCGCCACCACACCACAAAAAAAATACTATCAATCAAAGATGATACATTTATTCTAAGGTTGTATACTGGTCAGATAGAGCACTTTGCTGGTTTATGAAATAAACAAAAAAAACGTTTTTAGGATTTGTTTATTTTACCAAATTTTTTTATGTATCCCCCCCCCCATATATATATATTATATATAGATATTATATATATATATATATATAAAATCTCGACTTCTAACACTGCCTTTGCCTTCCGACTGACCTGCTGAAGCAACTACAAGTACCCCCTCACTTCACAAAATCGACTGTTGCTGTGGTGACTCGCGTGCTATTGAACAATACCTGACTGTCACACAATCAACAAACTGCTACAATCATCTCCCCCACCAATAGCCACAACGTCCTCACACAACACTCAATACATTATTTTTATTTATTTACTACTATTTAACTTATGGATACAATGCTCTCATCATTGTTACTACTGACCAACAATGAATGAGTCACTTAATCGAATTGACTAAATCACGTACTTTTTTTTTATTTTATTTTTTATTTATTTATTTAATACCCTGATTTTGTCCATTGATAAACTTGAAAGGTACAGGCAACAGATGTATCGATACTTAAACATTTCTTTTGCTCATAAACGTAAAAGTGATTCTGTATATCAATATTATCATTGATAATTAATACATGCCTGATCTAATTAGCTAATTATGCAATCTACATAGGATCTGTTGGTTGAAGCTGTAGAATACAACCGACTGCACCTCTGCAATGGCTGCCCCCATCCCACCCCCATGGAGCCACTGTTCACTGTGGGTAGCAATCATGATGCTAATGTTGAGCAGTCTTGAACATGCAACCTCCTGGCGTAGTCACGTCAAAGCCCTAGCCCTATATGATGTCCCAGACCTATTGCCCTATGACAAATCCTGAACTCTTTATCATATATATATTTACACCCGTCTGAATGAGCACGATGTGACACAAGGTAATTTCTTAATCAGAGTTTAACAGGTTTGAATTCGTTTTCCTTTTAGACTGGTTGCTGACCAGGTAAAGAGCCCAGTTTGCCCTACGATTTCCCATATCTAGAGGGAGAATAGTTGGAATGCATACCTTCCAAAGGTATAAGGGCTGTTGAGTAATGCAAACAGTTTTTCCAGTATTATCTGCGTTATTCTGGACTATTGTCCATCTTCATTTTTATTTGTACGTTTCGGCCGATATAGCTCGGCCTTCTTCAGGTATTTCTTGTCGAGACTCGGGAACCTTCCTTTGAACTCGGGAACTTTCTTGTCGTATTCGGAGCCTATCATCGGGAACTTTGAACCTGAAGAAGGCCGGAGGGTATATCGGCCGAAACACGTTGTACAATAACAATGAAATGGGGACAATAGTCTGAATAATGCAGATAATATAATCATCAAGTCTCATCTCAAACATTCAAGAATAAGTTGGTGGAAGCAAGATGATGGCCGTAAGCAATTAGGAACACGATAATTAATATACAGATGGAAGAAATGTTTTCTAAGAGTGGTGAGTCTATTATTTTTTTTCTTTTTTTATGGTGGAGGGATAGGTGGTGGGGGCCGCCCCCCGCCCTGGGGGGTTTTTTTTGTAATGGAGTAGTTACCGGAGTTAGCGTTCCCACAAAGAACATCAGCGAGTGAACCAAATAGGGGTGTGCAGGTTAAAAAGCTTGAAACAGGGCCATCTTGGAGGGGTATATAGGGCCAGTGGGAGGAGCGCGATGGGAAACACATAAAAATTCGGTTTTTGTTCCCGGTCCCAGCCCGCGCCTATCCGGCCCCCACCAGGCCAAAAAAAAAAAAGGGGGGGAATTGAGGATAAGGTTGTGACGCAAGATTAGTTTGGCAGGGGTGCGTGACCCGCCCCGGGGGATTGGAAAAAACGGTGCTTGTTTGGGGGGTTCTGGGTCCCCCGCCCCCCCCCCAAAAAATAATTATGACTGCGGTTTGGTTGTCTACCAAACCCCACCGTGCGGGATTGCGGGAGAAAGATTGGTGTGGGGCCCCAATCGAGAACATGCACTGAGGAAAAGCCCCTTGTTTGAAAAGTTGTTACCTTTTGCCCCCTACCCCCGCGAACTTTGCATATCAGTTGAAAACGTTGTGCAGATAACAATGAAGGATGAGACAATAGTCTTGATAATCAGATAATACTAATCTTCCAAGCCTCATATCAACACATTCAGAGAAATAGCTTTTTCCAGGATTTGAACTCCTGATTGATGGAGTCCATTTTCCTAATGACTTTAAACGCATTAAAGCCATGCGCTCTTTTTATGCATGATTTGTAACTAGAAGGCGGTGGTGAAGGGTCTTCGTTCCTGAGTATGGCGTTAAACGTATCTAGTGGTTGAGTCCAAATTCTGGAGCTCTAGGGAGTGTGGAGCTCCCCTTCCATCAATCTTTTCACTCTGACCAGTATGTAGAACCTGTTGGGTCCCATCTATGGGTAGATCAAAATAGTTTTAAAAAAGTGTTTAAAAGAAATTGAATACCCATCAAGAATGAATAAACCAATGTTTTGGCATAAATAACAGAAGGGTTGACATGCCGGTAAAACTAACCCATACCATCTATTAACCAGAGCTGATTAACGCTGTCTTTATACATTTTAAGATAAGTTTTTTAAGATTTTTTTTTAAGTATCAAACAGGAAATTGGATTATCACTTTTAAGTTGGTTGATTAGATTTACGGCATGTAACCCTATGTTTGGTTATTTTATGCGACAGACGTTTGTGATTTTATTCATTTCTTGATAGGTATTCAAATGTTTCCTTCACTCAATTTTTTCTATTTACACATAGATGGGAACCTAACCAGGTACTACTCTCCAGTTAGATGGACTGGGAAGTAATGGTGATGAAGGGGTACTCCACATTCCTCAGAAGCTCCAGACTGGAACCTACCATCAGCTAGTTTAACGTTCATACCAAAAAGCACCCGATATAAAAATGATTGGGAATTTGCTAAGGGGCAATAGGGTTAGAAAATCCTAAGGTGCTAAGGGCTTGATGTGACCAGGCATCTCCACCTGCCATTAGTGCAATTCACTTTTTAAGTTTAATACTAGAAACTTGATTATTTAAATGAACAAGTTTTAATTCATCGTTTAATGGCATATCACCCCAAAAAACCTTCTTGCCAAATAGGGGATTATCTAATACCAAAGTCATCCTTGTAGTAAAGTCGTGAATGGCCTAATTGTTAGTATCAGGCAAACAGCAAGGGATTCTATCCCTTTTGTAGTGCTAGACCAGGGAGATCATTTTTTGCTGAGTTGGTGTCACAGCCTACTGTCAGCTTTCCAGATGCTTACTGCACAGATCTGCTTACCAAGCTGTACTAACATAGCCATTCCACCGACTTTACTACAAGGATGACTTTGGTATTAGATAATGAAGGTTGATATGCCATTAAACGATGAAATAAACTTGTCATCTAAGATAAAGTCAAGTTTTCTAGTTAATTAAACTTAAAAAGTGAATTGCACTAAATGGGCAGGTGGAGATGCCTGGTCACATCAAGCCCTAGCACCTTAGGATTGTTCTAACCCTATTGCCCCTAGGGCAAATCCCAATCATTTTTATATGGGTGCTTGTCTTTGGTATGACGTTAAACTAGCTGATGGTCAGGTTCCAGTTCTGGAGCTCTGAGGAATGTGGAGTACCCCTTCATCACCATTACTCCCAGGTCCATTCTAACCTGGAGTAGTAGTACCTGTTAGGTTCCCATCTATGTGTTAAATAGAAAAAAATTGAGTTTGAAGGAAACATTGAATACCTATCAAGAATGAATAAAACAAAAACGTCTTCGGCATAAAATAACCCAACAAGGGTTGACATGCCGTAAAATCTAATCAACCAACTAAGAAGGTGATAATCAATTTTCCTGTTTTGATACTTAAAAAAAAATCTTTTAAAAACTTATCTTAAAATGTATAAAGACAGCCGTTAATCAGCTCTGGTTAAAATAGATGGATGGTTAGATTTTACGGCATGTCAACCCTTGCTGGGTTATTTTATGCCAAAAACATTTGGTTTTATTCATTCTTGATGGGTATTCAATTTCTTTTAAACTTTTTTTAAAACTTATTTTGATCTACCCATAGATGGGACCCTAACAGGTTCTACCACTACTGGTCAGAGTGAAGATGATGAAGGGGAGCTCCACACTCCCTAGAGCTCCAGAATTGGAACTTCACCACTAGATACAGTTTAACGCCATACTCAGGACACGAAGACCCTCAGCCACCGCCTTCTAGTACAAATATGATAAAAAGAGCGCATGGTTTAATGGTTAAAGTCATAGGAAATGGACTCATCAATCAGAGTTCAAATCCTGGAAAAAGCTATTTCTCTGAATGTTTGAGATGAGGCTTGAAGATTAGTATTATCTGTATTATTCAGACTATTGTCCTCATCTTCATTGTTATCTGTACAACGTTTCAACTGATATGCAAAGTTCCGGAGAATTTAAGTTTATGCATTTTGTAACATTGACACACTTATCGATATTTGATCTGAAACATTTACTCTATAATGTTTGATCTACTACAGGCAAAAAAAGAAAAAAATTAATAGACTCACCACTCTTAGAAAACATTTCTTCCATCTGTATATTAATACTCGTGTTCCTTAATTGTACGGCCATTCTCATCTTGCTTCACCAACTTTATTTCTCTGAATGTTTGAGATGAGACTTGATGATTAGTATTATCTGCATTATTCAGACTATTGTCCCCATCTTCATTGTTATCTGTACAACGTTTCGGCCGATATACCCTCCGGCCTTCTTCAGGTTCAAAGTTCCATGATGGCTCCGAATACGACAAGAAAGTTCCCGAGTTCGAAAGGAAGGTTCCCGAGTCCGACAAGAAATACCTGAAGAAGGCCGGAGGGTATATCGGCCGAAACGTTGTACAAATAACAATGAAGATGGGGACAATAGTCCAAATAACGCAGATAATACTGGAAAAAACTGTTTGCATTACTCACAGCCCTAATACTCTTTGGAAAGGTATGCATCCAACTATTCTCCCTCTAGATATGGGTAAATCGTAGGGCAAACTGGGCTCTTTAACCTTGTCAGCAACCAGTCTAAAAGGAAAACTGAATTCAAACCTGTTAAACTCTGATTAAGAAATTGACCTTGTGTCACATCGTGCTCATTCAGAGGGGTTGGTAAATATATATATGATAAAGAGTTCAGGATTTGTCATACGGGCAATAGGGTCGGGACAATCATATAGGTGCTAGGGCTTGACGTGACTAGCCAGGGAGTGTTGCATGTTAAGGACTGCTCAACCATTAGCATCATGGATTGCTACCCACAGTGAACAGGTGGCTCCATGGGGGTGGGAGGGGGCACCCATTTGCAGAGGTGCAGTCGGTGTATTCTACAGCTTCAACCAACAGATTCTATGTAGATTGCATAATTAGCTAATTAGATCAGCATGTGATTAATTATCAATGATAATATTGATATACAGAATCACTTTTACGTTTATGAGCAAATAGAAATGTTTAAGTATCGATACATCTGTTTGCTGTACCTCTTTCAAGTTTATCAATGGACAAATCAGGGTATTAAATAAATAAATAAAAAAAAATAAAAAAAGTACGTGATTTAGTCAATTCGATTAAGTGACTCATTCATTGTTGGTCAGTAGTAACAATGATGAGAGCATTGTATCCATAAGTTAAATAGTAGTAAATAAAATAAAAATAATGGTATGTGAGTGTTGTGTTGAGGACGGTTGTGGCTATTGGTGGTGGGAGATGATTGTAGCAGTTTGTTGATTGTGTGACAGTCGGTATTGTCAAATAGCACGCGAGTCACCACAGCCAACAGCGATTTTGTGAAGTGAGGGGGTACTTGTAGTTGCTTCAGCAGGTCAGTCGGAAGGCAAAGGCAAGTGTTAGAAGTCGGAGATTTTATATATATATATATATATATATATATATATATATATATATGGGGGGGGGATACATAAAAATGGTAAAATAAACAAATCCTAAAAACGTTTTTTTTTGTTTATTTCATAAACCAGCAAAGTGCTCAATACTGACCAGTATACAACCTAGAATAAATGTATCATCTGATGATAGTATTTTTTTTGTGGTGGTGGTGGCGAGGAGGGTAAAAATACATGTAACTAGTAGTAATGAGACTGTCATGAGGGGTGATTAAACACACACACAATATATATACATATATACACACACAATATATATACATATATATATATATATACACACACACACAATATACATATATACACACACACATATATATACATTATACACACACACATACACTAGTGAAATAAACAATTCGTCTAAAAACGTTTTTTCATAAATCAGAAAAGTGCTCAAAATACTGCCCAGTAGAGCAAGATAAGACCTAAAATAAATGTTGTATATATAACAATGAAGATGAGGTCAATAGTCCGAATAACGCAGATAATACAAATCATGAAGACTCATCTCAAACATTCAGAGAAATACTAAAATAAATGATTGTAATTTTTTTTTTTTTTTTTTGCGGGGGGGAGGTAAAAATTCATGAAACTAGTAATAATGAGACTCATCTGGAGGCGATTTATTTGTGTGTGTGTGTATGTGTGTGTATGTAAATCACTAATAGTAATAATAGTAATCCTGGCATCATCTTCAAGATTTGACTAAAGCATACTCTCCTCTAACGACCAAACAAAACCATTTCCTTTACACTTAGAAATGACAAGACTAGAAAATCCGTGTGAATTAAATTAAAATATTTAAGCACTAAGCAACATTTTAATCCCATTATCGTTTATTATCACTCGTCTTTATTTCATTTAATCAATAGTTATTTTAAAACAGCTTACAGTTTTTTCATTTTAATTTAAAACCAACATTCAACAAATTCCTAAGTAAATGAATTATCCATTAGTAAGATTCGAACCTGAATTCTATGCACCCATCTACTAGAATTAGATCACGGCTATATGTATCTTTAAATGCTGGAGGCAAGGTTTTTCTTTTAATTCTAGTAATAGGTCAACAACTGTACTTACACCAAATGGGGGGGGGGGTAACCACATTTGAAATAATAATAATTGGTACATTTAAAATAATAATAATAATAATAATAATAATAATAATAATAATAATAAACACCAATAACAACTGGTAGATATTGCAGTTCCAGCAGATCACAAGGTGAAGATGAAAGAAAACAAAAAGATATACAAATAAATACCAAGACCTTGCTAGAGAATTGAAAAAAATGTGGAATATGAGGGTGAAAGTGATACCAATTATAGTTGGTGCACTTGGAACGGTCCACAAAAGCTTAGAAAAGAAACTAGAGAAACTGGAAATCAGAGGAAGAATTGAGACCATCCAGACAACAGCATTGTTGAAATCAGCTAGAATACTCAGAAGAGCCCTGGAGACCCGAGGAGACTTGTTGTCACTTAAACTCCAGTGAAAGACCATCAGCAAACGCTAGTGTGAACAACTAATAATAATAATAATATCCACAATCAAACTTCAAATATTCAAGTTCATAATTGATAACCCTGACAGCTGTTAACGTTTTAAAAATTGCATTTTATTTTTATTACCAACACGTATTGTGGTCAAAATATTAATTATAACAGTTTTTTGTCTGTGATTATGCAAAAATTAAATGTATCTAAGTGTTGTCATGTGCAATAAATATGGTTTTAAATCAAAATTTATGCTTGTACGTCGATTTTCTAAGAGACTGGCACCTTAAAGTATGGAACTTAAGACCCCACCACCACCACCATCCCCATCCCTCTTTGCAAGACAGCATGGCTACATATTCTTTATTTAAATGCAAATGCATTCCAATGATAATATGTACAAAACAATTACCAAAATGCATTGAGAGTAAAATATTGCATCATTGCAGGAGATGTGATAATAATCACCCCTAGAGCTAAGTTTGAATTAAAAATGCAGGGTCGTTGTTACGCTAGAAGTGTGTAGTAAAAGAAAGAAAGAGGGGGAGAGAGTCAGCAGAAGAACTCGTGCCTTTTTGCTTTGCAAATAATAAATACATTTCTGAAATTCCTGACTTTCCAAGTTTGCCGTCACACTTCTTCGAGAAACTGACATCACTAATCAATCACAGAACGGCACATAAGTAAATGCTTCTCTATCAAATTGGTTAGGGGTTGTTAAAAAAATTGCTTAAGAAAGCAAAAGACAACGATGTGTATTTGATTCATTTTACACCCATTCCTAAAATTTCAATCCAAAATGCATTCAATATTCTGTGAGGAGTGGAAGATTTTGAAATTCTTTTCGAATCAAAATTCGATAATGATAATTTTAAACAATATTTTAATGATTTTGATTAAAAATTAATATCTATTATGAAACTATGTACAACAAACCATAAGCAAGGTTTTGATTTTAAATTGAAAATCTATCCTCTTTTTTAAATAAACGGATTAAATTGGAGATTATTTAACATTTTAAACAGCTGAGAAAAGCTTTTTTTCTCTCTCTTCTCTTTTTAAATTCAATACAAGACTAATCCGATATTGAATAAAAATAAATATTTTGGGGTCTTTTTGTAGGCCATAGTGTTAAAACTGAATTATGAATGAAATTACAAAATCACTATCACAGAACAATGCTTTATTTTCCCTGTTAAGTAGTAAAATAAAATACAAAATAAATAAAGTAGTAACTAGTGTTACTACAAGTGTACTAAGTGTACTGTGACACTTACGAACTACAAAAATGTGTACACATCTGCTGTGTGTTATGATAATGCAATCTTTTACAGGGTGTGTGTGTATGTATACAATACATACATATATCCCCTCACTAAGAAAACTGTCTAGTATTTGCCCTTTAAAAAAAAATCAAACAAATTTAAAGAATTTAGACTCCCTTTCTTGGTCTCATTTTTCTTTTTAACAAAACAAGTTTGGAATTTTTATGAAAAATACAAACAGGTTTAAAATGACATACATTTTTTCCTTTTTCGCATGACATACCAAGTATGTCACATACATTGTATATGACATAAAATATACTACATAAATCCGAGTATGGAATACTCTAATGTTCAGTTTTAATATTGACCCTCCCCTTATCCTTTAGTAAATGGAGTAATAGTATTTTTGGTAATGTAACAAGGAATTGTTACAGAAATGTTTTTAAATATATAAATCATAATTAAAACGTACTAATTACTTTTGCAATAAATGGTTTAATGATTTATCATTAATATCATCAAGTATATGAAAATTAAACATGTTATTTATCAAGTGACTAAATAATCAAATCTTTCAAATTAAAAGACAGCATAAATGCAAATTAATTGATAAAAAATTTAATCAAATTTTAATAAAAGCTAAAACGATTTTTGAACTATTCATGTCTATCAGGTGATTGTAGATTTTTTTTTCTTTTAGTTCCATATTGTGAAGACAACTTTTTAAATGTTAGATACCATGTGTTGTGCAAGCTTGCAAAAAAATTAATGCAGTTAAAAATGAATGTGTATGGAAATTAAGATGTTTTCGAAATATAAAACAGGTTAATAAAAAGATTTATCATAGTGGACACACGTGTCAAGTCTCAGAAAAGAAAATGAAAAGACCCTTCTTAGATGCACACACTCATTTTTAAAACTTAAAAAAAGGAAGAGTATATTTATTTTGGTACACAATGTAGTAATAATACGAAAGGGTACTTAAAGATAGATCTCTTCGAAAACAACAAAAAGTACCAAGTATTTTAAGAGAAAAATAAATAAATGAATAAACAAACAAACACGGAAATAATAAAAATTATTAGTCAGTTTTTGTTTGTTTATTTTTCTTAAAGAAATGAATCAGAATAACAAAGAAAGTCGGGAGAGGAGTTGTAAAAATGCCCCCCCCCTCAATTGTGACACAAATGTTAACAATATTTTCGTGCTAATGAATAGATTTAAACTTGTTCTTAGAATTTTAGTTTTAGTTTTTTTTTTAATATTTTAATAAATAAAATTAAGTTGTTTTATTAGTTTTAAACTTTTTATAAGTATAAAAAAAACTTAATATTTGGGGAATGGCCAAATAAAAAATGCATGTGCTAGCAAAACTGTATCTAAAATTTCTGAAAAACGTTTTTGGGGATATTTTAACTCACTTTAAAATTAAACTAAAATGTAAATTATCTATTAATTCATTTATCTATTTTTTGTCTTTAAAAGGGAATTTAGAGAATTTAATACACAACAAAAAACAAACAATCTACCCGCTTCTTTGTAACTGTTAATTTTGAATAATAAGGGAAAAAAGATATCAAAACAAAAATATGCGATCTATAAAGAATAAAAATATCTCATGTCGAGTGATAAATATTAAAATATTAATTAATAGAAGGATTTTTAAAGTCCCTAAAATAGTTTTTAACTAACCAAAATAAATCGGGTATATTTACTTTAGTTTTTTAAGTTGTCAATACAATGGACCCGAAAAGAGAAAAGTCGATTAAATAAATAAAAGTTGGTCTCTATCCAAGGGGAAAAAACAAGGATCTGTTTAAAATACAGACAATAAAATAAATATATAAATCAGGCAATGTCTAAATAAGTTACTAGACGATAAAGATAATCCTAAAGTCGAGAAAAAAGGTGTCAACTTGAGGAGAAAAAGAGACAGAAATAAACAAGGCTTTGTCGTGAGGGTAACGAAAAAAATGGCATGGACGGGTTAGGGAAGCTTGTTTGTTTGCTAACTTTGTCGTTTTATTATTCGGATTTTAAAAAAGAAAAACGAAAAGTTATTTTGTTTTTTACCTCAGAAAGGGTCCGAGAGATTCTTTTTGCTTGGGTCATTTTCACGTTAGCCATAATGCGTGAACAACAGCAGACTTTGTTAATCCAAGTTTGGCCGCTTTTTTCCACCACGTCTTTTTCCGTCTCCACACCAAAGCCATATCCCGGGTATTCAAGGTAGGACATCGCTGACCCAGTGTCAGTACAAACAGAGTTGCCTTCTCACATGGGAACCCCCTCCTTTAATTGTAGGATTTCGGGGATTTTTTTAGGGTGGATATACACTTTATTTTCTTTTTTTAATATTTAGATATTTTTTATTATAATTTAAACCTTTTTTTGAATAATTTTTTTTTCGTATTTTGTTATTGTGAATCAGTTGCCAAGAGGCGAGAGACACCACCCCTCAGCAGCAGTAGCAGCCCCGGAGTAGAGGGTGGGTTTATCATCAGTAAATAAATAAAAATTAAAAAATACTGACAAATAACTTAATTTTGTTATAATGAATTAATGACATATATGTAAATATATCCTTGTATCGTTTAAATACTGTTACAGCCCATCGTACCATGCATAAAATAAAGAAAGGGACTGTGATATAGCCAAGGGCCCATACATCCAATAGTGTAATAAAGAATATTCCAGGTTGATATTTCATTTAACATTATGGATTGTGTGCCTGGTCATGACCAGTGTCAATTTTTGGTTACATTCCTTGTTTCCAGTGCTGTCTATTTTATAGAAAGCCTTTTGTGTAAAGATGTCATCTTTCTCTCTTGAAGAAGAAGTAGCAGCAGCAGCAATCGTTCCATTCATCAATTTCCAAGACTCGGGATTTTTGGAGTTGATTTTCGTTTCCTAACCCCCCTAAAAAACTGCACACGCATCGCAACCCCTCTCTACCTCATCCTGATTGCATTTAGTAGACCAGCATGTGTTATCTTTTTAGTCATAGACCTAAGGTAACGTTTGCCATTCTGCGGAACAACAGTGATCGGTGTGGAAATATCTACGTTAACGTGTTGTACGTACAACATTGGAACCAGCCTGGGAGAAAGAAAGAAATAAAAGAAAAGAAAAGGAAAAAAAAAGGTTGCAGCAGTAGTCTTAAACAATAGCGTAGTGCTGTTACTAGTACTACGCCAACCGTGAATTCTGTCCTTTTCTCTCATTCCACAGCTGAAGAAGGAAAGAGAGAGAGAAAAAGAAAATTTAATAAATTATGAAGATTCTCTCTCCTAACATTTATATACAATCCAATTTTATTTCTCGTTCAGTTTCGAGTAAAACGTTCAAATGATTCTCAGAGAGAGAAAGAATTGTTTTTAAACATATACGTTCGTTTCCTTTTTGGAAATAGGAAAAAAAAATTACCCCCCCCCAAAAAAAAACACACGTACTTGTCAATATTGTCAATTGAGTAAATAAATAGATAAATGTCCCTTTAAAAATAATATGACGAGACGTTGCTAATGTATAATGATTTGTTTTATATTACCATTTTTAAAAAATTAGGTGTTTCACTTTAAGCTCATCAGTGATGTATGTTGTGCAGTCACATTGTGCTGTATTGCATTAACATTCCATTATAATTTGAAATTGCTGCTTTATAAATGGTGTTTTCAGTAACAGATGGTCAATTTGTATCATCAGTATGTATGTGTGTGTGTATATGTATATGTACACACAGACATGTGTATGTATGTATGTATGTATATGTGTGTGCGCGCGCGCGTGCCTGCCTGGCGAATTAAATATCATATGTGAAGTGTAAATTTCGGTGTTTGTATTAATTATATCTGCAATAATGCACAAAAAATGATTAATGTAAAACTTCAGTATATATATATATATATATATATATATATATATATATATATATATATATAATATATATATATATAACGCGTGAGAGAGAGAGAGAGAGAGAGAGAGAGAGAGAGAGAGAGAGCAATTTGCGATTGAAATATCCTAAGTGAAAGTGTATATTTCGGTGTTTGTAGTTCAATAAAAAAAATTTAAAAAAAGATTACAATTCGTTATATCTGCAGTAATGCACAAAAAATAATTAATGCAAATTTTCAGTGTTTCAGTCTTTTGTTTCATTCTTTTTTTTTTCTTTTTTTTTATTGAACATTTAAATTTTTTAAAACAAAGTTTCGACTCGCTGCCATACACTCACCAACTATATTATATATATAGTGAATCTTTCTCTCTTTTAACCACAAGAAAAAATAACATACTAGACAGAAAAAATATAAGAAAGAAAGAAAGAAAGAAAGGGGTAGGCGGTGAGAGAGGGGGAGTGAGCGCGCGGAAGCGATAACATTTATTTGCTTCAATCGAACATAATGATGAAAAGATGAAAAGAAGGAAAGAAAGAAAGAAAAAGAATAAGAGAGAGTTAAATCAAGATCATTATACTTTTTACATATTGAATCATTTAACAATAGCTCTTAAGTAAACATATCAAACGTTGTAATTATCATACTGTGATATATCCACAGCTCCTGCTAGTTTCAAATTAATATACAAATATACGTGGCAAAGCATGGAATGCTATTGACAGGTTATCGACCATATAGAAATTTGATCACTGATAAAATAAAACGGGGATTCTTCCAAGCCGTGTCAGTACTACTATACGGCTGGACGCTAACAAAAACGTCGGAGAAAAAGCTATAAGGATGATACGTGCTGTTTTGAACAAATCTTGGAAGCAACATCACACAAAACAGCAGCTGTACTGGGACGTTATTCTTAAATGGAGCTTCGGCTTCGGAATCAATAAAGAAAAATATCTCGCGCGTTCCTAAGGAACCGTTCCCCACCCCTAGGCAACACATCCCCCCTCAATTTATAGGAGCAGAGCTGGGTTTATTTACCGGTGCCTGCGCGCCCCAAACGGGGAATGCCGACGAGAATCACACTTTTTTTTTTGGCCGTATCTATCGAATGAGCATTGGTTTGTGCGTGGTTCCGCACGTTAAAATGACCTTATGTCAACCCCCGGCTGATGATGAGGGTAGGAAAATACCCTGACCAACAGGAAGTGAAATGAAATGAACAAACGCCCATTTAGGCATTTCCAAACTTCTCCTCACAGCTTTAAAAAAAAAAAAACTCTATGAAGGTTGGTATGCCATTAAACAGAGAAACCAATCTAGTTACATTCGTGAATTGGTCAGCAAAATGCACCACAGGTGGCGCCCACCTTACAGGTAAATTTAAGTTTGATTTTAAAGCCGTCAGCCCGTCTAGGGTTATATTATACTTATAAGTTAAGGAATCGCGTTCATTGTACGTTTATATTCCCATTTCTTGTGTATTTGATAGGAATGGCATGGACTGCTTTAGACAGATCATCGATCACATGGAAAACTGATCTCTCTTATAAGATAAAGCGAGAATTCTACCTAGCTGTAGCCGTGTCAGTACTACTGCAAGGCTGCACCACTGGGACTCAAACGAAACGCTTAGAGAAAAAGCCAGATGAGAACTGCATAATTATGTTGTGTAATGTTTTGAACAAATCCTAAAAGCAGCAGACTGGCCACTCAATTCCTATCACACACGTCATCCAAGTAAGATGAATAAGACATGCTGGACACTGCTGAAAAAGTAAAGACGAACTCATAAGTGATGTTTGTCTGTGGACACCTACACATGGACACACCAGGGTGAGCCGACCAGCAAAGACTTACATTGATCAGCTCTGTACGGATACTGGATGTCATTAGGAGGACTTACCAGGAGTAATAACCTATAGGGGTGAGAGGTCATGAGAATCTGTGCAATCAGCGTGACATGATGACATTTAAATAAATATCAACAAGGTAATAATTTTTCTGTACATGTCTATTTAATGTTTTGTTTTTTTAGGGGGGGGGGTTGCTATTGATTTCTAAGAAACGTTTATAAGTTTTTAAAACTTAATATCGTGTTTTGTAAGCACATAACTTAGCGTCGGATTTCGTAAATTTTGGGGCTAATTTAATGTTTAAAATGTATTAAAAATTGATTACATATGTAATTTTTTTTTTTTTTTTTTTTTTACTGATGCTCATTATGTTACTACTTTTCAACTAAAACAAAAAAATCGCCTTAATAATCGATTTAATTAATTTTAATTCGTTTTTTTTTTTTTTTTTTTTTCAAGTGAAAGTCTACAGTTAAATTGTTGGTCCCTATGTATATACATTCAGAGATGCTGATAGGTACGCGTCCTGCGTACCTGACGCACAAAAATCTAAAATGACGTATCCATGCGTCCCAGTGTTTTTTCGTTTTTTCTTCCCTCACCATTTTAAACTAACTGTAAATACATTTCAATAGTTTCTTAGAGACGAATTATACAGAATAGATTACAGGGTAGGAGTTAGACGGCTTTAGTTGGGACCCATAAATTTTCCCGGCGACTCATTCAAAGCCAATCAGCATCACTGTACACTACAAATGTTTCATGTAAGCACTCCCTCCCTTCATTACCTACATATGACAACAGGTAACTTACCAACGAGTCCAAGAAACCAAGCTCCATTTCTACCATATGGTTTTGTGATTATTTTCTAACGTTTAATTGCTAAAGAGTCGGATATTTTTTTCTAATACATAAATCATGAATTAATAATTCAATGTGTTATTTATGAGATAACCTGAGATAATTTTAGGAAATTAAAAAAAAAGACGAATAAATAAAATAAAAATAGAAAAAAAAATGTTCTTTACGTACATAACTCACAAACGAGGGTCTCCAGACTGTCCATTCATTACCCTCCACCCCTCAGGTATGTCTGACGAGACATTCCTTATTCTAGACAAATTAGTAATAAAAAAAAGAAGAAAAAAAGAGAGACTGTTGGGGGTGAGAAAATAATTCAACTAAAGAGAGATCCTAATATTAAATAAACAAACAATGCTAATATTTATTACGGATGGTAAGAGAGGGAGGGTAGAGAAATAAGACCGTCTCTGCAGTAGATGATTTAAAATATTTTTGTAGACTAATTAAGTGATACCTAAAAATAAATAAGTAATAATCATTTACTAAGCTTAGCTTAGTTACAGCACAAAGCCAAAAGTATGAGGCACCCAGTGACACTCGAACTCACTAACAATGGAGTGCTAATTCAGCATGTGAAGTGCCCCTGGATAAACATTTAAGTAATAAAAGAAAAAAAAAAAAGATTGATTTTAAGGGCATGGCAACTTGACTAGGGTTACTTTATACCAAGAGGTTAGGGAATCTCATACATTTTATGTTCATATCCATATTTCTTATCTAGTTGATTTTTAGAACGTTTTGCACACAGTTATATCATATCAAGTATTCCTACCTAATACAAATACTTTGCACACAATTGTATGGTTTTAAGATTCCTATCTAAAGTAAGTAAAGTTTGTAGAGTGGCCTATTGTCGGTATCAGTCAGATAGCGAGGGAGTCTAACCCCTTTTTGCTAGCACTAGACGGTCTCATTTTTAACCAGAGGGTGTTGCAATATGATAACAGTAAGAAACATAAGTATTAATATATATATATATATATATATATATAAAATCCCTAGTAAACTATGTAGCTATTAATCAGCAAATAATTTACAGCTGTATGGCATTAAGTAGTCCTATTGAAAACAATTTTTAAACAGATCTATTTAGGGCCAGTTAGCTCAGTCGGTAGAGCGTTCGGCTAGAAACAACAAGGTCCCTAGTTCGATACCGACCCTCGCCAACTTAGTGAATGAGTAGCACAGGGATCTGTGCAGTAAAGTAAGGAGCTGATGGTAGGTGTGACACTCCACTACAGATGCAAAAACAATCTCCTTGGTCTAGCACTAATGAAAAGGAAATAGACTCCCTCGCTGATTGGCTGATACCGACTTTAGGCCACCCCAACGACTTTTTTATTTGACACACAGATGGGACCCTACTAGGTACTACCACTTCAGGTTATAATGGATCTAGGAGTAATGTCAATGATCTCCAGAACTGGAGCCTCGCCCTTCAGATATAGTTTTGTGTATAAAAGAAAAGGAAAGGAAAGGAAGTTTTAAAACATTAGAAATGGGAAAAGTAACTTTCAAATCATTGGAAGAAGAATGATAAATATCCCGTCAAAAAGTTGTTTGTACAGGTGGGGAAGTCCCCCCACCAAAAAAAAAAAAAAAAAATGATTACAAAATGGAGCTGGGAAAATACAAAAAAAAAAGGAAAAAAAAAAAGAAGAATCTACTTGGCAAGAAGGTAACAAAAATATGAAAACAAAAGAAATAAAATCTGAACTAAAAGGTGGACAATGGTGCATAACGAAAATGCAAGCTTTTATAATGTTGTAAGACGACAAAGATTTCAAAAGAGGAAACCAACCTGGCTAAACTTTGTGTCAGGTCGCTCAATGTACTACTGGTACTATTATGTAACTCAGTACTACCTGTTTCATAGTCAAATCATCTGCAACTAAACCGATAACCCCATAGATTTTGTCTATTGAGGAGGGTGGCTAGACACACTGCAGAACAAAAAACAACCTGTAAATGGGCAGAGGAAGCTCTTTGTTCAACAACCATCTAATATATTATTTCTAAAGTCAAACCCCTCTTCATTGTGAAAGGGCCGTGTAACTTTGGTAGTGTCAAAGCCATGCCATCAGGAACTTAACTTCCTGGTAGCATCACCCAAGGCAAACAGGTCTGGCACCCAGTGGTATTAGGGCTACAACTTGACCAAAGGAGCTCTGGCAAAAATCCAATGGGTATCTTCATCATCATCAGGAATCAACAACTTTTAGTGTACTTGTCACTGCGGCTGAGGAAAATCTGCTGCAAACAAGAGCATCTCCTTCCCCTGACCAGGATATGCATGAAGGGTTTGGGGACCACTTGTGAATTTTGTATTCTCTTGTAACAAGAGAACATGAATTCACCACAAGTTAATTAGTTGGTTGAAGCTGGCTCAATTGATCCAGGGTGAATGCCGTAACAGAACAGAAAAGAAGAATAAACTTTGGAATCATACAAAAAGTCGCTCAATTGGAGAATATTGAGCACTGCTGCTGAAAAGGCTTCTGAGCTATAGGAGAACTATAAATAAGAACAATAAAGTCCATAGGAAAAGCATTAAAAAGCACATTAGGTGTTTACAACAAAGAACAGGTTTAAAATTTAAAATATCAAATTATGATCCAGTTCCATTACTCAAAGTTTCATGTGGTACCACAATCATCAGACACAATCATAACTTTATACATACATATATATATATATACACACACACACACACATACACAGAGAGAGAGAGAGGTCACTTGAATCTTGAAGTGCCTACAGAATAAGCTAGATGGGAGCTGCACACGAATGCTGCATGCAATCTTAAATAAATCGTGGAAACAATACTCCACAAAGAAGCAGCTGTATGGCCACTTAACCCCTATCACACAGAGCATCCTAGTGAAACAAACATGCTGGACACTGCTGGAGAAGCAAGGATGAACTCATAAGTGATGTCCTCCTGTGGAAACCAACATGTGGGCCATCCAGCAAGGACCTACTTTGATCAGCTCTGCGCAGCTACTGGATTCTGAGGACAATGGATGACAAGAATGACAGTTGACGAGAGATTGTCATGGATATCCGTGCTACATGCGCAGCATGATAATGATGATATATACAGGCATACATACAAGGATGAGAATAAACAGTTGTTTAAAAAAAGTGTTTAATAAATCAAGAGTACTCAAATGCTGACCAGCAGAGCAGTATAAAAACTAGAAGGAATTAGGATCTCACCACCACATTTTTGTCTCATTACTAATAGTTTCATATATCTTTTATAAAATAGAAAACACAATCATCAGATGAAACCAGAGCCAGTGCACTCTATTCTTGAACCCCCAAACTGAAGGGGGCCCAAGTCATCTTGGGACCCTTGGAAGGCAGGTTTTGTATATTTCATAGGAATATTAATTTATCAAAAGTGACATGTAGTAGAGTGGTGGCCCCATATCATAGATTCAGAGGGGGCCCATGAGACCCAAGCACCAACTCTGGATGAAACTTTTCATCTGACGATAGTATTTTCTATTTTATAGAACATTAGTTATGAGAAAAGTAAATAGGTAAAATCCTAATTCTTTTTACTTTATTTATACCGTGGTATCTTGACTTATGAGTGCGCCAACTTGAAATTTTCTGAGTTGCAAGTTGTCATTCAGTCGATTTTTTTGTTTTGTGTTGTGAACTAAAATTTGAGATACACTTATGTTAAGTTCACTAAAAAATATTTAAGCTTCCAAATTTAAAAG
>CM042149.1:20746081-20795188 GCA_023376005.1 Doryteuthis pealeii
TGGGGACTCTCAGATTAGAGGAGTAAACAGTTGTTTTTAATAATTATGCACTATCATTATTATTATTATTATTATTATTATTATTTCACTCCATTCGAGTTTTCCCACCTGCCGTAGCCGGTGGTTCACCGGAGACTGAGTAACAGCAAGTCTCCTCGGGTCTCCAGAACTCTTGTGAGAATTCCAGCTAATCTCAACAATGCTGTAGTCTGGATAGTCTTGATTCTTCCTCTGATTTCCAAATCATCCAGACTCTTTTCCAGAATCCTGGGGATCATTCCAAGGCCCCAATTACTATTGGTATGACCTTCACCCTCATGTTCCAGAGTTTTCTCAGTTCTCTGGCAAGGTCTGTGATCGAACGGGACGGCAAAATCCATAAGATGACAAGTCTTCCTCTTCTTAATCAAAACTAGATCTGGTCTCCTGGTCGGGATTAGGTGATCCGTCTGTACCTCAAAGTCCCAGAGAATTTTGTGCGTCTCATTCTCCAGGACAGATTCAGGCTTGTGCATATACCATTTAGTTGAATGGTGAAAATTGAATTTTTTGCACAGTTCCCAGTGAATCACCTTTCCACCCACTTGTGTCTAGTCTTGTACTCTCTTTGAGCAAGTTTACTGCATTCGCTTATTATTATTATTACTAGTAAAAAATTAAAAAAACACCCTCCGGGTGATGTAAAAATGGATTTTTGAAATATTGCCTGAGGGGTGAGAGTAAAAAATTCAATGTCAGCGAGTTTGTACCCTAAGTAAGTAAAATCATCAAATTCATCAAAGGATTAAAAAATAAAACAATTTGAAATGTAAACTTTAAATATGTATTAAAATAAAACAAACATATATATATATATATAGATATATAATACCAGTCATGTATTTATTAAAACTTGTTTAAAAAACAATGAAGACTGTCTAATGTTGCATGTTCAAATTTTGAGTGTATTTATTGAATAAATACACTCAAAATAACATAGAATAAATTTTATTCTATGTTATGACAATTTTGGGTAATGTGACATAAGCAGTGACATAATTTTTGTTACAGACAAAAACCGGAAGAGAATCTCCATTATTAATAGATTATCATCATCACTATTATTATTATTTTCTTTCTTAGTTTTCTCCATATAAGGATTTAGCATCAAACAAGTGTCTCTTGAAATTAGTAACAAATAGAATCAGGCATTTAATACAAAGATTGCAACATTTCTAGAGACACCAGGAATAAGAACAGACATAAAGTATCGCAGAAAATGGAAACAAGCGAATTTAAGTCTGTTCACATTTACCCATTCTGATAAACCATAGAGAAATACACAAAAGAAAAAGAGGAAGGATATAACATTTTTTGGATATCTTTAAGACTGCAGACCATTCTTGTGAACTTTATTGAAGTCAGTTAGTCTACTGTTGGTTTGAATAACAGCAGCTAACTAAATACAAGTCAGTGTCCAAGACAGTTGGTATATATAGAAATCAAGAATGATCCATTCATGAATTTGGGTGATTTAGGTGATTCCATTCCTTGAGTTCTGATTGGTTGCTTGATTTGAATGATATTGTGTAGTTTTATAAATACCCTGTCATTCTGCAGTAGACCTAGCGACTATTCAGGTTTGTATTGGGTTACAACCGTTTGTTGCCATGTCTTCCGAATTCGACGGTAATTGGAACTTTGATTATTCTTCAAACTTGACATTTAGAAGATGATCCATGGAATCGGATTCACAAGGAATTTTCAGCAGAACCAGTAGATCCAATAAAAGGGTTAGGCTTGAAATTCTGGAAAAGACACTGATTACAAAAAAAACAAAAGGCATATCATGAAATATGGTTGGTTGGATTTTACAGCATGTCAACCCTTGTTGGGTTATTTTCTGCTGAAGACATTTTGTTTTATTCATTCTTGATGGATACTCCATTTTTTTTAACACATTTATTTAAACTCATTTCTTGTATTTAATCTATAGATGGTACCCTAACAGAAACTACCATTATGGGTCAGAGTGGACCTGGGAGTAATGTGAATGGTGATGAAGGGGTACTCCACACTTACCAGAGCTCCAGAATTGGAACTTACCATTAGATTCAGTTTAACATCATACCCAGGACACTAAGATTCTCAGCCGTCGCCTTCTATCACATATATGATAAAAAGATATGGAGGCACTTGGCATAATGGTTAGAGTCGTAGGAAATGGAATTGTCGACCCGAGTTCAAATCCTAGACGAAACTGTTTGCATTTCACATAGCGCTAATACCCTTGGGAAAGGTATGAATCCTACTCTCCTTCCAGCTATGGATAAATAGCAGGGCAGACTGGGCTCTTTAACCTTGGTTAGGCAACCTGTCTAGGAGAAGGAAAACTCTGAATTCAAAACTGTTAAACTCCGCTTAAGAAATTGACCTTGTGTCGCATCCTGCTCGTGCGGAGGGGTTGGTAAATATATATATGATAAAAAGGGTTGTAATTAGGGCAATAAGCTTGGGAAAACTATATAGGTGCTAGGGCTTGAGATGACCAGCCAATTGATATGAGGGGATCTCTGCAACTGCCCGTATAGCCTAAGTAAGGGCATGTTGCAAGTTATGGACTGTTCAACCAACAGGATCCCATCCTAGTTGTCAAATCATCCACAAAAAAGTAAAATTGTCATCCATCCTCTTAAATTTTGCTGAAATATTTTTCCAGGTATACACTATGATAACGTTAGACAATCCCTAAAATTTGAGCTTCCAATTCCAAAAACTGGCGGAGTTATGTCGATTTTTAGTTCTCCAAGTTTTTTTGTTGTTTTTTTTTTTGGGGGGGGGCAAAAATGGTGACTTTTTATAATCTATCTTTGTCTGTAAAATGAGTTCTAGAGCTTCCCTACTACTAAAAATTGGTTTATAAAAGCATTTTTGCCCAAGGAATCCAAAAATGCTATCAAAAAATCTTAAAGTCAACCAATTTTAAGTTATTGATGATTTCTCATTTTTTCATAGCAAGATCAATATCCCAATGTGGCACTGCATCTATGACAAAAAATCTTTTCTATTATTATTTCAAATATATTGAACATTATTTGTACCAAAAAGATAGTTTGATTTTTTGCTTAGAACCAAAGCTACAGGATTAGCTACAGGTCCTGCTAGTCAAGTGTATTATCCATTAATCTATTTAGACTAGAGTCTTCATCTTAGTCGATATTGTCAAGTTGTATTCTTCAGATATTGTATTTTGTAACCATTTTAGGAATTTAAAACCCAAAACCTTTATTTAATCAATGAGTGAAAATCTTTCTCATGAAACTGTTGCAACAGACATTGGCAGATTGCCAGCATACATAGTTAATTTGTTTTATTACAAAATATAAAGCAGTTCTGAGGCTTTGTGGTCAAGTAATCACTACTGCATAGAGAAGGCAGCAAAAAAGGCATTGTCCTCTATATGAACTCAGACAAAATAGAGTACATGTGTTTTAAACAAGGTGAAGACATCTCTACAC
Organism: Doryteuthis pealeii; assembly: GCA_023376005.1. Classification (NCBI taxonomy): domain Eukaryota; kingdom Metazoa; phylum Mollusca; class Cephalopoda; order Myopsida; family Loliginidae; genus Doryteuthis; species Doryteuthis pealeii. Next base: position 20,749,579 of record CM042149.1, read on the forward strand.
TGGATGGTAAACCTCTGAAATTAGTAAACCAGTTCTCATACATAGGTAGTAATATCCCATCTACAGAAAATGATGTAAATTAATGTAAAGCAAAGTTTAACTCTTAACATCCTGTTGATAATTTTCTAAGTCCACAGCCCCATTCCTATAAGAATTTATCAACAAATGGCTAAAAATGGCCTTTTCATTTAAAGTTACCTGTTATTTCCCGTAAATTAAAGACTTCTAAACATGTTTAATATTACATTTAAACAAAGGCTATCATTTGGGGTAGATTAGGAAAATAAATATGACTTCTGGTTGGGTGGAATGATGCGGTATAGGATGTTAAGAGTTAACAGGTTTGAATTCAGAGTTTTCTTTTTCCCAGACTGGTTAACTAGTCAAGATTAAACAGCCTGATCTGCCCTATTATTTACCCATAGTGGGGGAGAGTATTTGGATGCATACCTTTCCCAAGGGTATTAGCGTTATGTAAAATGCAAACAGCCTCATCCTGGATTTGAACTTGGGTCAACAAGTCCATTCCCTACAACTTTAACCCTTGCATATATATAAATTCATGCACACTACACATACATATGCACAGATGACTGCACACCTATTATATAAAATATGCACACGTTTGTGTAATGAGACCTACAAATAAAGTCAACTATTTCAACTGCATGCACACCTTTTATACGAAATACACATATGCACATGTAATGAGTCCTACAAACTATTTTTGAGCTGAAGATGCCAATTGCAAAAAAAAAAAAGAAACTAAAAATAAGATAAAAACTAAAAAGAAGAAAAATTTCAAAAGGATCTGATTGAAAGTATTTCAAGTGGCCAACCTTCCTCACTTGTTGACCTTTTAGAGTTGAAATTTCCCTACTGAAACTTTGCAGCCACCCACCGGTTGAGGGAGGAAGTTATTCATTGCTTGTGTGTGTGTGTGAGAGAGAGAGAGAGAGAGAGAGAGAGAGAGAGAGAGTGTATGTGTGTGAGAGAGAGCAAATGACATCATCAATGGTTCAGTAAATTCCTCTATGAGTTTCATGCAGAGTAAGCAGACATAGGAGGGGGACAGACAAAAATCAAGGGACGACCGTTCTCCGTTTTTTATTTACTACAAACATCAAAAAAAAAAAAAAATTTCAGCAGGGAGGCAATTATCTTCTTAGTAAAACTAATGCTTATGTCCTGTCATTTATCTTATTATAATGGAGATTCGTCTGTCTGTCAACAAAACTACTGTTTATTTTCATAAAATTGTGTAAGTTTATCAATGAGTACATAATTTATATAGTAATTAATACATAGAAATGATATTATTTTTTAACAATGTCTATAAAAATTTGAGTTAGATTTTCCACAATAATAAAAATTTAATAACTAATATAATACATTGATCTCTAGTGGTATATTTTATAAAGTGTGCCATTCCATCACTTATACACACTTTAACAAACAGGGCTGGTTAGCTCAGTTGGTAGAGCATCTGCCTAGGAATCACAAGGTTCGATACTGACCCTCACCAACTCGGTTCCTACTGCAAATTTAAAAACCACTAATCAAACACTAAACCTGTAAAAGTAAAGTCGGCAGGGCGGCTTAATGTCGGTGTAAGGTTAAAAGGTGATATATACTTGAAGATACAAACTCCGACAAAGGTTGACAGACAAAACATTTAATATGGTACAGCACATGGATTAACAGGGTACATAATACATAGGTGTACATAAACATACATACGAAAGTAGAAGGGAAAAACATAAAAGTACAGACATGAGACTAAGAATAGTCCATGCTGTATAAATCACTTACAGTGATTAGTCCGGTGTTGAGGGCCGAAGCCCCAACGAGGAGGGGGTAGACCAGACTCTAACCCATGTGTCTCGTAGGTCGAGCGACAGAAAAAGAGAGACAGAGACGTTCAAACCAGCTGCTTAAATATAAAATGGCCCCTAGCGGGAACCAGCAAACTAAACGGGCAGACAACTCCCAGGCAAATACGAAACTAACGCTACATCGGTATCAGCCATACAGCAAGGGAGTCTATCCCCTTTTCACTAGTGCTAGAACAAGGAGATTATTTTAGTGTCTAGGGTGGAGCACCATACCTACCATTAGTTCCTCCCTTTTATCATCCCTGTGCTATTCATACGCCAAGTTGGCAAGGGCCGGTATCGAATCAGGAACTTTGCGATTCCTAAGCGGATGCTCTACTGACTGAGCAACACAAACCCTGGTACTTACAAAGGAAAAAATGAATACTCATCAGTTATCAGAGGCCTGCTGTCTGATCTAGTTGGCATGAGATGCATGTCCTGTCCAGACCCCACCACTATGATGCAAAAAATACAACTTCAGAGATTTGTTTGTTTGTTTGTTTTACGGCATATCAACCTCAGTGGGTCATTTAATGCCGATAAAGTTTTGAAATAAATCAATTCTTAATGGATAATACAATTTTTTATAAATACATTTTTCTATTTACCCCATAGATGGGACCCTAACGGGTACTACCACTCCGGGTCAGAGTGGACCAGGGAGCAATGGTGATGAAGGGGTGCTCCACATTCCCCAAACCTCCAAAACTGGAACCTCACCATCAGATAGAGTTTAACGTCATTCCCAGACATGTAGACCCGCAGCCACCGCCTTCTAGCACCCATATGATAAAAAGGGGTTGGGGCTTGCCATAAGGGCAATAGGGTTGGGAAAATCATATAGGTGCTAGGGCTTGACCAGCCTATTGATCGGAGGGGGCCTCTCCGACCGCCCGTCTAGCCCAAGATAGGGCCAAAGTGGAGTATTGCATGTCATGAACTGCTCATCCACCTGGGCTCTATCCTTAAGCATCCCGGATCGCCACCCACGGCCAACAGGTGGCCCCACTGGGGGAGTCTTACCCCTCTGCAGAGGTGCAGTCGATGCATTCTAACGCCCCAGCCGACAGGGCGGCAACTTCAGAGAAAAGAATAAAATAGAATAAAATAAGACTATACTTTTATTCATAACTATAATAATAATAAATGTCTTTCTTGAAGAAAAAAAAAAAAAGAAAAGAAAAAAAAGAATACTAAAGTATCCATGACCTTGATTGGTGTTTCTTTGGTTCTAATCCCATCCTACCAGCCTTCTACCCACTCACCTCTTAGATTATCCACCCCCACATCTACCCCAGGGTGCAGTACCAGCCACTTTGGAAATGACTGGGTTAGATGATCAAAGAGACCAAACTCTTATTCAACATTGGCATCAAGTTTCAAAGACATGGACATTGAGTGTGTCAAAGACACATTCAAATATTTCTACTCAACATTTATTGGCACTGAACAAAGTTCAGTCAATGACAACAGACCATAAATATCTGCCTAACTAAGCTTAGTAAATGATAGATTTATGGCCACATTGTCTTTTAAAATAAACATGGTTTATGATCACACTGCCATTTAATAGACTTTGTTAGGCAAATGTTTATGGCCATGTTGTCATTTAATAAGCTGCATGCCTAAGTTTAGAAGATGACATAAACATGTGCCTAACCAAGTTTAGTAAATGACAATGTGGCTATAAACATTAGATTAGCAAAGTTTAGTAAATGACAATGTGGCCATAAACACCAGACTAACAAAGTTTAGTAAATGACAATGTGGCCATAAACATTAGACTAACCAAGTTTAGTAAATGGCAATGTGGCCATAAACATGTGCCTAACCAAGTTTAGTAAATGACAATGTGGCCATAAACATGTGCCTAACAAGTTTAGTAAATGGCAATATGGCCATAAACATGTGCCTAACAAGTTTATTAAAAGACAACCATAAACATGTGCCTAACCAAGTTTAGTAAAATGACAATGTGGCCATAAACATGTGCCTAACCAAGTTTAGTAAATGACAATGTGGCCATAAACATGTGCCTAACCAAGTTTAGTAAATGACAATGTGGCCATAAACATGTGCCTAACCAAGTTTAGTAAATGGCAATATGGCCATAAACATGTGCCTAACAAAGTTTATTAAAAGACAATGAGGCCATAAACATGTGCCTAACCAAGTTTAGTAAATGACAATGTGGCCATAAACATGTGCCTAACCAAGTTTAGTAAATGGCAATGTGGCCATAAACATGTGCCTAACCAAGTTTAGTAAATGACAATGTGGCCATAAACATGTGCCTAACCAAGTTTAGTAAATGACAATGTGGCCATAAACATGTGCCTAACCAAGTTTAGTAAATGACAATGTGGCCATAAACATGTGCCTAACCAAGTTTAGTAAATGACAATGTGGCCATAAACATGAGCCTAACAAAGTTTATTAATAGACAATGTGGCCATAAACTTGTCATTCTTGGATAAACTTTGTAAATGACAATATAATCATAAACATCATCACTCTTCTTATAGTGGTTACAACTCCTTTCTGTGCATCATGTTTTACTTGAAGTCTTCTTGTATATTAAATGTCACAGTAACCAGCAATTCTTAATCAACAAAATCCATTTCATTTGTCCTGAAGTATTCTCTTTCATTCAAATTCCTCATGAATCTCGTTTGACAGTCAATTATTGATTATTTGATTAATCAAATGATTATTGGTGTTTTAGTCAACGTTAATCCCCCATCCTAAACATGACCTGTCTCGGTTCTTCATCACGTTTATCTATGATGTCAGGAAAAGTTTTTATCACTTACAAAACTATTGACTGACCGGTTATTTCCTATAAGTCTAACATAAACAACGGGGAACCACTCTTGACTGATAAATTATTTATTTATTGATTGATTGATATACCAGAAAAAAGAAGACAGGGTTAGGGTTAGTTTAATGGGAAAATAAATAAATAATTTATCAGTCAAGAGTGGTTACCCTTTGTTTATGTTAGACTTATAGGAAATAACCGACTGACTATACAAGTACAATCAGCAAAATGCAGATAGAATGGTTCAGTGATTTTTTTTAAAATTCTACAACACATTTCAACAACAATAAAACAAAATGTCTTCAGCATAAAATAACCCAACAAGGATTATTTTATGGTGAAGACATTTTGTTTTATTCATGCTGGATGAGTATTCAAAGTTTTTTTGGCTGCTGAAATGCAACACATTCAGATAAGAGTCAGTCACTTGCTTCATTTTTTTTCCTACTAAACATTTACTTTTAAAACTCCCTTTAACTCACTACAATTCACCCACCCACTATATTTCTTTTGTCTATGGAGTCGCATGGTCCAATGGTTAGAGTTGTAGGAAATGGACTCATTGACCTGAGTTCAATTCCTGAATGAAGCTGTTTGCATTTCTAATAGCACTAATACCCTTGGGAAAGGTATGAATCCAATTCTCCCTCCAGCTATGGGTAAATAGCAGGGCAGACTGGGCTCTTTAACCATGGCTAGGTAACCAGTCTAAGAGAAGGATAACTCTGAATTCAAACCTGTTAAACCCTGCTAAAGAAATTGACCTTGTGTCGCATCCTGTTGTGTGGTTGGTAAATACATATATTTCTTTAGACTTTCCCTCCCCCAACCTGTCCTGGGTATGACATTAAACTGTATCTAATAGTGAAGTTCCAATTTTGGAGCTCCGGGGAGTGTGAAATACCCCTTCATTACCATTACTCCCAGGTTCACTCTGACCAGGATGGTAGTACTTGTTATGGTCTAATCTATGTGTTAAATAGAAAAATAGAAAAAAATGTTTTAAAAAAACTGAATTAAAAAAAAATTGAATATACATTAAGAATGAATAAAACAAAACGTCTTTGGCATAAAATAACCCAACATGGGTTGACATGTCGTAAAATCGAACCAACTCAAATCAACTCCCCCAACCAATAAGAAGATGGCAACTTACTGCCAATAAGTTGGAGATTTAAATGTAACTGTTCAATAATGAAAAATATAAAAATTCTTAAAAATGTTCAAATGAAGTGAAATTGAGTGAAAATTACTCTTATCTAGAGGGTAGGTATTTATCCAACCCATTTGCCACGGGTAGGATGTGACACAGGGTCACAAATATGGGGCATCCAGCAAGGACCTAACTTGCTATTCACAAGTAATGAATCGGCAAGACTAGCTCACAAACCATTACACCACGATGGGACGTCCTTATCTGAAGGGTATATATGTAAGTATTACATTTCTAAATAATTTTTTGTTTATTACCAAAGATATTTCCTCAGCAGGATAGCAAGATATTTTGGACAAGTAACATACAAGTACATATAGTACAAGTGACTTCATATGGTCCCGCTCGTTAAAAGTTTAAAAAAAAAAAAAAAGATTTTATGAATAATTTTGATTGCTTTTCCTTTCTCAACTCAAGGGATTTGACAAATTTGAAATTAAAGGATTTTTTATGGAATTGGATGGAAATTCCTATCTACTACATAAATACCATAGAGGAATGTCTTCTTATTTTCCGTCATTTCCATGATACATATATTTACTAACCCCTCTGTACAAACAGGATGTGGCACAAGGTCAATTTTTAAGCAGAGTTTAACAAGTTTGAATACATAGTTTTCATGTCCTGATATAACATTAAACTTATTTACCAAACCCCTCCATACAAGCAGGATGTGACACAAGGTCATTTTTTAAGCAGTTTAACAAGTTTGAATACATCTAATGGTGAGGTCACCTATCTAAGTAGTGAACAGGTTCATTACTGCTTAACTTCTGTGATCTAGCAGGAAGGAATATTTGAAAACATACAACTGTTTGCATATTTTTGTATTAGATCAGAATACTTGATATCATAACTGTGTGTAAAAATATTCTTAAGTCATGAGCTCCTGAGCCTAAGTTTACCCTCTGCTTTTTGAGCATGACTGTTAAACTGGTGCTATGATGTGATGGGGAAATAAAAGTACAAACAGTATACCAGTGTAATGGGTTCAAAGATTAAGAAAGAATTACACAAGAAATACACTGCTGGAAAAGCATGGACGAACTCATAAGTGATGTTCTCCTGTGAACACCTACACATGGACAAACCAGTATAGACTGACCAGCAAAAACCTATACCAATCTTTTGTGGATTCTGGATGCTGTGCAGGGAACCTACCAGAGGCAATGACCAATAGGAACGATTGGCATGAGGGTCATGAGTATCCATGCTGTTAGTGTGACCTGGTGCTGAATGTACAAAGGCATAAAATAACCCTAGACAGGTTGACATGCCATTAAAATCAATCAATCCAATTGCTATGGGCATCCACTGTAATTAAATCCCCAAGCATAAAAACACTGACATCCTTCTGATGAAGGCTAGAGGTAGCCAATCAAAACATTCGTATTCATAAACACAAAAAGAAACGTTTCGACTTCTCCAAATATTTGCTTCTTCATTTTTTTCCTTGCTTTTCTGCGTTAATAAGCATTTGCATCTTTTATTACCCACATAAAAGATTTAATAACGGCAAAGGATCCTGACGATGCTAATCAATATAATTGATTGATTAGAGAAAAATCAATGCAGTCATCTCTCTCTCTCTCTCTCTCAGGAAAGCTGATCCTTTTTTCATGTACAAAAAGTACCCGGTCATAAAACATTCTATACTGATTAAAACACGTGCTATTCAAATGAGTTTTTTTTTAGACCCCCACCCCCCACTCTCTCTTCCATGAAGATGCTGAATGCCATTGTTTCTAAGCTCTTTCCAGAAATCTGTCAGAGATTAGGGGCATATTTGCTGTCACAATTTTGATTAATGAAATGAAAAAAAAAAATACATGTATACAACATACGATAATTAGACTATTATCCGCAACCTGTGATTTATGAATTTGGACATGAATAAAGAAAAATGCAAATGAATATCTGGTTGATTGACATCTATAGGAGTCACATAAATTAAGTAACAATCCCATCAGTGCTATGATACATGAATGGTATCTATTTTCTTTTTGTTGCCCAGTTGGTGGAGCATAGAATATGCTGACTGTATTCTCGGCAGATGGAAAACACCCCAAAAGGTGTTTTGGATATAATTCTAAACTGCATTGAGTGGTGAGGCTCCAGGGGTAATTTATGAGGAAGTGCGTCCCGGTTTCCTGCCTCAAAAATTGCTACCCGGTGACTATTAAAATAACGACCCAGCTCAGTCTATTCAAAACTATCCATCTTCATATCTATCTATCTCAATTTATTCATATTTATCTATATTACTTTAAATACTAAGATTTTTTTTATTCATGTTTGTTTAATGTCTTGTTTTTAGTTTAAATAAACAAGAATTACGACAAAAAAAAAGAAAGATGCGACCCCCCCAAATACATTTACTTGTCGAAAATATCTATCTCCATTTGTTCATATCTATCTATATTATTTTGTTTGTTTATCTATCTATCTATCTCAGTCTATTCCAAACTATATATCCATCTTAATATCTAAACAAGAATTGCAATGGATAAACAAGAATTACGACGAGCTGGGGTTGTTATTTTGATAGTCACCGGGTAGCAATTTTTGAGGCAGGAGACCAGGACGCACTTCCTCATAAATTACCGCTCCAGGTCTGGAGGTCTGAGGAGTATGACTTCATTGCCATTACAACAATGTTCATTCTGACCTTGAGTGGTAGTACCTATTAGGGCCCTATCTATGGGTCAAATAGATCTGCTTGGAAATCATTGGTATTAGATAGGATTTATCAGCATCAAGGTATGTGTGTTTCCAAACAGATCTATTTGATGGGTCCCTGACAGATCACTGCTGGTCAGAGTGGACCTGGGAATAATGGGAAAAGAGAGGTACTCTTAACTCCCCAGATCTCCAGAAATAGAACCTCATCATTTGATACAGGTTAGTATCATCCCCAGGGCACACAAAGTATGCGGTTGGTGCTTTGTAAGTTCCTACAACAGGACTAGCAGGTAATAAAAAGTAAAAACTTACCTGTGTCATCAACCCCAAAGATTGTTATTAAGTAAGGTAGAAAAAAACTCAGAAAATGGTGCACACTTACCTAAAAAGGAAAAGAAAAAAAAAGATATTTAGTATAACAAATTCAAAAACAGAATTGGGAAAAAAGTTTTCTTAAAAACAAAGTGAATAAACAGAAAAAAAAAAAAACACACTTCCCTCTCGTCTAATTGGTTGACAAGTCGATTCTTAATAAACAAAGAATTTCAAGTGGGCATTAAACAAAGAAATATTGGCAATAAACGTTCTCAATATTAAAATAAATATAATTAACCCAAGTGAATCCTCCTTAGACTTAGGAAATGGAGACAGGGACCAGAGTTCAAATCTTGGATGAGGCTGTTTGTATTTTTGAGCTAATGTGTTTAGGAAAGGCAGGAAAACACGAAACAAAAATATATTTAGTAAATCAAATTCTATTGGTTTACAGGTCATATAATAATAATAATAATAATAATAATAATAATAATAATAATAGACAAATATCTGGACCTTGCCAGAGAACTAAAAAAGTTATGGAATATGAAAGTGAAGATGATACCAATTGTAGTTGGTGCACTTGGAACAGTCCGAAAAGGGTCTGGAATGTTTGGAAATCAGGGGAAGGATTGAAACCATTCAGAACACTGCACTGCTGCAATCTGCCAGAATACTCAGAAGAGTCCTGGAGACCTGAGGAGACTTGCTGTCACTCAGACTCCAGTGAAAGACCATTAGCTAATGCTGATGTGAAAACTCAAAAGGAGCAAATGATAATAATAATAAAACAATTAAAATGAAAAATTGTGAAAATATTGTGCAAATTTCTTATTTTTGTTTACCTTCCTTTCTTGCCTTTATTTTCAAGTAATGAGTCAACTGAATGTGTTGCTTGAAATATAACAGCAATGATCAAGTCGAGAGAAAAGATGGAACAGTTGAAATTTAATATTCCTTCTTCAATTTCAAACTCTTAAAATAATTTTAACTTTCTAAAAATTGCTAATAACAAAATCCTTTTGAGACAATTGGTTAATATCTGTATCAGTTTAGTTTAGTTTGTTTAATGGCATATCAATCACTTAGGGGTTATTCAATGCCAAAATTTGACTAATTTGTAAATTGTTTGATTATAATTTTCTATTGCAATCATTTTATTTAACAGCACTTTTTTTCTTTTTTTTGGTTGGCTGGATTTTTTGGTATATCAACCCTTTTTGGGTTATTTTATGCCAAAGACATTTTGTTTTATTCATTCTTGATGGGTATTCAATCTTTTTTAAAATGTAAACTTATTTTTAAAACAATTTTTTAAACTCATTTTATTCTATTTAACTCATAGAAGGGACTCAGTTTGTAGAGCATCTGCTTAGAAGCCTCAAGGTTCGATGTCAGCCTTCACCAACTCAGTGCAAGAGTAGCATAGCTTGGATTTGTGCTGTAAAGTAGGGAGCTGATGCTAGGTGTGGCGCTCTACCTCAGACGCAAAAACAATCTCCTTGGTCTAGCGCTAGTGAAAAGGGGATAGACTCCCTCGCTGTCTGGCTGATACCAACAATAGGCCACTCCGGCCGACTTTTTTACATGGTACAAAGCATTCATGTCCAATAGTATAGTTTCAAGTCTACCTATCTATTACTAGAGCCTCACCACCAGATGCAGTTTATTGCTATACCCAGGACACCCCTTTTTTTTTGGGGGGGGGGGGTCTTACCCTCAGCAAAGAATGAAGTCAAGGTATTCTAAGCTCCACCTCCAAAGCTGATCTCTTCTTTATGAGAAAAGACTTCCTGAATCAAGTAATAAAAACTGTTGTCTCCATAATAACTCATGTCACATACACGGGTACATTTTATTTTATTTCTTTTAGTCTAAGTGCAAGAAAAAGGAAGAGATAAAGAAGATAAGGTTTTGGGAAGAGAAGGGTTAAAAAGTACTTATTATTCAGTTTGAGTAACATCCAGTGAATGTTAATCTTATGAACTCACTTCCTATCTAGGGTCTGACCACAATAACTAATTTCAATTGTGTGTGTGTGTGTTTTTGTGTGTGTGTGTAGAGAGAGAGGGGGGGGATACCCAAGTGTGGACCCATGACATGACACATTATAATAATGTACACACCTGTTATATGAGCCATTAACGAAGCAAGCATTTTTATCAACACGTCAGACGGTAGACTGTGAATTAAGGGGCGGAAATTTTTACTATATAAGTTTTTATTTATTTATTTATTTTAATTAAACACCAGTATTAATTGATATTGCATAAATTTAAAGTTGTTGCATAGTGATTCAGTTATACACCTTTTCACTTCAGAACTGCAAAAGTGGACTGTTTTTTTAATCTCTCTCTCTCTCTCTCTCTCTCTCTCTCTCTCATCGTTAAATACTCGGTAAAATCATCAGCTAATAGTAATTTTCCGTTTATTTCAGTATAGGAATTGATAAGGTTTATAATCCAATTCCTTTAAAATAACAACGCTGAGGTCAAAAAAATGTATAATTGAATCACTACGCAAAAATTTTAAATCTATACAACAGCAATTAATGCTGTCCTTTAATTGAAAAAATAAATAAATAAATAAAAAAAACATAAATATATTAACGTATTAAGTTACATTTTCCTAAGAATTTCATTTTTATTAAAAGTATTAATCCTAGCCCAGAAATCAAAAATACACTGGACTTCATTTCATATTCCACTAACATCTGTCCAGTAGACTATTGTAAAAATTTACGCCCCTAAATTCACGGTCTACCCGTCAGATAAAAATGACTGGCTGTTTCGATTTGATTCAGTAGAACATTTTAGTTTGATTAAACCACTTCCGTTAAACAACCATTGGCTTGGTCTAAACATTTGCTTGTCGCCACAGCAGCTGGGGAGACCAGACAGGAAGGGCGGATGGTTCTGAAGGAGAGTCCCAGCAGGTGGAACATTTGCTTTAGGGGGTAACTTTCTAATTTATTGGTTTAGAATAAACAAGATTTTATTTTTTTATTTTTCCGAAAGGATATCCCATCATTTCCTTTATGAAAACCTCAAACTAATATTTGTATGAATGTGTTTTTGGTTGTAGCTCAGTCGGTAGAGCATCTGCCTAGGATTTGCAAGGTTCCTGGTTCAATATTGGTCCCTGCTAACTCAGCCCTTGAGTAGCACAGATTGGGTAATCTGATCTGTGTGGTAAAGTGGGAAGCTGACAATAAGTGTGGAGCTCCACCTCAGCAAAAACGATCTCCCTGATTAAAATTGAAAAGGAGATAGGCTCTTTCACTACCTGCCTGATACCGACAATAGACCACTCTGCCAAGTAACTTTACTTTATATATATAAATCTGGTGAGTCTGGGTCTTGGTGTGTATATATTATATTAGTATATATGTTATGCATATATAATATATTTGGGGTTTAGTGTGAAGCATTGGATACACATACACACTTTCAATAAGAAAGAAAATCCTGACAAACTGTCATTTGGTAATTATAAATTTATTTCTACCAGTAGCTATATATATATATATATATATATATAATATATATATTTATGGAGGCGTGTGGGCTAGTGGTTAGAGTCGTGGAAAATGGACTCGTCGATTCGAGTTCAATTCCTAGACGAAGCTGTTGGTATTTCACAGCTAATACCCTCGGGGAAGGTATGAATCCATATATTCTCCCTCTAGCTATGGGTTACATAGTAGGGCAGACTGGGCCCTTCAGCCTTGGTCAGGTAACCAGTCTAGGAGAGGGATAACTCTGAATTCAAAATTCCTGAGGTCAGTCGTTGATTGGGTTTGTGGCAACCCTTGATGCACCAATTCTTTCCTATCGACTGTGCTAAAAAGTGTGGATGGTCCATCACAAGCATTCACCACTATAAACAAATCCCTGTGTGGGAGTTCATTGTGTGTATTAACCCTCATATGTCGAAAATTGGCGGGAGAGTCCATTTATCGATTTGTTTAGCCTTACATTTGACTAGGTATGCCCGCCTAATTCATTAATTATCAATTAATTAATTTTCAAAATTAGGTAAGACTTCAATTAATCACATATTCTCAGAAAATATATATATATATATATATATATATATAGTGTTGATTGGAATTACAGCTGATTATAATGGCAGAATTATTATTGTTTTTTTGTCCAGATTGTTAGTCCCAACTAAGCAATAAATCTTTACAGTCATTTTACATGGCAACCAATTTGAAGAATTACTTAGAAATCTAATTAGTAATGTTTAATTAAATGTAAATAATTATTCTAATTTTCTTTTTTCTTTTGAAGTTTGGAAATCTAAATTCTTTACATTTTGTTATTTCTTGCAGCAACATAGCTTCCTCCTGATTACTGCAAGGGATCATCCCCTTCATGAAAGTCCCTCTGTTCCCCAGATGAATAAAAACTTTGTGTTTAAAACTTCACTTGGGTTCAGTAAGTATAGACACAAAATTTAGTAAAATCTACATCAAAACATGTCAACCCTTGTTGGGTTATTTTATGCCAAAGACATTTACCGTAAGGAATCACCCTCTTCATGAAAGTCCCTCTGTCCCCCTAGGACAAATGAAAATTTTCCTTGGGTTCAATAAGTATAGACACAAAATTCAGTTGGTTGGTTGGTTGGTTAGGTGGGTTTTTATGAAATGTCAATCCTTATAGGTTATTTCATGCCAAAGAACTGGTTTTATTCATTCTTGATGGGTATTCAAAATTTGTTTTAATAAAAAATAAACATTTTGTTCTATTTAACACATAGATTGAACCCTAACATGTACTACCATTTCGGGATTAGAGTGGACCTGGTAGTAATGGTGATGAAGGGGTACTCCACATTCCCCACAAAATTCAGTAAAATGTACATCAAATCATTTGGGTGGGTGATTGGTTGGTCGGTTTATACGGCATGTCAACCCTAGTTGGGTTATTCTATGCCAAAGACATTTTGTTTTATTTATTCTTGTTGGGTATTCAATTTTTTTAAACACATTTTTAATACTCATTTTTTGATTTATTCAACCTATAGATGGAACCTTAACAGGTACTACCACTTCGGGACAGGGTGGATCTCAAATCATTTGGTTGTCAATACAGAAGAAACAAACTCTTCCCAATTATATATCTATGCACAAATATATATACGCAGGTATGCTTATAGGTATGCGTCCTGCATCACTGACACATAAAAATCTAAAAGGACGCAGTAAAATCATATTCATGTATCTCAGGGCTACAATTTTTCCATTAAAAAGTCCGATACATTTTGCACAAGTCCATACCATTTCAGGTATGGAGTTCTCTGCAAACTGGCAAAAAGTAGCATTTTTTCTTTTTAACAGAAAATTTCCACTGCCACCATCACAAGAGAATTTCTGGCCTTGTGCCTAACTCAGATATTGCTCAACCCTCCTGTAAATACTCCTGTTTTTTTTTTTCTTTTTCATCCCCTTCCATTTCAAGCTAACTAAATAAATTTCAATATTATCTTAGAAACAAATTACACAAGATGAGGTACAAAGTAGGGATTAGATAGCTATAATTGTTTCATAAAAAATAAAAATAAAAAACTAACTTTGCAATCCTCTTTCCCAAGTTCATAAATAAAAACCCTATAATTTATTTTCTGGGGATTCATTCAAATCAAATCCGTGTGTCCAGGAAGCACTAAATTAAAAAGCTATCAGCTTCACTGATGTGTGTGTGTGTGTGTGTGTGTGTGTGTGTGTATATATATATATATATATATATATATATATATACACATTCACACATACATACATACATACATACATACTTTTTGACCAATGAGATCCAAGCACTGCAACTGATGGAAAAAGTGTATGGACCATATGTTGAAAAATAAACTTCATTTAGTCACATTCCAGAGTATTTTGGTCAGCTTATGAACTTTTCAGCTGACCCTCAAAGATACTATAAAGGGAATATAAAAACACTTCCCTATTATATATGCACTAACAACTTTATATATATATTATATATATAATATTATACACACATTTATACACACACATATTTATACTCACATATATATATATATATATATATATATATATTATACACACATTTATACACACACATATTATATATATATTATACACACATTATACACACACATATTTATACTCACACAGACATATTATATATATATATATATATATATATATATATATATATATATATATTATACACACATTATACACACACATATTTATACTCACACACACATATATATATATATTATACACACATATATTTATACTCACACACACATATTATATATATATATATATATATATATATATATATTATACACACATTTATATATATTATACTCACACACACATTTATATATATATCTTGGTTAGAAAATTAGCTGCTGGTAATTTGCACCAACATTAATGACGTCGACTGCCAATTTGAAACAAGACTTCTCCATCTAATTTAACATTAAACACAAACTCAGGAAAAAAAGAAATGAAAAATAAAAATAAAACCTTGATCCTCTCGGGCTTCAAGTCTTATCCTGTATCACCATAGCAACTACCACCCGTGATGAGCATATACACTTTATTTCAAAATTGCATAACTATTTAATTCCAAATATCTCCCCCTCCCCAACCCCACACTAAGCATCTGCAAGTTCAGACCATTTGACAGAGCCGTGTGTGTAACATTTGAGTAAGAAACATCTCAATGGAATGAAGAGAAAGAAAGAAAAACGTTGGTTTGTCATTTGGACATTTTAAATTAAATAATTTTCCCTTTTTTTTTTTTTTGGTTGGTTGCTTGATTGATTTTAATGGCATATCGACCTGTCTGGGGTTATGTCATGCCTAGTGTTAGAAAGTAATATATTTTGTGTATCTATATTTACACTTTTGTAGTAATTGGTTTTAACAATGTGTTAGCATCATGAAGATCAGAGGCGAGTGGGGAGATTGAACTCGCATTCTCCTGATTGTGAGTCGTGGCCCAACGCATGGGAATGACTAAACTATCCAGAGTGGCCAGGATGTGAAGGATTGACGTGTACTGATTAGTGTCGCACGTGCAGGTCAGAGGAAGGAGCCCGGATGAACACTGTAATTTATTTGACCAGCTCTGAGAAACCGGGAAGAAAGCTTGCAGTAGCATTTTGGCTGTGGTGACAAGTGGACGAGAGACAAGACCTTGTGATAGTATTGGTGAGAAGAGTGCAGCATTGCTGGGAGAGTAAAATCATCGGACTTAACTGTGCCCCCCAGAGAACATTCATATTACAATGTTGTATGGTATTGATTAGGTTCATGTCTATATTCTATGGTACAATTTTATTTCCTTCGAAAAGGACAGAATTTCTTCTATGTTGACATTTTCAAATAGATCTTTAATATTGTTTGCATTAAAATAACAGTTTTTGATGTGAACAAAAACCCTGCATAAGTGTTTGACATGTTTCACACGGAGGTTGTTGTTCTTGTTTGAGTATATAGGAACGTGTTAGTTTTGTGTGACCAATGTGTAATCAGGACACAATGACTTGTTTCTTTCTGGACTTCCTCAAGGCTGGTATCCAGTCTCCCAGAGTGGATTTGATTAGGAAAACTTTTTCTTTTTTAACTCTTCGGATATACATTTGTCTTTGTAATAATGATTTTTCTCACTTCAATGTTTAAAAAAATAAGAAATAATTTTATTAAATTTTAAGGGCCGGTTTAACTCAGTCGGTAGAGCACCTGCCTAGGGATTGCAAGGTTCCAGATTCGATACAGGTCCCTGTCAAGTAGCATAGATTGGATAATCTGATCTGTGCAGTAAAGTGGGGAGCTGACGGTAGGTGTGGTGTTCCACCTCACCAAAAACAGTGGTCTAGTGTTAGCAAAAAGAGGATGGACTCCCTCACAGTCCAGCTGACACTGACAATAGGCCACTCTGTCAACTTAACTTACTTTATTAATAAAAAAAATAAGAAATAGATTTAATGTTTTACCTTGAAGCACTAAGGTGAGTCAAAAGTTTTGCAATATTTTGGTAACATGAGACAATTCAGCAGCTCTGGACGATTTTGCCGAGGTCATGAAGTTGACAAACTTGATACGGAGTGTTACTTGTCCGATTTACCTCTATGGCTTGGAGCACAGCCTCAGAATCCACTACTTTAGGCCTGCCTAACTTTTCTTTTTTACTTTTTCAACCATTGTACCATGTGAGGTGTCAAAGTCAGCTACCCCAATGGAGCCACCTGTCGGCTGTGGGTGGAGACCCATGATGCTTAAGTATCGAACCCTGGTGGCTGAGCAGTCCATGATATGCAATACTCTACTTTGGCCCTTACTTAGGCGAGATGGTCGGTCAGAGAGACCCCCTCTGATCAATCATTTGGTAATGTCAAGCCCTAGCACCTATATGACTGTCCCAACCCTATTGCCCTTAACACAAATCAATCATATATATGTGCTAGAAGGTGGTGGCTGAGGGTCTTCTTGCCCTGGATATGACATTAAACTATCTGATGGTGAAGTTCAATTCTGGAGCTTTGAGGAATGCCCCTTCATCACCATTACTGCCAGATCCACTCTGACCCGGAGTGGCAGTACCTGTTATGGTCCCATCTATTGGTTAAATAGAAAAAAAAGTGGGTTAAAAAATGTTAAACAAAAAAAAATTGAGTTTAAAAAAAAATGAGTACCTATCAAGAATGAATAAAACAAAATGTCTTTGGCATAAAATAACCCAACAAGGGTTGACATGCTGTAAAGTCCAACAAACCAAAGCAAGTCATTTATTCAGCTTAGCTTAGATTGGCACAAGGCCAGAAATATGAGGCATCCAATGGGAATTAAACTCACTAATAACACCTTGCTAATATCCAACCATTATACAACATGAAGCACCCAACAATAAAAAGTAAAAGATGATTTTGACTGAGGGGTAAAATTTCTATTGTTACTTTAAAAAAAAAAAAAAAAAATTTAACAGGCATCAGAAGCCCCAGTTTTTCTATGATTAAATCAGATTAAAAATTCTAAAAAAAAAAACTTACAACAACATTCTTGTAAAATAGAAGCTTATCTTGTCTATTTATTACAGCCTCAAACCTTACCAGAAAGTTTTTCATCAACAAATGGCGCACACGTTTCACGGAAAACATTCCTGTATTTAGATAATACCAAAAAGCTTGTAGCAATTTTATCTATTTATTTTATACTATTCTATCTTATTTTCATTTTATTTATTTATTTCTTCTTATTTACTTCAGTTGTGTGTGTGTGTGTGTGTGTGTGTGTGTGTGTGTTTGTTTTGTTTTGTTTTTATTTTAAGACAGTGATAGATTTAGCAGCAGTTACCTCCCTTGACTAAATCCCAATGGATTTCCTTTCGGCTACCAAGATAATCCTTCATGATTAGAAGTGCAGGTTGAAGAGAGAACTGGAAAAAATGGTGACAATCTAAGAAGAGGTGAACACCATTTTGAATTACTCCTTTCAAATATCTTTAAATAAAAAAGACAAAAACCAAAAACGACAAGATAACTGCAAATGATACCAAAAAGCAACAGAAAAATGGAGGAAAAATTCTTCCTGTAAAGAATCATCCGATGATTGATACGAATAAAACAAATCCAAGAACAAGGGAAGAATTATGCGATATCATTGATTCTTTGGACTTTTGCAGCAATTAAAGTACACGTGGCTCATTCGTTCCATTTATTAAGTTGAAAAGATAATTTCTTATGTGCGTAACAATCGATTGAATAGTAGCCATGATGACGTTGTTAAAATCTCTCTTGAAAATTTAAATTTTACTGATTATTTTGCCAGAGATATTTTATTTTGAATGCCACATATAGAGTTTCATTACTCACATAAAAAAATTTTCAGTTAAAATTTGAAAATCTAAAGATAAAATTAAAATTTGTATTATTTGGACTATTGTCCTCATCTTTATTATTATCTGCACAACATTTCGGTCGATGTGCTCTCCTGCCTTCTTCAGGTATTTCTTGTCAGACTCGGAAACCTTCTCCAACAAGAAACACCTGAAGAAGGCTAGAGGGCACATCAGCCAAAACGTTGTGCAGATAACAATAAAAATGAGGACAATAGTCCAAATAATACAAATAATACAAATTGTCAAGCTTTATCTAAAAAATTCAGAAATAAAATTAGGATGTTCTGAAATAAAAAAAAAAAAGTAAGTAAAGTTGGCGAAGTGGCCTATTGTCAGTATCAGACAAGCAGTGAGAGAGTCTATCCCCTTTTCAATAGTGCTAGACCAGGGAGATTGTTTTGCTGATGTGGTGTGCCACACCTGTCAGCTCTCCACTTTACTGCACAGATCAGATTACCCAATCTGAGCTACTCATAAGCTGACTTGGACCAGGATTGAACCAAGAACCTTGCAATTTCAAGGGGGTGCTCTACAGACTAAACTAAACCGGCTACATTACTCATATATAAAAATTTAAAAAATTAAAATTTTCCGTTAAGATTTGAAAATTTAAAAATACGATAAAATTAAAATTATCAAGTTGCAAAGATAATTTCTTATGCGCATCACAATTGATTGAATGGTAGACATGATGACGTCATTAAAATCTCTTGTAAATTTAAATCTAACTGATAATTTTGCCGATATATATTTTTTTTCCATTAACATCACTTTCTGTAAATGAGATAATATAGATAAGGCATGGTCTGCTATAGACAGATCATCAGTCATATGGAAATGCTGATCTCAGTGACAAGTTAAAGCAACAATTCTTCCAAGCTGTAGTGCTACTGTATAGCTGCACCACTTGGACCTGAACAAAACGCCTCTAAAATAAGTTATATGGGTGCTGCACAAGAATGCTGTGCATGATACTAAACAAACTGTGGAAACAACACCTACAAGAAAGCAGCTGTAAGGCCACTTGATCCCTGTCACACAAACCATCCAAGTGAGATGAACAAGACATGCTGGGCACTGCTGGAGAAGCAAGGATGAACTCATAAGTGACGTTCTATGGAAACCAGCACATGGGCACACCAGTGTAGGCCATCCAGCAAAGAACTATATTGACCAGCTCTGCACAGATACTGGATGCTGTGTAGAGAACCTTCCAAGAGAAATGATGGATAGGGATGATTGGCAAGAGATTATTATGGATATCCATGTTACTAGCGCAACATTATGATGATGATAATTTTATTTTGAATGCTACATCTGAATATAGTTTCCTTACTCTTGTTAAAATAAAATCTTGAGTTAAAGTTTGAAAAATACAATAAAATGAAAATTATAAAATAATCAAGTGTAAATATGGATAAAATCATTTATGTAAAAGCAGATGAAAAAAAAAAGGGTAAGAAAAAAGAAGAAAAAAGAAAAGAAAGAAAAGAAAGAAAAACCCATCCCCCTGAAACAAAATCTCCAGTTTTAAGTCTGAAAATATTTTTCAGGCAATTTATCTTTTCAATAAACAAAACTAAACCTAATAGAAAACTCAGAATAAATTTTCAATCACAATTCATAATATTTATTTTTTAAATTCTTTCTTGGAAAATTCTAACATACAGGAAGCAATGGGTAATTTGTGGCCATTTTAAAGTATCCATTTCCCATATGTGCTTTGTTTGTTTAGGTTTTGGTCTACTGTGCAGCAAACTAAAGTCAGTTGGGCATTGTCTGTGAGGAAAGCAGTACAATGATACAATTCACTCCTCTAGAAATTTCAAAACAGCATGCCGTACTGCTTGGTATTCACACAGGAAGCTCCAATATAAAGATTTTATTTGGGTGTCTGAGGACAGTGCAGAGGATTCAAAAAGAATTAGATGAGTCCAATGGTGATTACAAAGATAGGGCAGCTTGGAAACATCACTCTAATTGTTCTGATAAGAAAAAAACTCCCAAATTTGTTGGTGTGATCAAAGCCATGATTGAAAATGATCCCAGTGCAGAGGATTCAAAAAGAGTTGGATCAATCCAATGGTGATTACAAAGGTACAGCAGCTCAGAAGCCTCATTCTGTTAAAAAAAAGATCTCCCGAATTTGACAATGATGCTAGTATTGAAGTCAGTTAGTCTACTGTTGGTTTGAATAACAGCAGCTAACTAAGTACAACTCAAGCATTGTCCAAGACAGTTGGTATATATAGAAATCAAGAATGATCCATTCATGATTTGGGTGATTCCATTCCTTAAGTTCTGATTGGCTGCCTGATTTGAATGATATTGTGGAGTTTTATAAATACCCTGTCATTCTGCAGTAGACTTTGCAACTATTCGGGTTTGTATTGGGTTACAATTATTTGTTGCCATGTTTTCCCAATTCGACGGTAATTGGAACTTTGATTATTCTTCATCTCCCCTTCCTCCCCCACCCATTGCACGGGCATAGTGGCCTTCAGCTAGCAAGTCAATCAAGTCCATAGCCAGGGACATGGAAGTGTCCAAGTTTTTTATCAGGCAGTTAGTGCATAAAGACATTTGCTATTTCTCATACAAGATGAGAAAGGGAAAATGAAGGACAAGAGGAAAAACCATATTGCAAAGCTTTTAAACCAACTACAGCATCTTCTCCAAGCAAACATGTTTTGTTTTTTCTCAGATGAGAAAACTTCTGTCAAGATCAGATAGTGAACTCACAGAACAACCACCGGCTTTCTCTGTCCCCACAAGACATACCACAAGTGATGAAAAGCAATCACCCAGCCCCACATCATATTGTTTCGAGGGTTAGTTTAATGTTGTCAACTCTTCTTATTGGGTTCAAAATTCTATATTCAAAATCATTTTAAATAGGCAAATTCTTCATCCTTGGTTGTAATATTAATTAATAAAGTTCACAATTATTTCAAACGCTTCATGTTTAGTTATAGTACCAATGTTTTATAAGTCAATATATCAATAGATAATAAATTCATAATCAGTTTTAATAATAATTTATAAGCCCTTATATTGGAGTAATTATTTCTATGCCATACAAATAATTTTAAGCAATTATATGGTTTCAAGCAGTTGCAATATCAATTTTTCTAAGTGGCATTGTATCAATGTAGTTGGAAATCATTTTATTTCGAACAGATCTATTTGACCCATAGATGGAACCCAAGTGGATCTGTGAGTAATGGTAAAAAAAGAGTACTCTACATTTTCCAGAGATACATTACTAGATTCTCACCAATGGATCCAATTTAGTATCAGACCGAGGGCTTATCTTCAAGATATGCATTCCTGAATTTTGCAACCTTTCTTTTTAAGGAATGCTCCCTTCAAATTAGTAAGAGCCAGCCCTAAGCTGCTTCCCCACCCCCCAGAAAAATAAACCTGTTTTTAATCTGAATTCTGAAATAATTTTTAGTTTGTTTTCAATTCATTGTTAAAAAATTTTCAAATTATATTACAGAAAAAAAAAAATTGTTAAAAAAAGGTTCATTGAGACATATATTGAAAAATTCCCAAAATGATTTATTGTAAAATAAAATTATTTAAGAATTCAGATGAAAAACAAGTTTATTTACCAGAAAAAAAAGCAGATAAAAAGAACGTACAAGGCTGGCTTTCGCTGCTAATTTGAAGGGAGCATTCTTTAAAAAGAAAAACCCATGAAAAAATCAGCAGTGCATATCTTGAAGATAACTCCTCGGCCTGATACTAAATTGCATTAATTTAAAAGAGCATTCCTTAAAAAAGAAACTGAAAAATTGGGAGTGCATATCTTTAAAAAACTGACCCAGGACACTTTAAGAAATGTTGTATGCAGCCTCATTTTATCTTTCAATAACTTTGCATTGATTTTTTTTTTTTTTAAATAAAAAAAAATATCCACACACTTCTTATTTTTTTAACACCCAAAATAAGAGTGATCACTGTAAATTGCTGAAAGAAATTTTATATAAAAAAGTTGAAATGTTTGGTGTTTAGTCATAAAATTCCGCATTACGCACTAATGTTACCATGGTGATCCCCCCCCCCTCACCAATCATTCAATCTTCCAAAGAACTTTCTTCACCTTCTTGCATTAAAAACCAAAACTCACCAAGAGTCTATTATGACAAATTCTTCTATGATGCTACAAATCAAAACACGCATCAAGATATCCCTCTGAAGTTTTCTAATACAACCAAACTACTAGATAATAGTTTTATCATTCATTATTAATATTCATATCTATTCATTCAATAAATATGTTTTAGTAATTTCAGCATCTGATTACTCTCAATGTATTTTTTTAGTATTTGTGATGTTATCACATACACACACACACACACACACACACGTGTATGTGTAATTTACATATGTATATGGTATGTATACATTATTTATGGGAAACAAGATGATAACAATGACTACAGACATTGATGGTCTACTGAAATGTGTTTATAAAGACACTGATGGTCTACTACAATGTGTTTATAAAGACACTGATGGTCTACTACAATGTGTTTATAAAGACACTGATGGTCTACTACAATGTGTTTATAAAGACACTGATGGTCTACTACAATGTGTTTATAAAGACACTGATGGTCTACTACAATGTGTTTACAAAGACACTGATGGTCTACTACAATGTGTATAAAAACACACTGATAGTCTACTACAATGTGTTACAAAACACTGATGGCCTACTACAATGTGTTTATAAAGATACTGATGGTCTACAACAATGTGTATAAAAACACATCATGAATCAGGGTGATTTGGTCATAGTTCTGATTGGTTGCTTGACTGTTGATCTGCATGACACTGTGGAGTCTTATATATACTTGGTCATTTTGCAGTGGACTTTGTGGCATTTCGAGTTTGTATTAAGTTACAATCGCATGCTACCTTGTCTTCCCAGTTCGACGGTAATTGGAACTTATTCTTCACGATGGTGAGTATCATTGTTTCTACAGCCTACTACAATGTGTTTATAAAGATACTGATGGTCTACAACAATGTGTATAAAAACACACTGATAGTCTACTACAATGTGTTTACAAAGACACAGATGGCCTACAATGTGTTTGTAATGATTGTGAGGATAAATTTTTGAACTGAACAAGAATTGACATTAAACCAACCCGTCAATCAAACAAAACTCAAAGATTGATTTTGACAGAAATTCCACAAACAGTACAAGACATATACTCTGTCTCTATAAGATAACCCTGAAACATTTGAATAATCAATAGATATAGTATGTACATCCTTTGAAATGCTAGATATTATTGAGTGTATGCTACAACAAAGAAAAGGGAAGAAAATGACACTGGTGGCCTATTACCATTTAAAACCTCCTCAAGTGGATCATCTTATCTATGCTAAATTCAAGTACCCCACCCACCACCAACTTTATCATTTTCTTAAAACTTGAAATGTTTGTTTTGTAACTATATTCTAATGGTTACTAAGTCAGCAAGTCAATGAAAGCTGTACCACAGTAGAGGAAAATTTTAAGAGATCTTCTAAGTTTATTATTTCCCAGTCCATATACATTTATTTACCAACCCCTCCTAACAAGCAGGATGCGACACAAAGTCAATTTCTTAAGCGGAGTTTATCAGGTTTTAATTCAGATTTTTTTTCTCTCCTAGACTCATTACTTAGCCAAGGTTAAAAGGCCCAGTCTGCCCTACTATTTACCCATAGCTGGAGGGAGAGTAGTTGGATGCATACCTTTCTCAAGGTTATTAGCTCTATGAGAAATACAAACAGCCTCATCCAGGATTTGAATTCGGGTCAACAATGCCATTTCCAAAGACTAAACATTACACCATGCACCTCCAACTCAATATATGCTCGTTCATGTGAATATTCCGCAAGTGTCTATCCTTGGATTCTGATGTCCTTCATTTAACCCCTTCATGTCACAGTGATTTTCATTCAATCTCTTCTTTCACCACAACTAGTTATCACAATTTCTTTTCTGTGGAGAGGGCAATTGGTATTTTTCTATCACATCTCTGAAATAAACATTTTGTACAAGGTTTGATTTCTTTGTTTAATGCCATATCAATGTCCGTAATGTCAAAGCCATCCTCGTAGAAGAATAGTAGTGGTGGTACTATTTAATCCATAGCTGGAGAATGAGGGGGTTCATACCTTTCCCAAGGGTATTAGACTGAAAGTGAATGTAATAGCACTTTCACCACTACACCACAGGGATTCCCCTTGTTACTACTATGGTGAGTTAAAAGTTTTGCAGTACCTTGGTAATGTGAGGCACAATTCAACAATTCCAGATGGTTTTTCCCAAGGTTGTTAAGTTGACAAACCCAGAGATGGATCTACTATGAAAACTACTTCAAGGTGCCTAATCCCCAAGGTAGAAGCAATATTCTAATTACCGTCAAATTGGCAGACAGTGCAACAAGCAAGCTGTAATTCAATACGGATCCTGCATTGTCCCAATCCTAGTGCAGAATGGTAGATGATTTATCTGGCACCATAACATCACTGAAAAAAAAAAGCAGCCAATCAGGACTCAAGGAATGGAATCACCCAAATGCATGAATGGAATATTCCTGAGTGCCATGGGCAACAGTTGAGTTGTGCTTAGTTAGTTGTTGTTGTTCAAACCAACAGTATACTAACTTACTTCAACAGCAAGATTTTTGTTAGAGAAAAACTATTAAAATGCTCTAACTTTTAAGTTATTTTACCAGAAGTTATTTTACTCCACATTGCTTAAAAAATAATATCAATATTAAATAATAGTTAAAATAACTATTTGCCTACTTTAAACCACTTACAGTAGCTCTCCAACAAAATTTCAGAACA
Source organism: Doryteuthis pealeii (assembly GCA_023376005.1). NCBI lineage: Eukaryota > Metazoa > Mollusca > Cephalopoda > Myopsida > Loliginidae > Doryteuthis > Doryteuthis pealeii. Next base: position 20,775,250 of record CM042149.1, read on the forward strand.
CTCCATATATACATATATATATATATATATATATATATATATATATGTATATATACCTATTCATCATATTTACGTAATTAGAGAAATAAAATAACAGTGGCATAAAAACGTTGTGATTCGACAGAAAATAACCCATGGGTAAACATGTTTTCTTTTTTTCCCCTCATTATTGGATTATTCCATAATATTTTCCAAACCACCTACATAATGGATAGGCAGAGCCTATCATTTTTAGCAAGTAGTTTTATTTGGTTTGTTGGTTTACGGCATGTTGTTTGGTTGGGTTATTTGTGCTTAGTTAGTTGTTGTTGTTGTTGTTGTTCAAACCAACAGTATACTAACTTACTTCAACATCAAGATTTTTGTTAGAGAAATACTATTAAAATGATCTAACTTTTTAAAGTTATTTTACCAGAAGTTATTTTACTCCACATTGCTTAAAAAGTTTGGGCTGACTATGAAAAACATGTTTAAAAAATAATATCAATATTAAATAATAGTTAAAATAACTCTTTGCCTACTTTAAACCACTTACAGCAACTCTCCAACCACTGCGATCTACACCCAAGCAAAATACAAAAACTGATTGTAGTAAGCAAATTCAAACTCTAGTCGCGCTATTATGTTCATTTTCAAACTCATAACCTAGAGAAAGATATGAAGCCCCCTCATCCCCGCCCCACCTATAGGTTAAATTGTTCTTCTACAAGAATGACTTTGGCATTAAATAACCCATGATGGTTGATATGTCATTAACTCTTTGCCTATTTTAAACCACTCACAGCAGCTCTCACACCACACCCAAGCAAAGTATAAAAATTGATGGTTAGTTCATTACAATTGAGTAGAATGACTCAGATTGCAATAATAATAAGACTTTATTTGAATGGGATGAATTCTGAGGTGAACAGATAGTGAACTTTGAAATATACCATCATACAGGTAAAAAATACCAAGAACGTCTGGTAGAGCCTTGGGGGAAATTTGGTAGGCAATGAGTTAAAGATACAAACTTTCCTATAAACTTCAAGCTTCATCCCCCACCCCAATGTAGGTACACTATCTAAATTTTAAATAATCAACTTTTAATTCAAAGATTACAAATATAAATTATTAAAAATTTTAAAGACTATTTAAAATTGGGAAGATTTTTTTTTACCCGCAGAAGACAACCAAACTTCCAAACTTCATCTACATACTCATTTGAATCCAGATATATATATAAAATATATATTATATAGAAATTACATGGCATACACACTACCATATCACACACATACATACACACACACATACACCCTAACCCCTACACACGAGCAGGATGTGACACAAGGTTAATTTCTTAACAATAGTTTAACAGATTTGAATTCGGTTTTCCTTCCCCTAGACTGGTTGCCTAGTCATGGTTAAAGATCCCAGTTTGCCCTGCTATTTACCCATAGGATCCAGGATTTGAACACTGATCGACAAGTCCATTTCCTATGACTAACCACTACACCATGCACCTCTACGAGGATTTAATATGTATGTACCAACCACTCCACACAAGCAGGATGTGACATAAGGTCAATTTTTAAGGAGAGTTTAACAGGTTTGAATTCAGAATTTACCTTCTCCTACACTGGTTGCCATACCAGGGTTAAAGAGCCCAGTTTGCACTGCTATTTACCCATAGCTGAAGGGAGTATAATTGGATTCATATCTTTTCCCAATGGTATAAAATATAAATTCAAAAAAAATTTTTTTATATTTTAAAACGTTAATAAAGATGGGGGGGGGGGGAAAAAAATGATTAATATTTTTTTCTTATTTATGAGGCTTAAGTTTCCAAATCTAAGATGTCCTACCGACTATATTATCATTCATTTAACCCCCCCCTCCATATGTTTCATCATTGAATTCTCTTTCCAAAAATGTAAAATTCATTTTCAGCCACCAAAAAATTATAAAGAAACTTATTGTTCACTATATGTTTGGCCAATGCTCAAAACAAAAACTAAAAAAAAAAAATACTTAGCCTTTTTAATTTAAAGTAATCATTTATTTAAAATGCTTCATATACCAAAATGCTTCATTTTATTGCTTCATATACCAAAAAATGTTATTAAAATCTGATTATTAGTTTATTTTTGTTGATTTTTCAAAGAATTTCCTGTAATACCCATTATCGACAGGTACATGAATTTGTTTATCCCTATAGAATACTATATTAAATTAGAAAGACTTAAAAAAAACTAAATAAGGATCCATATAAAAAGATTACACTTATCTTTATTTAATTTTAATTGATGTCTATATAAAATAAGTTCAATGTCCTTTTATGTATATCCCCACTTTCAGCTAGTAGCATGAAAATATATCTATCCCATTCCCTCATATGCAAATTACATTACAACCACTGTCCAATATCACAACAGTAACATTATCATTTACTTAGGATGAATAACAATATCTTAAATGTCAATCAATTTTTAAATATATTTCTCTCCTGAATTTTTTCTTTCTTTTTCAGAATGATGTTATTTTCATAAAATAGTATAAAGATATAATTGGATTTTTTCCCTCTGCTATATGCACTTATCCTTTATAATAGCAATGCCACCATAATATATATAGAAAATTAATACAGATGTGCATATATTAATTAACATGAAAATAATTTTCTATTTTATTGAAATATATTTTATTGTTTTCATTAACATTATATGAATAAAAGATTTTTAAAAACATATATGAAATTGATAGAAAAATTTATAAATGAATAAAAAGGTATTTTTCACACATATTAATATGCAAAAATAACCTTATTTTAAACAATAAAAAATTTTTTTTAATAAAATGTTCATAGAAATTTCAAAATAATAGAAAATAAAAATGAAATCTTTTAACTGCTCCTTCATACAGCATTTTAAACAAATAACCTGATTTGAAAATTTAGTATTTTAAACATTTTCTTTTTCAAATTGAAATTTTAAGTATTAAAAAAAATTAGATTTCTAAATATTATTTTGAAAAAAAAAATAGCATTTTTAAATTATCTAAAGAAAAATAGCATTTTAAACAATGAAATTATTTTAAAGAAAAAGTATTTTAAGCAATAAAATTATCTTTAAAAAATAGCATTTTAAACAATAACATTATCTAAAAATTATCAGCCAGAAAGGATGAGTTCGACTGAATATTCAATTATTGTTTCAATTTAAAAGTACCACTCCCCTTTTTTTCAACAATTTTTAAATATTTTATTTTTGAATGTAAGATTTTAAACTGGATTCACTTAAAGCCAAATTCTGTATAGTAAGGGAGAAAAATCTTCACCTAAGGGAGATAACCCTGAAACATTTGAATAATCAATAAACGTAGTACGTACATCATCCATTGAAAGACTAGAAATTATTGAGTGTGTGCTACAACAAAGAAAAAGGAAGAAAATTACACTGGTGGCCTATTAGCATTTAAAACCTCCTCAAGTCGATCATATTTATGCTAATTCGAGTACCCCCCCCCCAACTTTATCGTTTTCTTAAAACTTGAAACGTTTGTCGTGTAATTCTATATTCTAATGTTTACTAAGTGAGTCTATGAAAGCTGTACAGCAGTTGAGCAAAATTTTAAGAGATCTTCTAAATTTCTTATTTTTTAGCAAAGTATGACCCCACCCCACCGATCACAAATAGGGACATACTATACTATCTACCGACCCTCTCAAACCACAAATTCGTACTAAAGAGAAAAAAATGGACATGGCAACACAAGTTCAAATCCTGGACGAGGCTATTTGCATTTCACAGTGCTAATAGTATTAGCCTAATGCCATTGATATCCAGTTATTTTCCTTCCAGCTATGGGTAAATAGTAGGGCAGATTGGGCTCTTTAATTTTGGTATGGGAACTAGTGTAGGAGAAAGGCTTGGGTAAATACACAGTATGTTAATCTTTGTTGGATTATTCAATGCCAAAGTCAGATGTGGGTTTTTTTCCAAGTAATTTCATGTTAACTATTCTTAATAAAAAAATTTAGTAACTATTTTAAGCTTTAATTAACTATTCTTTAGTAACTATCAGTCGGTAGAGCGTTCGGCTAGAAACCACATGGTTCCTAGTTCGATACGGGTCCTCGCCAACTCAGCGTATGAGTAGCACATGGATCTGTGCGGTAAAGTAAGGAGCTAATGGTAAGTGTGGTGCTCCACCTCAGATGCCAAAACAATCTCCTTGGTCTAGCGCAAGTGAAAAGAGGATAGACTCCCTCACTGATTGGCTGATACCAACTTTAGGCCGCCCCGACGACTTTATTTTTTTTTAAAATAGAAGTAATATGCACATAATTAAAGCATCCACCTCGGAATTCCGGGTTCGATACTGATCCCCGCCAACTCAGCACATGAGTAGCACAGTTTGGTTAACCTGATATGTGTGGTAAAGCATGTGGGAACTGAAAGTAGGCACAGAACTCCACTTCAGCAAAAATAACCCCCCTAGTGTGGCATTAGTGAAAAGGGGATAGACTCCCTCACTGTTTGGCTTATACCAATAGTAGGCCACTCTATTACTTTACTACTACTATTTAATAATAATAATTTTCTAACAATTATATTCAGTTAACTATCCCTACCTCATCATCAGGGGCCGGGTTAGCTCAGTCGGTAGAGCGTTCGGCTAGAAACCACAAGGTTCCTAGTTCAATATTGGTCCCCGCCAACTCAGCGTATGAGTAGCACAGGGATCTGTGCGGTAAAGTAAGGAGCTGATGGTAGGTGTGGCGCTCCACCTCAGACGCTAAGATAATCTCCTTGGTCTAGCGCTATTGAAAAGGGGATAGACTCCTTCGCTGACTGGCTAATACCGACTTTAGGCCGCCCCGTCAACTTTATTTTTTACTTACCTCATCATCAAATACAGAATCTCATAACTCCCTCGCCACCCATCCCTATTGGTCATTAATCCCAGTAAGTCATCCACACAGCATCCAGTATCCACACAGAAATGATCAATGTAAGTTTTTACGGATCGGCCAACACTGGTGTGTCCATGTGCAGTGATGCTGATAGTTTTTTTTAATTTAGTGCATCCTGTGATGCATGTATTTGATTTGGATCCCCATCGGGTGGGGATTGTTATAATTAACAGCGTCGATCCCAGGGGGCTATCCCCCCAGGCAACACCTGCCCCCTCGATTTAAAGGGGCAGGGCTGGGTTTATTGCCCAGCGCCTGAGGCGCCCCCCTTGAGGGGGGAATACCAACGGGATCGACGCAATTTTTCACCCGCCACCCATGAGCTTCGGTTTGTGGGTGGTCCCACATTAATAGGGCCTTGTGCCTAACCCGTACAAGTGGGGTACGAGGTAAATACAATGTATTTGATTTGGACGAGTCCCTGGGAAATTTGGCGTTTCTTAATAAATTGCAAAGGTTTTATCTATGAACAACTAAAGCTGTCTAACCATACCCAATAGCGTGTAATTCGTTTCTAAAAAAAAAATTGAAATGCATTTACAGTAAGCTGGAAATGGTGAGGGAAGAAAAAAAATAAACACTGGGACGCATGGATATAATTTTACTGCGTCCTTTTAGTTTTTTATGCGTTAATGACGCAGGAGGCATATCTGCATGTGTACATGTCCATGGAGAATGTCACTTATAAGTTTGTCCTTACTTCTCCAGCAGTGTCCAGAATGTTTTGTTCATCTTACTTGGATGGTTTGTGTGATAAGAGGTAAGCGGCTGTACAGCTGCGTTTTTATGGGATGCTGCTTCCAGCATTAGTTCCCATCTGCAGAGGTGCAGTAGGCATATTCTACAATCCCAGCCGACAGGACTCCCATAGATAGGATCCTGGCAGGTACTATCACCGTAGGTCAGAGTGGACCTGGGAGTTATGGGACAGTGGCATAATTTGTAATTGAATTAGGCTTGCAGACCAATGCAGTGATGCTGATAGCTTTTATATTTAGTGCATCATGGGATGCACATATTTGCTTTGAATGAATCCTGGAAAAATATATGTTCCCAACTAAAGCCGTCTAACTCCTACCTTGTAACCTATCCTGTGTAATTCATTTTTAAGAAACTATTGAAATGTATTTACAGTTAATTTGAAATGGTGAGGGAAGAAAAAAGAAAAACACTGGGACACGCAGATAAGATTTTACTGAGTCCTTTTAGATTTTTGTGCATCAGGGATGCAGGATACGTACCTATCAGCATCTCTTCCTTTGTTTGTTTTATTTTACGGCATATCAACCTCAGTGGGTCATTTAATGCCGATAAAGTTTTGAAATAAATTAATTCTTAATGGATACACAATTCTTTTTTTTTTTTATAAATACATTTTTCTATTTAACTCATAGATGAGACCCTAACTGGTACTACCACTCCAGGTCAGAGTGGACCAGGGAGCAATGGTGATGAAGGGGTGCTCCACATTCCCCAAACTTCCAGAACTGGAACCTCACCATCAGATAGAGTTTAATGTCATTCCCAGGACATGTAGACCCTCAGCCACCGCCTTTTAGCACTCATATGATAAAAAAGGGTTGGGGATTGCCATTAGAGCAATAGGGTTTGGCCAATCATATAGGTGCTAGGGCTTGACATGACCAGCCGATTGATTGAGGGAGGCCTCTCTGACCGCCCATCTAGCCTAAGTAAGGGTCTAAGTGGAGTGTTGCAGGTCATGGACTGCTCATCCACCAAGACTCCGTCCTTAAACATCACAGGTCGCCACCCACGGCCAACAGGTGCCCCCATTTGAGGGAGTCTTACCCCTCTGCAGAGGTGCAGTCGGTGCATTCTAACGTCCCACCGACAGGGCGGTCAGCATCTCTGCCATTGATAGTGTGTTCAATCCTTACTGGGTGACCCATACTTCTGACCTTGTGCCAAACTAATAAATGACAATGATTTGAGATGTGAGGTTTGCTACACTCACTTTTTCTCTTTTAATCAATCATTGTGACATGCTAATGATAAGACATTTTGTTAAGATATTTGACAATTGGATAGAGCACAGGAAGAGGTGGATTCATGAAATTTTAAATAGTTGCAATATCAATGTTTTAAGAGTCAATGAATTAGTAATGTTTAATGTTTTTAAACAGGTAAACTCTTACTATTTTGTAGCAATATCAATATGTTTCAAGAGATAATGAATTAATAAAGTTCACCGTCATTTTAAAGAAGTAAACACTTTATAGGGAATATTTCTTCTTTACAATTTTCAGTTGCAGACATTCAAGTCTTCTAGTGAAATCCTATATAAAAATAACAATAAAAATGTCAACAAATTCTCAATGCGAGTTTCATAAAAAACAACAAACCTAACATTAATAAAATAGCATTTAACACTGGCAATAATATAGTAAATAACTAACTCACTAATGAAGAATAATCAAAGTTCCAATTACCGTTGAATTGGGAAGACATGGCAACATATGGTTGTAACCCAATACAAACCCGAATAGTTGCAAAGTCTACTGCAGAATGACAGGGTATTTATAAAACTCCACAATATCATTCAAATCAGGCAGCCAATCAGAACTCAAGGAATGGAATCACCCAAATCACCCAATTTCATGAATGGATGGATCGTTCTTGATTTCTATATGTACCAACTGTCTTGGACACTGCTTCAGTTGTACTTAGTTAGCTGCTGTTATTCAAACCAACAGTAGACTAACTGACTTCAATAACTAACTTTAGCAACCCTCCAAAAATAGACTCTCCCAACAGAATAAACAATAAATAGATAAATGAATGAATTCAAATAAATAATATACTACAACCAACAATCCCCTGAGGATGACCAGCGAAATGGTTAAAAGCGCTTGGGTAAAAAATATGGGATATGTTCTTCACCATCTGGATCCCAATCAACAAAAAACTACTAGAAAACTTGAACGTCTACAACTGAAGAATCATAGAGAAGAAATATTCCATGGTCTTTAATAATCCCTGCCTAAATAATATATATAAGAAAAATGGAAATAAATCCCTCAAAAAACAAGATATTCACATAGATGATATTTTATCATATGAGCCGACATTATAACGTTTCGGTTTGTTTAACAAACCATTGTTTGCACAAATAAACTGTCAAGTAAGGTAATGCCATGAACAAAAATTAAAAAAAAAAATTTTGAACAAATTATGTCACACAGTTTGAAATGGAATGCTAACAGCTATGCAACACTTTCTCATATTTGAGTCATATTCAAAAGCCGTAAAACATACTGTTGTATTGTGAGGTAGTAAAATACACAGAGAAATAGTGTGCTTGATATAGATTTTATTCAGCACTTTATCTGGTGCCAACAGATACTTATACATAAAACAAGAAGTAGTACAATCATAAGACAAGTGTACAAGAATGAGGAGGGTCAAATGTCTGTAGTCAAATGCAGTGATTTCATCTGAATATATTTTCCCCAGTTTTATCACTGCTACGTCGACTCTTATAAGACTATGAGCCAGTTCATCTTGTAGGGGTGTTAACTCCTCTACAACAATAAGGCTATGGGCCAGTCCATCTTGTAGGGGTGTTAACTCCTCTACAACACACTAAAAAACTTACTAACCACTGTTTTTAAGTTTTTTTTTTTTTATATGATCGAATACCAACAATGCCCTGACGATGGTTTGCTAAACAAACTGAAACATTATAAGTTCGGCTCCTATAATAAAATATCATCTATCTGAATACCTTGGTTTTTCATTTTTTTATATTCACACACACACACACACACACACACACACACACACACACACACAAAGTTCAGAATGTTCTTACATTAGAAGAACAAGTTCTTGGCACATAAATGAAACTTTTCTCTCTCTCTCTCCCAAGAAGCCATGGCAAATTGTTTAAATAAATTGCATCTCACCCCTGATGATCATAATAAAAATCATTAGCTGAGATTTTTTTTTTGGAGGGAGCAAGGTGACCCAACATCACTGGCAACCTCCAACGAAACCTGCTCAATAGGATGTATTTACTGCTTGTGTTTTTTTTTTTTTTTTTTTTTTTTTTGTTCTTTTTATATCTGGAAATTCTGTATAAATATCAACCAAAAACATGGAGCACTGTTAAGTACTAAACACAAAATTCTGCAGTAAGTATTCTTAATATATATATATATATTATATATATATATATATATATATATATATATATACGCACATACACATACATACATACATACATAGAATTTCATATTGATGGCTTCAACGATTTTGCATTCAAAAATCAATAGATTTAACAAAAATCTATATGTCTATTTGATTGGTTCTCCCTCCAATAAGCTTCTCACCTATTTAATTTGGAATAAATGCCAAGAAGAGACCAAAAGAGAGAGAGAAAGAGAGAGGAAAGAGAAGGAAAGAAAAAGAGAAAAAGAGAAAGAGAGAGAGAAGAGAGAGAGAGAGAGAAAGAGAGAGAGAAAGAGAGAGAGAGAGGGAGAGAGAAAGAGAAAGAGAAAGAGAGAGAAGAGAGAGAAGAGAAAGAGAGAGAGAGAGAGAGAGAGAGAGAGAGAGGGAGAGAGAGAGGGAGAGAGGCTAATATAATAAAGCAACAGAAAAATAATAGAAATAGCAAATCTCTTCAGATTAACAATAAAAATAAGAACAAATATGGAAAGATGGCCATAAAAATTAATATTATATCAATATTACCACCATTAACAATAAAGTCTGAAATACAATATCAATGTCCAGTGCCCTTGAGGGTACGGAGCCACAGCCAGATCACATCTACAATGGTACTTAGTGTCTTGTAGCGAGTAGGTTTTTATGGGGTAGAGTTGCTAGCACCAGCTTTGGAGTGGAGGTGCATTGTGTAATGGTTATCTGAGGAAATGAACCAAAAAGTTTGAATCTGTCTGTATATCACTTTGGCTCTTATGCCCTTGGGAAAGGCATGAATCCAGGCGTGGTGCAAGATGACTTGGTGCCCTAGGTAAGCCTTTAGATCAGGGGCCAGCAACCTACGGTCAGTGGGCCAAATCCGGCCCGCAATCCATAATCATCTGGCCCGCACTCCCTAAAAGAAATATTGTGTTAATCTGACCCACAAAGGAAACAGTCCATGGCTTAGATGCTCGTTTTTTATTTATGAATGTACACAGGAGTCATAAACATCACGTCACGTACTATTTCTCTCGTAAGAATTGTTATTCCTCTCACAGGTATTGCAAGATCATATAATCTTGATTATTAAAATCTGGTAATGTGGAAAGCAAAATCTGGTAATAAGCTCACGAATACATCTGGTGTATAAGACTTATACTATGTTACAATCAAGCTGCTTGACCCCGACCCACACGATAAATCATTACTGTATGTTACAAGAACTACGGTGATAGATGAGGCCCGCCATTCTCACTGGCCCCTAAGTAGTACAAGGTTGCCGACCCCTGCTTTAGATGCACGCCCTCTTGAAAGTTTTGATAAGCTAATGTAGATACAGTAATCCATTACTTCATTGTTTCTAACTCTCAAAACACCAGTGATAACATAATCTTTTATCTTGTGGCTTTATTACTACATCCATGCCAATAACTAATTATTGTTATTACATCTATCTATATCTTCTATACATGAAATTTAACATTTTGAAAAAACAAATGATGTTTGTTATGTAATTGCTGACAGAATCTGTTTCGACCAAATCGATAAATTGGTCTTCATCACGAGCAACATAGACGGGAAAGAAAGATATCCGTTAAAAGACTGTTTACATTTACATTTTTATATAATTTTACAACAAACCCTTTTGAGTTTTACTATAAACTATAATGCTTCTGATTTTTAAAATTAAAAAATAAAATTTATTTTATTTTTAAAACAGAACACGCATTTTTTAAAATTTTCAGCGGTTGAATACAGCGTTCGTTTTTGTAAACAGTCTTTTAACGGATATCTTTCTTTCCCGACTATATTATTCGTGATGAAGACCAATTTATCGATTTGGTCGAAACAGATTCTGTCAGCAATTACATAACAACATTTGTTTTTTCAAAATGTTAAATTTTCATACTGTCGGATTAATTTCCATCTATTTTTTCATCTTCTATACATATATAAAGGGCAGTTGTGTTTATATGTATGTCCGGAGGAAACTTTGAAAATAAAACAATTAATGACAAAGTAAATATATATATACACATTAAATATTACCAGGGCTCGATTTTTGAGCAAAAATAATAGAGATTTGATCTATATTCATGAAGATAATTAAAAAATAAAATTTAAATGATAACATAGATTTTTCTCAATTAATATTTTAGATAGTAGACATTAACATTTCTTTTCAGAGTAGCTGGATCACAATGCAAGGTCTATTTTTTTTACATAGGGATTTAAATGGGGCATCCCACAAGGATTCAATTCACGATTCAGTAATAATGGATCTGCGTGACTAACTTTAAAAAAATCCCCCTCTACCCAGGCGATGCCGGGTATCCACTGCTAGTTAAGTCAATAAATCCTTGACGTAAATGTCAATGAAACATTGTCTACCACAGTTTTTTTTTTCCCTTCATTTTTAATTTCATCCATGTTTACTCTGAATTCATGGTGCCCCCAGATGTTGGTACCCTAGGCAATTGCCAGGCCTGGTAGCTCAGTCAGTCAAGTACCTGTCAAGGAATTGCAAGATTACTCAGCAGATGATTAGCACAGATTGGGTAATCTGATCAGTGCGGTAAAGTGGGGAGCTGACGGTAGGTGTGGCGCTCCAACTCAGCAAATAAAAATTTCCTTGGTTTAGCGCTAACGAAAAAAAGGATAGACTCCCTCGCTGTCTAGCTGATACCGACAATAGACCATGCCAACCAGTCTAGGAAAAGGAAAAAAAACTCTGAATTTAAAACCAGGATATATGTATTTACAAAACTTACCACCAAAATATAATAGTAGAAAAATAACAATAGTATCTATTTAGCTAACCCATCCAACATGGGCATACTGTGACACAAGAATAATTTTTAAATGGAGTAAAGATGGTTTGAATTTAGTTTTCCTTCTCATTGTTTCGCTGATTCTATTTCCTACTATGCTAAGCATAAGTAAGTAGTAAAGTCGTTGGGGTGGCCTAAAGTCAGTATCAGCTGGACAGCAAGGAAGTCTATCTCTTTTTCACTAGTGCAAGACCAAGGAGATGTTTTGGTGTCTGAGGTGGAGCACCCCCACCTACCATCAGCTCCTCACTTTACTGCACAGATCCCTGTGCTACTCATATGCTGAGTTAGCAAGGGTTGGTATCAAACCCAGAACCTTGTGGTTCCTAGTTGAACGCTCTACTAACTGAGCTACCTAACAATTATATCAAAGATGATAAGGTGTTAGTGGTGTAATGGTTATTGTCATAAGAAATGGACATGGTGAACTGAGTTCAATTCCTGGAAGAGGTTTGCATTTCACATAGCGTAATACTCTTAGTCTAGGATGGTATCTATCCAATTTCTCATTCTAGCTAAGGGTAAATAGTAGGGTAAACTGAGCCTTTTAATCTTAGTATGGCGACTGGTAAGAAGAAAAACTCTGAATTCAAACCTGTTCAAACTATGCTTAAAAATTGACTGTCACATCCAGCTTAAGTGGAGGGGTTGGGTAATATATAATATATATATATATATATATATTAATATTAAGGATTATGCATGCCAGACAATAATTTATAATAATAAAAAATGAATAAAAAATTTAACATTCTCAACAAAAGAAAAAAAAAATTTAAACAAAAAAAATAACACTTCAAACAATAAAAAGTAAATTTGGCAGAGTGGCCTATTTTCGGTATCAGCCGGACAACAAAGAAGTCTATCCCCTTTTGCTAGTGCTAGACCAGGGAGTTTTTTTTTTTTGTTTTGTTTTCTGAAGTGGAGCGCCACGTCTACCATCAGCTCCCCTTTAGCGGTATCAATATTGAAACCAGAACCTTGCTATTCCTTAACTGGCCCTTTAAACAATAGCATTATCTAAACAACAACAACAACAACAACAACAACAACCACCACCACACACCACCCAAAGAACAATTGGCTAAACAGATAATTGATTGATAAAATATCGAAAATATCTGACTGATGATTCTTCTTTCAAAAGTAATTTCTGCTGACAAAAATCTCTATTTCTTCTTTTGCCTTTCAATATCCTTTTTTTTTTTTTTTTTTAATTTTCTTTTTTACCTCTTTTTGCATTGTAAATGGTTTCTTTTTTTTTATTACCAATAAATAGTGACATTGTTAGAATGAATTCAATATCAAGACTATTAGAATAAAGATCTATTTTCATACAAATCTTTAGAGAAAAAGCTTCTACACAACGTCTGTTTGGACAATATTCAGCCATTTTGAATATCTTGAGAATTAATTGTGCAGCCTTGAATAACTTGGCAACCAATCAGAGGGTTCCTTATCGAATATGCATGAACAGACACTCTCCTGTGAGGTTTCTCAGTTCACTTTGAATGGCACCTTACATGAATTGGATAAATATATTGATCATACACATTGATCAGCTTTGTGGCTAAGATAGTTGTACATTTTGGACCAGGTGGAAATGATCTTTGAATGGGGATTCTTAAAACAGGGGTCATGCAACCAATCTTCTCCTAGAATAGTTGCCTAACAAAGGCTAAAGAACCCAGTCTGCCCTAATATTTACCTATAGTTGTGGGAGAAGAACAAATGGATTCATGCTGTTCCCTATGGCATTAACGCAAAGTGAAACACAAACAGCCTCACCAGGAATTGAACTCCAATTCCATTTCCTATGATGATAACCATTATACTACACACACCTCCTGGGCAACCAATCTAGGCAAAGGAAAATTCTCTAAATTCATACCAGTTGTAAAAAGTAAAAGTAAGTCGGTGGGGGCAGCCTAATGTTGGTATCAGCAGACAGCAAGGAAATCTATCCTCTTTTCACTAGCGCTAGACCAAGGAGATTATTTTAGCATCTGAAGTGGAGTACCACACCTACCATTAGCTCTTCACTTTACCACAGATCCTGGTGCTACTCATACACTGAGTTGGCGAGAGCCGGTATTGAACCCAGAACCTTGTGGTTCCTAGGCTGATGCTCTGCCGACTGAGCTACTTGTATCAATGGTGGAGGGGTTGGGTAAATACACATAGTAATAGAAATGATGATAATCCAACTGAGAAATCCTGCTGGCAATAATAGCTGAAAAGAATTAATAATGAATATGAAACACATGCAGAGGATATTTATTTTGGAATAATCCGAGGACCATATTCCTTCTAGGCCACAAATTGGAGTGAATAACAACCAAACTTGACAAACGGAAATGGATACCTTGGAACATGTCATAAGAAAAATGGAAATATGAAATCGAATTTTAAAAAAATATAGAATTTAAAAAAAAAAAACCTCAAGAGAAGACTGATTCTTTCTAAAAATACTTTAAAAGTCTCTGATTTTATAATAATAGTCAACACAAAAAAAAAAGAGAAGAAAAGTTAACGGCTTCATTGTTAGAATCAGGGTGAATGGCCTTGTGTTGAAAAATCCGTGTGATTGCGAGGCAAAAATCAATTTTAAACAGAAAATGGCCCAAGGGGGCAGGAGAGTTGGCTGATTTTCTAATAATTTTTCCAAAAATTCTTCAAGCAATAATTCCGTTCCAACCCAAAAAAGAGAGGGAAAAAAAGTTTCTGTTTTTTCTATCTTCCTTTCTTTCTTTCTTTTTTTTTTTTTTTTTAAGTATTTAAAAAAAAATTTAACAAGGAATAATCAATGGTATTTTTCTCATCTTAAAACAAATTGCTATTCACAAGCCACTTAAAAAAAAAAAAAAAATTTAAAAAAATATATTATATATATATATATATATATATATGAAAGCTCACTTAACAATACTAAAGGTTATTTTTTACTATCTTTATGATAAATTAAATATTTTGAGAAGCACAGAGAGATACTAATGTCAGATCAATGTCAACAAAAGTCATAGAAATATTCCATCATAACTGTAGTAATAATTGCTTTAATTCCTGACCACTGACAATCCCTTTCTTCCTAAATTTTATAATCACCCTATTGATATGTTTACATAAGAGCTATTGCCAAAATAGTTCAATATGTAAAAGTATAATAATCTTGATTTAACTCTCACTCACTTTTTCATCTTTTCATATGTTCAATTGAACCAGAGTAGCGTTATTACTTCTGCGCACTCACTCCCTCTCTCTATCTTTCCTTACTCTTTCTTTTCTTATATTGTTTTTATGTGTAGCATGTCCTTTTTCTTCCTTCCTTAATAAAAAAATGGAATTGTCCATTATTCAGCTGAGGTGACAACATCATAAGAAATAAGAATTCGGTGGATAAAGCAATACCAGAATTTACACATTAACATTTCAGCTTGGATGATTTGAACAGTTTCATTTTTTAACCAGAGGGTGTTGCAAGATGATAGCATAGAATTAAGGACACAGGTAATCATTATATCACTATTCTTATTAAATGGCTTCCAACCAATACATTTGGACTTAGGAATTTTTCAAATATGGACAACACCTTAATCAGTTTAAATCATGGAATCTTCGTGATCAGACATGGTTCTCAATCTGTTATTCATTCTGTCAACTCTCTCTCTCTTCTGATTATTCTAGGCTATATGGTCTCCTCCCAAAGAGGATGGCTATAATGATGCTCTACAAAAGACACAAAAGCAATGGTTTTGCTCACCTAAGGGTACACTGATTTCTTTGTCATTTTTACTTTGGCGTTTTGTAAAGAGATACATTTTTGCACAATTTTCATTTATAATCTATAGAGATTACGTAATATGACGTCAATAGACCTAGATGAAAAGAAAAAGGGCTCCTTTGCTAACAAAAAAGAAAAAGGCAAGAAGCGGCGATATTCAACAGAAAATATTACAGTATCTGTAATAGTTTCTATGCAGCCCTCATGACATACATATGTAATCCATGTGTCAGTTTGATATGACAGGTCTAGAGGAGCTGTCAAGACAATGGCCAGTAGGGATTCATAGGTAAAAAAAAAAAAGTTTGAGAACCTGCCAAGAGCAAACTGGACGATAGGGATGAATGGCAAGAGAGAACCAAGAAGATCCATGCTATCAGCAATCCGTGATGATTTTTTTGTAGTATTAGTACAACTACTGTCTTAAGATTCTAAGATGAAGAAAAGGCAAGAAGGCAATAGTCAACAAGAAATATTACAGTATCTGTAATAGTTTTTCTACTGAATATCGCTTGCTCTTGATTACACAGATGATTTAGCACTTCTCACAAATAGAACCCACTCAAACTGAATCTCTGTGATAGCCTGGTGCATGTGCAAGGAGTATTGGTTTCTATGAGCCAGGACCTGTGGATATACCACAGTATGGTGATTTAATTATTACAACGTTTGATATGTTTACTTAAGAGCTATTGCAAATAGTTCAATATGTAACAAAGTATATATAATCTTCCTTTAACTCTCTATCACACTTTCTTTCTTTTGTTCCTTTTTATTACGTTCAATTGGAATAAATTCGCGTATACTCATTCTTTCTCTATCTTTCTCTCCTACTCCTTTTCTTTTTCTTCCTTTTCTTCTTTTTTTTTGTGGTACATATCCTTTTCTCCCCATTCTTCTCTTTATGATAAAAAAACCAGAATAGTCCATTAATTTAGCTAAGGTGATGACACTCAAATAGAAAATAAAAAATTTGCGCGGATAAGCAACACCAGATAATCAGGATTTCAATTTTTGCATTTCATCTTGGACAATTTGAACAGCCTCATTTTTTAACCAGAGGGTGTTGCAAGATAATAACTGTCATGAACAATTAAGGAACAAGTATTAATATATAGATGTGAACTCAGATAATGTATTTTGAACAGAATAATGTCATTTGCACATTAAATAGTAAGCCTCTGAAATTAGTAGATTCCGTTTCACACACCTTGATAGCAATATCTCATCTACAGAAAGCAATGATAATATTACATAGGAAAGGAATGACTTGCTATTGACAGGTTGTAAAAACCAATATAATTCTGATATTCTTAATAAATAAATGGAATTCTTCCAAACTGTAGCTGGTTCAGTACTATTGTATGCTGCACAAATGCTTGAGAGAAAAAGCACAAGGATGCTGCATGCTCTTTGAACAAATCCTGGAAAACGGCACTCATAAGCAGTAGCTGTAGGGGCCATTTATCCCATCTCCAGGTAAGATAAACAAGACATGCTGGGAAACTGCTGAAGATGCTGAGATAAATTCATAGTGACATTATCCTATGGACTCCTACATATGGGACATCACAGTGTTGACATTTTCCTATGGACTCCTACATATGGACCACACCAGTGTTGGCAACCATCAGTTGTGATAGGGCACGATTGGATGACATCTACAGTGGTGGTTCTCAACCAGAGACCATAATGCCCCCCCCCCAAAGGACCATGTAACTTTATTGTTTTTTTATCTAGGAAAGCAAAAGATTTAAAATTATAAAAATACACTAGGACTTTTAAGCATCCGAATTGCTGGGGAAGGGGGGGGGGTCACCGAGTAAAATAAGAATCAAAGGGGTTCATAGGTTAAAAAAAAAAATAAGTTTGAGAACCTCCCAAGACCAATAGCTGACAGGGATGGATGGTAAGAGAGATTCAAGAGGATCCATGCCTATCAGCAACCATGATGATGATGAGGATTTGTTTGTAGTATTAGCAGCTACTATTGCTTAGAATTTTCTAAGATGAACTCTTTTCTTTTTTTTTTTGTAAATAGTTAATTTTTAACTGGTTTCTTTCTGTTCCACCATTTGTTTTAACAGCCACATTGGGGTTTATGTTCAAAACATGATAATTATAATGAATGCAAGATTTGCAAAGATGAAACTAGTCAAAAATTTATAAATGAGTCAAGAGATTTCAGAAATGGGTTTTGGATATTTTTCTCTAAATCTCTGTAAATTTATGAGATTGGCATCTACATGAAAAGCCAAGCAGGTGAAATCGACTAAATTTGTTTGCATTCCTCAAATATACAGATTCTTCTTATACATAAAATATATTTGTATTTTTAACTTGGTCCATAAAATAATAAATCTCATTATCGACAAATGTTCTTCTGGATTATCGGTTAACTTTCATATCAGGTTGTACAGATAAGCACAGATTCTCAATGACTCCTTCTTGCTCAACCATTCCCTATCGGTCATCCGCCACCAGCATCCAGAATCCCACACTGAGCTGATTTATTGTATTTAAAAAGGTTACTTTCAATTTTTTTTATTTGCAAAACAGTCTTATTTCGATCGTTTTCCTTGTTATACACATACGACTGTAACACTCGGCAATGTTTTCTTGGTACCCATATGTTGCTTTTTCCCTAATTTTTCTAAATGTATATGCATTTATTTATGCTTAAGTCAGACTGATATCAAATTGTATTTAGTTTTTTTGTAAGGATTTTTACTGCACGAAATTTCCTTATTTCCAACTGACAGATTCATCCAATTTGCAACTTAACATAATTATCATTTGTTTTTGTTTTTTTTTGTTGCTTGCACACAGTGGAATGCCTCTGAAGGCTCCCCGAGTCAGCAGAAGTCCCAAGGTTTGGCAGAGAAGGTTCCCAAGTTCGGACAAGAACACCTGAAGATAGGCAGCGAGGTACATCACCAGAAACGTTGTTTGTATGATTCAAAAAGGGCACAGTCCAAAAAACCAAATATTATAAAAATGTCCAATAACTTAAAACAAAAAAAAAAACTACTCAGTTTTTAATAAAACCAACAAGGGTTTAACTGCTATACTAATAAAAAAAATTAAAAAAATTAAAAAAAAACATTTATAGTTATCTCTTGTTAAAATTATAATGAGTCTAATTGAGCGTGAATTGTGAACCCCAATTATTAATTATGTGCAAATCAAATTAGAAATTGATTTATTTATTTAAGTTAGAACAGTCTTGCACTAACAAAAATCTACCCTAGGAGGAGGTGCCATTTTTGGCGCTGTGTTACAAAATGTACAAACATACAAAAAATCAATCATTATAATTATCATCATCAAAGAGTATGACAGCCATGCATTCTTGACTCTTCCTCACCTACCCGTCTAATGGGTCATCGCTTCCCTGGCAGGTCTTCCCATGCTGATAATATAAATAGAATCAATATTTTTTAAAAGAAAACATATATTGTTCTATTATTGATTTCCCCTTATTGAAAATATATCATTTCTCTCAGCTTTGCCTCGTAGGGATTTGAAAACAATACCTTACCCAGCATGTTACTTTATACAACCTAGATGTTCCTTCTTTTTTTGTCTGAATTTTTAGATAAGGTTGATAATTTCTTATTATTTTGAATTTTTTTTTTCTTTTAAGACTTTTAATAACATAGAATAACTTAAATAGCTACACTGGTCCCGGTCTGGTTAATGGAATGAAGAACAATCTACCCAGGTGGATTCGAATAAAGGGTTTCGTTCAAAGTTTTCTTTGAAGGCTCCCGACTTACAAGAAGGTTCCAGAGTTTCGACGATAAGGATCCAGAGTTAGACAAGGTTCCAGAGTTTTACAAAAAAGGTTCCGAGTCAAGGAATAAGGTTCAGAGCAAACACAGAATGGTTCCAGAGTTCAAGAGAATCAGGTTCCCAGAGTCCAAAGATAAGGTTCCAGATGTCCAAACAGAAGTTCAGAATCCATGACAGAAGGTTCCAGAGTCCAAACAGAAGGTTCCAGAGTCCAAACAGAAGGGTTCAGGTCCAAAGATAAGGTCAGGTCCAAACAGAAGTCCAGAGTCCCAAGTAATGGTTTCCAGGAGTCCAAGAAAGAAAGGTTTCCAGAGTCCAAACAAAGGTTCAGAGTCCAAAGAAGTTCCAGAGTCCAAACAGAAGGTTCCCACGAGTCAACAGAAGGTTCAGAGTCCAAACAGAAGGTTC
>CM042149.1:20795288-20832788 GCA_023376005.1 Doryteuthis pealeii
AAAACGTTGAAATTAAGGACTTGTTTCCAAATAAAAAAAATGGAAGTAACCTTGTTAAATACAATAAATTCAGCTCAGTGTGGATTCTGGATGCTGGGTGGCGATGGACCGGATAGGGATGGTTAGGCAAGAAGAGTCTGAGAATCTGTGTATCTGTTACAACCTGATGATGAAGTAACCGATAATACCAGAAGAATTTGTTCTGATAATGAGATTTTATATTTTATGAGACAAGTTAGAGAAATTACAAGAATAATTTATGTATAAGAAGAATTTTATATTGAGAATCAAAACAAATTTAGTCCGATTTCACCTGCTTGGCATTTTCTGTTAGATGCCATTCTCATAATATTACAGAGTTTAGAAGAAAAATAGTCCAAAACCCATTTCTGAAATTCTTGATTCATTATAAATTTTTGACTAGTTTCAATCATTTGCAAATTTGTCATTCATTATAATTATATGTTTTTGAAATAAACCCCAACTGTGGCTGTTAAAAACAAAATGGTGGAACAGGAAAGAAACCAGTTTAAAAATTAATATTTTAAAAAAAAAAAGAAAGATGTTCCTTAGATCTAAGACAATAGTAGTGCTAATACTACAAAAACAAGGCTCATCATTCCATCATGGTGTGCTGATAGCATGGATCCTCTTGGAATCTCTCTACATCCACCCTGTCAAGCTATGGCTTGGTAGGTTTCTCAAACTATTTTTTTTTTTAACCTATGAACCCTTTGATGTCATTTTTACTCTGGTGACCCCCCCCCTTCCCAGCAATTCGATGCTTAAAAGTCCTAGGTTGTATTTTATAATAATATCTTTATGCTTCCAGATAAAAAAAAAGAAAGTTACTGGTCCTTTGGGGGGGGCGGGCCATATGGTCTCTGGTTGAGAATCCACCACTGTAGATGTCATCCAATGTCCTATCAAAACTGATGGTGGCCAACACTAGGTGTGTCCCATATGTAGGATCCATTAGGAAAATTTCAACATGGTGTGTCCATATGTAGGAGTCCATAGGATAATCACTTATGAATTTTATCTCAGCATCTTCACAGTTCCCAGCATGTTTGTTTATCTTACCTGGAGATGGGAGGTAAATGGCCCTACAGCTACTGCTGATGAGGTGCCGTTTCCAGGGATTTGTTTCAAAGAGCATGCAGCATCTTGTGCTTTTTCTCTCAAGCATTTTAGTGAGCCATACAATAGTACTGAACAGCTACGTTGGAAGAATTTCCATTTTATTTTATTAGAGTATTCAGAATTATATATGGTGATAACCTGTCAATAGCAGTCCATTCTTTCCTTATGTAATATTATCATTGCTTTCTGTAGATAGATATTGCTATCAAGGTGTGTAACGGATCTACTAATTTCGAGAGGCTTACTATTTAATGTGCAAATGACATTATTCCTTTGTGTCAAAATACATTATCTGAGTTCACATCTATATATTAATACTTGTCCTTAATTGTTGACAGTTATTAATCTTGCAACACCCTCTGTTAAAAATGAGGCTGTCAAATTTCCAAGATGAAATGCAAAAAATGGAAATCCTGATTATCTGGTGTTGCTTATCCGCCAATTTTTTATTTTCTATGAGTGTCATCACCGTTAGCTAAATAATGGACTATTCTGTTTTTTTTATCATAAGAAAGAATGCGGAGAAAAAGGATATGCTACACAAAAAAAAGAAGAAAAGAGAAAAAGAAAGAGAAGTAGGAGGAGAAGATTAGAGAGAAGGAATGAGTATACGGAAATTTATTCCAATTGAAACGTTAATAAAAAGGAACAAAGAAAGAAAAGTGTGATAGAGAGTTAAAGAAGATTATATACTTGTTACATATTGAACTATTTGCAATAGCTCTTGAAGTAAAACATATCAAACGTTGTAATAATAAATCACCTACTGTGGTAGATCCACAGGTCCTGCTTGCATAGAAACCATATCCTGCTACATTGCCACAGGCTATCCACAGAGATTCAGTTTGAGTGGGTCTATTTGTAGAAGTGCTAGATCATCTGGAATCAAAAGCAAGCGATATTTCAGTAGAACTATGTACAGATACTATAATTATTTTCTGTTGACTATTGCCTTCTTGCCTTTTCTTCATCTTGATCTTAAGACAGTAGTAGTGACTAATACTACAAAAAATCACACGGTGTGTGATAGCATGGATCTTCTTGTATCTCTCTGCCATTCATCCCTATCGTCCAATTGCTCTTGGCAGGTTCTCAAACTTTTTTTTTTCTTACCTATGAATCCCTACTGGCATTGGTTCTTGACAGATCCTCTAGACCTGTCATATCAAACTGACACATGGCATTACATATGTATGTCATGAGGGCTGCATAGAAACTATTACGATACTGTTGATATTTTCTGTTGAATATCGCCTGCCTTCTTGCTTTTTCTTTTTTTGTTAGCATGAGCCCTTTTTCTTTTCATTAGGTCTATTGACGTTTCATATTACGTAATCTTATAGATTATAAAATGAAAATTGTGCAAATGTATCTCTTTACAAAACTCCAGTAAAATGACAAAAAAGCAGGTGTCACCCTTTAGGTGAGAAACCATTGCTTTTGTGTCTTTTTGTAGAGCATCAATTATAGCATCCTCTTTGCGGAGAGACCATATAGCCTAGAATAAATCAGAAGGAGAGGAGAGTGACAGAATGAATACAAGATGAGAACCATGTCTGATCACGAAAGATTCATTGATAAACTGATTAAAGGTGTTGTTCCAGTATTTTGAAAATTCCTAAGGTCAAAATGTATGGTTGGAAGCATTAATAAGTAATTAGTTGATATAATGATACCTGTGCCCTTGATTCTATGATCATGTATCATCTTGCAACACCTCTGGTTAAAAATGAAACTGTTCAAATCATCCAAGCTGAAGTAAATTGTAATCTGGTATTGCGTAGTCGCACCGAAATTCTTATTTCTTATGAGTGTTGGTCACCTAGCTGAAAATGGGACAATTCCATTTTTCTTATAAGGAAGGGAAGAAAAAGGACATGCTACACATAAAAAATATAAGAACAGAAAGAGTAAGGAAAGATAGAGAGAGGGAGTGAGTGCGAGAAGTAATTAACGCTATTCTGGTTCATTGAACATATGAAAAGAGGAAAAGTGAGTGAGAGTTAAACAAGATTATTATTACTTTTTACATATTGAACTTTTTTGGCAAGAGCTTCTTATGTAACATATCAATAGGGTTGATTAAAAAATTAGGAAGAAAGGGATTGTTCAGTGGTCAGGAATTAAAAGCAATTAGTACTTACAGTCTATGATGGAATATTTCTATGACTTTTTGTGACATTGATCTGACATTAGTATGCTCTCTGTGCTTCTCAAAATATTAATTATCAAAAGATAGTAAAAAATAACCTTTTTAGTATTGTTAAGTGAGCTGTAAATATATATATATATATTATATATATTATATAAGTTTTGAATTTCATTTTTTTTTTTAAGTGGCTTGTGATAGCAAGTGTTCTTTAAGATGAGAAAAATACCATGATTATTCCTTGTTTAATTTTTTTTAAATATTAAAAAAAAAAAAAAAAAGAAAGAAAGAAAAGGAAGTGAGAAGAAACAGAAACATTTTTTTTCCCTCTCTTTTTTTTTGGTTGGAACGGAATGTATGCTTGAAGAATTTTTGGAAAAATTATTTAGAAATCAGCCATCTTCCTGCCCCTTGGGCATTTTCTGTTTTAAAATTGATTTCTGCCTCGCAATCACCGGATTTTTCAACACAAGGCCATTCACCCGATCTAACAAATGAACGTAACTTTTCTTTCTTTTTTGTTTATGTGTTGACTATTATTTATAAAATCAGAGACTTTTAAAGTATTTTTAGGGGAAAAGGGGGGGGGAATTTTCAGTCTTTCTTTGAGGTTTTTTGTTTTTAAATTCCTTATATTTTTTAAAATTCGATTTCATATTTCCATTTCTTATGGACATGTTCCAAGGTATCCATTTCCGTTTGTCAAGTTTGGTTGTTTATTCACCTCCAATTGTGTGCCTAGAAGGAATATGGTCTCGGATTATTCCAAAAATAAATATCTCTGCATGTGTTTCATATTCATTATTAATTCTTTTTTCAGCTAGTTATTGCCAGCATGGATTTCTCAGTTGGATTATCACATTTCATTACTATGTGTATTTACCCAACCCCCTTCACCAATTTTGATACAAGTTAGCTCAGTCGGAGAGCATCAGCTTAGGGAACCACAAGGTTTCTGGGTTCATACCGGCTCTCGCCATACTCAGTGCTATGAGTAGCACCAGGATCTGTGCGGTTAAAGTGAAGAGCTAATGGTAGGTGTGGTACTCCACTTCAGATGCTAATTAATCTCCTTGGTCTAGCGCTAGTGAAAAAGATAGATTTCCTTGCTGTCTGGCTATACCAACATTAGGCTGCCCCCACCACTTACCTTTTACTTTTTACAACTGGTATGAATTAGGAATTCCTTTGCCTAGATTGGTTGCCCAGAGGTGTGTGTAGTATAATGGTTATCATCATAGGAAATGGATTGCGAGTTCAATTCCTGGATGAGGCTGTTTGTGTTTCACTTTGTGTTAATGCCATAGGGAACGATGAATCCATTTGTTCTTCTCCCACACATAGGTAAATATTAGGCAGACTGGGTGCTTTAGCCTTTTTAGGCAAATAGCTAGCGAGAAGATTGGTTGCATGATCCCTGTTTAAGAATCCCCATTCAAAGATCATTTCCACCTGGGTCCAAATGTACAACTATCTTACCACAAAGCTGATCAATGTGTATGATCAATATATTTATCCAATTCATGTAAGGTCCATTCAAAGTGAAACTGAGAAACCTCACAGGAGATGTCTGTTCATGCATATTTCGATAAGGAACCCTCTATTGGTTGCCAAGTTATTCAAGGCTGCACAATTAATCTCAAGAGATTCAAAGATGGCTGAATTATTGTCCAACAGACGTTGTAGAAGCTTTTCTCTAAAGATTTGTATGAAAATATTATCTTTATCTTAATAGTCTTGATATTGAATCATTCTACAATGTCACTTATTATTGGTTAATAAAAAAAAGAAACCATTACAATGCAAAAAGAGGTAAAAAAAGACAAATTAAAAAAAAAAACAAGAAAGGTATTGAAAGGCAAGAAAAATAGAGATTTTTGGTCAGCAGAAATTACTTTTGAAAGAAGAGATCATCAGTCAGATATTTTCGATTATTTTATCAATCAATTATCTGATTTAGCCAATTGTTTTGGGTGGTGGTTGGTGTGGTTGTGTTGTTGTTGTCTGTTGTTGTTGTTTAGATAATGCTATTGTTTAAAGGGCCAGTTAAGGAATAGCAAGGTTCTGGTTCAATATTGATACCGCTAAAGTGGGAGCTGATGTTAGACGTGGCGCTCCACTTCAGAAAACAAACAAAAAAAAAAACTCCCTGGTCATTAGCACTAGCAAAAGGGGAATTAGACTTTTTGTTGTCCGGCTGATACCGAAAATAGGCCACTCTGCCAAATTTACTTTTTATGTTTGAATGTTATTTTTTTTTTGTTAAAATTTTTTTTTTCTTTTGTTGAGAATGTTAAATTTTTATTTCATTTGTTATGGTATTCTATAAATTATTGTCTGGGCATGCATAATCCTTATAATATATATAGTATATATATATATAATAATATATATATTTATACCCAACCCCTGCCACTTAGCTGATGTGACAGTCAATTTTTAAGCAGATTTAACAGGTTGGAATTCAGAGTTTTCTTCTACCAGTTCGCCATACTAAGATTAAAGCTCAGCTTTACCCTACTATTTACCCTTAGCGAGAATGAGAATAATGGATAGTATACCCATCCTAAGACTAAGAGTATTAGCGCTATGTTGAAATGCAAACCTCTTCCAGCGGAATTGAACTCAGTTCACCATGTCATTTCTTATGACAATAACCATTACACCACTAACAACCTTATCATCTTTGATATAATTGTTAGGTAGCTAGTCGTAGAGCGTTCAACTTAGAACCACAAGGTTCCGGTTGATACCAACCCTTACTAACTCATCATATGAGTTAGCACAGGGATCTGTGCAGTAAAGTGAGGAGCTGATGGTAGGGGGGTGCTCACCTCAGACACCAAAACCAATTCCTTGGTTCGTTGCACTAGTGAAAAGAGATAGACTTCCTTGTAATACTGACTTGTAGGCACCCCAACGACTTACTACTTACTTTGCTTAGCAATAGTAGGAATAAATCAGCAAAACAAGAGAAGGAAAATAATTAAACCATCTTTACTCCGTTTTAAAAATTAATCTGTGTCACAGTATGCCCATCTGGGATGGTTAGCTAATAGATACTATTGTTATTTGCTACTATTATATTTTGGTGGTAACTTTTGGGAAGAACATATATCCTGTTTTTGAAATTCAGAGTTTTTTTTCCTTTTCCTAGACTGGTTGGCATGGTCTATTGTTGGTATCAGCTGGACAGCAGGGAGTCTATTTCTTTTTTCTTAGCCGCTAGACCAGAAATTTTATTTGCTGAGTTGGAGCGCCACACCTAACCGTCAGCCCCCACTTTACGCACTTGATCAGAATTACCAATCTTGCTAATCATCTACTGATGTTAGCGGGACGATCGACCAGGAATCTTGCATTCCTGACAGTACTTGACTGACTGACTACCAGGCCTGGCAATCGCCTAGAGTTACCACATCTGGGGGCACCACGAATTCAGAGTAAACATGGATGAAATTAAAAATGAAGGGAAAAAAAACTGTGGTAACAATTTTCTTGACATTTAAGTCAAGGATTTATTGACTTAACTAACAGTGGTACCCGGCATAACCTGGGAGAGGTTTTTTTTTTTAAAAAGTTAGTCATGCAGATCCATTATTACTGATCGTGATTGAATCCTTGTGGGATGCCCCATTTAAATCCCTATGAAAAAAAAATAGACCTTGCATTGTGATCCAGCTACTCTGAAAGAAATTTGAATGTCTACTATCTAAAACTCCTTAATTTGAGAAAAATCTATGTTAAATCATTTAAATTAATTTTTAATTATCTTTTTCATGAATATAGATCAAATCTCTATTATTTTTCTTCAAAATTCGAGCCTGGTAATATTTAATGTGTATATATAATTTACTTTGTCATTAATGTTTTATTTTCAAAGTTTCCTCCGGACATACATAGAAACACAACTGCCTTTTATATGTATAGAAGATGAAAAAATAGATGGAAATAATCCGCAGTTATGAATTTAACATTTTAAAACAAATGATGTTGTTACTGTAATTGGCTGCAGATCTGTTCGACCAAATCGATTTAAATTGTCTTCTCACGAATAATATATCGGGAAAAAGATATCCGTAAAAGGATGTTTAAAAACGAACGCTGTTATTCAACCGCCTGAAAATTTAAAAAATTGGTTGTTCTGTTTTAAAATAAAAAAATTTTATTTTTAATTTTTAAAAATCAGAAGCATTATAGTTTTATAGTAAAACTCAAAAGGGTTTGTTGTAAAATTATATAAAAAGTAATGTAAACAGTCTTTTAACGGATATCTTTCTTTCCGCGTCTATGTTGCTTCGTGATGAAGACCAATTTATCGATTTGTCGAAACAGATCTGCTCAGCAATTACATAACAAACATCATTTGTTTTTTTCATAAATCGTTAAATTTCATGTATAGAAGATATAGATGATGTAATAACTAATTAATCTAGGTTATTGGCATGGATGTAGTATAACACACAAGATAAAAGATTATGTTATCACTGTTTTTGAGAGTTAGAACAATGAAGTAATGGATTACTGTATCTACATTAAGCTTATCAAAACTTGTCAAGAGGGCGTGCATCTAAGCAGGGTCGGGCAACCTGTACTACTTAGGGCCAGTGAGAATGCGGGCCTCATCTATCACGTAGTTCTTGTAACATTACAGTAATGATTATCGTGTGGGTCGGGGTCAAGCAGCTTGATTGTACATAGTATAAGTCTTATACACCAGATGTATTCGGAGCTATTACAGATTTGCTTTCCACATACAGATTTTAATAATCAAGATTATATGATCTTGCAATACCTGTGGAGGGAATAAAATTCTTACGAGAGAAATAGTACGTGACGTGATGTTTATGACTCCTGTGTACATTCATAATAAAAAACGAGCATCTAAGCCATGACTGTTTCCTTTGTGGTCAGATTAACACAATATTTCTTTTAGGGAGTGCGGGCAGATTGATTATGGATTGCGGCCGGATATTGGCCCACTGACGTAGGTTGCTGGCCCCTGATCTAAAGGCTTACCTAGGGCCACCAAGTCATCTTTTGCACCACGCCTTGGATTCATGCCTTTCCCAAGGGCATAGGCCCCCCCCCCCCCCCCCCCCCCCCCCCCCCCCCCCCCCCCCCCCCCCCCCCGCCCCCCCCCCCCCCCCCCCCCCCCCCCCCCCCCCCCCCCCCCCCCCCCCCCCCACCCCCCCCCCCCCCCCCCCCCCCCCCCCCCCCCCCCCCCCCCCCCCCCCCCCCCCCCCCCCCCCCCCCCCACCCCCCCCCCCCCACCCCCCCCCCCCCCCCCCCCCCCCCCCCCCCCCCCCCCCCCCCCCCCCCCCCCCCCCCCCCCCCCCCCCCCCCCCCCCCCCCCCCCCCCCCCCCCCCCCCCCCCCCCCCCCCCCCCCCCCCCCCCCCCCCCCCCCCCCCCCCCCCCCCCCCCCCCCCCCCCGCGCCGCCCCCCCCCCCCCCCCCCCCCCCCCCCCCCCCCCCCCCCCCCCCCCCCCCCCCTCCGCCCCCCCCCCCCCCCCCCCCCCCCCCCCCCCCCCTAAGTGATATACAGACAGATTCAACTTTTTTTGGTTCATTTCCTCAGATAACCATTACACAATGCACCCCACTCCAAGCTGGGCGTGCTAGCAACTCTACCCCATAAAAAACCTACTCGTACAAGGACACTAAGTACCATTGTAGATGTGATCTGGCTGTGGCTCCGTACCCTCAAGGCAACTGGACATTGATATTGTATTTCAGACTTTATTGTTAATGGTGGTAATATTATATAATATTATTTTTTATGGCCAATCTTTTCCATATTTGTTCTTATTTTATTTTAATCTGAAGAGATTTGCTATTTCTATTATTTCTGTTGCTTTATTATATAGCCTCTCTCCTCTCTCTCTCCTCTCTTCTCTCTCTCCTCTTCTTTCTCTCTTTCTCTCTCTTTCTCTTTCTCTCTCTTTTCTTTCTCTGTTCGCCCGTGTCGTCTCCGTCCCCTCTTCGTTGCCCTCGTCTTTCTCTTCTCTCACTCTTTCTCTCTCTCTTTCTCTTTTTCTCTGCTTTTTTCTTTCTCTTCCTTCTTCCTCTTCTCTTTCTCTCTCTCTTTTTGTCTCTCTTTGGCATTATCCAAATTAAATAGTGAGAAGCTTTAATTGGATGGAGAACCAATCAAATAGACATATTAGATTTTTGTTAAAATCTATTGATTTTTGAATGGCAAAATCGTTTGAAGCCATCAATTATGAATTCTATGTGTATGTATGTATGTATGTGTATTCTGCGTATATAATATATATATATATATATACTATATATATATATATATTATATATTTAAGAATACTTACTGCAGAATTTTGTGTTTTAAGTACTTAACAGTGCTCCATGTTTTTGTTGATATTTATACAGAATTTCCAGATATAAAAAAACAAAAAAAAAAAAAACAAAAAAAAACACAGCAGTAAATACATCCTATTGAGCAGGTTTCGTTGGAGGTTGCCAGTTGATGTTGGGTCCCTTGCTCCCTCCAAAAAAAAAATCTCAGCTAATGATTTTTATTATGATCATCAGGGTTGAATTCAATTTATTTAAACAATTTGCCATGGTTCTGGGAGAGAGAGAGAGAAAAGGTTTCATTTATGTGCCAAGAACTTGTTCTTCTAATTTAAGAACATTCTGAACTTTTGTGTTTGTGTGTTGTGTGTGTGTGTGGTGTTGTGCTGTGTGTGTTGAATATAAAAAAAATAAAAAACCAAGGTATTTCAGATAGTGATATTTATTATAGGAGCCGAACTTATATGTTCAGTTTGTTTAGCAACCATCGTCATGATTGTTTGGATTTCGATCATATAAAAAAGAAAAAAAACTTAAAAACAGTTTGGTTAGTAAGTTTTTTAGATGTGTTGTAAGGATTACACCCACCAGATGGACTGGCCCATAGCCGTGCTTATTGTTGTAGAGGAGTTAACACCTACCAAGATGAAAATGGCTCATAGTCTTATAAGAGATCGACGTACAGGAATAAAATGGGAAAATATATTCATATAAATCACTGATTTGACTACAGAGACCTCCACGTACAGTGTCTTATGAATTGTACTACTTCTTGTTTTTATGATAAGTATCTGTTGGCACCAGATAAAAAGTGCTGGAATAAATCTATATCAAGCACACTATTTCTCTGTGTATCTTTACTACCTGCAACAATACAACAGTATGTTTTTACGCTTTTTGAATATTGACTCAAATATTGAGAAAGTGTTGCATAGCTGTTAGCATTCTCATTTCAAATGTGTGACATAATTTGTTTCAAAATTTTTTTTTTTTAATTTTTTGGTCAGGATTACTTACTTGACAGTTTATTTGTTGCAAACAATGTTTGTTAAACAAACCGAAACGTTATAATGTCGGCTCATATGATAAATATCATCTTGTGAATATCTGTTTTTTGACGGATTTATTTCATTTTTCTTATATTATATTATAGGCAGGATTATTAAAGACCAATGGATATTCTTCTCTTATGATCTTCAGTTGTAGACGTTCAGTTTTCTAGTAGTTTTTGTTGATTGGGATCCAAGATGGTGAAGAACATATTCCCATATTTTTACCCAAGCCGCTTTTAACATTTCGCTGGTTCTATCCTCAGGGGATTGTTGGTTGTAGTATATTATTTATTTGAATTCATTCATTTACTATTTATTGTTTATTCTGTGGGAGAGTCTATTTTTGGGGGTGCGAAAGTTAGTTATTGAAGTTCAGTTAGTCTACTGTTGGTTTGAATAAACAGCAGCTAACTAAGTACAAACTGAAAGCAGTGTCCAAAGACAGTTGGTACATATAGACAATCAAGAACGATCCATCCATTCATGAAAGTGGGTGATTGGTATTCCATTCCGTGAGTTTGATTGGCTGCCTGATTTGAATGATATGTGGAGTTTTATTAAAGACCCTGTTCATTCTGCAGTAGACTTTGCAACTATTCGGGGTTTGTATTGGGTACAACCATTGTTGCCATGTCTTCCAATTCAACGGTAATTGGAACTTTGATTATTCTTTCATTAGCTGAGTTAGTTATTTACTATATTGATTGCAGTGTAAATTGCTATTTATTAATGTTAGGTTTGTTGTTTTTTATGAAAACTCGCATTCAGAATTGTGACATTTTTATTGTTTTTTTATATAGGATTTCACTAGAAGACTTTGAAATTGTCGCAACTTGAAATTTAAGAAGAAATATTCCCTATTTAAAGTGATTTACTCTTTAAATGACGGTGAACTTTATTAATTCATTATCTCTTGAAACATATTGATATTGCCTACAAAATAAGTAGAGTTTACCTGTTAAAAACATTAAAACATTTACTAATCATTGCTCTAAACATTGATATTGCAACTATTTAAAAAAAAAAAAAAAATAATTCATGAATCCAACCTCTTCCTGTGCTCTTATCCATATGTCAAATATCTTAACAAAATGTCTGATCATTAGCATGTCACAATGATTGATTTAAAAGAGAAAAAGTGAGTGTAGCAAAACTCACATTCTCAAATCATTTCATTTAGTAGTTTGGCCACAGGTCCAGAAGTATGGTGTCACCCAGTAAGGATTGAACACACTAATCAATGGCAGAGATGTGACCGCCCTGGTCGAGTGGGACGTTAGAATGCACCGACTGCACCTCTGCAGAGGCGTAAGACTCCCTCAAATGGGGGCACCCGTTGGCCGTGGGTGGCCGGGACCTGTGAATGTTTAAGGACGGATCTTGGTGGATGAGCAGTCCATGACCTGCAAACTCCACTTTAGACCCTTACTTAGGCTAGATGGGCTGTCAGAGGCCTCTCAATCAATCGGCTGGTCATGTCAAGCCCTAGCACTATATTTGATGGCCAAACCCTATTGCTCTAATGGCAATCCCCAACCTTTTTTATCATATGAGTGCTAAAAAGGCGGTGGCTGAGGGTCTACATGTCCTGGGAGTTGCATTAAAAACTCTATCTGATGGTGAGGTTTCCAGTTCTGGAAGTTTGGGGAATGTGGAGCACCCCTTTCATCACCATTGCTTCCCTGGTCCACCTGACCTGGAAAGTGGTAGTACCAGTTAGGGTCTCATCTATTGAGTTAAATAGAAAATGTATTTATAAAAAAAAAAAAGAATTGTGTACCATTAAGAATTAATTTATTTCAAAACTTTATCGGCATTAAATGACCCACTGAGGTTGATATGCCGTAAAAATAAAACAAACAAAGAAGAGATGCTGATAGGTACGTATCCTGCATCCCTGTGCACAAAAATCTAAAAGGCTCAGTAAAATCTTATGTCTGCGTGTCCCAGTGTTTTCTTTTTTCTTCCCTCACCATTTCAATTAACTGTAAATACATTTCAATGTTTCTTAAAATGATTACACGATAGGTTCACAAGGTAGGAGTTAGACGGTTTAGTTTCATTTTTCTTTGTTGTTTTAGGGAACATATATTTTCCAGGATTCATTCAAAGCAAATATGTGCATCCATTTGATGCACTAAATATAAAAGCACAGATCACTGCATTGCGTCTGCAGCCTATTCAATACAAATTATGCCACTGTCCCATAACTCCAGTCCACTCTGACCTACTGATAGTACCTGCCAGGAATCTTATCTATGGGAGTCCTGTCGGCTGGGATTGTAGAATATGCCTACTGCACCTTGCAGATTGGGAACTATGCTGAAGCAGCACTCCCATTAAAAACGCAGCTGTACAGGCGCTTACTCTGTATCACAACAACATCCAGTAAGATGAACAAAAACATTCTGGACACTGCTGGAGAAGTAAGGACAAACTTATAAGTGACATTTCCATGGACATGTACAATGCAGATATGCCTCTGCTATTAACGCCATAAAAAAACTAAAAGACCAGTAAAATTATATCCATGCGTCCCGTGTTTTTTTTCTTCCCTCACCATTTCCAGCTTACTGTAAATGCATTTTCAATTTTTTTTAGAAACGAATTACACGCTATTGGGTATGGTTAGACAGCTTAGTTGTTCATTAGATAAAACCTTTGCAATTTATTAAGAAACGACCAAATTTCCAGGGATCGTCCAATCAAATCATTGTATTTACCCGTACCCCACTTGTACGGGTTAGGCACAAGGCCCTATTAATGTGGGACCACCACAAACCGAAGCTCATGGTGGCGGTTTGAAAATTGCGTCGATTCCCGTTGGTATTCCCCCTCAAGGGGGCGCTTCAGGCGCTGGAATAACCCAAGCCTGCCCCTTAAAATCGAGGGGCAGTGTTGCCTGGGGGATAGCCCCCTGGGATCGGACTCGCTGTTAATTATAACACATCCCACCCGATGGGGATCCAATCAAATACATGCATCACAGGAGCACTAAATTAAAAAAAAACTATCAGCATCACTGCACATGGAACACCAGTGTGGCCGATCCGTAAAAACTTCATTGATCATTTCTGTTGTGGATACTGGATGCTGTGTGGATGACTTACTGGGATTTATGACCAATAGGATGGGTGGCGAGGAGTTATGAGATTCTGTATTTGATGATGAGGTAAGTTAAAAATAAAGTTGACGGCGCGCTAAAGTCGGTATTAGCCAGTCAGGCGGAAGGAGTCTATCCCCTTTTCAATAGCGCTAGACCAAGGAGATTATCTTTAGCGTCTGAGGTGGAGCGCCACACCTACCATTCAGGCTCTTACTTTACCGCACAGATCCCGGTGCCTACCATACGCTGAGTTGTTGCGGACAATATTGAATAGGAACCTTGTGGTTTCTAGCCGAACGCTCTTACCGACTAGCTTAACCGGCCCCTGATATGCAGGTAGGGATAGTGAACTGAATATAATTGTTAGAAAATATTTTATTAAATAGTAGTAGTTAAAGTATATGAGTGGCCTACTATTGGTATAACCAAACAAGTGAGGGGAGGTCTATCCCCTTTTCCACTAATGCCACACTAGGGGGTTATTTTTGCTGAAGTGGAGTTCTGTGCCTTACTTTTCAGTTCCCACATGCTTTACCACCACATAATCAGGTTACCAAACTAGTGCTTATCATGTGCTTGAGTTGCGGGGATCAGTATCGACCCGGATTCCGGGTGGATGCTTTAATTTATGTGCCATATTTAACTTCTATTTAAAAAAAAAAATAAAAGTCGTCGGGGCGGCCTAAAGTTGTATCAGCCAATCAGTGAGGGAGTATATCCTCTTTTCACTTGCGCTAGGGACCAAGGAGATTGTTTTGCATCTGAGGTGGAGCCCACACTCCATTAGCTCCTTACTTTACCGCACAGATCCATGTGCTACTCATACGTCTGAGTTGGGAGGACCGTATCGAACTGGAACCATGTGGTTCTAGCCGAACGCTCTACCGATGATAGTTACTAAAGAATAGTTAATTAAGCTTAAAATAGTTGGACTAAATTTTTTATTTTAAGAATAGTTAACATGAAATTACTTGGAAAAAACCCAATCTGACTTGGATTGAATAATCCAACAAAGATTAACATACTGTGTATTTACCAAGCCTTTCTCCTACACTAGTTTCCCATACCAAAATTAAGAGCCCAATGTGCCCTCTATTTACCCATAGCTGGAAGGAAAATAACTGGATATCAATGGCAATTAGGCTAATACTATTAGCACTGTGGAAATGCAAATAGCCTCGTCCAGGATTTGAAACTTGTTTGTTGCATGTCCATTTTTTCTCTTTAGTACGAATTTGTGGTTTGAGAGGGTCGGTAGATAGTATAGTATGTCCCTATTGTGATCGTGGGGTGGGGTCATACTTTGCTAAAAAATAAGAAATTTAGATAGACTCTTAAAATTGTGCTCAACTGCTGTACAGCTTTCATAGATCCACTTTATAAACATTAGAATATAGAATTACACGACAAACGTTTCAAGTTTTAGAAAACGATAAAGTTGGGGGGGGTACTCGATTAGCATAAATATTGATCGACTTGAGGAGGTTGGAAATGCTAATAGGCCACCAGTGTAATTTTCTTCCTTTTTCTTTGTTGTAGCACACACTCAATTAATTTCTAGTCTTTCAATGGATGATTGTACGTACTACGTTATTGATTATCAATGTTTCAGGGTTATTCCCTTAGGGGGGGTGAAGATTTTTTCTCCCTTACTAGTACAGAATTTGGCTTTAAGTGAATTCCAGTTTAAAATCTTACATTCAAATAATATTTAAAATTGTTGAAAAAAAGGGGAGTGGTTACTTTTTAAATTGAAAACAATAATTGAATATTCAGTCGAACTCATCCTTTCTGGCTGATAATTTTTAGATAAATGTTATTGTTTTAAAATGCTATTTTTTTTAGATAATTTTATTCTGAAAATACTTTTTCTTTATAAATAAATTTCTGTTTAAAAATGTATTTCTTAGATTAATTTAAAATGCTATTTTTTTTCAAAAATATATTTAGAATCTAATTTTTTTTAATACTTCAAAATTTTCAATTTGAAAAAGAAAATGTTTAAAATACTAAATTTTCAAATCAGGTTATTTGTTTAAAATTGCTGTTGAAGAGCAGTAAAAGATTTCATTTTTATTTTCTATTATTTTGAAATTTCTATGAACATTTTATTAAAAAAATTTTTTTATTGTTTAAAATAAGGTTATTTTTGCATATTAAGATGTGTGAAAAATACCTTGTTTATTCATTTATTAAATTTTTCATCAATTTTCATATATGTTTTTTAAAAATCTTTTATTCATATAATGTAATAAAACAATAAAATATATTTCAATAAAATAGAAAAATTATTTTCATGTTAATTAATATAGCACATCTGTATTTAATTTTCTATATATATTATGGTGCATTGCTATTATAAAGGATAAGTGCATATGCAGAGGGAAAAAATCCAATATATCTTTATACGATTTTTATGAAAATAACATCTTTCTGAAAAGAAAAAAAAATTTCAGGAGAGGAAATATATTTAAAAATTGATTACATAGATATGTTATTCATCCTAAGTAAATGATAATGTTACTGTTTGTGATATTGGACAGTGGTTGTAATGGTAATTTGCATATGAGGAATGGATAGATATATTTCATGCGGGGATACTAGCTGAAAGTGGATATACATAAAAGGACATGAACTTATTTTATTAACATCAAATTAAAATTAATAAGATAAGTGGAATTTTTTTATATGGATCCTTATTAGTTTTTTTTAAGTCTTTCTAATTTAATATAGTATTCGTATAGGATAAAACAAATTTCAGTACCTGTCGATAATGGGTATTACAGGAAATTCTTTGAAAAATCAACAAAAATTAAACTAATAATCAGATTTTAAATAACATTTTTTGGCTATATGAAGCAATAAAATGAAGCATTTTGGTATATTGAAGTCATTTTTAAATAAATTGATTACTTTAAATTAAAAGGTAAGTATTTTTTTTTTAGTTTTTGTTTTGAGCATTGGCTAAACATGATAGTTAACAATAAGTTTCTTTTTATTAATTTTTTGGTGGCTAAAAATGACTTTTACATTTTTGAAAAGGAATTCAATGATGAAACATATGAGGGGGGGGTAAATGAATGGATAATATAAGTCGGTAGGACAGTCTTAGATTGGAACTTAAGCCTCATAAATAGAAAAAAATATTATCATTTTGTTTTTTTTTTCCCCCCCCCCCATCTGTATAACTTTTAAAATATAAAAAAATTTTTTTTTTTTTGAATTCAGAATTTACCTTCTCCTACACTGGTTGCCATACCAGGGTTAAAGAGCCCAGTTTGCCACTGCTATTTACCCATAGCTGAAGGGAGTATAATTGGATTATATTCTTTTCCCAATGGTATAAAATATAAAATTCAAAAAAAAAAAATTTTTTATATTTTAAAACGTTAATAAAGATGGGGGGGGGGGAAAAAAAAAACAAATGATTAATATTTTTTTCTTATTTATGAGGCTTAAGTTTCCAAATCTAAGATTCCTACCGACTATATTATCATTCATTTAACCCCCCCCTCCATATGTTTCATCATTGAATTCTTTTCCAAAAATGTAAAATTCATTTTTAGCCACCAAAAAATTATAAAGAAACTTATTGTTCACTATATGTTTAGCCAATGCTCAAAACAAAAACTAAAAAAAAAAATACTTAGCCTTTTTAATTTTAAAGTAATCATTTATTTAAAATGCTTCATATACCAAAAGCTTCATTTTATTGCTTCATATACCAAAAATGTTATTAAAATCTGATTATTAGTTTATTTTTTTTGATTTTTCAAAGGAATTTCCTGTAATACCCATTATCGACAGTTACATGAATTTGTTTATCCTATAGAAACTATAAAATTAAAAGACTTAAAAAAAACTAATAAGATCCATATAAAAAAGATTACACTTATCTTTATTTAATTTTAATGATGTCTATATAAAATAAGTTCAATGTCCTTTATGTATATCCCCACTTTCAGCTAGTAGCATGAAAATATATCTATCCCATTCCCTCATATGCAAATTACATTTACAACACTGTCCAATATCACAACAGTAACATTATCATTTACTTAGGATGAATAAACAATATCTTTAAATGTCAATCAATTTTTAAAATATATTTCTCTCCTGAATTTTTTCTTTCTTTTTCAGAATGATGTTATTTTCATAAAATAGTAAAAGATATATAATTGGATTTTTTCCCTCTGCTATATGCACTTATCCTTTATAATAGCAATGCCACCATAATATATATAGAAAATTAATACAGATGTGCATATATTAATTACATGAAAATAATTTTCTATTTTATTGAAATATATTTTATTGTTTTCATTAACATTATATGAATAAAAGATTTTTAAAAACATATATGAAATTGATAGAAAAATTTATAAATGAATAAAAAGGTATTTTCACACATATTAATATGCAAAAATAACCTTATTTTAAACAATAAAAAATTTTTTTTAATAAAAATGTTCATAGAAATTTCAAAATAATAGAAAATAAAAATGAAATCTTTTAACTGCTCCTTCATACAGCATTTTAAACAAAATACCTGATTTGAAAATTTAGTATTTTAAACATTTTCTTTTTCAAATTGAAATTTTAAGTATTAAAAAAAATTAGATTTCTAAATATTATTTTGAAAAAAAATAGCATTTTAAATTATCTAAAGAAAAATAGCATTTTAAACAATGAAATTATTTTAAAGAAAAAGTATTTTAAGCAATAAAAATTATCTTTAAAAAATAGCATTTTAAACAATAACATTATCTAAAAAATTATCAGCCAGAAAGGATGAGTTCGACTGAATATTCAATTATTGTTTTCAATTTAAAAGTACCACTCCCCTTTTTTTCAACAATTTTTAAATATTTTATTTTTGAATGTAAGATTTAAACTGGATTCACTTAAAGCCAAATTCTGTATAGTAAGGGAGAAAAATCTTCACCTAAGGAGATAACCCTGAAACATTTGAATAATCAATAAACGTAGTACGTAACATCATCCATTGAAAGACTAGAAATTATTGAGTGTGTGCTACAACAAAGAAAAAGGAAGAAAATTACACTGGTGGCCTATTAGCATTTAAAAACCTCCTCAAGTCGATCATATTTATGCTAATTCGAGTACCCCCCCCCCCAACTTTATCGTTTTCTTAAAACTTGAAACGTTTGTCGTGTAATTCTATATTCTAATGTTTACTAAGTGAGTCTATGAAAGCTGTACAGCAGTTGAGCAAAATTTTAAGAGATCTTCTAAATTTCTTATTTTTTAGCAAAGTATGACCCACCCCACCGATCACAAATAGGACATACTATACTATCTACCGACCCTCTTCAAACCACAAATTCGTACTAAAGAGAAAAAAATGGACATGGCAACACAAGTTCAAATCCTGGACGAGGCTATTTGCATTTCACAGTGCTAATAGTATTAGCCTAATGCCATTGATATCCAGTTATTTTCCTTCCAGCTATGGGTAAATAGTAGGGCAGATTGGGCTCTTTAATTTTGGTATGGGAACTAGTGTAGGAGAAAGGCTTGGGTAAATACACAGTATGTTAATCTTTGTTGGATTATTCAATGCCAAAGTCAGATGTGGGTTTTTTTCCAAGTAATTTCATGTTAACTATTCTTAATAAAAAAAATTTAGTAACTATTTTAAGCTTTAATTAACTATTCTTTAGTAACTATCAGTCGGTAGAGCGTTCGGCTAGAAACCACATGGTTCCTAGTTCGATACGGGTCCTCGCCAACTCAGCGTATGAGTAGCACATGGATCTGTGCGGTAAAGTAAGGAGCTAATGGTAAGTGTGGTGCTCCACCTCAGATGCCAAAACAATCTCCTTGGTCTAGCGCAAGTGAAAAGAGGATAGACTCCCTCACTGATTGGCTGATACCAACTTTAGGCCGCCCCGACGACTTTATTTTTTTTTTAAATAGAAGTAATATGCACATAATTAAAGCATCCACCTCGGAATTCCGGTTCGATACTGATCCCCGCCAACTCAGCACATGAGTAGCACAGTTTGGTTAACCTGATATGTGTGGTAAAGCATGTGGGAACTGAAAGTAGGCACAGAACTCCACTTCAGCAAAAATAACCCCCCTAGTGTGGCATTAGTGAAAAGGGGATAGACTCCCTCACTGTTTGGCTTATACCAATAGTAGGCCACTCTATTACTTTACTACTACTATTTAATAATAATAATTTCTAACAATTATATTCAGTTAACTATCCCTACCTCATCATCAGGGGCCGGGTTAGCTCAGTCGGTAGAGCGTTCGGCTAGAAACCACAAGGTTCCTAGTTCATATTGGTCCCCGCCAACTCAGCGTATGAGTAGCACAGGGATCTGTGCGGTAAAGTAAGGAGCTGATGGTAGGTGTGGCGCTCCACCTCAGACGCTAAGATAATCTCCTTGGTCTAGCGCTATTGAAAAGGGGATAGACTCCTTCGCTGACTGGCTAATACCGACTTTAGGCCGCCCCGTCAACTTTATTTTTTTACTTACCTCATCATCAAATACAGAATCTCATAACTCCCTCGCCACCCATCCCTATTGGTCATTAATCCCAGTAAGTCATCCACACAGCATCCAGTATCCACACAGAAATGATCAATGTAAGTTTTTACGGATCGGCCAACACTGGTGTGTCCATGT
This sequence comes from Doryteuthis pealeii, assembly GCA_023376005.1. Lineage (NCBI taxonomy): Eukaryota > Metazoa > Mollusca > Cephalopoda > Myopsida > Loliginidae > Doryteuthis > Doryteuthis pealeii. The sequence goes on from CM042149.1 coordinate 20,815,715, forward strand.
GCAGTGATGCTGATAGTTTTTTTAATTTAGTGCATCCTGTGATGCATGTATTTGATTTGGATCCCCATCGGGTGGGGATTGTTATAATTAACAGCGTCGATCCCAGGGGCTATCCCCCAGGCAACACCTGCCCCTCGATTTAAAGGGCAGGGCTGGGTTTATTGCCCAGCGCCTGAGGCGCCCCCCTTGAGGGGGGAATACCAACGGGATCGACGCAATTTTTCACCCGCCACCCATGAGCTTCGGTTTGTGGTGGTCCCACATTAATAGGGCCTTGTGCCTAACCCGTACAAGTGGGGTACGAGGTAAATACAATGTATTTGATTTGGACGAGTCCCTGGGAAATTTGGCGTTTCTTAATAAATTGCAAAGGTTTTATCTATGAACAACTAAAGCTGTCTAACCATACCCAATAGCGTGTAATTCGTTTCTAAAAAAAAAATTGAAATGCATTTACAGTAAGCTGGAAATGGTGAGGAAGAAAAAAAATAAACACTGGGACGCATGGATATAATTTTACTGCGTCCTTTTAGTTTTTTATGCGTTAATGACGCAGGAGGCATATCTGCATGTGTACATGTCCATGGAGAATGTCACTTATAAGTTTGTCCTTACTTCTCCAGCAGTGTCCAGAATGTTTTGTTCATCTTACTTGGATGGTTTTGTGTGATAAGAGGTAAGCGGCTGTACAGCTGCGTTTTTATGGGATGCTGCTTCCAGCATTAGTTCCCATCTGCAGAGGTTGCAGTAGGCATATTCTACAATCCCAGCCGACAGGACTCCCATAGATAGGATCCTGGCAGGTACTATCACCGTAGGTCAGAGTGGACCTGGGAGTTATGGGACAGTGGCATAATTTGTAATTGAATTAGGCTTGCAGACCAATGCAGTGATGCTGATAGCTTTTATATTTAGTGCATCATGGGATGCACATATTTTGCTTTGAATGAATCCTGGAAAAATATATGTTCCCAACTAAAGCCGTCTAACTCCTACCTTGTAACCTATCCTGTGTAATTCATTTTTAAGAAACTATTGAAATGTATTTACAGTTAATTTGAAATGGTGAGGGAAGAAAAAGAAAAAACTGGGACACGCAGATAAGATTTTACTGAGTCCTTTTAGATTTTTGTGCATCAGGGATGCAGGATACGTACCTATCAGCATCTCTTTCCTTTGTTTGTTTTATTTTACGGCATATCAACCTCAGTGGGTCATTTAATGCCGATAAAGTTTTGAAAATAAATTAATTCTTAATGGATACACAATTCTTTTTTTTTTTTATAAATACATTTTTCTATTTAACTCATAGATGAGACCCTAACTGGTACTACCACTCCAGGTCAGAGTGGACCAGGGAGCAATGGTGATGAAGGGTGCTCCACATTCCCCAAAACTTCCAGAACTGGAACCTCACCATCAGATAGAGTTTAATGTCATTCCCAGGACATGTAGACCCTCAGCCACCGCCTTTTAGCACTCATATGATAAAAAAAGGGTTGGGGATTGCCATTAGAGCAATAGGGTTTGGCCAATCATATAGGTGCTAGGGCTTGACATGACCAGCCGATTGATTGAGGGAGGCCTCTCTGACCGCCCATCTAGCCTAAGTAAGGGTCTAAGTGGAGTGTTGCAGGTCATGGACTGCTCATCCACCAAGACTCCGTCCTTAAACATCACAGGTCGCCACCCACGGCCAACAGGTGCCCCATTTGAGGGAGTCTTACCCCTCTGCAGAGGTGCAGTCGGTGCATTCTAACGTCCCACCGACAGGGCGGTCAGCATCTCTGCCATTGATAGTGTGTTCAATCCTTACTGGGTGACCCATACTTCTGACCTTGTGCCAAACTAATAAATGACAATGATTTGAGATGTGAGGTTTGCTACACTCACTTTTTCTCTTTTAATCAATCATTGTGACATGCTAATGATAAGACATTTTGTTAAGATATTTGACAATTGGATAGAGCACAGGAAGAGGTGGATTCATGAAATTTTAAATAGTTTGCAATATCAATGTTTTAAGAGTCAATGAATTAGTAATGTTTAATGTTTTTAAACAGGTAAACTCTTACTATTTTGTAGCAATATCAATATGTTTCAAGAGATAATGAATTAATAAAGTTCACCGTCATTTTAAAGAAGTAAACACTTTATAGGGAATATTTCTTCTTTACAATTTTCAGTTGCAGACATTCAAGTCTTCTAGTGAAATCCTATATAAAAATAACAATAAAAATGTCAACAAATTCTCAATGCGAGTTTCATAAAAAACAACAAACCTAACATTAATAAATAGCATTTAACACTGGCAATAATATAGTAAAATAACTAACTCACTAATGAAGAATAATCAAAGTTCCAATTACCGTTGAATTGGAAAGACATGGCAACAATGGTTGTAACCCAATACAAACCCGAATAGTTGCAAAGTCTACTGCAGAATGACAGGGTATTTATAAAACTCCACAATATCATTCAAATCAGGCAGCCAATCAGAACTCAAGGAATGGAATCACCCAAATCACCCAATTTCATGAATGGATGGATCGTTCTTGATTTCTATATGTACCAACTGTCTTGGACACTGCTTCAGTTGTACTTAGTTAGCTGCTGTTATTCAAACCAACAGTAGACTAACTGACTTCAATAACTAACTTTAGCAACCCTCCAAAAATAGACTCTCCAACAGAATAAACAATAAATAGATAAATGAATGAATTCAAATAAAATAATATACTACAACCAACAATCCCCTGAGGATGACCAGCGAAATGGTTAAAAGCGCTTGGGTAAAAAATATGGGATATGTTCTTCACCATCTGGATCCCAATCAACAAAAAAACTACTAGAAAACTTGAACGTCTACAACTGAAGATCATAGAGAAGAAATATTCCATGGTCTTTAATAATCCCTGCCTAAATAATATATATAAGAAAAATGGAAATAAATCCCTCAAAAAACAAGATATTCACATAGATGATATTTTATCATATGAGCCGACATTATAACGTTTCGGTTTGTTAACAAACCATTGTTTGCACAAATAAACTGTCAAGTAAGGTAATGCCATGAACAAAAATTAAAAAAAAAAAATTTTGAACAAATTATGTCACACAGTTTGAAATGGAATGCTAACAGCTATGCAACACTTTCTCATATTTGAGTCATATTCAAAAGCCGTAAAACATACTGTTGTATTGTTGAGGTAGTAAAAGATACACAGAGAAATAGTGTGCTTGATATAGATTTTATTCAGCACTTTATCTGGTGCCAACAGATACTTATACATAAAACAAGAAGTAGTACAATCATAAGACAAGTGTACAAGAATGAGGAGGGTCAAATGTCTGTAGTCAAATGCAGTGATTTCATCTGAATATATTTTCCCCAGTTTTATCACTGCTACGTCGACTCTTATAAGACTATGAGCCAGTTCATCTTGTAGGGGTGTTAACTCCTCTACAACAATAAGGCTATGGGCCAGTCCATCTTGTAGGGGTGTTAACTCCTCTACAACACATACTAAAAAACTTACTAACCACTGTTTTTAAGTTTTTTTTCTTTTTTATATGATCGAATACCAACAATGCCCTGACGATGGTTTGCTAAACAAACTGAAACATTATAAGTTCGGCTCCTATAATAAAATATCATCTATCTGAATACCTTGGTTTTTCATTTTTTTATATTCACACACACACACACACACACACACACACACACACACACACACAAAAGTTCAGAATGTTCTTACATTAGAAGAACAAGTTCTTGGCACATAAATGAAACTTTTCTCTCTCTCTCTCCCAAGAAGCCATGGCAAATTGTTTAAATAAATTGCATCTCACCCCTGATGATCATAATAAAAAATCATTAGCTGAGATTTTTTTTGGAGGGAGCAAGGTGACCCAACATCACTGGCAACCTCCAACGAACCTGCTCAATAGGATGTATTTACTGCTTGTGTTTTTTTTTTGTTTTTTTTTTTTTTGTTCTTTTTATATCTGGAAATTCTGTATAAATATCAACCAAAAACATGGAGCACTGTTAAGTACTAAAACACAAAATTCTGCAGTAAGTATTCTTAAATATATATATATATATATATATATATATATATATATATATATATATATATACGCACATACACATACATACATACATACATAGAATTTCATATTGATGGCTTCAACGATTTTGCATTCAAAAATCAATAGATTTAACAAAAATCTATATGTCTATTTGATTGGTTCTCCCTCCAATAAGCTTCTCACCTATTTAATTTGGAATAAATGCCAAGAAGAGACCAAAAGAGAGAGAGAAAGAGAGAGGAAGAGAGGAAGAGAAAGAAAAAGAGAGAAAAAGAGAAAGAGAGAGAGAAAGAGTGAGAGAGAGAGAAAGAGAGAGAGAAAGAGAGAGAGAGAGGGAAAGAGAGGGGAAAAGAGAAAGAGAAAGAGAGAGAAAGAGAAAGAGAGAGAAAGAGAGAAAGAGAGAGAGAGAGAGAGAAAGAGAGGGAGAGAGAGAGGGAGAGAGGCTAATATAATAAAGCAACAGAAAAATAATAGAAATAGCAAATCTCTTCAGATTAACAATAAAAATAAGAACAAATATGGAAAGATGGCCATAAAAATTAATATTATATCAATATTACCACCATTAACAATAAAGTCTGAAATACAATATCAATGTCCAGTGCCCTTGAGGGTACGGAGCCACAGCCAGATCACATCTACAATGGTACTTAGTGTCTTGTAGCGAGTAGGTTTTTATGGGGTAGAGTTGCTAGCACCCAGCTTTGGAGTGGAGGTGCATTGTGTAATGGTTATCTGAGGAAATGAACCAAAAAAGTTTGAATCTGTCTGTATATCACTTTGGCTCTTATGCCCTTGGGAAAGGCATGAATCCAGGCGTGGTGCAAGATGACTTGGTGCCCTAGGTAAGCCTTTAGATCAGGGGCCAGCAACCTACGGTCAGTGGGCCAAATCCGGCCCGCAATCCATAATCATCTGGCCCGCACTCCCTAAAAGAAATATTGTGTTAATCTGACCCACAAAGGAAACAGTCCATGGCTTAGATGCTCGTTTTTTATTTATGAATGTACACAGGAGTCATAAACATCACGTCACGTACTATTTCTCTCGTAAGAATTGTTATTCCTCTCACAGGTATTGCAAGATCATATAATCTTGATTATTAAAATCTGGTAATGTGGAAAGCAAAATCTGGTAATAAGCTCACGAATACATCTGGTGTATAAGACTTATACTATGTTACAATCAAGCTGCTTGACCCCGACCCACACGATAAATCATTACTGTATGTTACAAGAACTACGGTGATAGATGAGGCCCGCATTCTCACTGGCCCCTAAGTAGTACAAGGTTGCCGACCCCTGCTTTAGATGCACGCCCTCTTGAAAGTTTTGATAAGCTAATGTAGATACAGTAATCCATTACTTCATTGTTTCTAACTCTCAAAACACCAGTGATAACATAATCTTTTATCTTGTGGCTTATTTACTACATCCATGCCAATAACTAATTATTGTTATTACATCTATCTATATCTTCTATACATGAAATTTAACATTTTGAAAAAACAAATGATGTTTGTTATGTAATTGCTGACAGAATCTGTTTCGACCAAATCGATAAATTGGTCTTCATCACGAGCAACATAGACGGGAAAGAAAGATATCCGTTAAAAGACTGTTTACATTTACATTTTTATATAATTTTACAACAAACCCTTTTGAGTTTTACTATAAACTATAATGCTTCTGATTTTTAAAAATTAAAAATAAAATTTATTTTATTTTTAAAACAGAACACGCATTTTTTAAAATTTTCAGCGGTTGAATACAGCGTTCGTTTTTGTAAACAGTCTTTTAACGGATATCTTTCTTTCCCGACTATATTATTCGTGATGAAGACCAATTTATCGATTTGGTCGAAACAGATTCTGTCAGCAATTACATAACAAACATCATTTGTTTTTTCAAAATGTTAAATTTCATACTGTCGGATTAATTTCCATCTATTTTTTCATCTTCTATACATATATAAAGGGCAGTTGTGTTTATATGTATGTCCGGAGGAAACTTTGAAAATAAAACAATTAATGACAAAGTAAATATATATATACACATTAAATATTACCAGGGCTCGATTTTTGAGAAAAAATAATAGAGATTTGATCTATATTCATGAAGATAATTAAAAAATAAAATTTAAATGATAACATAGATTTTTCTCAATTAATATTTTAGATAGTAGACATTAACATTTCTTTTCAGAGTAGCTGGATCACAATGCAAGGTCTATTTTTTTTTACATAGGGATTTAAATGGGGCATCCCACAAGGATTCAATTCACGATTCAGTAATAATGGATCTGCATGACTAACTTTTAAAAAAAAAACCTCTACCCAGGTTATGCCGGGTATCCACTGTTAGTTAAGTCAATAAATCCTTGACTTAAATGTCAATGAAACATTGTCTACCACAGTTTTTTTTCCCTTCATTTTTAATTTCATCCATGTTTACTCTGAATTCGTGGTGCCCCCAGATGTTGGTACCCTAGGCGATTGCCAGGCCTGGTAGCTCAGTCAGTCAAGTACCTGTCAAGGAATTGCAAGATTCCTGGTTCGATACCGGTCCCCGCTAACTCAGTAGATGATTAGCACAGATTGGGTAATCTGATCAGTGCGGTAAAGTGGGGAGCTGACGGTAGGTGTGGCGCTCCAACTCAGCAAATAAAAATTTCCCTGGTCTAGCGCTAACGAAAAAAGAATAGACTCCCTTGCTGTCCAGCTGATACCAACAATAGACCATGCCAACCAGTCTAGGAAAAGGAAAAAAAACTCTGAATTTAAAACCAGGATATATGTATTTACAAAAGTTACCACCAAAATATAATAGTAGCAAAATAACAATAGTATCTATTTAGCTAACCCATCCCAGATGGGCATACTGTGACACAAGATTAATTTTTAAACGGAGTAAAGATGGTTTGAATTTAGTTTTCCTTCTCCTTGTTTTGCTGATTCTATTTCCTACTATGCTAAGCATAAGTAAGTAGTAAAGTCGTTGGGGTGGCCTAAAGTCAGTATTACAAGGAAGTCTATCTCTTTTTCACTAGTGCAAGACCAAGGAGATTGTTTTGGTGTCTGAGGTGGAGCACCCCCACCTACCATCAGCTCCTCACTTTACTGCACAGATCCCTGTGCTACTCATATGCTGAGTTAGTAAGGGTTGGTATCAAACCCGGAACCTTGTGGTTCCTAGTTGAACGCTCTACCGACTGAGCTACCTAACAATTATATCAAAGATGATAAGGTGTTAGTGGTGTAATGGTTATTGTCATAAGAAATGGACATGGTGAACTGAGTTCAATTCCTGGAAGAGGTTTGCATTTCACATAGCGCTAATACTCTTAGTCTTAGGATGGGTATCTATCCAATTATTCTCATTCTAGCTAAGGGTAAATAGTAGGGTAAACTGAGCTCTTTAATCTTAGTATGGCGACTGGTAAGAAGAAAAACTCTGAATTCAAACCTGTTCAAACTATGCTTAAAAATTGACTGTCACATCCAGCTTAAGTGGAGGGGTTGGGTATATATATATATATATATATATATATATATATATATATAAGGATTATGCATGCCAGACAATAATTTATAGAATAAATAAAAAATGAATAAAAAATTTAACATTCTCAACAAAAGAAAAAAAAAATTTTAAACAAAAAAAAAATAACACTTCAAACAATAAAAAGTAAATTTGGCAGAGTGGCCTATTTTCGGTATCAGCCGGACAACAAAGAAGTCTATCCCCTTTTGCTAGTGCTAGACCAGGGAGTTTTTTTTTTTTGTTTTGTTTTCTGAAGTGGAGCGCCACGTCTACCATCAGCTCCCCACTTTAGCGGTATCAATATTGAACCAGAACCTTGCTATTCCTTAACTGGCCCTTTAAACAATAGCATTATCTAAACAACAACAACAACAACAACAACAACAACCACACCACCACCACCCAAAAGAACAATTGGCTAAACAGATAATTGATTGATAAAATAATCGAAAATATCTGACTGATGATTCTTCTTTCAAAAGTAATTTCTGCTGACAAAAATCTCTATTTCTTCTTTTGCCTTTCAATATCCTTTCTTTTTTTTTTTTTTTAATTTTCTTTTTTACCTCTTTTTGCATTGTAAATGGTTTCTTTTTTTTATTACCAATAAATAGTGACATTGTTAGAATGAATTCAATATCAAGACTATTAGAATAAAGATCTATTTTCATACAAATCTTTAGAGAAAAAGCTTCTACAACGTCTGTTTGGACAATATTCAGCCATTTTGAATATCTTGAGAATTAATTGTGCAGCCTTGAATAACTTGGCAACCAATCAGAGGGTTCCTTATCGAATATGCATGAACAGACACTCTCCTGTGAGGTTTCTCAGTTCACTTTGAATGGCACCTTACATGAATTGGATAAATATATTGATCATACACATTGATCAGCTTTGTGGCTAAGATAGTTGTACATTTTGGACCCAGGTGGAAATGATCTTTGAATGGGGATTCTTAAAACAGGGGTCATGCAACCAATCTTCTCCTAGAATAGTTGCCTAACAAAGGCTAAAGAACCCAGTCTGCCCTAATATTTACCTATAGTTGTGGGAGAAGAACAAATGGATTCATGCTGTTCCCTATGGCATTAACGCAAAGTGAAACACAAACAGCCTCATCCAGGAATTGAACTCCAATTCCATTTCCTATGATGATAACCATTATACTACACACACCTCCTGGGCAACCAATCTAGGCAAAGGAAAATTCTCTAAATTCATACCAGTTGTAAAAAGTAAAAGTAAGTCGGTGGGGGCAGCCTAATGTTGGTATCAGCCAGACAGCAAGGAAATCTATCCTCTTTTCACTAGCGCTAGACCAAGGAGATTATTTTAGCATCTGAAGTGGAGTACCACACCTACCATTAGCTCTTCACTTTACCGCACAGATCCTGGTGCTACTCATACACTGAGTTGGCGAGAGCCGGTATTGAACCCAGAACCTTGTGGTTCCTAGGCTGATGCTCTGCCGACTGAGCTAACTTGTATCACATGGTGGAGGGGTTGGGTAAATACACATAGTAATAGAAATGATGATAATCCAACTGAGAAATCCTGCTGGCAATAATAGCTGAAAAGAATTAATAATGAATATGAAACACATGCAGAGGATATTTATTTTGGAATAATCCGAGGACCATATTCCTTCTAGGCACACAAATTGGAGTGAATAACAACCAAACTTGACAAACGGAAATGGATACCTTGGAACATGTCATAAGAAAAATGGAAATATGAAATCGAATTTTAAAAAATATAAGAATTTAAAAAAAAAAAAACCTCAAGAGAAGACTGATTCTTTCTAAAAATACTTTAAAAGTCTCTGATTTTATAATAATAGTCAACACAAAACAAAAAAGAGAAGAAAAGTTAACGGCTTCATTTGTTAGAATCAGGGTGAATGGCCTTGTGTTGAAAAATCCGTGTGATTGCGAGGCAAAAATCAATTTTAAACAGAAAATGGCCCAAGGGGGCAGGAGAGTTGGCTGATTTTCTAATAATTTTTCCAAAAATTCTTCAAGCAATAATTCCGTTCCAACCCAAAAAAAAGAGAGGGAAAAAAAGTTTCTGTTTCTTTCTATCTTCCTTTCTTTCTTTCTTTTTTTTTTTTTTTAAAGTATTTAAAAAAAAATTTAACAAGGAATAATCAATGGTATTTTTCTCATCTTAAAGAACACTTGCTATTCACAAGCCACTTAAAAAAAAAAAAATGAAAATTTCAAAAAATATATATATATATATATATATATATATATTGAAAGCTCACTTAACAATACTAAAAGGTTATTTTTTACTATCTTTATGATAAATTAAATATTTTGAGAAGCACAGAGAGCATACTAATGTCAGATCAATGTCAACAAAAGTCATAGAAATATTCCATCATAACTGTAGTAATAATTGCTTTAATTCCTGACCACTGACAATCCCTTTCTTCCTAAATTTTTATAATCACCCTATTGATATGTTTACATAAGAGCTATTGCCAAAATAGTTCAATATGTAAAAAGTATAATAATCTTGATTTAACTCTCACTCACTTTTTCATCTTTTCATTATGTTCAATTGAACCAGAGTAGCGTTATTACTTCTGCGCACTCACTCCCTCTCTCTATCTTTCCTTACTCTTTCTTTCTTATATTTTTTTATGTGTAGCATGTCCTTTTTCTTCCCTTCCTTAATAAGAAAATGGAATTGTCCATTATTCAGCTGAGGTGACAACACTCATAAGAAATAAGAATTCGGTGGATAAGCAATACCAGGATTTACAATTTAACATTTCAGCTTGGATGATTTGAACAGTTTCATTTTTAACCAGAGGGTGTTGCAAGATGATAATGATCATAGAATTAAGGGACACAGGTATCATTATATCACTATTCTTATTAAATGGCTTCCAACCAATACATTTTGGACCTTAGGAATTTTTCAAATATGGACAACACCTTAATCAGTTTAATCATGGAATCTTTCGTGATCAGACATGGTTCTCATCTTGTATTCATTCTGTCAACTCTCTCTCTCTTCTGATTATTCTAGGCTATATGGTCTCCTCCCAAAGAGGATGCTATAATGATGCTCTACAAAAAGACACAAAAGCAATGGTTTGCTCACCTAAGGGTGACACTGATTTCTTTGTCATTTTTACTGGAGTTTTGTAAAGAGATACATTTGCACAATTTTCATTTATAATCTATAGAGATTACGTAATATGAACGTCAATAGACCTAATGAAAGAAAAAGGGCTTCATGCTAACAAAAAAGAAAAAGGCAAGAAGCAGGCGATATTCAACAGAAAATATTACAGTATCTGTAATAGTTTCTATGCAGCCCTCATGACATACATATGTAATCCATGTGTCAGTTTGATATGACAGGTCTAGAGGATCTGTCAAGACCAATGGCCAGTAGGGATTCATAGGTAAAAAAAAAAAGTTTGAGAACCTGCCAAGAGCAATGGACGATAGGGATGAATGGCAAGAGAGATACAAGAAGATCCATGCTATCAGCACACCGTGATGATTTTTTGTAGTATTAGTACTACTACTGTCTTAAGATTCTAAGATGAAGAAAAGGCAAGAAGGCAATAGTCAACAGAAAATATTACAGTATCTGTAATAGTTTCTACTGAATATCGCTTGCTTCTTGATTACACAGATGATCTAGCACTTCTCACAAATAGACCCACTCAAACTGAATCTCTGTGGCATAGCCTGGTGCATGTAGCAAGGAGTATTGGTTTCTATGAGCAGGACCTGTGGATATACCACAGTATGGTGATTTAATTATTACAACGTTTGATATGTTTACTTAAGAGCTATTGCAAATAGTTCAATATGTAACAAGTATAATAATCTTCCTTTAACTCTCTATCACACTTTCTTTCTTTTGTTCCTTTTTATTACGTTCAATTGGAATAATTCCGTATACTCATTCCTTCTCTCTATCTTTCTCCTACTCTCTTTCTTTTTCTTCCTTTTCTTCTTTTTTTTGTGTAGCATATCCTTTTTCTCCCCATTCTTTCTTTATGATAAAAAAACAGAATAGTCCATTATTTAGCTAAGGTGATGACACTCATAGAAAATAAAAATTTGGCGGATAAGCAACACCAGATAATCAGGATTTCCATTTTTGCATTTCATCTTGGACAATTTGAACAGCCTCATTTTTAACCAGAGGGTGTTGCAAGATAATAACTGTCATACAATTAAGGAACAAGTATTAATATATAGATGTGAACTCAGATAAATGTATTTTGAACAAGATAATGTCATTTGCACATTAAATAGTAAGCCTCTGAAATTAGTAGATCCGTTCACACACCTTGATAGCAATATCTCATCTACAGAAAGCAATGATAATATATACATAGGAAAGGAATGGACTGCTATTGACAGGTTATCAACCATATATAATTCTGATATCTCTAATAAAATAAAATGGAAATTCTTCCAAACTGTAGCTGGTTCAGTACTATTGTATGGCTGCACAAAATGCTTGAGAGAAAAAGCACAAGGATGCTGCATGCTCTTTTGAACAAATCCTGGAAACGGCACCTCATCAAGCAGTAGCTGTAGGGCCATTTACCTCCCATCTCCAGGTAAGATAAACAAGACATGCTGGGAACTGCTGAAGATGCTGAGATAAATTCATAAGTGACATTATCCTATGGACTCCTACATATGGACACACCAGTGTTGACATTTTCCTATGGACTCCTACATATGGACACACCAGTGTTGGCCAACCATCAGTTGTGATAGGACATTGGATGACATCTACAGTGGTGGTTCTCAACCAGAGACCATATGCCCCCCCCCCCAAGGACCATGTAACTTTCTTTTTTTTTATCTAGGAAAGCAAAAGATATTTAATTATAAAATACACTAGGACTTTTAAGCATCGAATTGCTGGGGAAGGGGGGGGTCACCAGAGTAAAATAAGAATCAAAGGGGTTCATAGGTTAAAAAAAAAAAATAGTTTGAGAACCTACCAAGACCAATAGCTGACAGGGATGGATGGTAAGAGAGATTCAAGAGGATCCATGCTATCAGCACACCATGATGATGATGATGATTGTTTGTAGTATTAGCACTACTATTGTCTTAAGATTCTAAGATGAACATCTTTTCTTTTTTTTTTTTAAATATTAATTTTTAACTGGTTTCTTTCTGTTCCACCATTTTGTTTTAACAGCCACAGTTGGGGTTTATTTCAAAACATGATAATTATAATGAATGACAAATTTGCAAAGATGAAACTAGTCAAAAATTTATAATGAATCAAGAATTTCAGAAATGGGTTTTGGATATTTTTCTTCTAAACTCTGTAATATTATGAGAATGGCATCTACAGAAAATGCCAAGCAGGTGAAATCGACTAAATTTGTTTTGCATTCCTCAATATAAGATTCTTCTTATACATAAATTATATCTTGTATTTTCTAACTTGGTCTCATAAAATAATAAAATCTCATTATCAGACAAATTTCTTCTGGGTATTATCGGTTACTTCATCATCAGGTTGTACAGATAGCACAGATTCTCATGACTCCTTCTTGCCAACCATCCCTATCGGTCATCGCCACCAGCATCCAGAATCCACACTGAGCTGATTTATTGTATTTTAACAAAGGTTACTTCAATTTTTTTTATTGCAAACAGTCTTAATTTCAACGTTTTTTGTTATAACACTATAACCTGTAACACTACGAGCAATTTTCTTGGTAACCAATAATGTTGCTTTTCCTAATTTTTCTAAATGTATATGCATTTATTATGCTTAAGTCAAATTGTAATTTAGTATTTTTGTTAAGGATTTTTACTTGCACAAATTTCCTTATATTCCAACTGACAGATTCATCCACATTTGCAACTTTAACATAATTATTCACTCTTGTTTTTTGTTTTTTTGTTGCTTCCATGAAGGCTCCCGAGTTCAGCAAGAAAGTTCCCAAGTTGGCAGAGAAGGTTCCCAAGTTCGACAAGAAACACCTGAAGAAGGCAGGAGTGTACATCAGCAGAAACGTTGTTTGTATAACAAAAAAGGGCAACAGTCCAAAAAATCCAAATATTATAAAAATGTCATAACTTAAAACAAAAAAAAAAACTAACTTCAGTTTTAAATAAACCAACAAGGTGGTTTAACATGCTATATAATAAAAAAATTAAAAATTAAAAAAAAACATTTAATAGTTATCTCTTGTTAAAAATTATAATAGTCTAATTGAGCGTGATTGTAGACCCCACTCTATTATTATGTTGCAAATCAAATTAGAAATTGATTTATTTATTTAAGTTAGAACAGTCTTGCACTAACAAAAATCTAACTAGGAGGAGGTGCCATTTTTGCTGTGTTACAATAATGTACAAACATACAAAAAATCCAATCATTATAATATCATCATCATCAAAGAGTACTGACAGCATGCATTCCTATGACTCTTCCTCACCACCCGTCCCTATTGGTCATCGCTCCTGGCAGGTCTTCCATGCTGATAATATATAGAATCAATATTTATTAAAAGAACATATAATTGTCTATTATTGATTTTCCTATTGAAAATATATCATTTCTCAGCTCTGCCCTCAGTAGGGTTTGAAACAATTACATTACCCAGCATGTTACTTATCAACAGATGTTTCTTTTTTTTTTGTCTGAATTTTTTAGATAAGGCTTGATAATTTCTATTATTTGAATTTTTTTTTTTACTTTTAAGACCGATAATAACATAGAATACTTAACATAGCTAAACACTTGTACCCGGTCATGGTTAATGGAATGAGAACAATCTACCCCAGTGGATTGAATAAAGGGTTCAGTTCAAAGTTCTTTGAAGGCTCCCGATTACAAGAAGGTTCCAGAGTTCGACGATAAGGTTCCAGAGTTCGACAAAAAGGTTCCAGAGTTTTACAAAAGGTTCCAGAGTCCAAAGAAGGTTCCAGAGTCCAAACAGAAGGTTCCAGAGTCCAAAAGGTTCCAGAGTCCAAAGATAAGGTTCCAGAGTCCAAACAGAGGTTCCAGAATCCAAACAGAAGGTTCCAGAGTCCAAACAAAAGGTTCCAGAGTCCAGAAGGTTCAGAGTCCAAAGATAAGGTTCCAAACAGAAGTTCCAGAGTCCAAAGATAAGGTTCCAGAGTCCAAACAGAAGGTTCCAGATTCAGACAACAAGTAACACCTGAAGGAGGCTGGAGGGCACAACAATCGAAACACTGTATATATACCAATAAAGATGAGGACAACAGCTGAAAAATTCAAATAATACAATGTTTCTTTATCATGGTGTAAAGTTTTGGAGTACATGCCTTTACAATACAGGCTGACCTAGTACCTCCATGCACTTACCAACTGTGTGTACCAATAATAAATTCTTTTAACCTAGAAGCCAAAAGTAAAGTGGGGACATGACATATATCTTCCCTACCACCAAACATTCCAATAGAATACAAATAAGGTTTTTATTCAAAGTCAGTATGCCATTTTGTAGAGGAATATTTGTTGGGAGAAATGTAATATCCTCTCAAGAATGAATAGAAGAACAATTATGTACAATGTGTTAAGTTTCTGACCGCCATCCTTGGCCATTTGAAAAGGACTTAAAGTAAGTAAGTCCTGAACTATGGAATCCTTTGGTGAGTGGATAAGTCCTGAGTTATGGAATCCTACGTAGTGTCAAAGGTCCAATGATATAATCTTATGTTCCGTCTTCCACGAAGGTTCAAAGCAATGTGTGTAGATATGACCAGAACAGCCGGTATAAATAACAATATCAGCAGCAGAGTACTGCCAGTGATTGGCCAAGAGTATAGTCACATGATTATAGCCGAGTCTATAAATAAGAGTGGGCATCTAGCACACACCTTATATACAAAAAGTCAACACAATGTACTAATGTAATAGCACAATTTACTCAACATATTTCAATCTGTATTACTTGGATTTTTCGGACTATTGTCCTCATCTTTATTGCTATATACACAACTTTTCAGGTTATTTGCCCTCCAGCCTTCCTAAGGTGTCTCTTGCTGAACTCGAGAGCCTTCACAGAACTTTGAACCGAACCCTTTATTCAATCCACAGGGGTAGACTGTTCTCATTCCGTTAACCATGACCAGGTACAAGTCTTAAGCTGTGTTAATTATTCTATGTTACGGTTGCCCTTGGCCAGGATTGAACCTGCAGCCCAGAGATGACTGTCACTTAGAACTGTATTAACTCAATGACTATATCTTTATTATCAAAACACCTCACCATGGTATGATGGTAATCAAGTGGGGCTAGCAAACCATTACTAGCGAGTTTGATTCTCACAGGGTGCCCCAAACTTCTGGCTTTATGATACTAAGCTAAGTTTCATTAATTACTAAGGCACCTCACCATAGTATGACGGTTATCAATTGGGGATAGCAAACCATTACTAGTGAGTTTGATTCTCACTGGGTGCTCCATACGTCTGGCTTTATGATACTAAGCTAAGCTTCATAAATTATTAAGGCACCTCACCATAGTATGACGGTTATCAATTGGGGCTAGCAAATCATTACTAGTGAGTTTGATTCTCACTGGGTGCCCCATACTTCTGGCCTTAAACAAAGTTAAGTTTAGTAAATTAAAATGGCACCTTACATGATAGTTAACAAAGCATGGCTTTCAAATCAAACATTACTGAATAGTAAATTCAAACCTCACTTAGTGCTCGACACTTTTACCCTTGTGCCAAACTAAGCTAACATTAGTGAATGGCTACTACTTCCTTTCACTTTCAGGTAGAGTTAGAATGACTGACAGATTTGAGGGTCTGGTATATTTACTACAGGTAAATAATCATTGAAAAAAAAGTAAACCTTTTGTGGATGGAAAGAAAAATAAAGGAATTTTTTTTAAATTATAGTAAAGATATCCAATTAAATCGGTAGTTCTCTTACAGCAATAATTATTATCATTATTTGGTGCCTGAGCAATCCATGACATGCAGCACTCTACTTTGACTCTTGCTTAGGCTAGACAGGCGGTTGGAGAGGCTGATCATGTCAAGCCCTAGCACCTATATGATTGTCCCTATCCTATTGCCCCATTTTATCATATGTGCTAGAAGGCGGTGGCTAAGTGTCTTAATGTCCTGGGTATTATGTTAAACTATCTGATGAAGTTCCAAACCTTGGGCTCTAGCAAAAGTGGAGTACCCCTTCAGCACTATTACTCCCAGGTTCATTCTGAACTTGAATAGTAGTACCTGTTAGTGTCCCATCTATGGGTTAAATAAAAAAAAAAGAGTTTAAAAAAATCGAATACCCATCGAGAATGAATAAAATAAAATGTCTTTGGCATAAAATAACCCAACAAGGGTTGACATGCCGTAAAATCCAACCAACTAACCATTATTATGATTATTTTACTCCTTGTGATTTTTTTCACACCCGTTTTAACTGGTGGCT
>CM042149.1:20840288-20860288 GCA_023376005.1 Doryteuthis pealeii
GCACAATAATGCAGAGATCATGTTATCAATTTTTGGCAAGACTTTCTAAATATTGAGATGGGGGGTTAGGAGGAGAGAGAAAGAGAGGGGGAGAAAAGAGAGGGGGAGAGAAAGGGAGGGAGAGAAAAGGAAGGAGGAGAAAGAGAGGGAGAGAAAAGAGGGAGGGAGAAAGAGAGGGGAGAAGAGAGAGGGGAGAAAAAGAGAGGGAGAGAAAAAGGAGGGAGAGAGAGGAGAGAAAAAAGGAGGAGAGAAAAAGAGGAGGAGGGAGAGGGAGGAGAGAAAAAGAGGAGGAGGAGGGAAAAAGGGGAGAGAGAAAGAGAGGGGGAAAAAAGGGAGGGAGAGAGAAAGAGAGGGGAAGAAAAAGTGAGGGAGAGAAAATGGGAGGGAGAGAGAAAGAGGAGGGAGGAGAGAGAGAGAGAAGGAGAGAAAAAGAGGGAGTGAGGAGGGAGAATGAGAGGGGTTGGGTAGAAGAGACATAATCAGCACTTAGTATAACCGCAACGCAACTTAAGCCAACAACTAAATCCAATTCTTAACAAAAAAAAAATATAAAAATAAAAATGAAAAATAAAAGAATATCTTCATCTTCAAAAAAATTAACCCTTACAATCGATAATTTTCTTTTATCCTATATTCATTTTAAAAGAAAAAATAACATTTTTATTTGCACAGTGACATCAACAGGGGTCACAAATTTACAAAACTTCTTTAATTTTCTACTACTCTCAGTAGAAATTAGAAAATATCAAGTGAATCCCCTGCAGAGGGTAAGACACCTCCCCCAAAAAGAGTGTTATGGGTATGACAGTAAACTCATGGTAATTTATTGATTTAAAAGGCATGTCATAAAGTCTAGGGTTATTTTATGCTGAGAGGTTAGAGGATCACGTTCTTTGTACATTTATGTTTACATTTTTTATATAGTTGTTTCTTAAGAGAAATTTTTTTGCACAAAGTCCTCTTGAATACAAATAATTTTCACAAAGATATAGTTGATCTATATATGGATCCTAACAGGTACTACCACTCTGGTCAGAGTGGACTTGGGAGTAAGGTAATGAAGGGGGACTCTACACTCTCGACCGCCCTGTCGGCTGGGGAATTAGAATGTACCAACTGCACCTCTGCAGAGGGGTAAGATTCCCCCAATGGGGCCACCTGTTGGCAGTGGGTGGCGACCCGTGATGCTTAAGGATAGAGCCCAGGTGGATGAGCAGTTCATGATATGCAATACTCCACTTTGGCTCTATCTTGGGCAAGACGGGCGGTCGGAGAGGCCCCCTCCGATCAATCGTCTGGTCACGTCTAGCCCTAGCACCTATATGATTTTCCAAACCCTATTTATCATATGGGTGCTAGAAGGTGGTGGCTGCGGGTCTACTTGTCCCGGGAATGACGTTAAACTCTATCTGATAGTGAGGTTCCAGTTTTGGAGGTTTGGGGAATGTGGAGCACCCCTTCATCACCATTGCTCCCTGGTCCACTCTGACCCGGAGTGGTGGTACCTGTTAGGGTCCCATCTATGGGTTAAATAGAAAAATGTATTTATAAAAAAATTGTATTATCCATTAAGAATTGATTTATTTCAAAACTTTATCGGCATTAAATGACCCACTGAGGTTGATATGCCGTAAAACAAAACAAACCAAACCAAACCAAAAAATCTACACTCTCGAGAGCTCTAAACTCATAGAGAAGCTCTAGTTCTGTATACAGTCATCATCTCTTTGTTGCTGTTACTTCCAGTCAAATCCGAACTTGAGTAACAGGACATGTTATGGTACTACCTATGGTTCAAATAGTTCTATGTGAAAATTATTTGTATTCACTAGGACTGTATGCAAAAAGGGGTTTTAATTTTTTTTTTTTTAATTCAGGAAAAAAAAAAAAAAAAAAAAAAAAAAAAAGGGGAGATTCTTCAGTCTCAATATTTTTTGATCAAACCATAATGAATGTCAGGAATATTTATTCACAAGCAGCACAAACAATCTCCATGGTCTAGCGCTAGTAAAAAGGGGATAGACTCCCTCTCTGTGATGGCTGATACCAACAATAACACACCACTCAATAAGTCCCAGGCCTGACATATAGATGGCACCACTAATAAAAAAATCCATATGATTTTTATAGTACTAACCTTCAAATGGCATGTGTCAAAATTTTAGCCCAATAGGATTATTAGTTTACAAATTACACTTATTTAAGTGAAGCTACTGTTGCAAATTTTCAAAACAATGGAAAAATCTGAATATCATGTGTTGATAAAGCATTGCTTTCTGATGGGAAAATAATATTGGTCAAGCAAAGCAATGGTCTGATAAGTGTTATTTCGACTCTGCTCCATTGGAAACAACGGTTAAGAGGTGGTATGCTGATTTTAAACATCGTCGTAAAGACACAAATGATGCTGAATGCTTAGGTCGCCCAAATTCGGCAGTTGTCCCGGAAAAAACAAAAAACTCCACAAACTCCTTGTGGGCAATCGTAAATTGAAGTTGTCTGAGATAGCAGAGGAGTTGAAGATATCAGAAGGCACAGTGGGTGCCATGTTTGCTCACAGTCGATCAAAAACAACAACACTCGGTGATTCAGAGCATTGTTTGCAACTGTTTCAACGCAACAAAAAGGAGTTTTTGCGTAAATATGTGACAATGGATGAAACATAGATCCATCACTTCACTCTGACGTCAAATCGGCAGCCAGCTGAGTGGACAGCAGCAGGTGAAAGCCGTCCAAAGTGACCAAAGAGGCAGGCAAGGTTTTGGCCTCCGTATTTTGGGATGCTTAAGGTATTTTGTTCATTGATTACCTTGAGAAAGGAAGAATATTATATAGCATCATTGGTGCGTTTGAAGGAAGAAATCACCAAAAAACGACCCCAAATGAAGAAGAAGAAAAAAGAGCTCTTTCACCAAGACAATGTCCCGTGTCACAGGTCAATTGCAATGATGGCAAAACTACATGAATTACACTTCAAATTGCTTCTGCACCCACCCTATTCTCCAGATCTGCCCCCCAGCGACTACTGACTGTTTGCAGACCTCAAAAGAATGCTCCAGGGAAAGAGATTTGGCTCCAATGAAGAATTGATATCAGAAACTGAGGCATATTTTGAGGCCAAAGACATCATTCTCCAAAAATCGAATTGTTAGAGAAGTGTTGAAATCACTGTATCACCATAGAAGGAGACTATGTTGATGAATAAAGTCGAATTTTGCCTAAAAGTTGTTGTCTTATTAGTTAGGCCCGAATTTAATGATGTGTATCATAGCCAGAAACACCATTTTTGGGGGCAGAGGTCTTAAAACACGGTGTATTCTAAGTCCCATCAACAGGGCAGGTTTAGATGGGTTAGGGTTATTTAATGGCAAATCAACTTCATAAGGGTTATTTAATGCCAATATTTGATTAATTTGTAAATGTTTTATTACAAGCATAACTTTATATTTTCAACATTCTATTGCAATCATTTTCATTTTCTTTTTATTTGATTATAATAATAATAATAATTTATTTACAGTTATATGGTGTCAGGTATTCCTATCTAACACCAATAATTTGCAAACAATTATAGGGTTTCAAATAACTAATAAAAATGATCTTAAGTAAACAGTTATAGCTTCAAGTAACTACTCTTTGTATTTACCTCGTACCCCACTTGTACGGGTTAAGCACAAAGGCCCTATTAACGTGAACCACCCACAAACCGAAGCTCAAGTAACTACTCTTAATACAAATAATGGTGTAATAGTTATCATCATAGAAAATGGACACAGCAAGAAGAGTTCAAACCCCAGACAAGGCTGCTTGCATTTCACATAGCGTTCAAACCTTTGGGAAAGGTATACATCTATCTATTCTTCCTCCAGCTATGGGTAAATAGTAAGACAGACTGGGCTCTTAAACCTTGGTATGGCAACCAGTCTAAGGGAGGGAAACTCTGAAGTCAAGCCTGTTAAACTTCATTTAAAAATTGGCCTTGTGCCACATCCTGCTAGTGCGGAAGGGTTCGTAAATACATACAAATAATTTGCATATAGTTAAATGGTTTCAAGCATTACTATTTTGTTTATATGGATTCATGTATTCCTATCCAATACTAATAATTTCCTAACATATCTATTTGATCCATAGATGCTAATGAAGTACTCCACACTTCCCTAAGCTCCAGAACTGGATGCAGGTTGGCATCATATGCAAGAACCCCCCCCCCCCCCTGCAGATGATCTAGTTGGCAAATTCTAAGTCCAGACTAAAGGATTGGCAGGTAATAAGAAGTTAGAACTTACCTGTGTTGTCAACCCCGAAGATTTTTATTAAGTAAGGTAGAAAATAAACCCAGAAAATGGTGCACACTTACCTAAAAAGGAAAAGAAAAAAGATATTTAGTATAAAAAATTCAAAAACAGAATTGAAAATAAAGTTTTTTTTAAGACAAAGTTTTTTTTTAAGACAAAGTGAATAAAATAAAAAAAAAATTAAAAATTAAAAAGCATTTCACTCTAGTCTAATTGGCTGATCAGTCGATTCTTGTACAAAGAATTGAAGTGGAAATTAAACAAGGAAATATTGGCAATAAACATTCTCAACATTAAAATAAATAGAATTAATCCAAGTAAATCCTCCTTAGACTTTATCTAAATCATTATTTCATTTTATGGAGGTATGTGATCTAATGATTATCATCATCAGGAAATGGACACAGGGACCAGAGTTCAAATACTGGATGAGAAATGAATCAGTTTATTTAACTATTAGGATAGCGTAAACACAGTCAATATTGCTTGGTGACTGTCAGTTTCTCATGCTGATGATCAAATAGATGAGAAACTGACAGTCAGAAACTCATTGACTTGATTTGAATAATCACATAGGCGAGAAACTGTCAGTAACCAAGCAGCATTAACTCCAGCATTAGACTCTTTAGACTTTATTACATTTTATAGTGTGATCTAATGATTATCAAAATGAACATGGGACACCAGAGTTCAAATCAGGGTTTGACATTAATGGTGTCCCGTCGTCCCGGGGACGATAAAAATTACATCGGGACAATCAATACGTCATCCGGGACAGTTTGCCGGGGACGGTAAAAGTTTTTCCTAAAAGTTAGTACTACATTCCAATATTGGCCGTCCAGTGATTGCCTGAATGCAGACCTCAAAAAACGGTCTGGTTCTAGACTTAAAATTACTAATTCTCGATTCTCATTTCAGAGCTACTTAGTTTTTATACGTATTTTACTACAAATTAGCCCATTTAAATTGTACTTTTTGCATAATTTTAATGAATGGTCCTATGGCGAACAATGGTTATTAGTCTTTTTTGGATTTTTTTCTTAATAATTACATTAAAACTATTTAGATAGGTGGTTTGGCTACGTAAATCAAAAACTAAGCCTCTTTTGACGCTTGGGACTGTAGCCTATATGTGAAATTGGCTGGAATGACCCTCCAGCAAATTTCACCTAGGGTCAATCCTAAAGGTCCTCAATTTTCTTTCAGAATTTCACCATTGTTTTGTATCCTTGGCAAAAATAAATCCTGAAAATTGCAGCAACAATTTTATGACCATTTAGAATTTCTGCTTTTTGAGTTTTTCTCAATTTTGGAGGCTTGCATTTTGAAATTTGCTTTGTTACAAGCCTTAGTAAGTTTCTTTTTTTTCTGAACTCTATCCTAAATTGTTTTAAAATCAGTAAGAACCAATTGTTTTAACTTAGATACCTTTGAAAAATTAACGGTCAAAAATCTATTTAAAAAGAAAGAAAAAGAAAGAAAACATACTGAAGTGCAATTTTTCAAAGATACAAAGTTTAAGTAGCTCTTAGACCATGACCTTTATGCTTAAAGCACTCCTATTTCATTCGAATAATTGGCTTGGAGTAGTCAACCAAAACATATTTGGTTAGAAGTGTCTTTCATCCTTAATAGGAATGGGGTTTGAAAATGCTAGAAAATCAAAAATCTGAAAAATATTGAATATTTTTCAGATATTTGGATCTCAATAACTTATCAGTGAAACATCAAAACCATAGAAAACTATATACAGGTTGATTGTAAAGTAACTACTTATTTTTAAAATCTTAGAATTTATTTCTGAATCAATATTTTTACAAAAAATGAATACAAGAAGAACACACATAAGAAGAAGTTTTATCTAAAATTCTATATGGGCACCAGGATTTGCCTCCAGCCTCTCAGGAATTGCATCAATTGATCTTCCCAGGAACTCTTGTGGAATGTCAGAAATAAATTTTATTTGTCCATCAAGTTCTTCCAAAGTTGTTGGTTTCATAGAGTAGACTTGCTCCTTCAACCGCCCCAAAGAAAAAAGTCGCAAGGTGTTAATTTAGGGCTTTTGACCGGCCACTTATGCGGACCATGTCTAACCATCCATCTCCCAGAAAAATGGGGATTTAGCCATTCACGAAAGATTTAATTGCCATATATTAAGGAACATGCATTAAAGAATTGAGAAAAATGTAACTGCATATAAAAAGATCATAAGTAGTTTAAAATAGGGAGTTACTTTTCAATCACCCTGTATATGCATTCTTATTTAATTTTGTTAGTCTTTTTAATTTAATATGTTTCATTACATTAAAACTTAAATACTTATGCCCGGTGGGTGCATATTAAAGTAAATCTGGAGGTGAGTCTAGATTTTAAAAATAAAATATCTATATCTATCCTAATCTTTGATTTGCACCACCACCCTACATACATACACACACCTGAAAATGGACCAATTCAGAAATTGCAAAAATCCTTCCAACTGCAAGGTCCAGATTACCATGTGCAACAATTCCAAAACCTTTTAAACTTACTAGCAAGAATATGCACCCACCGGACATAAGTATTTACGTTTTAATGTAATGAAACATATTAAATTAAAAAGACTAACAAAATTAAATAAAATGCATAAAAAGAAATACATTTATTTTAATTAGATTTTAATTGATTTCTATATAAAATCATTCATAGGATTGATTTTAATAAGAATAAAACAATAATATAATTATTTGTAATCATTATCTAAATTAACCACACCATATATTATGTAAACCATTATTTCTTAGTGATATATATGACACATTGCAGGATTTTAAACACACTAATAACATGGGCTGTTTTTAGGCAAATCTAACTCAAATTTTCATAGAGACATTGTTAATAAATAAGATGTATCATATGTATTAATGATTGTGACTATAAATTAAATCATTGACAAACTTATGCAATTCCTTGTGACATAAGCAGTGATGTAGTTTCAGTTACACAGACATTGGATCTCCATTATAATAAGATGGTTAAAAAAAATGTGTGAATGGAAAGTTTTCTTCTAAACCAAAGATATCAGGATTTTGTTATATAATAGTCCAAAAATATCTAATATGCAAAAATCTATATAGTAGGGATATTTTCAAACCAAAACTTTCCTTTTTTTCTTTCTTTTGGTTATTAGCTTCAATGCAGAGGAGTTTGGTAATAAATGATATCTAACAATATCAGTTTCAACAGTATAATATTCTACTAGAAGTAATAAAATCTTGGTATCTTTGGTTTAAAAGAAAATTAGTTTTTTTATCAAAAAAATGTATATGTATGTATATAAAGAGAGAGAGGTATGGGGTTGCTCATGGTGTAATGGATAACATCATAGGAAAAGGACAGTGAACAGAGTTCAAATCCTGGATTAAGCTGTTTGCATTTTACCTATCTCTAATACCATTTAGGAAAGTTTGCATCCAACTATACTCCCTCCAGCTATGGATAAATAGTAGGACAGACTGGGCTAGGAGAATGAAAACTCTGAATTCAAACCTGTTAAACTTTGTTTAAAAAATTGACCCTGTGTCACATCCTGCTTATACTGAGGGTTGATAAAAATAAAAAAAAGAAGAAAAAATAAAGAAAAAAAAAGTATCACCATGCAAAAACAAAAAACAAAGTTAAGCACGATCATTTCTGATTTTAGTCTCTGAAGATAAAGTTTTTTTGAAATCAATAAGACAAAAAAATAACATCTTTTTGTTTTTATTTTTTATACGCATTGTAATTGCCTTCAAATTATTAATATATTATAACATACATAACAATGCTTCAAGCAAATTACCAATTACTTTTATATATATATATATATATAAGTTAAAAGAAAGGAAATGAATCCGACAGTATGAGTATGAAAAGGTGGAATGAAAACATCACAAATTGTTTTCTCTTTAACAGCATTGTGTGATGTTTTCATTCCACCTTTTCATACTCATATATATATATATATATATATATATATATATTAAACTGATGAGAATCATTAAAAAAGGTGTTAGATAAATCAAATGTGGTCAAATGCAGGCCTGCTGTATAAAAACTAAATCTTTTTTTTTCTTTTTTAGATATAGACAAAAATTAACTTTTTATAGAAAATTGGTAGGTGTGTACTTACTTATACCCAATACCATATTTATTAAGCCTAGCTTAATTTTTTAACAAAAGCAATAAGTATGGGATACTCAGTAAGGATTGAACTCATAAGTACCCAGTTTGCTAACCATCATCCCATTGTGAAGTATTCACCATTTCTTGAGTTAATTTTGATCAAGATTTCTATTTTAATATTAACCTTCCCCCCTTGCCCCCCCCCCTTAGTTTGAGACAAAAAGAGAAAATCTCTAAATCTGAACTCACAGTAGGAACAGCACCTCAGCCCCCAAGTGATCATTTGTAGAACTGATAAGACAGTAAATTGCCAACACACACACACATTCAAACGTGGTTGTATAAATTCAGGTTAATACAAGTGCTTTGAATGCGTGTGAGTATCTCTATCCTCATTGGGTGCTCTATGAATTTGATTATATGCCAAAAGTGGCCTTAAAGAAATTCCCCCCACACACACACATATACATATATATATATATATATATATATACACATACATATATACACACACATATACACACATATATATATATATACATATACACATATACATATATATACACATATACATACATATATATATATACACATATACACACACACACATATACATATATATATACACACATACATATATATATACACATACATATATACACATATATATATATACACACATATACATATATACACATATATATATATACATATATACACACTCATATATATACATTTATATACACACATATATACACATTTATATACACATATACACACTCATATATACACATTTATATATACACACTCATATATACACATTTATATACACATATACACACTCATATATACACATATATACACATTTATATATACATACACACTCTTATATATACATATATATACACATACATGCATATATACACATATATATAATACATACACACACACACATATATTTGTGTGTGTGTGTGCGCGCGCGTGTGTGGCCACATACGCATATATCATTCAGGCCACCCATACACATATGGCCATATAATTTATATGCCAAGTAAAAGGTCATATAAGTAAGACAGAAAAGAAGAAGAAAAAAAGAATGAAAATTGGCGTCCTGCCCAAAACAAATCTCTGGAAAGACATTCTTTGCATATGGAAGCAGAGGTTGCCTGAAGGTCTGAATGGTTAGTTCCACTGAGACAAAAACCTCGATGGGCCAGATCCGAATTCAATAGATTATTTACAATCTATCAAAAAAAATTATTATTAAGTAAACCAAACAATTGAATCAGCTTGAAAATTAAACTTCCCACATTTGCATAAATACTTGATTACTTGGAGGAGAAAAAAGTAAATTTAAAAAAAGATTATTATATATATTAGATATAATAACTAAAAGAAGATCGAAAACCGATTGAAAGCTAAAGTTTAATTATTTCTTGATGAGAATTTAAAATTAAAAGAAAAAAAAAAGAGTGGTGAGGTTCCGGCTAAAATGAAACAATCGTTTGAATTAAGTGTTCACATTTCAAAAACAAATTAAATTTGCACTGTTCACATATATATATATATATATATATATATATATATAAGCTAAAAGAAAATAATCAGATATGAATGAATAATTAAAAACTGGAAGAAATAATCAAAAAAATAATATTTTTGTCAGTTGATGAAAAGTTTTATTGATACACTAATTCTTTAAAAAATCTATATAATACTAAAATATTCATTATATATATATATATATATATATATATATACACACACACACACACACATATACATATACATATACATTATATACAACCCATGTTGGGGTTTTTTATGCCAAGACAATTTGTTTTATACATTCTTGATAGTTACTAGATTTTTTTTTTTTAACACACTTTTTTAACTCATTTTTTTCTATTTAACCCATAGATGGGACCCTAACAAGTACTACCACTCCAGGTCAGAGTGGACCTGGGAGTAATGGTGGTGAAGGGCTACTTCACATTCCCAGGAGCTCCAGAATTGGAACTTCACCATCAGATAGTTTAACATCATACCCAGTACACTAAGACCCTTAGCCACAACCTTCTAGCACGTATGATAAAAAGGATTGGGGACCAGTTTCAAGTAGTACTGACCATTTAGGTGTGTGATTTTCTTCTCTATTGTGACCCCTTAAATGGTTCATAAGATTTGCCCTTTAATTTAAAATGACACTGACATTGGTAATACAACAAACAATCTAGGTTAACTGATGGGGTTGGAATTCACTTGGCATTGTTTGGTTGGAACTTCACAATCAGAGTTTATGATCATACCCAGGACATTAAACCCTCATCCACCACCTTCTATCACATATATAATAAAAAGGGTTGGGGCTTGCCATATCCCTTCATCAGGTGTTCTCCTTAGCAATTGAAAAACTTTTAAACAGAACTATTTCCCCAAAGTTCTAATATTTTTTTTTTCTAAGCCAGTTTTTTTGTTTTTTTTTTTTTTTGTTTTACAGCATATCAACCTCAGTGGGTCATTTAATGCCGACAAAGTTTTGAAATAATTTCATTCTTAATGGACACTCAATTTTTTTTCATAAACACATTTTTCTATTTAACCCATAGATAGGACCCTAACAGATACTACCACTCTGGGTCAGAGTGGACCAGGGAGCAATGGTGATGAAGGGTGCTCTACATTCCCCAAACCTCTAGAACTGGAACCTCACCATCAGATAGAGTTTAATGTCATTCCCAGGACATGAAGACCCTCAGCCAGGGTCTTCTAGCACCCATATGATAAAAAGGGTTGGGGCTTGCCATAAGGGCAATAGGTTGGGACAATAGGGTTGGTAGGTGCTAAGGCTTGACATGACTAAATGATTGATTGGAGGGGCCTCTCCAACTGCCTGTCTAGCCTATTCTAAGCCAGTGTTCCCATAGAACTAGGCATCA
Source organism: Doryteuthis pealeii (assembly GCA_023376005.1). Classification (NCBI taxonomy): domain Eukaryota; kingdom Metazoa; phylum Mollusca; class Cephalopoda; order Myopsida; family Loliginidae; genus Doryteuthis; species Doryteuthis pealeii. The sequence goes on from CM042149.1 coordinate 20,851,669, forward strand.
TGTTGTAATATACGGGGGGGGGGGGATTTAATTTAACTAGATGGAGCTACTTTTACCAGTTGCCTAAATTCCCTTGCACCACACAGGTGACATTTTTAAATATGGGAGGTAATCTGCCACATCATGTATAATGATTGATCTTAAAAAAGTCATTAAATCATAATTCTTGTAAGAATTTCAAAGACACTTTCAAATAATTCATTTCTAATCAAAATGTTGCTTCTAGCACACATAAAATATTCATGGTTCTGACAAAAAATAAAAATAAGAAAATGCCATATATATATATATATATATATATATATATATATATTATTGAAACTCAATTATATTTGAGTTTTGCTTTTAATAAGTTTATTGTTCAATATCCAAGAGAAGATTTTTTGCTGATCTAATATTTAAGAATAAATCATTTTAACACTATGTCAACTAGTACATAAATATTATTAAGAATTGGTCAAAGTATTTAAACACAAAATAATCTGTCAACTATTAAGGCATTTAACAAGTCTATGTGGAAGCATGTAGTGTAATGGTTACCATTGTAGAAAATGGACATGGCAAGATGAGTTCAAATCCTGGACTATTTGGTTGGTTGGTTGGTTGGTTGGATGGTTGGTTTTCACAGCATGTCAACCCTTGTTGGGTTATTCTATGCTGAAGACATTTTTGTTTCATTCATTCTTAATGGGTACTCATGTTTTTTTTAAAAACATTTTTTAAAACTCATTTTTTAAAAATCTATTTAACCCATAGATGGGACCCTAACAGGTACTACCACTCCAAGTCAGAGTGGACATAGAAGTAATGGTGATGAAGGGGTACTCCAAACTCCCCAGAGCTCCAGAATTGGTATTACACCATCAGATAGAGTTTAACATCATACCCCAGAAGGCATTCAAGCCAACGCCTTCTAGCACATATATGATAAAAAGGGTTGGGGCTTGCTATAGGGTCAAAGGGGTTGGGACAAGCATATAGGTGCTAGGGCTTGACGTGATCAGCCGATTGATTGGAGGGGTCTTCTCCGACCACCCGTCTAGTCTAAGTAAGGGCCAACGAGGAGTGTTGCATGTCATGGAAAATTCAGCCACAAGGGTTCCATCCTTAAGCATTACAGGTCACCACCAATGGTCAACAGATGGCCCCATTGGAGGAAGGGAGGGGGGCTTGTTTGCCCCACTGCAGAGGTGCAGTCAGTGTATTCTAAAGCTCTAGCCGACAGAGCTGTGTGGAAGCTGTGGTGTAATGGTTACCTCCAAAAGAAATGGACATGGTGAGACGAGTTCAAATCCTGAATGAGGCTGTTTGTATTTCACATGCGCTAATACCCTTGGGAAAGGTATGAACCTAACTATTCTCCCTCCAGCTATGGGTAAGTAGTAGGGTAGGCTGTGCTTTTTAACCTTCGTATGGCAACCAGTATAATAGGAGGAAAAAACTGAATTCAGACCTGTTAAACACTGCTTAAAAATTGACCTTGTGTCACATCCTACTCATGTGGAGGGGTTGGTAAATAAATAAATAATAAAGCCGACTGAGTTCTTTAACATTGGTAAGACAACCAGTCTAGAAGGAAAACTTTAAATTCAAACCAGCTGAACTCAGCTTAAAAATTGACCTTGTGCCACATCTTGCTCATTGTAAAGAGGGGGGGGGGTAAATACATGCATACTCACTTAATTTAACAATTAAGATATCATTGTATAAAATTTAACTGAAGAAATACAAAATTACAGAGCAGATATGTTTGTTTTACCTTCAATTAATATAAATACGAATACAAATTGGCCTTTTTAAATAAGATTTTAAATATGAAGAATAGAAAATTATTTCACTGTCTTATTTTAATGTTGAATATTTTTTTAAATAAAGCACTTGTTTATTTGTATTACTGTATTAGAACTTATAATGAAATTCGTGATTATTTCACTAGTGAAATAGATTTGATATAGACCCCCACCCCCGCACCTCTTACCAGAACAAAATTAAAGAATATGTCTTATTTGTATATGCAAAAAATTCAATTAAATTTTCTTCAGATAAAGTATAAACACGATTTGTTAAATTGTGAGTAGATTAATTGAATAGTTTTCTTTGGAGGGATTATATATATATATATATATATATATATACATATATATATATACACACACACACACACACACACACACACACACACACAATAGTTTTCAAGTATAAGATAGGATAATAAAAAGAAGGAATAAAAAATGAGTTTCAATTTGGTTATCACAAAATTTTTTTAAACATCATATATATGCACACAAGCATGTATGTAAACATGCACACACGCATATATACACATGCACACTAACATATTCATATATACACGCAAACATATATACACATGCATATAAAATACATATACGCAAATATAAATATATATCCATATATGCACATATATCTATACACACACACGTGCACATATATACACACACAAATATCTATATACACACACGTGCACATATATACACAAATATCTATATACACACATGTGCACATATATACACATATATATATACACACACAAATATCTATATACACACACATGCACATATATACACACATATATATATATATATACATACACACACACATAAACACATATATATACACATATATATACACATCTACACATGCACACACACACATCTATAAACACATATATATACATGCACACACACACATCTATATACACATGCACACACATATATACACATATATATACACATGCACACACACATCTATATACACATATATATACACATGCACACACACATCTATATACACATATATATACACATGCACACACACATCTATATACACATATATATACACATGCACAGACACATCTATATACACATATATATATACACATGCACATATCTACACACGCACACACACATCTATATACACATATATATACACATGCACATATCTACACACGCACATATATACACACACATATATATATATACACATGCACATATCTACACATACACGCACATATATATACACATGCACATATTTACACACGCACACATACATCTATATACACATGCACACATACATCTATATACACATGCACATATCTACACACACACGCGCACATATATACCCACATATATATACATATGCACACATATATATGCACACACAAATATACATACAAACACATATACATATATAAACGGATACTTAACTTTAACAACAAACTAAAAAACAAGAAAGATTTTAGAAGGCCTGGAATAATATTAAAATAACATCGATTTTAACTAAGAAAAAGACGTAGAAAATGTTCATACCAAACGTGTCATGAGCTATGCCACTCCTCTCCTATTTCATGAGGAATCACATTTGAATCTGAAAAGAGTCTTTTCCTCGGAACTTTTATCCTATGTATTGAAAATTCCCATCCTTGTTTGTTGTCGGTAGTTTCAGTAAGAGAATCAGGATAGTAGTGCTGACTCCATGACACCTGAGAAAGATTTGAATTGAAAGCAAAAAACTTGAGGCCTCAACTATGTCACAAGTTCATCTGAGTGAAAAAAGAGAGCTTCCTCGGGAGAAGATTGAAGATACTTATATCATATAAGTGTACAGATAACTTATCAAATGATAGCTCAAAAGGAAAATTTATTCCTATCAACTTGAAAGTTATCTTCATGGTAGAGAAAAAATGTGTACGCATATATATATATATACATATATACATATATACATATATATATATATATATATATATACATATATACATATATACATATATATTATATATATATATATATTATATATATATATATATATATATATATATATTTATTTATTTATTTATTACACCCACAAGCCCTATTTCAGAGCTAAATAAAGATTTACACATTCCTAGTGAATATACTTTTTTTTATAAATACCGAGCAGACCAGTGGCTTTCCCCAAGATTCCCTAAGTTAGATATATAAAAATTAAAGTAAAGTTGGAAGAATGACCTATTGTCAGTATCAGCCAGACAGTGAAGGAGTCTATCCCCTTTGCGCTAACACTTAAACCAAGGAGATTGTTTTTGCTGAGGTGGAGCGCCACATCTACCGTCAGCTCCCCACTTTACCACACCGATTACATTACCCAATCTTTGCTACTCATGTGCTGAGTTGGCAAGGACCAGTATCAAACATAGAACCTTACAATTCCTAGGCAGGTGCTCTACCAACTGTGCTAAACCGGCCTCTTCAAGTTAGATATATACTAGATTAATTTTTTTTTTATTTTTTTTTATTTTTATATTATTCCAAATCTATCCAAGTGTAACCGTTCAAGCGTGTCTGCATGTTCCGCTTCTCCACATGTTTAAATTTACTTACACTCAACATCTACAAATAATTTACGCAAAGGAAGAACATAAGCATGATGTCTGAATATTTCGTGTTTTAGCAGATATTCGGTTGCAGTATGTCAACTGGCTCACGATATAAAGAAATATTTTAATCATTTTTTTGTTTTCTTTTTTAAACTGGGGTAAGTATGTTATATACTACACACATATACATTGTATAAATACTAACACCCCACACATAAATATTATACATAGATACATATTACACAGGCCCCCACCCATACATATTACACACACACACACACACACACATTACTCATACATATTATGCACACACACATACATATTACACGCACATACACACATAACCCATACATATTACATGCACATACACACACAAACCCATACATATTACATGCACATACACACACAACCCATACATATATACATATACATATTACATGCACATACACACACAAACCCATACATATTACATGCACATACACACACAACCCATACATACATACATATACATATTACATGCACATACACACACAAACCCATACATATTACACACATACCTATACATATTATGCACACATACACCATATTACACATACATATTACACACACATATACACACACACACACATATTACACATGCACACCCTTACATACATATAACACACCAATAAAGGTAGAAGAAAATAAGGGTTTTCAAGAGGCCAAGTCACCTGACCTAAATCTCATGAAAAATCTATGGAAAGAGTCTAAACTTACAGTTAATCATAGGAATCTCCAAAATTTAAGGAATTTTCCATAGTTACAACTGGGACCCTAGAGGATGTTTTTGGAAAATTCTAAAACATTTTATCCTTATGGCAGGGATCTTTTTCTTCTTTTTTTTTTAAACTGGACTTTCACTTTGTGTTCCTCACATTAACTAAACTGAATCTTTATCTTTTTGTTTAACCATGTAAAATATAAAGACATCATAAAATGCAGCTGAAAATTTCTTTCTCAGAATTAAGAATTATAAACTTTTTTGTGGAGGGGCATGTGGTGTAATGGTTATCATCATAGGAAATCGACACATCAAAACAAGTTCAAATCCTGTTTGAGTTTCACATAGTGCTAATACCCTTGGGAAAGGTATGATTCCTACAATTCTCCCTCCAGCTATGGAAAATAATAGGTCAGACTAGGCTCTTTAACCTTAGTATGGCAAACAGTCTAGGAGAAGGAAAATTCTGAATTCAAACCTATTAAACTCCACTTAAGAAATTGATCTTGTGTCGCATCCTACTCATGCATGGGGGGGGGTTTAAAAATATATATAACTTTTTTTTCCTATGACTTATTTCAAGTCGTTGAAAGAATAATAATAATAATATTGTGCTTCCATTTGTCTTATTTACCTACCCTCTCCACACAAGCAGGATGAATCAGTCTATTTGATAAGCGGCATTTAATAGGCTTGAATTTGGTTTTCCAACTCCTAGACAAGTTGCCATACCAAGATTAAAGAGCCCATTCTGCCCTACTATTTACCCACAACTTGAGAGAGTCTTGTTTGATGCATACCTTTCCCAAAGGTATTAGCACTATGGGAAATGAAAACAAACAGCCTCATCCAGGATTTTAACTCAGACTGCCATGGAGGTGGAGAAGTGTAAAAAAAAAAAAAAGTCATATGTTTAAAAAAAAAATCATTTGCTGAAAAGTTGCAATAGTTTTCCAAAAGATTATTTCCCTTTCAGCAATATTTCCGACAATGACAGACAATTATTTTTTATTTATTTATTTATTTTCATCTTTTTTTCTTCCTTTTTTTTTAATAAATTAAAACTAAATTCTTCTTTGAAGTCATATTGTCCACAAGTAATCTTATATTCTGGCTGAGAAGGAAGCAGGAAAAAACAAAAAATATGAATAGGATTAAAGCCACAAGTTTGCTTAAAATATCAATGTCTTGGATATTACATTAAATTGCATCTAATGGTGAAGTTACAATTCTGGAGCTCTGGAGAGAGTAGAGTACCCCTTTAATACCAGTATTCTCAGATCGACTCTGACCCGGAATGGGAGTACTTATTAGGATTACATCTATGGGTTAAATAGATAAAAGATGTTTTTAAGAAAAATGGAGTTAAAAAATTTTTTTTAAATTAAATGCCTAACGAAAATGAATAAAACAAAATGTCTTTGGCATAAAATAACCCATGAGTTGTCATGCCATAAAATCAAAGCAACCAACCAGCATCAAAATATTATCTACTCACACACACAAAATCTACCTGAAAGTGTTCGTTCATTGAAAGACCTCCCACCTCATTTGCTTATATGACTTTGCCAAAGACCAAGCATTTGGGACCGGGTATTTACATTCAACTTCAAAGAAACATTTATATAAACATATGTAAAACACGCTTCAGTGCTTCACCCACCCACCCCACACACACAGAATTATATAACATGTGTATTACTTGGATACACAGTTACTTGTATGAATATTTTATTTCTGCAAGAGAGAGAGAGAGAGAGAGAGAGAGAGAGAGGGAAGATTTTTATCTCACATAAAAAGATGGATTAACAAAAACACAGCTGAATTTTGATCTTATAAATTTCACTACAAAATGTTTGACCTATATGTGGTTCTTTGAATATGAAGGAAGAGATTATGTTGAAAAATAGATATTTGTTGTGCCAAACATAAGAATTTCCTCATTAGATTCTTGAATTATTTATGTACTTTGTGTGTGTATGTATGAATATATATATATATATATATATATATATATATATATATATATTTGTGTGCGTGTGTGTGTGTGTATATATATATATATATATATATATTATATATGTAAAATGAAAATGGAAGTGAATACCCGTCCGGGGTTATGTCATGCCTACCGGTTATGATGTAATACATATTGTGTATTTATATATATACTTTTAGTAATTGGTTTTAATAATGTGTTAACATTATTGGGGGTTATGTTGTATGGTATTGGTTTGTTTCATGTCTATATTCTATGGTATATTTTTGTTTCCCTCAAAAAGGAGAGAATATCCTCCATGTTGACATTTTCAAACAGATCCTTCATATTGTTTGCTTTAAAATAATGGTTTCTGATGTGAGCAAAAAACCTGCATTCCACGAATAAGTGTTTAACTGTCAAAGGTGTTTGACATGTTTCACATTGTGGTTGTTGTTCTTGCTTGAGTGTGTGTGTGTGTGTGTATATATATATATATATATATATATATATATATGTATTATATTATATTATATTATTGTTGTATTATAAGGGCTGGTTTAGCTCAGTTGGTAGAGTACTTGACTAGGAATCGCAAGGTTCCTGGTTCAATACCGGCCCTTGCCAACTCAGCGTATGAGTAGCACAGGGATCTGTGTGGTAAAGTGAAGAGCTCATGGTATGCGTGGCGCTTCACTTCAGATGCTAAAAAATAATCACCTTGGTCTAGTGTAGAGAAAAAGGGATAGATTCCCGTGCTGTCTGGCTGATACCAACTTTAGGCCACCCTGACGACTTTAAATTATATATATATATATATATATATATATATATATATATATATATACACACACACACACACACACAGACATTTACATACAGTACTGTTTCACCATTTCAGGGCTCATCAGTGAGACAAGACAAGGCAGGCTGTTTCAGGCAGGTATTGAAACTCAAGCGATTTGTCATCAGACAGAGTTCTTACCTCTGCGTTATCTATACAGCTATGAAAGGGAATTTACCAATATAAACATAAGGCCACTAGGAGTGCTCTATCCATTAAGGTGTGTGTTTGAATATGCAGTCACAGCTGAATTTTCACCACAAAATGTTTGACCTACGTGATTCTCTGAATGAAGTGCACTGACAAAAAGGAAGGAAATTATATTGAAAAATAAATATTTACTGTGCCAAATACAGACTTTATTCATTATTAGGCTTTTGACTTATTGATGTACTTAGTGAATGTGTGGGTATATGTACATACATACATACATATATATATATATACACACACACAGACACATACATACATACGCACACACACACACAGTAGGAAGCCCGTGGTGTAATGGTTAAAGTCATGGGAAATGGACTCATTGCCCCGAGTTCAAATCCTGGACGTGGTAATTGCATTTCACTTAGCGCTAATACCCTTGGAAAAGGTATGAATCCTACTCTCCCTCCAGCTATGGGTAATTAGCAGGGCAGACTGGGTTCTTTAACC
>CM042149.1:20865288-20992788 GCA_023376005.1 Doryteuthis pealeii
TGTCCATGAGTAGGAGTCCATAGGAGAACATCTCTTATGAGTTTGTCCTTACTTCTCCAGCTTGTTTGTCTTACTTGGATTGTTTGTGAGATGGAAGGTAAGTAGCCATACAGCTGCTGTTTTGTAGAGTGCTGCTTCCAGTATTTGTTCAAAACAACACGCAGCATCTTAGTGTAGTTCCCATCTAGCTTTTACTCCAGGCATCTTGTAAAAGTCTAAGTGGTGCAACCATACAGTAGTACTGACACAGCTACAGTTTGAAAGAATTTGTTTTATTTTTATCAGGGAGATCAGATTTCCATACGGTCACTAACCTTTCAATAGCACTCCATGCTTTATCTATATTTATCGCTTGCAGTAGATAAGATAGGATCTATACTTAATCCCTTTTGATGTACAATAAATAATTTAGAGATCATTTACCATAGCACTCAAAAGTATTTGAACAAAAGGCAGTTCTTCTCTAAATGCTTTTTTCATTTTTTTGTGGTTCAGCAGGGTTGCAGAGTCGGAGTCAGAGGTCTTAGATGGACTCGGAGTCAGAGGTCTTAGATGGACTCAGAGAGATGGACTCGGAGTCAGAGGTCTTAGATGGACACGGAGTCAGAGGTCTTAGATGGACATGGAGTCAGAATACTAGGAGTCGGACTTGAAGTTGGATCTTTTACATTCCAAATCTGTGCACCTTGTTTATTTACTTACTAACTATAATTTTATTGTGAACTATGATTTTATTACTATTTTTTTTACATTTGCATTAACCCTTTGCCTACCAAATTTTCCCCATGGCTGTACCAAATTTTCTGTGTGATTAGATATTTCAACGTTCACTATCTATTCACCTCAGAACTCATTCTATTCAAATTAAGTCCTATTATTGTTGTAATCTGAGTCCTCCAAGTCATTGTGCAAGAGCTGCTGTCAGCAGCTTATATTAGAATCGCAGTGGTGGGAGAGCCTCTGTGAGTGGTTTAAAGTAAGCAAAGAGTTGAACATCTAACTTTTTTTTTCAAGATATATAAATTTATCAAAAATACATAATTTTACAAATTTATCTTAAAAAACATGGTGCATCTTTAACATGGTGAGAAATAGAGCCAGGCTCATGTCATAGTATAGATCATGTGTCAAGTGATAATGATGAAATACTTTTTTTTAGCTAAATTATTTTAGTTAGCTACTTTGCCTTTGTTGATGGTCTAACTTAATTCTAATTATGTTAAGGAGTCAGAATCGGTATCCAGAAATAGTTGGAGTCAGACCATATAACTTTTGATTCTGCAGCCCTGTAGTTCAGAATGATAAATTTCAGGAAGAAAAAAAAAATTGTTCATTTTTCAAATTGAATTGTTACCCCCCCCCACACATTTCTTCTAAAATCTTGTTCCAAATTACTGAAGGAGATTGAATTGCAAAGTCACATTGCATTATTTTGCCTGAACTGCCAAACTAGTAAGTCAATTTCAATCCCACCCACCCCCTCAAAATCCTTAATTGTCCTGGCAGTCTTAAATGTTGTTTTTTTTTTTTTTTTTTTGTTTTTTAAAGCATTCTAATTGTTGAAATATTTATGAATATTTTCTATTAAGTTTTACTCAGAATTATTTAAACAAGCACAAACCTGGTTTTTATTAATTATTTTTTAATCGTATTTTTAGTACTTATAAACAGTACTCTCAACATGAAACTCACTAATAAGTTTTTATTTCCTTTTTATTATTATTATCCTATTTCATATTTGTAAAATATTGTGATTTTGCTCTGAATTTTTGTGCATAGAGCACTGTAAGCATTTTACTGATTAAAAGTGCTTTGGCTAATTTCAGGGTGGGCTACAAAAATTTGATAATTCTTACTGGACCACTAAGCTAACACATGGACTGTGGCTTATTGAATGGTTTATAGATCTATGGCTAAATATATTAGCCCATTGGCTCAGTAAAATTTATAAAATTTCTATGGCAAACCTTAAATTGGCTATGTGGCTGTAGGTTAGAAAACACTGAGCTACAATACTCTGGGAAGTCCGTGTGGTGTAGCTGGGGCACTTGAAATGGTCCCTAAAACCTAGGAAAGAGATTGGTATAACTGGAGATCAGGGGAATGTAGAATAATCATACTAAGTTCCAATTACCGTCGAATTGGTAAGACAAGGCAACAAGGCACTGTAACTCAATACGGATCTAACCTTGTTGCAATCCTACTGCAGAATGCCAGAGCATTTATGAAGCCTCATAACATCATATCAGCCAATCAGAACTCAAGGAATGGAATCACCCAAATACATGAATGGACTGTTCTTGAGTTCCATAAGTACCAGCTGTTTTGGGCACTAGTTCAGTTGTGCTTAGCTAGTTGCTGTTGTCCAAACCAACAGGGAAGAATCAAGACCATCCAAATTATAGTACTATTTCAGTATTTCCCAACCTATGGCCAAAATGGACTATGGCAAATTTCAGGTGGTCCACAGAAATTTTATAATTTTTACTGGGTCACCAAGCTAATATATGAGCCACAGCTTATTGAGTAGTCTATCAACCAGTGACCCATATATTAGCCAGTTGGCCCTGTTAAAAATTTTAAAAATTTCTATGGCCCATCTGAAATTGGCCATGTGGCCATAGGTTGGGAAACATTAAACTAGAGTACTTTGAAGAGTCCTGGAGATCTAAGGGAGTCCCTGTGGCATAATGGCTAACATGCTGAACTGCGACATCATAGTAAGCGAATTCAAAGTTCAGATGTGCTATTACTTTCACTTTTGGACTAATACCCTTGGGAAAGGTATGAACCCCCCCCCCCATCCCACCAGCTGTGAGTTAGATAATAACACTACTATTCTTCTACAAGGATGGCTTTGGCATTAAATAACCCATGAAGGTTGATATGCCATTAAACAAAAGAAATCAACCAAACCTTAAGACCTGAGGAGACTTGTGGTCATTCTAACTGTAGTGAAAATCCACACAAAAAACTCAAGAGTAAAAATGATAATACAAGGCTAATTGGAAAACTAAGGTCTCCAAAGCACTGAGGACACAAGGAAACTGTTCATGCAACTATTGACAACACTACTGTGTTTGTTGTGCATGCACTTGCACATGCCCCTGCTCGTACGTCACTGCCTCTCTCTCAGTCTTAGCTTGGCAGTAATTTGTGATGGAGCTCCCGATTGACACAACCACCAAATGTGAAGTTCATACACTTATTTGGTTTTTAAACACAAAAGGTTAAATTGAAATTCATCATCAATTAACGAAAGTGTATGGCAATGCATGCATGGATGTCAAAAACATCCACAAGTGGTATAAGTAGTTTGTAATAATGATGAGGTTCAACGCTTCTTCAATGACATGATGGTGAGCTGGTATGACATAGGCATACAAAAAATGCCAAAGTGTCCTCAAAAACATTGACCGAAATGGCAACTATGTTCAAAAATAGATACATGTTCAAATTTTAAAATGATGTAAATATCATTGAAAATAAATGTTTCTGTGATTTCTAAATATTTTGGAAATCATACCTTTGGTTTGTTGGTTGGTTTTTACGGCATGTCAACCCATTGGGCTATTCTATGCCAAAGACATTTTGTTTTATCAATTCTTGATGGGTACTCAATTTTTTACTCAATTGTGATAAAAAGGTACTCCACACTCCCCAGAGTTCCAGAATTGAAACTTCACCATCAGATGAGTTTAACATCATACCCAGGACATTAAGACCCCCAGCCACTTCCTTCTAGCAGGTATATGATAAAAAGGGTTGGGGCTTTACATAAGGGTAATAGGATTGGGACAATCATATAACTGCTAGGGATTGACCGAACCAGCCGATTGATCAGAGGGAGGCCTCTCCAACCACATGTCTCACCAAAGTGGAGTGTCGCAAGTCATGGACTGCTCAGCTACCAGGGTTCCATCCTTAAGCATGACAAGTTTCCACACATGACCAACAAATAGGGACGTAAAGAAACTGTTCGTGCGGCTACTGGCAACACTACTGTGTTTGTTGTGCATACAAGACATTACACCAATTAAAATTAAAACCCTCAGTCACTTCCTTCTAGCAGGTATATGATAAAAAGGGTTGGGGCTTTACATAAGGGCAATAGGATTGGGACAATCATATAACTGCTAGGGATTGACCAAACCAGCCGATTGATCAGAGGGAGGCCTCTCCAACCACATGTCTCACCAAAGTGGAGTGTCGTAAGTCATGGACTGCTCAGCTACCAGGGTTCCATCCTTAAGCATGACAAGTTGCCACCCAAGGCCAACAATTAGGGACGTAAAGAAACTGTTTGTGCGGCTACTGGCAACACTACTGTGTTTGTTGTGCATACAAGGCATTACACCAATTAAAATTCTTCACCAATTAACCAAAGTGTATGGCAAATTGTGCAGGGATGTCAAAAACATCCACAAGTGGTGTACAGAGTTAGAGATTACCTTTGTACAAGAAAAGGAAATTAAAAGGTTGTAAATAATCATACTGTTTTTATTTTGTATTTTTAAGATGCCACTTGTTCTATTACATTTTAATGCACTTGTACATAATAATAAAAGCTCTAAAAAATGTATCCATATATATACTAGCAAATATATGCACCCTCCGCCGGGTACAAGTATTTAAGTTTTAATGTAATAAAATATCGTATTAAATTAGAAAGGCTAATGAAACTAAATAAGAATGCAGATAAAAAAATTTGAAACAGAGATTATACTAATCAAAAAAATAGAACAACTGAAACTTACTCTTCCATCACTCTCGTCTTTCATTGTTATTTTTTCTAATTTAACTATTTAGTTAAAAGAGGAAGTTAAGAATAAAATGACAGTTATTTTTCTAGTTAATGGATTTCATTTAAGATCCACTGAAGAGATTTTTGCTTATATTCAGTAAAATAGAACCAAACAATTAAAAATCAATAATACTACGCACATATTTATTAAAATAACATTTTTAATATCAATATGCAAATTAGCCTTCCTGTTCACACTGTAAACCGCTATTTTGTTGTATATATAAATACAATTGCATGTTATTATTATGTAGATATGGTTAACAGTATTAATAATGTAAAACAATTTTATTAATAATTGAGGTTTAAATAAAAATAAAATCATGGAGAATGTGACGTAAATAACTAAGGGAATTATGACTTGAGTAGTAATATAGTTTCGGTTACAGACAGAAAATTTCCATTATAATAAGATATATATATATATATATATATATATATATATATATATATATATATGAAACACTTTCCACTAATTATTTTTATCTTTTAAAAGATCAAACGCTAATATAAGATTTAATTAATTCTTTTTCCTCTTAATTAAGCTGGGGAGAGAAATCTATTTGAATCTCACCTGTCAAAGGTGTGATTGATATGTAATCATTCTAAGTGCTTACCTGCAGAGCATTTAATAGCAAAACCACAGCATGACTTCTTTTTTTTCTCTAACTTCCATCCTCAACACTTGTTACCTTTAGGGGCACCTTGTGTAATGGTTCAATAGATAGGTTGTTAGCAGATTATTATTAGTGAGTCTCATTTTCACAGGGGGTCACATAATTCTGGCCTATTTAATAGGAGTAATGCCAATGAATAGGCACATCATACTCCCCAGATCTCCAAAATGGGAGTCTCACTATGGGAGTAATGGCAATGAAGGGGTACATCATACTCCCCAGAACTCCAAAATGGGAGTCTCACTATGGGAGTAATGGCAATGAAGGGGTACATCATACTCCCCAGATCTCCAAAATGGGAGTCTCACTATGTGAGTAATGGCAATGAAGGGTACATCATACTCTCCAGAACTCCAAAATGGAGTCTCACTATGGGAGTAATGGCAATGAAGGGTACATCATACTCTCCAGAACTCCAAAATGGGAGTCTCACTATGGGAGTAATGGCAATGAAGGGGTACATCATACTCTCCAGAACTCCAAAATGGGAGTCTACTATAATGGAACTCCAAAATGGGAGTCTCACTCTGGGAGTAATGGAAATGAAGGGGTACATCATACTCCCAGAACTCCAAAATGGGAGTCTCACTATGGGAGTAATGGCAATGAAGGGGTACATCATACTCCCCAGAACTCCAAAATGGGAGTCTCACTATGTGAGTAATGGCAATGAAGGGGTACATCATACACTCCAGAACTCCAAAATGGGAGTCTCACTATGGGAGTAATGGCAATGAAGGGTACATCATACTCCCAGAACTCCAAAATGGGAGTCTCACTATGGGAGTAATGGCAATGAAGGGGTACATCATACTCCCCAGAACTCCAAAATGGAGTCTCACTATGGGAGTAATGGCAATGAAGGGGTACATCATACTCCCAGAACTCCAAAATGGGAGTCTCACTATGGAGTAATGGCAATGAAGGGGTACATCATACTCCCCAGATCTCCAAAATGGGAGTCTCACTATGAGTAATGGCAATGAAGGGGTACATCATACTCTCCAGAACTCCAAAATGGGAGTCTCACTATGGCAATGAAGGGGTACATCATACTCTCCAGAACTCCAAAATGGGAGTCTCACTATGGGAAGGGGTACATCATACTCTCCAGAACTCCAAAATGGGAGTCTCACTATGGGAGTAATGGAAGGGAACTCCAAAATGGGAGTCTCACACCTCCCTCACCAATGAAGGGGAACTCCAAAATGGAGTCTCACTATGGGAGTAATGGCAACAGATCTCCAAAATGGAGTCTCACTATGTGAGTAATGGCAATGAAGGGGTACATCATAGAACTCCAAAATGGGAGTCTCACTATGGCAATGGGGAGTCTCACCAATGTGGGGAGTCTCACTATGGCAATGAAGGGGTACATCATACTCCCCAGAACTCCAAAATGGGAGTCTCACCAATGAAGGGGAACTCCAAAATGGGAGTCTCACTACCATCCTTCCATCATACTCCCAGAACTCCAAAATGGGAGTCTCACTATGGAGTAATGGCAATGAAGGGGTACATCATACTCTCCAGAACTCCAAAATGGGAGTCTCACTATGGAGTAATGGCAATGAAGGGGTACATCATGTCACTCCAATGAAGGGTACATCATACTCTCCAGAACTCCAAAATGGGAGTCTCACTATGGAGTAATGGCAATGAAGGGGTACATCATACTCTCCAGAACTCCAAAATGGGAGTCTCACTATGGAGTAATGGCAATGAAGCGATAAATCATACTCCCCAGATAAATCATACTCACCTTCGGATGCAGTTTAGTATCAAACACTGGATACCCCTTGTAGGGTGGTATTAACTTTCCGCAGTGGATGCAATTGGTCTATTCATGGAGGTGGGGGTAAAATATCTACATTAATTTGCTGACAAAAAGTGACAAAAATACAATTCAGAAAATATCGAAGTTGTACCGGAAATTCGCCTGACGCTGATACGCTAAAACATAGCATAAATTAAGGCAGGAGGCTGGGACGACAAAAGATCAAAATTATGAAAAAATATTCTGTAATTCCCAATTACAATATTACAAATAAATAATCTGAGGGTTTGGATGTGTACAAATATCTATATTTGAATCGGAAAAGATCCAAGTTGGGCCGGAAATTTCCTAACATCGGTACACTAAAACAGTAAATTAGGGCAAGAGGCCGGGACGACAAAAGATCAAAATTACCGATTCTTATTTTAAAAAAAAAATCAAAACATCAAAACCAAAAAGAAAGGAAGTTTTGGAGAAAGCAGAAATCAAAATTCAAATCATTTATTCTTTATTATTTGAATCTGTCTTTAATTTTGGTGCTTCCAACTCATTTCTCACTTCCTGATCAATCCAACACCATCAAAATCTCAGTTCCTGATTAACTCTATAAATTAAAACATTCCAATGTTAATTTAAAAATCCCAAGATCGTTATATCCATCAACATATCAAAAAAGCCTGAGAAATACGATACGCCAGATCTTACAGGCTGAAATCAAATCTAATCAGTTTGCTATTCACTGCTCATGTGAAAATAAAATAAAATCTGAAAGATAATTATACTGCTTATTCTGTATCCCTCAGGCTCAACAGCTTTATACACCCACCCCCATATTTTATTTTTGCATTCCTCAGGCACCCATCGCTTTAGTTTTGCCCCCTCAAGGCACCCCTTCATCTTTTTTGCATTTTAATGCATTTCCTGTACATTTTGTATTTTAATACATTTCCTCTATAAAGCTATGAAAAATATCTTGTGATGAACATACAACTTTTGCCTCAATACATCATTGGAAAGTCAAAATTGTCAGTTTACTTCAGACAAAATGACAATAGATAAAGTAAAAAAAATTTTTTTAAATCAATACAGCATGGTAATACTTGTAGAACAACATTTCCACCCAAAACAGTCACGGTTTTAACAGACTAATTTCAGCAGAATACAACCTGTCTTGGGTTATTTTATGCATATACACTGTATAAAGCTATGAAAAATGTCTTGTGATGAAGATACAACCTTTGCCTCAAAACATTGGTTTAGCTCAGGTGGTAGAGCGTTCGGCTATGAATCATAAGGTTCCTGGTTCGATACCAGCCCTCGCTAACTCAGTGTATGAGTAGCACAGGGATCTGTGTGGTAAAGTGAGGAGCTGATGGCGCTCCACCTAAAATAATCTCCTTGGTCTAGTGCTAGTGAAAAGGGGATAGACTCCCTCACTGTCTGGCTGATATCGACATTAAGCTGTCCCGACGACTTTAATTTACTTATGATCATCATGATGACCTCTTTAACCTTAGTTAGGCAACCAGTTTAGGAGAAGGAAAACTGAATTCAAACCTGTTGAACTCTGCTTAAGAAATTGACCTTGTGTCACATCCTGCTCATGTGGAGGGGTTGGTAAATATATATATATGTACTGGGTTCAGTGCAAGGATATTTTTGTTCTTTCTCCTCCAACTACCAAATGCCCTGTTGCCTGGGGCTGTAGAATAGACCAACTGCACGTCTGTAGAGAGGTAAGATCCCCTCAATGGGACCAACTGTTGGCCGTGGGTGGCAATGCATGATGCTTAAGGGGGGAACCTTCGTGGCTGAGGAGCCAATGACATACAAGACTACTTAGACAGGCAGTAGGAGTGGACCCTTCCGATCAATCAGTTTGTCATGTAATGTCCTACCACTTATATATATTTACCAACCCCTCCAAATGAGCAGGATGTGACACAAGGTCAATTTTTTAAGCAGAGTTTACCAGGTTTGAATTCAGAGTTTTCCTTCTCCTAGACTGGTTACCTAGCCATGGTGAAAGAGCCCAGTCTACCCTGCCCTACCACTTATATGATTACCGCAACCCTATTATCCTTAGTGCAAGCCCCAACCCTTTTTTATCATACATGTGCTAGAAGCCTCTGCCTGAGGGTCTTAATGTACTGGATATGACGTCAAACTATCTGATGGTCAAATTCCAATTCTGAGTATGGAGTACCCCTTCATCACTATTACTCCCAGATCTACTCTGACCTGGAATGGTAGTACCTGTTAGGGTCCCATGTATGAGTCAAATAGAAAAAGTGAGTTTAAAAAAGAAAATTTGAGTACCCATCAAGAATGAGTAAAACAAAATGACTCAACATGCTGTAAAATCCAACCAACAAACCAACCATCCAACTGCCAAAATTTGCTGTCACCATATTTGCAACCCCAGAAGCTACCAGAAGTCCGGGGGAGGGGGACAGTATGTCAGAGGGGAATTTTTTTTAAGGGAATTATGGGGTTAGTTTCAATATTTATCAGAATGAATGAAACTTCTGATATAGTCGTTTGAGAAATTCTACTCATGATAACACGTTAGCAGTATAATAAAAGTACAAGTAAAATTTGTTTAAAAATCAGTTATCAGTAACATTGAAAATTATTGGAACGACTCCAAGACCAACATATCTGGGGGGTGGGGGGTACACAGCACTAATCTCGCTGAGGATAGTTTACATTGAAGGCAGATGGGATAGAGAGATAATCTTATCCGCCCACCCAAAAATGTAACCCATTCCAAATTTTGTCGCTAACTAGAGCACCGGGCACTAATAAACTCCTACTAAAGAGGTAGTAGATAAGATCGTTGGCCAGACATAGTCTGCCCACAATTCCTTGTGTCAGTCAAGAGAAACAGGCTGATATTGCTGGGTATGAAGAATAACACGTCTAGAAAATGTAGGTTATTTGATAAATTACTTTTAACTGACTTATCAGTTGAACTAACAAATAAGAACATTACAAATACAACACAGGTTGCTTGGCTGGTTGGTTGGATTTTACGGCATGTCAACTCTTGTTGGGTTATTTTATGCTGAAGACATTTTGTTTTATTCATTCATGATGGGTACTCAATTTGGGTCAATACTCCAGAATCGGAACTTCACCATCAGATAGAGTTTAATGCTAGACAGAGCTAGTCAGGCAAGAGAAACAGACAGATATTGCTGGGTATAAAGAAGAATGACACGTCTAGAAAATGTAGGTTATTTGATAAATTACTTTTAACTGACTTATCAGTTGAAATAACAAATAACAAGAACATTAGAAACGCAACTCAAGAAATGATTGACAAAATCTATCCAAATGGCAATGACAGGAAATCATAAATGTGCTAGAAGATATTGTCAAAGGATAAAGAAAATACTTGGCTGTTTTGAAAAAGTGTAGAGGCTAAAACTGGATTTACCAAAACCAAAGTGAACAATGAATGAAACATTCATTCAAAAAGTATCAAGACTGAAGCTGGATTTACCAAAATGTAAATGAACAATGAATGAAACATTCATTTTCTTTAAGATAAGAGTGTGTTCAAAAGTATCAAAGCAATGAATGAACCATTTTGGACAAAAAGTATCAAGACTGAAACTGGATTTACCAAAATGTAAATGAACAATGAATGAAACATTCATTTTCTTTAAGATAAGAGGTGTGTTTCAAAAAGTATCAAGACTGAAGCTGGATTTACCAAAATGTAAATGAACAATGAATGAAGCATTCATTTTCTTTAAGATAAGAGTTGTGTTCAAAAAGTATCAAGACTGACGCTGGATTTACCAAAATGTAAGTGAACAATGAACGAAATATTCGTTTTCTTTCAAATATGAGCTGTATTGAAAAAGACTGAAGTGAACAATGAATAAAATCAAACGAGGCATTGTTAGCCGTTTGTTTGTTTTTTCATAATATTTATTTGAAAATGCTTTTTCAATGATAAAAAAAAAGTAAAGTCGACGGGGCGCCCTAAAGTCAGTATCAGCCAGTCAGCGAGGGAGTCTATCCCCTTTTCAATAGTGCTAGACCAAGGAGATTGTTTTAACATCTGAGGTGGAGCGCCACACTTACCATCAGCTCCTTACTTTACCGCACAGATCCCTGTGCTACTCATACGCTGAGTTGGCGGGGACCGATATCGAACTAGGAACCTTGTGGTTTCTAGCCGAATGCTCTACCGACTGTGCTAACCCGGCCCCTCTTTTCAATGATAAACAAATTAAATTAATAGTGTAATGGTTAGCAAACTAGTCTCACAGAGCCATTACTACTGAATAGCAAGTTCAGTCTGCTCTGGATGAACCAAATTGTTTGTTTTTTTAAGTAAATTACTTTAAAAATAAAAAATTATTGGCTAGAATAACTGATGTCATTGGATTTTACACTTCAAATGTTTAAAGAACGGCAATAAACAATTTTTCTTTCTTTTTTTAAATGATTGTGATGTTTCTCAGATTGATGAGCGTGCAAAAAAAAATGATGTCATTATTTGAACGAGATCTTTGTAAGTTCTTCAACACCTTTTTTGCTCAAAAGACAAATTATTCAAAATGTTTTCCCAGGTTTAATCATTGCTATGCTCAGACAGACAAGGTACACCTGAAGAAGACCAGAAGGTACAACAGCCGAAATGTTGCATTTTATCATCTCACAATAAAGATGAGGACAACAGTCTGAAAAATAAATAATATATATATAAAAAAAAGTAAAATCGACGGGCGCCTAATGTCAGTATCAGCCAGTCAGCGAGGGTGTCTATCCCCTTTTCACTAGCGCTAGACCAAGGAGATTGTTTTAGCATCTGAGGTGGAGCGCCACACCTACTATCAGCTCCTTACTTTACTGCACAGATCCCTGTGCTACTCATACACGGAGTTGGCGAGGACTGGTATCGAACTAGGAATCTTGTAGTTCCTATCCGGATGCTCTACCGACTGAGCTAACCCGGCCCCTACTTGCTAGTATTTGGTCATATATAGTTTGTCTTTTCTTTGTATTTAGAGATAGATGAGTGCACATACAAAGTTAGGAAGATATAAATGGACAAGGTACACCTGAAGAAGGTCATAGGGTACAACAGCTGAAATGTTGCATTTTTATATGTCACAATAAAGATGAGGACAACAGTCTGAAAAATGAATATAATATATACTTGCTAGTATTTGATCTTATATAGTTCCTCTTTCTTTGTATTTAGAGATAGATGAGTGCACATACAAAGTTATGAAGATATAAATGGACAAGGTACACCTAAAGAAGGCCGTAGGGTACAACAGCTGAAATGTTGCATTTTTATATGTCACAATAAAGATGAGGACAACAGTCTGAAAAATGAATATAATATATACTTGCTAGTATTTGATCTTATATAGTTCCTCTTTTCTTTGTATTTAGAGATAGATGAGTGCACATACAAAGTTAGGAAGATATAAATGGACAAGGTACACCTGAAGAAGGTCATAGGGTACAACAGCTGAAATGTTGCATTTTTATATGTCACAATAAAGATGAGGACAACAGTCTGAAAAATCAATATAATATATACATGCTAGTATTTGGTCATATATAGTTCCTCTTTTCTTTGTATTTAGAGATAGATGAGTGCACATACAAAGTTATGAAGATATAAACAAACCGAGACAGATAAATAGAATTTATTGATTATTAAATACTAATCACACAATATTTTCCAATTCAATTTCACATTTCTTCTCTACAACTCAAATATTTTGCCAATTCAATTTTTCAGATAAGAATTATCTGAGTCGACATATTGCGGTAACCCTAAAACATATTTGCTAAACTTATTTATTTTGTGCACAAAGCTACAGACATTATCAGCAAAAAGAAATTACTATCAGCACAGTTATAATAACTGTAGACATCAGGAAATGCTTAACTCTCTTCTCTTAAGCAACTTAATGATAATTGTATTATTGGTGTCAAGATTTGTGTAAACTGATCCGTATTCAATTGTTGCAAGTTGGATCAGCTTCTGACTCAGAGTGGGCATAATGGCATACCACATTCTTTCTTCTCCCCCCACCCCACCCACACTCCTTTCCTTGCCAGGGACAGTTTCGCAGGCCAGGCATCTCGGTCGCTTTGAGTCAGGTAAGTTCAACTTGTTACTACAATTGAACATTTGATTATGTCTTCTCAGTTGCTACAGAGTGTATTCAGTTACTCTGTCATGTTTTTGTCTGGTGACTGGACGCTAGTCACAGCCTTCCTGTGAAGGTGACTATGATGTTTATTCTACAATTGGGTTACTTTGAGGTTGGGAAAATATTTAGTTAGCATTAGGATATCCATAGTATAAAATAAAGTCAGCAGAGAGGCCTATTGTTGCTATCAGCTGATATCCAAGTTGTGCTACTCATGCAATGAGTTGGCGGAGAACAGTATCCAATCCAGAACCTTGCGATTCCTAGACAGATGCTCTACCAACTGAGCTAAACCAGCAATATCCATGATATACTAATACTGAATAAATGGAAGGAAAGACAATATAAGCTCATTTTCACATACAGAAATATTTACTTATCTTATTCTAATAGAGATTTGGTGTCTGTCAGTAACTGAATCTACATTAATGCTTACATCACAATACCTTCAGGAATTGCGTAAGTTTATCAATCAGTATTTAATTTATAGTCAAAATCATTAATATAGTAAATAAAGTTGGCAGAGTGGCTTATTGTCGGTATCATCCAGACAGCGAGGGAGTCTATCTCCTTTTTGCTAGCACTAGACCAGGGAAATTGTTTTGCTGAGGTGAAGCGCCACACCTACAGTCAGCTTCCTATTTTACCGCACAGATTAGATTACCCAATCTATGCTACTCATACACTAAGTTGGCGGGGACTGGTATCGAACTCAGAACCTTGCGATTCCAAGGCGCGTGCTCTACTGACTGAGCTAAATTATTAGTACATAGAATAATCTTATTTATTAACAATGCCTCTATGAAAATCTGAGATTTGCCTAAAAACATTTAATGTATTTATGTTGTGGTTAATTTGTATACTAGTAGTAGTATTGAAAAGAATATCGAACAGTTAGAAATATAAACATGTTGTTCTATGTGGAAGGGAACAAAATTGAAAAAGGCTTATTTGAGATTGATGACAGTAACATGGTCATAGCCATGTTGGATTTATTGTTCAATGGCTTGGCAGAAAACTGCCACTTAATGGACGCGCCCCCATTTTCCGAGGGTGACAATTATTTATTCTCCCTTTGTGTCAATGACAATTCTACATTAAAGTGTTACATAATTGATGGGTAGCCTATTAATTATGTATGGTAAGTGTAGCTTAGATTCAAAACTAAGGGTTTAGTGGAAACACACTGGAAGAGTGATTGACACTTTTTAACCTTATGTGGACCTCCTCTCTTGCTTAAATTCTGTGAGCCATGTGAAAGTAGCTAAAAAGTCATTTTTGGCTGGGTGACTGGATGAGATGGACGACCAATGGCATCTCTCATCCAAATAACAAAATGTCCATGTGTTTGAGTTGATCCGGGATATTTATAAAATAAAATATGAGCTCTAAAAAAAGAAACTCTTGTGTTTGTTCATTAAAACAAATTAACAACACAGAATGTCCCAGTATCAAGCTAGGAAGAATCCAGATCCAGAAGTAAGCAGCTTAGAACCAACTAAGATCCAAAATAGAAGATTGCAGAGAATCGAGATAGCAGCAACTCTAAAATGGTAGAAGATAAGTATATAATCACAGGCCGCCCTGTCGGCTAGGGCATTAGAATGCACCAACTGCACCTCTGCAGAGGGGTAAGACTCCCCCAATGGGGCCACATTTTGGTTGTGGGTGGCGACCCATGATGCTTAAGGATAGAACCTAGGTGGATGAGCAGTTCATGAAAGGCCCCCTCCGATTAATCGGCTGGTCACGTCAAGCTCTAGCACCTATATGATTTTCCCTTATGGCAATCCCCAACCCTTTTTATCATATGGGTGCTAGAAGGCGGTGACTGCGGGTCTACATGTCCTGGGAATGATGTTAAACTATCTGATGGTGAGGTTCCAGTTTTGGAGGTTTGGGGAATGTGGGGCACCCCTTCATCACCATTGCTCCCTAGTCCACTCTGACCCGGAATGGTAGTACCTGTTAGGGTCCCATCTATGGGTTAAATAGAAAAACATGAGTTGATAAACAAAATTGTATTATCCATTAAGAATGGATTTATTTCAAAACTTTATTGGCATTAAATAACCCACTGAGGTTGATATGCCGTAAAACAAAACAAACCTATAATCACAGGTATACTAACCACAATCAACAATATACAAAGATATAAGGTATAGCTATACAACAATAACAGGTATTGGCTTGAAAGAATTACCAGGTCTGCTGATTTTAACGGTAAATCTATGTAGATGATGTCTGCTTTTTATGACAATTCCAAACAAACTACTGAACATAAATTTATAAAAAAGATACATGAAAAATTAATAAAAGTCATTTCACCAATTTGTGAGTTAGAGGAATTTTTTTGTAACTAAAAGTTACTATGCCACTAAAGCTGAACTTGGAGAATAGCTTCTGACAAAAATAACTAACTAATCTAAACTGCTAATAGACTACACTAAATGGCATTCTTTATTCGATTTTTATGCCAAATTTGACCAGATTCACATTACTGTAAATAAGTGAAATACACTAATGCCCTCACATCATTCTTTTCTCTTGTCTCATCAATAAAAAGTTCTAAAAAAACAATACACATAAAAAAACAACCTTGATAAACTTATAGATAGATCAATTTCCTTTTGTTTGATGTACAGTTTAAACAGAATTTTATGGGTTTATAGCAATTTTATGATCATTTTTCAGATGAAACCCAATGAAAATGCAAATGTCTATAATGTTTTAGGGTGATATTTGCCGCTCATCCCACTTATGAGGGCTTGACACAAGGACATTTTTATGTGGGCCCACCCACAAGCCAAAGCTTATGGGTGGTTAGTGGAAAAAATTGCGTCAATCCCATCAGCATTCCCCCTCAAGTGGGACACCTCAAGAGCCAGGCAATAAACCCAGCCCTACCCCCAAGGGGGCAGGTATTAATTGAACACACCGGTCCAGTGGCCGAAGCACACCAGACCCCCGAAGGACGGGTTGATATAATGTTTTAGGGTGCTATGAGCATTGCTATCTATATATTAATAATTGTGTTCCTTAATTGTATGATTGTTATCTTGTAATACCATCTGGTTAAAAAGGAGACTGTCCAAATTTCCAAGATAAAATGCAAAAATCTAAGTCCTGATTATCTGGTGTTGCTTATCTGCCAAATTCTAATTTCTTATGAGTTACATCACCTCAGCTAAATAATGGTCCATTCAGTTTTTATTGTAATGAAAGAAAGGGAAGAAAAAGGACATGCAACACAGAAAAATTATAATAAGAAATAAAGAGAGATGGGAAAGATATAGAGAGGGGGTGAAAGTGATGACGCTAATCTATTTCAATTCAACATAATGAAAAGATGAAAAGAGGAAAGAAAGAGAAAAAAAACAGAGTTAAATCAAGATTATTATACTTTTTGCATATTGAACTATTTAGCAATAGCTCTTAAGTAAACACATCAAACATAAAATTAAATTATCATACTGTGGTATATCTACAGGTCCCACTAGTACATATATTGATAAGTAGGTAGGATTTGAACCAGAAAACTATATGATAGTTGTTCAATACCCTCATCATTCCTCAATTTCTAGACCATGATATTTTTCCCCTTCCTAGGTTACATTCTTTTTCCAGAAGAGGACAGCAAAAGAAAGGATCTTGATTTATTGCCAGCGTATCAAAATTATTTTAATGAACTTAATCAAGCAAAAAGATAAACGCACTAATATCAGTATCACAATAACCAGGTTCTTTCAGATTATTGCAAGGATGGACAAACTAAATAAAAAAAAATTAAAAAAACACCAAATAAACAGGACAAAAAAAAGAAGGTAGTCATTTATTTTTTTCTGTCCACATTGAAAAATGAACCTATAACAAGGATTCATGGATCACTTTTCCAATCATCTCTTGTTTATCTTGCAGGGTGGAGGGAACATTACCATTTAGACCAGTGGTTCCCAAAGTGGGCGGTGTTGCCTCCCCACCCTGAGAACAGTGGAAAGATCAGGAGAGGGCGACATTAGGAGCAGTTGATAAATAATTTGTTTTTTTTTTACAAAATCTAAATGACAAAAAATGGTGTGTTCACAAGGGGGGGGGGGCTAGGAATCTACTGGGAAGCAAAGGGGGCACTAGCCTGAAAAAGTTTGGGAACCACTGATTTAGACTCTTGTGGATTTCTTATCGTAATGCAACCAGCAAATCATCAAAATTACCCAAATCATTACAAACATTCTAATCCTGTCCAAACAATTTTTCTTTATCATTAACCATTTATCAGTTCCACTGTCAGTGTATCTTCCTATTGCTTTGAATTTTTTCTCAATCATTTTTTAGCCCTAGGGGCTGAGCAGTCCATGACATGCAACACTCCACTTTGGCCCTTACTTAGGCTAGACGGGGTCAGAGAGGCCCCCTCTGATCAATCAGCTGGTTGTTTCAAACCCTAGCACCTATATGATTTTCCCAACCCTATTGCCCCTATGGCAAGCTCCAACTCATTTTATCATTTATGTGCTAGAAGGCAGTAGCCAAGGGCCTTAGTGTCCTGGGTATGATGTTAAACTATCTGATGTTGAAGTTACAGTTTTGGAGCTCTGGGGAGTGTGGAGTACCCCTTCATCACTATTACACCCAAGTCCACTCTAACCCAAAGTGGTAGTGTCTTATCTATGAATTAAACAGAAAAACATGACTTAAAAAAATGTGTTTAAAAAAATTGAGTACCCATCAAGAATGAATAAAACAAAATGTCTTCAGTATAAAATAACCCAACAAGAGTTGACATGCCATAAAATCCAACCAACCATCATTTTGGGATCTTTTAATCTATTGATAGAAACTCACACTTAAATTTTCATTGTTCTTTTCTCATTTAATGCAATGTATATATTTTTTTGTTTTTAGATAGAGCTCATTGAAAAAAGGAAAATGCTATTTGAATTTATCAAATTCATTGAATAGTTGCCTAGTGGTTCGGTTTTTTCACCTCTACCAAATTAGGAATTGCTATCCTACTTAAAACAAAAGAAAGCAAAAATCAGGATTACACCCCCCCCCCCAAAAAAAGAAACACACCCTTTCATAGATAAAAATCAATTTTTTCCACTATCACTCAAGATAGATTCATGAAAATTTATATAGTAGTAGTTTTCAATATAGGGATTGAAATGGGACAATTCCTGACCATGAAAAAAGATGTTGCAGTAAGGAAAGAATTTTAAATCACACTCTGAAGATATGAACAATCATTAAAACATTAAGAAAAATAAACCAAATCAAGATTATTATTTTCACTCCTTTTGAGTTTTTCACATCACTGGAGTCTGAGGGACAACAAGTCTCCTCAGGTCTCCAGGACTCTTATGAGTATTCTAGCTGATTGCAGCAACGCAGTAGTCTGGATGGTCTCAATTCTTCCTCTGATTTCCAGATTATTATCATTATTACTATTATCATTATTGCTGTTGTTACTCTATTGCTATTATTGTTGTAGTTGTTGTTACCATTGTAAGTATTGTTGATTATTATTATTATTGCTGTTGTTACCCTGTTATTATTGTTATGGTTGTTACCATTATGTTGTTTTATTGTTACCATTTAGTTTTTATTGGTATTACCATGATTTTATTGTTATGGTTGTTACCATTGTGTTGTTAGTTTTATTGTTACCATTTAGTTGTTATTGGTATTACCATGATTTTATTGTTATGGTTGTTACCATTATGTTGTTAGTTTTATTGTTACCATTTAGTTGTTATTGGTATTACCATGATTTTATTGTTATGGTTGTTACCATTATGTTAGTTTTATTGTTACCATTTAGTTGTTATTGGTATTACCATGATTTTATTGTTGCTATTATTACCATATGTTAGTATTGTTGTTATTATATCATCATTGTTGCTATCACATTGTTAATATATTCTTTTAGTATTAAATTATATATATAATTTTTTCTTTTACAGGCATGTTGTCTTGATAATAAGTGGCCAATATGCTGCTTTGAAACCAATAATAACAATCACATCTTAAATGTATTGTAATCTATAACAAATAAATACAGCTCTCTTACACCCGTAATCAAGCACTTTATTTTCAATTCTCCAATACTAAATAACTATGAATATATATATATATATATATATATATATATATATATATATATATATGTTTGTGCATGTGTAGAAACGTACTATATACTACACTCCCTTAATCGTTATATACACTCTCTTGTAAGCAAACAGTTTTAAGGGGATCACACTAAACTGCATTTGGTAGTAAGAATACATTTCTGGAACTCTGTATAGTCATCCATCATTGCTATTGTTCTTAAGACTACTGAGACCCAAAGTGACAGTACCTGTTAGGGGTGCCATCTATAGGTCAGATAGTTCTGTTTGAGATAATGATTAAAATGATTTTGATTTGCATAAATTGACTGGCTCTTAAAATATTGATATTTTGATGAAGTATGAAGTGTTTATGTTAAAATTCTGCTCGCCATTTAGTTCTTCAGTTAGTAAAATCCAAGTTGATATTGAGTTTGGGTTCAGTTGGTTAATCCTTGAAATCCTAGATAGAAAAGAGTCTAGTTTCAGTCAATACTCATTGTGGCAGAAACTTTGTAGTATTCTTTGAAATCCTGGGTAGAAAATAGTGTAGCAGTAGTGGTAGTTCTCTTTGTAATCCTCCTCAGTAGGTCTTGATCACAGAAAGTTCAATTTGTAATTGATTTCAGGACAAATACCACCAACCTTAAATGTGTTCTATATCGTTTCTCATTGGCCAGTTTTTACCGGAAATGCCTGCTGTCGATGTTGGGAAATTTCATAACTAGGAGCTGAAATTGGGTATATATCTTATATTACGAAAATAGGGCACCTCACATGGTGTAATGGTTAGCAAGTTAGATTCGCAGATCATTGTTAATAAGTCTGATTCTTATTGGGCACCCAATACTTCTGGCCTTGTGCCACTACTAAGTTAAGCTTAGTATATGACTATATCTACTCAGTTAGGCAATTTACACAGTGCAATAGTTAGCAAGCTAGATTAGCAGACTATTGGTAAGGAGTTCTATAATAAATGAACAGAAAATTCATCAAGTTGGACAGCCGGATCTCTCCACCGAAAAAAGACGCTCTCCCAGCTACCAAAGTCCCCTGACCAAGTCCTTGCTGCCTGCAACAATCTTTTCTAGCAGCCCTCTGCCAAAGCTCACTTGCCTCTTCTTCCCCGTCATACATCAGTGCCCTCGGCAGCAAGATCAGAATGCAACTGTCTCGGTGTGGTAAGGCAGGTCTTATATAATCACTCACTGCCCTGACTAAAATCCCACACCCTAGTCAATCTCGCAGTGTAGTAATTTGCATGCACACCAACGAAGTAGTCCAACTTCAAGCCATATACTCACGATCAGGAGGATGCGAGTTCAATCTCCCTAATCGTCCGCTACACTCCCCCCTATTGTGGTCAGTAAGTCTACTGTTGGTTTGAATAACAGCAGCTAACTAAGTACAACTTAAGCAGCATTCAAGACAGTTGGTATATATAGAAATCAAGAATGACCCATTCATGAATTTGGGTGATTTGGGTCATTCCATTCCTTGAGTTCTGATTGGCTGCTTGACTGCTTGATTTGAATGACATTGTGGAGTCTTATATATCATTCTGCAGTAGACTTTGTGACATTCGGGTTTGTATTTAAGTTACAACCGTTTGTTGCCTTGTCTTACCAGTTCGACGGTAATTGGAACTTTAATTATTCTTCACCCCCCTGATCTCATTTTGCATGCCAGACATGTTCGTGCTTGCTTTGAGTTACCACGTGCATAATTTCTCTCGCTGCAAGTTTGATTCTCATTGGGCACCCCACACTTCTGGCCTTGTGCTACATCTAACTTAAGCTTAGTAAATGAATATACTACAAAGACAATCCAACAGTTTAAAATGATTGTGAATGTATACTTTTGTACCATATATATTTGGAAACCATAATTGTTAAGCTGGGTTTAGAATGAAATAACCCAAGAAGGGTTGACATGCCATAAAACCAACCAACAAACAATCGTCAAGTACAATACATGAAAGGCACTGAACAAAATAGCAATATACAAAACATACATGATATTATCCCTCCCCTCTACACCTCATTCTCATCCCTCCCCCCCTCATCTGTGACAAATCCGTGCAATAATAAAAGCTATGAAATATCTTATGTATTACACACAGAGAAGTGGCAATGCTGGAATAGAAAGACACAGGAAGGAAAGCCTGGAGCTGCATCTTTTATATACTACTTGCTGAGGGTGGGGACTTTTTGATCAAAATGAAGACAAAGAAGGGAAAAAGAATGGACGGAAAAAAAACCCCACAAGACATATCCTCAGGTGCAGAGAATCAAACAAAGAATAATGAAATGATAAAGGAAATATTATCACACAGACAAACAAAACACAATTTCCGAGGGTTGCAAATAAATGATACTACAACTACTGAAAGTAATATATAAACACACACACACACACACACACACAAAATGAAAGCAAAGTTATATACATTATATATGTATGCATACACATATATATACACACACACGCATACATAATAAAAACAAAGTTATCTCTCTCTCTCATATATATATAAATATATATATATATATATATATATATATATATATAAGTTAAAAGAAAGGAAATGAATCCGACAGCATGAGTATATATAAAAAGATATGAAAACACCACAAAATGCTGTTAAAGTGAAAACATTTTATAACTTAGCTGATATTGAACAATATTTCGATTTTATGAAAATCGTCATCGGAGTATAAACAAGCTTTGATGACGATTTTCATAAAATTGAAATATTGTTCAATATCAGCTAAGTTATAAAATGTTTTCACTTTAACAGCATTTTGTAGTTTTTTCATATCTTTATATCTTTATATATATATATATATATATATATATATATATATATATATATAAAACTCTTACTTCTCAGGTTTACTCTGGCTGAGTACAAATTTTTAAAAACAAAATTTTGTCTCCATTCAATTTAGGAAATGATATTCAGTAGAAGAATTAAATGTTCTAATTACAACAATTAAACAAATCTTTCTCTGCATGATTACTCAACATGAGGCCATTTTATGAACATCAACATGATTATTTCCCTTTATCTAGGAAATTTTTTAAATAAATTTACCACACATGGGCTCAGAGGCGTGACAACTTACCTGACCTATTTTTTTTTTTTTTAAAGCTGTTATCTAACATTTAACTTAAACAAAGACAATTTCTGCAATTCATTTGTAATGGTTTCTTTTTTAAAAAATATTTTATTAGTTTAATGGCATATCAACCTTTGTGGGTTATTCAATGCCAAAACCATCCTTGTACAAAAATAGTAGTGGTACTAGCTCAGTCGGTAGAGCGTTCGACTAGAAACCACAAGGTTCCTAGTTCGATACCAGCCCTCGCCAACTCAGCGTTATGAGTAGCACAGGATCTGTGCGGTAAAGTAAGGAGCTGATGGTAGGTGTGGTGCTCCACCTCAGATGCCAAAAACAATCTCCTTGGTCTCGCGCTAGTGAAAAGGAGATAGACTCCCTCGTTGATTGGCTGATACCGACTTTAGGCCACACCGACGACTTTACTTTTTACTTATTTAACCTAAAGTTAGGAGGATGAAAGGGTTCATACCTTTTCCTAAAGCTATTAGTCCAAATGTG
The DNA here is from genome assembly GCA_023376005.1 of Doryteuthis pealeii. NCBI lineage: Eukaryota > Metazoa > Mollusca > Cephalopoda > Myopsida > Loliginidae > Doryteuthis > Doryteuthis pealeii. Next base: position 20,888,471 of record CM042149.1, read on the forward strand.
AACATAATAGTGTAACTGGGTTCAAACTCACTTACTACTATGTCACAGTCCAGTACATTAACCACTACGCCACAGAGACTCACACCTATTTTGAGAGGAAATCAAAACTTAATTAATGACCCTTAATTAAATCAATTTTTTGTATGATGCTATTGCTTTGCATATAGAGATTTTAGTTTTAGAAAAATCAGTTTGAATTTATTTAGGTAAAAAAAAAAAAGGAAAAATTGCTGATGTAATTCTGAAAGTTTATTCAGAATTTATCGCCCTTTGTTTATATATATATATATATATATATATATAAACAAAGGGCGATAAATTTGAAACATCTTCACCTGATGAATGCATCGCATGAAACCAATATGGTTGTGAATGTTCCTTTGTCACCCAATAAATAGATATGTAAAACCTATATATTTATCTTATATTATATAACAGCTCTATTTTATATTGAGCACTCTACCAATTAATACTGCCTTTGGTACACCATTCCAGCAAAAGCTGTAATAGTGACCATCTCACACTACAGTATATATATATATATATATATATATATATATATATATATATATATATATATGAGTATAGATAAAAGGATATGAAAACAACACAATATGCTGTTAAAGTGAAAAGATTTTATATCATATTCATAGCTAATATTGAACAATATTTCGATTCATAAAAATCATCGTCAGAGCTTGTTTATACTTCAGACTTATCAATAGCGGAAACGAAAATAATATGAATTTAAAATTAGCTATGAATATGATATAAAATCTTTTCACTTTAACAGCATATTGTGTTGTTTTCATATCCTTTTATCTATAATCATACCGTCGGATTCATTTCCTTTCTCTTAACTTATATAATATATATATATATATATATATATATAACTTTGTTTTTATATAAGTCACACTATGTGGAATTCAAATGACATTTAACAGTAAAAACACAAAATCAGGAATGCATGAACTTTCTCTTTCTTTAGCAAATGACTCACACACAGAAGTTAAAGGAAAGAAAAAAGTTTCATAATTAAATATTTAAATAATCCCACGCTCTATATCCCCAATTACAAAAACACTAACAAAAAATAAAATAATACAAGTGACTCAGTTTTACTTATTTTCTTTTAGAAAAGAATTCCAGCTAAGTTGGTATAATAATGTGTTGGTCTTAGTCATGACCTACCCAGTCTCACCAGCTAGCTGATAACTCTCCTTCCTCACTTTGTGATCGTTTCTAAAGGAGATCTATCAGACACCGGGTTTGGTTGAAACAAACTAGCTTCAGAAAGCAAAAAAAAACAAAAACAAAACTGAAAATACACATGTACATGTAGAATCAACATATAATGCTCACCTTTACAGGAAGACTGTAACTAGCGTCCAGTCACCTGACATAAGAAAGGGGGGACTGTAACCGAATACAGAGCTATACTAATTACCAGAAGTCATGAGTTGGGTATATACGGATCAAAGTATCCACACTAAAACCAGCAACCAATCAGAATCCTTGGCCATGGTCCCCAGTGGAATAGCCCAACCAGCATATATGTTATATATTGTACAAACGGAAATATGAATTTCCAGTTTTACTAAACAAAGAAATATAACAACTGCCCGTTATCAGATCAAGAGATAAAAATGCGTAGGAGTAGCTATGAATATAAAAGAACCGAGGGCTCGAGACAGGTCAGTCGTCAGTCAGCCCTGGAGGCAGTCAGCCAGAGGGAGAGTGAGGTGATCAGGGTCAGTAATCGGGAGAGTCAGTGCGAGATAGTTGGTGTTGGAAAAGCTAACCTTAATATTTACCAACTGAAAAAGCTTGTCACCCAGAAATTTAATCGAAGGACCGAAAGTCTAAAGACTGAATATATTAATTAAACTGACCCTCTCTCTCGAAGTTAAGAAGCTTGAATTTATTTCAATAAACTTCTGGAGGATAACTTTGGTGTTAATGTCATCCCTTACAACGAAGATAAAACTATTGCAATTTAGTACCGTGACGCCGCCGCTACGTTACATATAGACCTCCTACCAACACAGGATTTTGAGAGCAGATTCAACTTGCAACACATCTGAATACTGATCACCTGGAACAAATCTCTACAAGAGTTTTTATTGATGACAATTTCTTTTCTGGTTTATCCTAGTTGTGGGGGTGGGAAGGAAGCATGTGTGATGCTGAACCCTCCCTATCGTGATATGAAGGATAGATAAAGATATTGTCAGATTCCTATCCCAGCTCTTAATTATGTTCTTCTGGTTTGGTTTAGTTTCTTTGTCTAGTGGCATATCAACCTTCATGGGTTATGAAAGGGTTCATACCTTTCCCAAGAGTATTAGTCTGAAAGTGAACATAATAGTGCAACTGGTATTCAAACTTGCTTACTACGATAATGCAGTACAGTACATTAGCCACTACACCACAGGGACTCTGACTGATCTTCTTATAAACAACTTTAGTGGTTAGGGGTGGTGGGGAGAGTCCATGGTGTGTCCCAGCAGCAAAACCACTACTACTACCATGGGCTGAAATTTATCTATGTTCTTCTTCTTGAATATCTGTATTGAAGTCAGTCAGTCAATATACTGTTGGTTTAGTCAACAGCAACTGGCTAAGCACAACTGAATTACTGCCCAAAACAGCTGGTACTTATGGAAATCAAGAATAGTCCATTGATGTATTTGGGCGATTCCATTCCTTGAGTCCTGATTGGCTGCTTGGTTTCTATGATGTTATGAGGCTTCATAAATGCTCTGGCATTCTGCAGTAGGATTGCAACAAGGTTAGATCCGTATTGAGTTACAGTGCCTTGTTGCCTTGTCTTACCAATTCGACAGTAATTGGAACTTAGTATGATTATTCTACATTCCCCTGATCTCCAGTTATACCAATCTCTTTCCTAGGTTTTAGGGACCATTTCAAGTGCCCCAGCTACACCACACGGACTTCCCAGAGTATTGTAGCTCAGTGTTTTCTAACCTACAGCCACATAGCCAATTTAAGGTTTGCTGCTTGGTTTCTATGATGTTATGAGGTGTAGGATTGCAACAAGGTTAGATCCGTATTGAGTTACGGCTCCTTGTTGCCTTGTCTTACCAATTCGACGGTAATTGGAACTTAGTATGATTATTCTACAATATGCAGTCCAGACTTCCAGAAAGAAAAAAAAAAGTTTTAAGGCATATGAACCCCAGTAAAGTACTTAATTCCATTCCTTGAGTCCTGATTGGCTGCTTGATTTCTATGATGTTATGAGGCGTAGGATTGCAACAAGGTTAGATCCATATTGAGCTACGGCTCCTTGTTGCCTTGTCTTACCAATTCGACGGTAACTTTAAAAAAAAAAAAAACAAGAATGTGCATCCTCTAGGTGTAATGCAATATACTCTTGCCTATGCGATTTTCAAACCATGATATTGAGCACTTTTTACTTATAAATATAGCAAACCATATTATCAATATTAATACTATATATAAACGCACACCACAGGTATATGCTATACCTATTACTCATACTCACATACACATGCATTATTGCACCTATATATGTGTGTACCTAAGGACAGAAGAACATGCTGTTTACTGTAGACACCTTCCTTTTCAATGGTGCCATTATTTTTATTCAAGTTGTTTTGAGATTCCAAGATTAAATGCTTTCATTATTAATTTTGATTAATTTTCATCATTTGTTGCTTTTCTTATCCCATTCTAGGTCAATCCATTTTTTTTTCTCTCCTCAAAAAAACAAATCAATTTTTTCTTTCTTTTAAAGGAAACATTTTCCACATCCTGCATGCGGGTTACATTCACTGTAATCTATACAAATAATAATTGCTAAGTATTAGGTGCTTATGTGCAAACAATATGAACAATCATCGGCCAGTATTAACTAGACTGAGAAAAAATTAAATCTATCTTCTATCTATACATATATAAAGGACAGTTGGTGTGTATGTATGTATGTCTAGAGAAAACTACAAAATAAAACAATTAACGACAAAGTAAATATAAATATATATACACATTCGTTATCACTAGATCTCACTTTTTGAGAAAAAATAATAAAGATTTGATTTATATTCATGAAGATAATTAAAATATGTAATTTAAATAGCGGAACGCTTCATGGAAGTTTTTATGTTTTTTTTTGCATTTAATATTTTAAATAGGAGAAATTAATTTTTCTTTTTGGAGTAACCGCACCTAGTATATATATATATATATATATATATATATATATATATATATATATATAGGAGACACATCTGTTTTGGTATGTACATGTCAACTTATAACTCAGAAAAGAGATGTCATTGAACATTAAAATCACACATACATTTCAATGTTTATAATAAGGAAAAGTACAAAATTTGGTTTTTGATTTTTACTGATTAAATGATATAATTAAATAATCAACAATCAAAAATTGTAGAACTCTTCACAGTTCTTTATAAGTAAGTACAGAAAGAAATGAACTATTCATAGAATAAACGAATAATTTTAATTTGAATTAATATGCAAAATTTTTCACCTACAAATAAAGATGTTTAATTCTTAGCTTCTTTTTATTGTTACATTTTTTGAGGTAAAAAAGAAAATAACTTAAATAAATACATTTTTAACACTTTCACACAACAAGCAATTAAAAACTGAATTAAAATTTTGTCATATGTACAAAAACGTTTATAAAAATAAAATTTTAGTTAAAAGGGTAAAATAATAAGTTTAGGTTTGTTTTTTTTTTAAATATCCTAATTGTAAAAAAAAAAAAAAATAAAATAAAATAAACAACATTGCAACATGTGAATTCTTAGCAATTTTTTTTTTAAATTTCACAAGGAATTCAATTATTTTCCTCTTACTCCTCTCTTTCCCCTTTCTCTCTCACTTCCAGGTGTTTCTAAAATCTTTTTAGTCTAATCATGGATCAGACACTTCAGCTAGTATATACATAAACCTGACTTAGGGCCACTTCTCACATAAATCACTTAAATTCTGTCTCAGAATCGTTGAGTCCAGAGTTCAGGTAGGTATTTACCTAACCAGTTTGCCATGGGCAAGATGTTACGCATGGTCACAAGTATGTGGCATCCAATAAGGATCGAACTTGCTATTCAGTAGTAAAGAATCTGCAAGACAATGTATGCATTATGTAAGGCATAAAATATCCCCAGATAAGTTGATATGCCATTACAATCGATCCATCCCCTCATAACCATAATACCATGTGCTGTCCCCAGATGTAGAAACAGAGACATTTTGATTTTTTAAAAATCTATCATAATTTTATTCTTTTGTAAAAAAAAAAAAAAAAAGCTGTAAAGTTGGTGGAATGGCCTATTGTTGGTATCAGCCAGACAGCGAGGGAGTCTATCCCCTTTTCACTAGTGCTAAACCAAAGAGATTGTTTTGTTTTTTGTTTTTTTTTTCTGAGCTGGAGCGCCACATCTACTGTCAGCTCCATACTTTACCGCTCAGATCAGATTACTCAATCTGTGCTACTCATACGCTGAGTTGGCAGGGACCAGTATTGAACCAAGAACCCTGCGATTCCTAAGCGGTTGTTCTACTGACTGAGCAAAAAAAACAAAAAAAAAAACAGTGTCATTCTTTTGTAATCTAATTAATTAGATTTCCAAGGGTACAGGTAAAATTATTTGAAAACTAAATTACCTGTAATCATCTTATACTTTTTTTTAATCAAAATAATTACCTTAATAAATAATAATTAATAATAATAATAAAATTATTTAAAAACTAAATTACCTGTAATAATAATCTTATACTTTTTAAAGTCCAAAAATCAAAAGGGCCTCTTTCTTGACAAGTGATTGTTGCAACAATTGGAAATTGTAAAGTTGTCATTGTGTAGAAAGATATGATCATCACAAAATCAGTATCACCTATAAATAATTACACCTTCATAGTGTCTTATAAAATGTTAATTTTATACAGATACTTGGATTTTATTATTTCTTTTGGAATATTCGACAATCAAAATGGAGTGCTTTCACAAAGATAAAGAGGGAGATTAGGTTGAAAAGTAGACTTTTTTTTTTTTCATCATCATCAGGCTACAGGTTTATTCAACATAGTGTTGGGGAATGGTTAGCAAGCTACATTAGCAGATTATTGTGAGTGCGGTAAATTATCAATGGGTATCTTTACACTTTGGTTTTGTGCTAAGCTTTGTAAATAACTATGGACATAAACATACAAACATGAGAGAGAGAGAGAGAGAGTGTGTGTGTGTGTGTGTGTGTGTGTGTGTGTGTGTACATACACACAAATATACTCCCATGTTTGTATGCTTATGTGTGTATATATAACACTAACATATATATATAAGTAAAGTCGTTGGGGCGGCCTAATGTCGGTATCAGTCAAACAGCAAGAGAGTCTATCCCATTTTCACTAACGCTAGACCAAGGAGAGTATTTTAGCTCTGAGGTGGAGCGCCACACCTACCATCAGCTCCTCACTTTACTGCACAGATCCCTGTGTTACTCATACGCTGAGTTGGCGAGAGCCGGTATCGAACCAAGAACCTTGTGATTCCCAGCCGAATACTCTACCGACTGAGCTAAACACACACACACACACACACACACACACACACAAACATATACACATGTGAGTGTGTATATATAACACACACATATATATATATATATATATACACACACACACACAAACATACAAAACTGTTTAAATGTATATTTACACACACACACACACACACACACACACCAATGTGAAAGCATATATATATATATATATATATCTTAAATCAGAAACTACTTCATTTTTCTTTCTAATGTCAGTAAAGATGCCCTGATGTTTTCACATATTCAGTTTTTTGGGGGGTTTTCACTTTTAAAAAAAAAGAAAAAAAAAAGAAAAAAAGTATAAAATATCTACAAAATAGAAACTGGGAGAAACAAAATCTTAAGTGTCAACCAGAGATAAAGATTCTGTCACACTTAGTTGAATTGTAAAATCTGTCTTCCATCTCAACTTTATTGTGAGTTAAAGAGAATCATCTTTATTTTTTTTCATTCTTAAAATCCACACAATCTGATTTCATTAGAAATCTTCTTTTAACATTATTGCAAAATAATCTAACATGTACAGTGTTGACTTCAATCATTTTAGTTAAGGTAACATTTTGTTTTTTCCCATTCAACAAAAGGTTCATAAAAGTTGTAATAAATACAATGAATTCAAAGTGTAAATCGACTGGTTGACTGCTAAATGTATTTGTCTCAATTTTCGGATCGACATTCGCAACAGCACACACGTCACGCGAAACTAATGAGATTGGTATTTAAAAAACAAAAAACGAAAATGGTGGTAGGTGCAAATGAGATTGGAGAGCCAGATTGAAATTAAAACTTGGAGATTTTGACACTGAGTAGTGAGTTGGTAGGATTTTACAGCATGTCAACCCTTGTTGGGTTATTTTATGCTGAGATGTTTTGTTTTATTAATTCTTTTTTTTTTTTTTTTCAAACATATTTTTGAAACTCATTTTTTTCTATTTAAACCATAGAAGAGACCTTAACAGGTACTACCACTCCAGGTCAGAGTGAACCTTAGAGTAATGGTGATGAAAGGGTACTCCATATTCCTCAGAGCTCCAAGACATGAAAACTTTCAGCCACCACCTTCTAGCATATATATGATAAAAAGGGTTGAGGCTTGCCATAAGGGCAATAGGGTTGGGATAATCATATAGGTGCTAGGGCTTGCCTGGTGGCATTTATGCTGCTTAGAGAGCCATTGAGTAAGTGGTAAAGATTTGATCTCTGAAACCACATTTGAATTCTTGGGAAATCATCTGAAGGTAATTTTTTTTTAAAAACATCTGAACAGAGTCCAAGATTACTGTGGCCTGAACATTGTGTTTATACACAATAAAGATGAGGACAGCAGTCTATAACCATCATTAAACAAGTAGTAATATTATCTTTAATTTTTTATTAGATTTTAGTATTTCTTTCATCTTAATTTCAATTGCTTTTCATCCCAACTACTCATACCATCAATCTATGGCCATCAGTAAACAAGTAGTAAGATTATCTTTAATTTTTATTAGATGAAACATTGTCAGCCATTATTAATTTTAGTATTTCTTTCATCTTAATTTCAATTGATATTCATCCCAACTACTCAGACCATCAGTCTATGGCCATCAGTAAACAAGTAGTAATATTATCTTGAATTTTTATTAGATGAAGCATTGTCAGCCATTATTAATTGTTGACTAGTATTTCTTTCATCTTAGTTTCAATTGCTTTTCATCACTACTCATACCATCAGTCTATAGCCATCAGTAAACAAGTAGTAATATTATCTTGAATTTTTATTAGATGAAACATTGTCAGCCATTATTAATTTTTGACTAGTATTTCTTTCATCTTAATTTCAATTGCTTTTCATCCCAACTACTCAGACCATCAGTCTATGGCCATCAGTAAACAAGTAGTAATATTATCTTGAATTTTTAGTAGATGAAGCATTGTCAGCCATTATTAATTTTGGACTAGTATTTCTCTTTCATCTTAATTTCAATTGCTTTTCATCCCAACTACTCAGACCATCAGTCTATGGCCATCAGTAAACAAGTAGTAATATTATCTTGAATTTTTAGTAGATGAAGCATTGTCAGCCATTATTAATTTTGGACTAGTATTTCTCTTTCATCTTAATTTCAATTGCTTTTCATCACAACTACCCCGACCATCAGTCTATCTTGAATTCTTAGTTGATGAAGCATTGTCAATCATTATTGATATTTCTATGGCCTCTATGGTCAAATTTTAGTCACTTGTACAAAGATAAATATGATTCTTTTATTTTTATCTTGGTAAATGTGTAAAAATATTCATATATTATACATATTCCAAATAGACTGCAGACCTATTCGTCCATTAATACCAGATCTCTGACTGAAATAATTTTAACAAACAATATTTCATGCCCAACAGATGGTGCCAAATTGATGTATTTAATTTTGTTATGAGAATAAATGTTTTAAATATTTATTGTATAACTCAATCAGAAAATCAATACAAAGAGACAACGCATTTTGTATACAACTAGAAATTGATGTTAAAAGTGGCAATGTAATTACTGGATGAAGAAATTTATTTTTGAAATTACTCTAATTATTTTTGCATGATACACACTCACCTAGGAAATTCTGGAAAAAACAATATCTTGTGCATAATAGACTTTTTAGGTTGGTTTGTTTGTTTTACGGCATATCAACCTCGGTGGGTAATTTAATGCCGACAAAGTTGTGAAATAAATTCATTCTTAATGGATAATACAATTTTGTTTATCAACTCATGTTTTTCTATTCAACCCATAGATGGGAGACTTTTTATGTTGGTTGATAAGTTAGTTGGATTTTATGGCACGTCAACTCTTGTTGAGTTAATTCATCCCAAAGAAATTTTGGTTTTATTCATTCTTAATGGGTAATCAACACTTTTTTTAAACTCATTTTTTTCTATTTAACCCATAACAGGTACGACCATTCAGGGTCAGACTGGACCTGGGAGTAATAGTGATGGTAATTCCCCAGAGCTCCAGAATTGAAACTTTACCATCAGATAGAGTTTAATGTCATATCCAGGGTATTAAGACCCTCAGCCACTGACTTCTAACACAGGGTTGGGGATGGCCATAAGGGTAGTACGGTTAGGACAATCATATAGGTGCCAGGGTTTGACGAAATGAGCCAATTGATCAGAGGGGGCCCTCTCCATTCCTAAGTAAGGGCCAATGTGGAGTTGCATGCCACCGGGGTTCTGTCCTTAAACATCACAAATCACCACCCACGGCCAACAGGTGGCTACATGGGCGGAGAGGGGGTGTACCCTTCTCATGAGGTGTAGCGGCATTACCTGCACCCCAAGCTGACAGGACGGAGGCTTTTTAGTTTTGGTTTATTTGTTTATTGGCATATCAACTCATTGTGGGGTATTTTATGCAAAAACTATGTTTCATAGGATTTTTTTTAAATTGCACTTTTTTCTCTATAATCATTTGTTTGGTTATATGATATCAAATATTCCTCTCTAATAAAACTAATTTACACACAATTGTATTGTTTCAAGTATTCCAATCTAATAATAATGATTTACACACAATTATACGGTTTCCAGTAATTATTTCTATTCAATAAAAATTATTTGTTTGCATATTCATATTTCAAGTAACTAATAATAATAATCCTTAGTAAACAAGCATAGCGTAACTATTCTTAATATATAATTTTTTAACTATATGGTTTCATTGACTGATTTCTAATGGCATTTAACTCTGTCAAAAAGTTAGAGAATGGTTCCCTAATTAAGTATTGAACAGACTCATCACTGCTTAACTTCGGTGATCTAGCAGGAACCGATGCTTTCAGCATGACTTGACTATAATTTCTGTAGAGGAGATATTACTACCTAGTTATGTGAACTAATACTAATAATAGGAGTTTGATAAAGATGGCTTTCATTTTGGTAGAAAATGTGGAAGAATTTATCAGCCATGATTATCTTCAAGCAATTAAATCATTTCATATCTCTAGCATTAGCATTTTTTGTTTTTTTCCTCGAGATCAGCGTTTTTTCTCAAGAAACCTGTGGAAGTCATTAAAAGCCGTACAAAATTATTTCAAGTTTGTTTGTTTGTTTTTTTTCTTCTTTTTCTTAATAAAACAAACCAAAATAATTTATCTAATTTTTTTTGTCTAGCAAGAAAATCTTCAAACAAAGGATCAAAATTTGTTTACCTTTTAAAAGATCATTCGTAGATAAGCTATATTTAATCTGACAATCCAACAAAGCAGAGATGATTGTTTAATACTTCAACAATTATCATCTGTAAAAAATTTCATTTTTAGTCATTTTCATCCTTTGTGCGCAGGCTGATAACAACATTCTACATCCTTTATAAATCGGAAGATGAGAAAGAACAGGATACTTTAATTTATGAATAATACAATTATAGTGTCATGATGGACAGATATGGCACTTGAGCACCAACTCATTAAATGTTTCGAGAAAGAACACTCCTTGTTGAATTTAGATTCAGCTGTGGTATGAAAATTAAAACGTTTACAAGAAGCAACTACCCAGCATCACATGGGTAGAGGGGTGGAGGCAAAAACCCTGGTGTAATGATTTGTTTACTTTTTAGATTTACGAATGTTGGAAATTTTTAAAGTAGAATTCCAATATTATCATTATTATGTATATTTCAATTTTTAAATATCTTCAAATATAAATCAAATGTTCATAATTTTTAGACAAAAAGCAAGAACCAGTGATATTTGATGTATATATATATATATATGTGTGTGTGTATTTAGGCAGCATTCTTTCATTTATACATGTAGAATTTTTTAAAAAAAGGCACATCTCCTGTTTTAACAATTTTATTTTTGATCTTTTCTAATTTTCTGGCCAACTTTTTAATGTTTGGGTGGAATTGGTGGATAAGTCCACCAAAGTTCAGTTCTCGAGTACTTTCAGCACTTCGAAGTGCCATCATCAGGGGTGATGTATTCCAGTTATTTTTTTTAAATAATATTAATGTGGAGGCTGGAAGGAGAAGCATTGAAGAAAAAACTCCAAATACTAGAAGCTTTATACATAAAACAATACAAACCATCCTTAAACAAAATTAATATCCAATACACACATTCTAAAATGCCTATAACACCTTTCTCACCAATTCTTCTCCTTCCAGCCTCCACATTAATATAATTTTTTTTTAAAAACTGGAATACATCACCCCTGATGATGGCACTTCGAAGTGCTGAAAGTACTCGAGAACTGAACTTTGGTGGACTTATCCACCAATTCCACCCAAATATTAAAAAGTTGGCCAGAAAATTAGAAAAGATCAAAAATAAAATTGTTAAAACAGGAGATGTGCCTTTTGTTTAATTCTACATATATATATATATATATATATATATATATATATATACATATATATATATTTACACAGACACACACCAATTGCCCTTTATATATGTATAGATGGCTTGATTTCTTTGTTTAATGCCAAAACCATATTTGTAGAAGAATAGTAGTGGTACTATCTAACCCATAACTGGAGGGATCAGAGGGTTTATACCTTTCTGTTATATAGTAAGTCGTCAACGGGGCGGCCTAATGTCGTTATCAGCCAATCAGCGAGGGAGTCTATCCCCTTTTCAATAGCGCTAGACCAAGGAGATTATCTTAGCATCTGAGGTGGAGCACCACACCTACCATCAGCTCCTTACTTTACCGCACGGATCCCTGTGCTACTCATATGCTGAGTTGGCGAGGGCCGGTATCGAACTAGGAACCTTGTGGTTTCTAGTCGAACGCTCTACCGACTGAGCTAACCCAGCCCTATTATATAGTACATAAATAATAAAAATGGAATCATCTATTTTTCTTATAAATCCTGTCATATGAAACCTCAGAAGAGAGAAACAAGATATCACGAGACTTGTTGATTCAACCTAGCAATTGCTAATTCCTGTTCACCTTGTATCTTTGCTTAGTAAACCTTTTTCTCTATTCTTAATACTCACTGCATTTCCTCTCATTATTCCTGTTAATTCTGGTAGTCAAATTACAGCACTTTCCCAAGGGTATTAATCCAAAAGTGACCATAATAATGCAACTGGAGTTCAAACTCACTGATCATGATGTCACAGTCCAGCATGTTAGCCACTACACCACAGGAACTCTTACTACAAAGTTATATAGTATAATCTTCGAAATTGGTGGAAGTCCTTTTTTTTTTTTAAAAGTGTTTACAGTGAAATTATAAAGGATAATACAGGGTGACTCTCCACCCCCCCCCACCCCCAAACAGAATTTGGGTGTGGGTTTTTTTTTTTTTTTTGGGGGGGGGGTCATGCTGTAATATTCTTTTCAGTAGTTTAATTAATTTATTTTTTGTCTTACCTGAGATGTAAGACAGCAATACTCAAAATATGGCCACTCCAAGATATGGGGAACTTGACTTACCTAAAAAGGAAAAAAAGAAAAAAAGAAAATTAGATAAATACCAATAATAATATTAATAATATTAGTACAAAAAAATCTGTCTAAAAAGTGACTTCTACCAAGACCGGCTAGATACTATATTGGTGGCCTCGCTTCTACTCACATGTAGTAGCCATGAGTAGAATTGGAAATCTTGAGAGAAAATTAAATAAATACTAATAATAATATCAGTACAAAAAAAAAGTTAAGCATTACAAAAGGAATCTTTTAGAAAAGAAACAAATAAAATCAAATGAGGTGCAAAAAACGGAAAAAAAGGCCAACAATTTATAGTGTCAGACTGTAAAAGACTAAAGAACAAAAGATTTTGAATTTATCTTTTTTTTTTTTTTTTTTCTTTGTCCATCGGAATATGATTTTCCATTTCAAAAGTTGTCGAAACAGACCCCTCCCTCCACACACACACTTAATGCAACCTCATTAAACACTCGCTCATTACAGAATTCAGACATTTCTTGGCAATTATTTGATGTCTGTACATTCTAGAACGTAAGCGTTATTTATATATTTATGACTTAGAATAGCAGACATTCATTTGAGCAATCAATCTAAAGAGGAATAAAAATAACAATAAAATATATGTGTGTGTGTGTGTGTGTGTGTGTGGTGTGAGTGTGTGAGTGTGTGAAATTTTCATTATGTTTGTGTCTGCAAGTATGTAACTGTAATGGAGGTGGCCATAGTGTAACAGTTATCATTGTAAGAAGTGGACTCAGCTACCTGGTTCAAATCCTGAACAAAGGTATTATTTGGACTATTCGGACTATTGTCTTCATCTTTATTGATATCTACACAATGTTTCAGCTGATGTGCCCTCTGGCCTTCTTCATGTATTTCTTGTCGACCTCAGGAACCTTCTTCAACTCTGATACCCTCTCTTCAAACTTGGGAACCTTCTCTTCGAACTCAGGAAACCTTCTTGTTGTAATCAGGAGCCTTAATGAAACTTAATTAGACTGTTTTTATTCTATTTACCATGACTGGGTACAAGTGTTAAGCTGTGTTAATTATTCTATGTTACTGTTGCCCTCACATAGGTGAGAAACTGTCAGTCACCAAGTGCAGTTGACTTCATGTCTTCACAATCCTTAGATACACATGCTCCACCAATGATATTGAGAACTCTTTACTTATATAATAATAATAATGATGATAATGAAATTTATTGTGTACAGTGCTCAGGTGCACCACAACTCATCAAAGTCTCATGTCTAGTACACAGAATAATGTATTAGTGTCAGGAACATGAACAGTTTACAGTAATAATATGCATGTATGTGTGTGCGCTTATGTGTGTGGAGAGGGGCATCAGGTATAGTGTTGGCGAACTACAGGAAGCATGGAGGCCTTGAAAGATGTAGGCTGCCGAAACACAGCCTACAACAGACGCGGGCAGCTTATTCCATGCCTTGACAATTCTGAGCGTGAAAAAATATTTCTGAAAGTCGTGTGAGCAATGCTGTTTTCTGACTTTGTAGGCATGCCCACATGTGTTAGAAATATGGAGATCAAAAAGGTGCTCAAGGTTGCTGTTGTTAAGATGATTAATGACCTTATGAGCATTTACCAGGTCACTTGCCAGATGCCAAAGTTTAAACGAATCCATTCCCAGGGCAGCAAGACATTCAGAATATGGCAGATGCCTGATGGAGGGTATTTATTTGGTTGCACGTCTCTGTACAGTTTCTAGGAGGTTAATGTTCTGAGCGAGATAGGGGTTCCAGACTGGTGATGCAAATTTCAAGTGCAGCCGCACCATAGCTTTATACAGCTATATATATATTATATATATATATATATATATATAGACACACACACACACACACACACACAACACTAATATCCTTAGAAAAGGTATGAATTCATACATTCTCCTTCCAGTAAGGCAGACTGGGCTCTTTAACCTTGGTTAGGCAACTAGCCTAGGAGAAGGAAAACTGAATTCAAACGTGTTAAACTCCACTTAAAAAATGGCCTTGGGTCATATCCTGCTCAGGCAGAGTGGTTGGTAAATAAATATATGAGAGAGAGAGAGAGTGCAAGATAATAATTCATATTACTTTTACAGTATTTTAATATCAATTTCATATATTGGTTCATTAATGAATGTAATTATAATTTTTACCAGTTACATCAAAATATACACTCATAAAAAAATATATGGTTATTCATAAAGCATAATATAGTTTTGGCACATGGACACATATATGAGTCATCCAGTGAGAATTACAACAAAGCTGTGATTAGCAAAACCAAATTGCTATTACATCTCAACAAGGTGCCAAAATAATTTATTAAGCATCGATTAGTTTTGGCACAAAATCACAGGTATGGGGCACTTAGTAAGAATCAAGCTCACAACTAATGATCTCCAAGACCAGCTTGCCAACCTTCAAAACCATGACATATGCTCCCAACTCAATAACATACAAGACCTGAAAGATATGTGTAAATTTTGTTTCCAATAACAATGTTGTCTTTCCCATATTGGCATTCATCACTTGTTTTACTGCCACAAAATAGGTGGACATTCACAGAAATAGAATTCACACAGCCTAAGGGATAAATCCTATTGATTTTTCTTAGGCCTGCCTCAGAGCTAAGATACTTACGTATTTCTCACCAGTGTCAGAAGTTGGCATTTGATTCCCATTAAGCATTCCGGAATGCTGATTATCTAGGCAGGCAGGTTAACTTTACTTCAAGGATTGGCATAACAATATCCCCATCTCCAATTCTTTTTTTATCTTTTTTTTTTTTTTTGCTTTCTGCTATAATGTTTACACAATAAAGAGGCATAGCCTACCATTTTTGTAAGAAGGTAGTGATGGTGATAGCTTTTTGATTTAGTGCGTCCTGGGACACACATATTTGCTTTGAATGAGTCCACAGGAAAATTTATGGGTCCAAACTAAAGCTATCTAACTCCTACCTTGTAACTTATCCTGTGTAATTCATTTCTAAGAAAATATTGAAATATATTTACAGTTAGCTTGAAATGGTCAGAGAAGAAAAAAGAAA
The DNA here is from genome assembly GCA_023376005.1 of Doryteuthis pealeii. Lineage (NCBI taxonomy): Eukaryota > Metazoa > Mollusca > Cephalopoda > Myopsida > Loliginidae > Doryteuthis > Doryteuthis pealeii. The sequence continues at coordinate 20,904,580 of CM042149.1, forward strand.
AACACTGGGACACATGGATATGATTTTACTGCGTCCTTTTAGATTTTTGTGCATCAGGAACGCAGGACGCGTACCTATCAGCATCTCTGAGGAGGTATAGTTAGATTTCCAATTCAACAGTAACACTGGAAAAACACAAAAAAAGTAAGTTCACAGGGTTGGATTTAGCAGCAGCCTTCACCCTGTTCATCTGAAGCAGAGTTCTCATTTGCTTAGGGAGTCAATGTGATCGAATGAGCCTTGGGAAAGTAGTAGTTAAAGTTGAAGCTAGCACCTATCAGAATCAAACACACTGTCCGCCTGTGCAGCAAATATATATCCTTGTGCAACATAGAGGTTAAGATGGTAGGTCTGGAGCATTGAGGAGTATAGAGTCATCCCTTTGTTGCCATTACTCCCAGGTCGACTATATTAGACCTAATAATCAATGGTTTACAGAGCTAACCACTAACATTTTAAAAATTAATTCTCCTTTTCCATTTGAACAATAGATGGGACTAACTGGCACTACCATTCCGGGTTAGAGTGTACCTGGCAGTAATGGCAATGAAGGGTTACTCCACAATATCCAGATTTCCAAAACTAGAGCCTTGCCACCAGATACAGTTTAGTTTCATACCTAGGACACCACTGGGGATGACAGGGAGTCTTACCCCTCTTATGGAGGTGCAGTTGTATTCTAAGCTTGAGCAGAAAAGTTTTAGGTATTTGTCCAAAAAGACTCCCTTAACTTTGTTCGTATCTCCCTTCATTCTCATTATCAGACAAGAGAATAAATGATCTATATCTGAATTGTTTGAAAAGATCTTTTTTTTTTTTGGGGGGGGGGGAGTACCAATCAACTAAGCTCATCTTTTTGTTTGTTTGTTTGTTTTTTTTACTCGGTCAACCTTGGCAGAATGCAAACTTTGCTTAATTAGATGATTATTTTGCCCTCCCACAAAATGTTGGTTCATGAATCACATGGCAAATTCTAGTTCTTCTAATGATTAGAGGAATAAAAATAGCCAGGATTTCTTTATCAGTCGACTAATGAGGAGGATATAGGGAAGCAAGAGGTTCAAAATGCAATAACAGAAACATTTACAAACGGAATTTCCTCTAAACTTTTCTGGAATGCTAAAATATTACAAACAATATACAAAAAAAAAACAAAAAAAAAACTGCTGAATTGTTGCCTTTTGGAATTCCTGGCTTCCAAAAAGTGTACAACAAACCACATAGAAAAAAAAAATACCCCCAAAAATCCGTTTGAGGTTTTTTCTGAAGATGGTTTAATAGATAAGCACCGAAACATCAAAATTTGGCATATTATCATTTATAAATAATACATCCACTGAATATTTTTTTCATATCCCTATAGTCACACACACACACACACTATTGAAAAATTTTTTTACAAATGATATAGAAAAAACCCAACAAAAACACCTAGAGCTGAACTGTTGGCTTTTGGAATTCCTCGTTTCCAAAAAGTGTACAACATGAAAGAAATGAATAAAAATAATGCGTTTAGACCTTAATTTAAGTTTTTCTGTTTCTTGTTTTTCTCACACTTTTAGGCAATCGTTTTCAAATTTTCCTTCACGTAATTGGTGCCGGCTGTCTTTTATAAAAGGATGTCATTTGAAAATTGTTCTATTCTGTTAAGAGTCATTTACAAGCAGAATTACAGTTTGTCTTGCTCATAAACCATGTTAAAAGAATATAACACAAAAACGTGTGTGTGTGTGTGTGTATATATATATACACACACACACATTTTGTGTTGTGTGTATATATATATATATATATATATATATACACACACACACACATTTTGTGTTGTGTGTATATATATATATATATATATATATATATATATATATATATATATATATATATATAAATGCGTGTGTGTGTAAGGAAAAATTAAGGAAAAAAGTGAATAACGAACACAAACAATTACATTCAATTAATATTTCACCTCTGTTGGTCTTAGAGACTTCATCAGAAATATATTTTATTGTTTTAAAACAGAATGATTAATTGAATAAAATTTCATTCTAATGCAGCCTCTAAGATCAACAGAGGCGAAATATTAATTGAATGTAATTGTTTGTGTTCGTTATTCACTTTTTCCATAACTTTTCCTTAAATTCTGTTGGATTTTTCCTAATCTACTATTTTCTTCATATATATATATATATATTATCATTATTATTAATTTCTAATTCTTTCTAAAGGAAAATTGGTAGAGACCAACAAAGACCAAAGCTCAATAAAATCTACACCCTATTTTTGTTTGAGACAGGTTAAAAAAAAAACTGTTTTCCCATAAGAATGTGCTAGAAGGCATTGGCTAAGAGTCTTAATGTCCTGAGTATGACATTAAACTATCTGATGGTGAAGTTCCAGTTCTGGAGCTCTGGGGAATGTGGAGTACTCCTTTATTGCCATTATTCCCAGGTCCACTTTGATCCGGAGTGGTAGGGTTCCATCTATGGGTTAAATAGGAAACAATGAATTAAAAAAAATTGAGTACCCATCAAGAATAAATAAACCAAAATGTCTTCAGCATAAAATAACCCAACAGGAGTTTACATACCGTAAAAACCAACCAACCAAATATACCAAATTGCAGTGAGACATACCATGAAAGGGTAATGATCAGCATGATGACCTGAAAAAGGTCACAGGACTATGACACCATCAGAAAGATGCCTGGCCTTGGGGGAGGGGGGAGAAGAAAGTTAGAAATTGTAGAACGCGCAAGGGTTAAGGTTGCATCCATAATGACTGCCACACTTGGAACAATGCCAGAGACACAAGAGCTAATAATCGAGAAATTGGCAATTCAAGGGCAGATTGGAACGGTTTAGACCCTGGCGTTGCTGGAGTCCATGAGGATAATGAAGAAGGTGATAGAGGTTTGAGGAGACTTACTCAACCCAACATCAATCACCAGACTGATGATGATGATGATGATGATATTGTAATAATTATAATAAATGGCAAGCCTATCATCATCATCATCATCATCACTACTACTACTACTACTACTACTACAATATATTCTTTACTATTTCTGCTATTTGCTTAAATGATAATTTGTATCCTATTTTGATGGCATAACTTTACTCTTTGCCTACTTTAACCCACTCACAGTGGATCTCCCACTACAGCAATCCTACTGTAAGCTGCTGTACAAAAACAAATGGTTAGTTCATTATAATTGTGTGTGTAGCTGTAAAAATTGTGACTGTTTTTATGTCTGTATATACAGGGTCAGGCAAAATGATCTGACACATTTGTAGTTGTCTATAACACAAATGTGTCAGATCAGTTTGCCTGACCCTGTACATGTGTGTGTGCGTGTGTGTTTAGCTGTGTAAAATTGTGTGTGTGTGTGTGTAGCTGTGTAAAATTGTGTGTGTGTGTGTGTGTGTGTGTAAAAATTGTGTGTGTGTGTGTGTGTGTGTGTGTGTGTGTGTGTGTGTGTGTGTGTGTGTGTGTGTGTGTAGCTGTGTAAAATTGTGTGTGTGTGTGTGTAGCTGCATAAAATTGTGCATGCATAGCTGTAAAATTGGATGTATAGTAATTTAAAATTGTGCCTGTGTGCGTATATAGCTGCATAAAACTGTGTGTATAACATACAATTGTTAGTGTGTATATCTGTGTAAAAGTGTGTGTGTGTCTGTGTGTATAGTAGTGTAAAATTGTGAGCATATAGCAATATAATATTATGTGTTTGTATAACTGCAAAAAACAAGCACCTGTAGCTGTGTATGTAAACATGTACATTTACAAACAGTGGACGATGTGAAATACAACAAAATCTAAGGAATGACAATGTACACATGAGATGAACACAGCCTATTAGAAATAAAAGATTTTTAAAAAGAAAAAAAATTTAAATTCAAAAAAATAAAAATATTAAAAAAAAAAAAAAAAAAAATGAGGCATAGACTCTTCAAAATAATTCATGGAATAATGATAATACTTAATCTTAACGTCTTAGACATTAATTTTTCTTCTTTTTTTTTTCTTTTGTGAAAAATAAATGTTAACAGATGTGAAAATCGAGTGGGTGAGATTGTATAAGTAATTTAAACAAATGAAACCATACCGTACAGACTGAATCCATGTTGAGCTGCTGCCTCAGAAAAAAAGACTATGGTCAGTTGACACAACAACCAAATTGGTCAGGTCATAATTTGCCATATAGGAAATTTTTAAAAAAAAACAGGATCTTTAAATGTTTAATGAAAGTGTTATTGTCTCTTCCACCCCCTCTTGAGAATTGACAATGACAATCAAACTTATCACAATGCCAAAATAATGATTCATAAAAAAAGATTTTTACTGTAATCGTTGGTTTGTGGTGGTTGGGAATTTAAATTGTCCTTTGTTAACAAAAATCCACTTCTCATGAAATGTTTTTCAAAATAAAGTTTTAAATCCTTAAATGTTTATGTGGTTAACAATGAAAGTTCAGGAAACAAAGAAATAGTGACAAGATTTTTGAGAAGGCTCATTCAGATTTTTAAAATTCTTCACATAATTAAACTAAGCCATCTTTCTTTAAACCAAGGTTTAATTCCGTAAGGGAGATGTTGTTTTAAATTAGTTATGAAAGTCTTTCTTTAAACAAGCATTTAGATCAATTAGGGGTCTTTTTTTTAAAACCAGGGTTTAAATCAGTCAGGGAAGTCTTTCTTTAATCCAGGAAAATCTTTCTTTAAACTAGGGCTTAAATCACTCAGGGGAGTCTTGGTTTAAATCAGGGATACTTCTTTAAATTAAGGATTGAATCAATCAGGGAAGTCTTTCTTTAAACTAGGGATTGAATCAGTCAGGGAAGTCTTTCTTTAAACTAGGGATTGAATCAGTCAGAGAAGTCTTTCTTTAAACTAGGGATTGAATCAGTCAGGGAAGTATTTCTTTAAACTAGGGATTGAATCAGTCAGGGAAGTATTTCTTTAAACTAGGGATTGAATAAGTCAGGGAAGTCTTGGTTTAAATCAGGGATGTCTTTCTTTAAACTAGGGATTGAATAAGTCAGGGAAGTCTTGGTTTAAATCAGAGAAGTCTTTCTTTAAACTAGGGATTGAATAAGTCAGGGAAGTCTTGGTTTAAGTCAGGGAAGTCTTGGTTTAAATCAGGGAAGTCTTTCTTTAAACTAGGGATTGAATCAGGTGAGTCTTACTTTAAACCATGGTTTAAATCAGTCATGGAAATCTTTCATTAAACTAGAGCAATCTTTCTTTAAATAGGGGGGTTTAAAAAAAAGAAAAAAAGAATGTTTTAGTCAGTCCATTCTCCAGCCTTCTTCATGTAAATTATGTCAAGTGATTAGCTTTAATTAATCCCTTGTTTTTTAATACTAACATTTCATTTATTCATTTAATCCTTTTTTTGTCTTCTCAAATATCAACTTCAAAATTATTTGCCGGATCCTAGATATGTTGGAACAGGATAGTAAAATGGAAAAGCCAAAAATGTTTTGTTTGTTGGTTTTTAAATTACAATGTCTCCATTTTTTTCAAAATCTGTTTTTTGTCTATTTAAACAAAAATGTTTTAGTTGGTCCATTCTCCAACCCTCCCCTGGTAAATCATATCAAATAAATAGCTTTAGACTATTGTTTTAATTCTGACATTTCATTTAATATTACAATTTTTTTTTTTTAAATGTTTAAAACTATTAAGTGGATACCATAAATTTCTATTTACACCTGTAGAATGAAGCACTGCAAAAGTTGTTTTTAAAAAAAATGAATAAATAAATAAAATAACATCTATACATATATAAAGGGCACTTGGTGTGTATGTATGTCCGGATGAAACTATGAAAATAAAAAAAATTAATGACAAAGTAAATATATATATACACATTATCCCCAGTTCTTGCCTTTTTGAGCAAAAATTATGAAGACTTGATTTATATTCAAAGATATTTAAAAATTAAATATACATATATATATAGAAATAGCATTGAAATTCTACTTAATGTTCAGCATTTATAAATCTAAAAAGTAAAAAATAAATGCGCCAGCGTTTTTGCCCCCCCCCCCCCCCCATACCCAGTTGGTGCTGGGTAGCCGCTTCTAGTACAGAATAATGAAAAAAAAAAAAAAAAAAAAAAAAAAAAAAGGATTTAAGAAAAAAAGAAATAATGAATAAAAAGTAATGTGAAAACAGCAGCAAGAATGCATTGTGGAAGAAAAGAAATTACAAGAAAAAAGGAAAGATACAAAAAAAAAAAAAAAAAAAAAAGAGTAGAAAAAAAAGGGGGTTGAAATTAAGGTGAGGTGAGAAGCAGAAAGAAAAAGAAAAGATTTTAAAACAACACGAACACAGATGGTGACCCAAATCTTCACTGACTTGGTATTCAAAAACTGAATTTCTCAAAATAAAAATTACACAATCTGTTTTTCAATAGGGGGGGGGTGAGAGAGAAAGAGAAAAAGAGTGTTAGTGAGAGAGAGTGAGACAGAGAAAGAGAACAAGAGAGTGAAAGAGAGAGACAGAGTGAGAGAAAGCATAAGAGAGAGAGTGGCTTGAGAATGAAGCATTTTGTAATAGGAGCTGCTTCTTATTTCTGTCTATTGTCTGCTGTAACATCCGGAATTGCACATCTTTGTCTCTGATTTTTTTTTTTTTTTTTCTAACCCTTTTCTGATATTCAGTTTGAACTCAGAAAATGGTGCAAAGAGATACCAATCTTAACACTCAGGACCAACCCACCAATATTTGTACAGCTATCTAGAAACACATATAGCCAAGGGAACTTTAAATTTAGTCGCAGAATCTCCATTTCTACATTACTATTGCCTATAATTAACAGCCTATAATAAAAAGTAAAGTCGTCGTAGTGGCCTATGGTTGGTATCAGCCGGACAGCAAGGGAATCTATCCTCTTTTCGCTAGCACTAGACCAGGGTGATTGTTTTTGGTGATTTTTTTTTGCCCCACCTACCATCAGCTCTATTCTTTACCACACAGATCAGATTACCCAATCTGCTACTCGTGTGATGAGTTGGCGAGGACCATCATCGTACCCGACACCTTGTGATTTCAAGTTGGGTGCTCTATCGACTGTGCTATAATTAACAGCCTATAATGATATGATAATAAAAGTAATCATTTATTTGTACACAGTTATAGGATTTCAAGTATCCTTATCCAATACTAATAATTTTCAAACAGATCTATTTGACCTATAAATGGACTCTAACAGGTACTACCACTCCAGGTCAGAGTGGATCATGGAGTAATGGCTCCACACTTCCCAGAAATCAAAATCTGGAGCCTCATCATCAGGTGTAATTCTGTATCATACCCAGATACCAGGGGGGGGGGGAGTCTTACCCTCACTCCCTGCAGATGATGCAATCAGTATATTCTAAGCCCTGCTGACAGCAGTTGCTAGAAATGATAACGAAGACAACAGCAGACAGCCTTAGTTTGGTTGCAATTTTTTTTTCTTTCTTCTCTCAAATTGGTTTCCCTACTAAGGTGTAAGAACCCAATCTATCCTATAGACTCAGGACGAGGAAGATGGTTATTTTTGTTGTTTTGTTTGACAGCATATCAACACCTTTTGAGTCATTTAATGCTGAATCAAGTCAGATCAGCAGGTACTGTAATTAACCTAAGTTGTTACCCAATTGACTATTGAACAGGCTCATCACTGCTTAACCTTATTCATTTATGGAGGGAACAAAGATGGATTCATGCCTTTCTGAAGGGTGTGAATGGGAATGTCCAGGATTTGAACAGCCTTGACAGCTGGGGCTTTAGAATACACAGACTGCACCTCTGAAGAGGGGTAATCCTCCCCCCCCCAATGGAGCAACCTATTGGCTATGGGTGGTGACCCATGATGTTTAAGGACAGAATCCTGGTGGCTGAACAGTCCATGACATGCAACACTCCACTTTGGTCCTTACTTAGGCTAGACAGGCAGTCAGAGAGGCCTCCTCCAATCAATCAGCTGGTTACATCAAGACTTAGCACCTATATGATTGTCCCAACTCTATTGCCCTTATAGCAAACCCCAATTCTTTTTATCATATATGTGTTAGAAGGCAGCGGCTTAGAGTCTTAGTCTCCTGGATATGACGTTAAACTATCTAATGATGAACTTCCAGTTCTGGAGCTCTGGGGAATGGGGAGGGAGTACCTCTTCATCAACATTGCTCCCAGATCAACACTGACCCAAAGTGGTAGTACCTGTTAAGGGCCCATCTATAGGTTAAATATTTAAAAATGTGTTTTTTAAAAATTGTTGTTTAAAAAAAAATAATTTAGTACCCATGAAGAATAAATAAAAAATGTCTTCGGCATAAAATAACCCAATGCCATAAAATTCAAACAACCAGGATTTGAACTCTGCTTGCTAAGTCTATTTCCCAAGATGATAACCATTACACCACCTAAACCTTCAATCTAAAAAAGAAAATTAGATTTAAAAAAAGAAAGTGACCATTTTAAATAAAACCTTCTGATTATCCACAGGCATTGTACAACATGCTCCATATTCTCCCTCTTAACGTACATTTTGATTGAATTACAAACATTTCTAAATCTGTGCAAAGATTTAATAGAAAAGGTTTACTTAAGTAACTAAAAATAATTTCTCATAAAGTAATGACAAATTAAGATGAGGAAAATGGAGGGCAAAAACAAAAAAAAAAAAAAAAAAAAGAGAAGAGGAAGAAAAAAAAAGCAAAACAGTAAAAAAAGAGAAAAAAAAAAGTAATCAAGAAAATTTGCTTTTAAAGGCAAAAAATTTAATGCCAAACAATAATGGAAAGCAATTTGAAAAAGATGTCATCTTCGTCTTTTCAATGTTACAGTAAATACCACAAGGCATTCAATCAATGTCACAGGCTGGCTAAAGTTCATTTATCTATTTAAATATAACACATGTTACTCTTTTTGGTTGTTGTATCAAAATGTTCAACTAAATTCTTTATCTTCTTAGAATAAGAGAATGAATTATAGAAATAAGTTCAAAGTTCAAGTTAATTCATTAACATCAAACAGAAATACCCAATTATTACTTGTTGGTTGGTTTTTACGGCATGTCAACCCCTGCTGGATTATTTTATGCCAAAACATTTTGTTTTATTCATTCTTGATGGGTATTCAAAAAAAATGTTTAATTTAAACTAAAACCCAATTTTTTTAAACACATTTTTTAAAACTCATTTTTTTCTATTTAACACATAGATGGGACCCTAACAGGTACTACCACTCTAGATCAGAGTCGAGCGGGAAGTAATGGCCATAAAGGGGTACTGTACACTCCCCAGAGCTCCAAAATTGGAACTTCACCATTAGATGAAATTTAACATCATATCCAGGACACATTACTTGTAGTAATATTATACTGAATATTACATTATTATAGGGCCGGTTTAGCTCAGTCAGTAGAGCATCCGCCAAGGAACCACAAAGTTCCGGGTTCGATAATGGCCTTCACCAACTCAGCACATGAGTAGTACAACTTGGATCTGTACGATAAAGTGGGGAGCTAATGGTACGTGTGGCACACCATTATTTTAAACAGATCTATTTGACCCATAGATAGGACCCTAACAAGTACTACCACTCTATAGAATACTAAGTCCAATTACCGTCGAATTGGCAAGACAAGACGGCAAACCGTCATAACTCAATACGATTTTGAGATGCCTTAAAGACCAGTGAAAAGTGGCAGGATTTATGGAGCCTCAGAGGACCCTACAAACCAAGCAGCCAATCAGGACTCAGGGAATAGACTCACCCAAATGCATGGGTGGACTGTTCTGAATTCCCATGAATACCAGTTGTCTTGACACTGGTGCAGTTATGCTTGGCCAGTCACATTGTTCAAACCAATTGTTGACTGTCTAACTGACTTACTTCAATACACTCCAGATCAGAGTTGACCAAGAAGTAAATCACAATGAAGAGATTACTCTATACTCTGCAGAGCTTCAGAACTGTAGCTTCACCACCAGATACCATTTAGTGTCGTACATAAGACCCGTGATGGCTTCTAACAATATAAAGCTGCCCTGTCAGCTGGAGCTGTAGAATACACCAACTGCACCTCTGCAAGGGGGTAAAATCACCCCTATAGAGCCACCTGTCAGCCATTGGTGATGACCCGTAATGCTTAAGGACGGAACCCTGGTGGCTGAGCAGTCCATGACATACAACATTCCACTTTGACCTTTATTTAGGTTAGATGGATGGTTGGAAGAACCCCCTCTGATCAATCAGCTGGTCACGCCAAGCCCTAGGACCTATATGATTATCCCAACCCTATTGCTCTTATGGCAGAACCCCAATCCTTTTTATCATGTGCTAGAAAGTGAAGGCTGAGGGTCTTAATGTCCTGGGTATGACATTAAACTGCATCTAGTGGTGAGGTTCCAATTCCGGGGCTCTGAGGAGTGTGAAGTACCCTTTCATTGCAACTACTCCCAGATCCAATCTGACCTGCAGTGGTAGTATGTTATGGTCCAATTTATGGCTTGAATAGAAAAAAAATGAGTTTAAAAAAATCGTATTTAAAAAAAAAAATGAGTTTAAATAAAAAAAATTTAAAAATTGAATATCCGAGAATGATTGGTTTGGTTTGGTTTGTTTGGTTTGTTTTACGGCATATCAACCTCAGTGGGTCATTTAATGCCGATAAAGTTTTGAAATAAATCAATTCTTAATGGATAATACAATTTTTTTATAAATACATTTTTCTATTTAACCCATAGATGGGACCCTAACAGGTACTACCACTCCGGGTCAGAGTGGACCAGGTAGCAATGGTGATGAAGGGGTGCTCCACATTCCCCAAACCTCCAGAACTGGAACCTCACCATCAGAGAGTTTAACGTCATTCCCAGGACATTCCGAGAATGAATTTTTTTTTAAAAACTTATTTGGCATAAAATAACCCAACAAGAGTTGACATGCCATAAAATCCAACCAACCAAGAATATAAAGATAGAGTGGTGTAAGTGGTGTTGAGTGGAAAATGGTAATTTTAAGAAGGACGATTTGTTACAATTCTTTCAAAGAACAATTCAATGAGAAAATGAATGAGAAAATTTTATAACAATGTTATTTGAAGAATTACAATAAAAATCATTTTGTGTCCAAAAATAAATGTCTTTTGTTAATAATGAAAGAATTTTCTTTCACATAAAATGTATACAAGTGTAAAATATAAATAGAATGTTAACATTTTTGTGCATCACAATGCAAGTCCATTCAATGTTGCTGGTGTATAAGTATGTGTGTGTGTGTGTGTGTGTGTATGAGAGGAGAAAAGACAGTAGTAGTCTGCTGAAAAGGGTTTTGTTTTCATGTCATGGTCAGCAAGAAAGATTAAACTAGCAGAACCTGTGGATATATCATAGTATGACAATTCAATTATTACAACGTCTGATATGTTTACTTAAGAGCTATTGCTAAATAGTTCAATATGTAAAGAGTATAATAATCTTGATTTAACTCTCTTTCTCACTTTTTTTTTCACTTTTTTTTTTCTTTTCATTATATTCGATTGAAAAAGAATCTATCTCTCTATCTTTCCCCGACTCTCTTTCTTTCTTTATATTTTCTTCTGTGTAGCATGTCCTTTTACTTCCTTTTCTTTATTTATAATAAAACCCGGAATGGTCCATTATTTAATTGAGGTGACAACATTCATAAGAAATAAGAATTCGGCAGATAAGCAACACCCAATAATCAGGATTTACATTTTTACATATAATCTTGGATGATTTAGACGGTGTCATTTTTTAACGAAAGGGTGTTGCAAGATGATAACAGTCGTAAAACCAAGGAATATGAGTATTGATATATAGATTAGGATCTAAATTCAATGATGTTAATCATAACTATATGTTCTGTTAAGATCTGTGACGGTATTCACCCTGGGTCGGTTGAGCCGGATCCAAGTGGCAAATTCATAATATATGTTCTGTTAAGATCTGTGACGGTATTCACCCTGGGTCGGTTGAGCCGGCTCCAACCAACAAATTCACCAGCGGCAAATTCATAATATATAATCTGTTAAGATCTGTGACGGTATTCACCCTGGGTAGGTTGAGCCGGCTCAAACCAACAAATTCACCAGTGGCAAATTCATGGAAGAACTGACCAGGGAATAGGAAATTCACAAGCGGTCCCCAAACACTGCATGCATATCCCGGTCAGGGGAAGGAGATGCCTTTGTTTGCTGCAGATTTAACAGTGACAAGTACACAAAAGCCATTCATTCCTGATGATGGAGACACCCTTTGGATTTTTGCCAGAGCCCCTTTGGCTGGGTTTTGGCCCTAATACCACTGGGTACCAGACTTGTCCATCTTGGGTGACCCTACCAGGAACTTTAGTTCCCAACGGCATGGCTTTGACACAACCAAGTTTACATGGCCCTGACGAAATGAGGAAAGTTGGACTTTAGAAATAATCTGCTTGATGGCCGTTGAGCAAAGATCATCCACCGCTCTTTTACAGGTCTTGTTTCTTGTTCAGCAAGATGTCTAGCTATATGACAAGATGATGCCATCAAATTCACAAGAAAGTTTAGACATCATTGCACATAGTTGAAGTTTCTAAATGACAATCTCTTGGGCTGAAGGATATCAGCTCAAGTCTGATTTTGTATTTCTTTTTTACTTTAAAGGTTGGAGGCTTTATCTCACAAGAGAGTTGGGATAAAAAGCAACAATAATGAGATGGAGTCAAACTTGTAAAATATGTTATAAAAATCCAGGTTTAATATTAATGTTAACAGAAAATGTGATACATTATTAAATCCAGGTTTAATATTAATCTTGCTAGAAAAGGTGATATGTTATTAAATCCAGGTAGTCATTTGATTTTTTTTTATATAAATGTAAGCTTTTTTAATTTAAAATTGTGGTCTACTTCAAACTGATATGTGATGAATGCATTTAAATTATCCCCCTTTTTTAAAAATATATATTGATAAGTCAGATATAATGGGATATTTTTCAAGTATGTATTGAAACGTAACTGTTTCGCACAACTATTGCATGTTACATATGTATTCGTTTTTCAAAGATTAAATTCAAATATAAATATCTAACAATTTAAACTGATGAAAGACACTGGAGTGTCCAAAAATTATGTACACCTTTTGCATATCTTTAACATATCAGGATCCTATATATATATATATATATATATATATAATGGCAGGTTTAGCTCAGTCTGTAGAGCATCCGCCTAGGCGCCATATGGTTCCAGGTTTTGATACCAGCTCTCGCCAATTCAGCACATGAATAGCACAGCTTACATTTGTGTTATAAAGTAGGGAGCTGATGGTAGGTGTGACACTCTAATTTGCATAAACAATCTCCATAGTCTAGTAAAAAGAGAATAGACTCCCTCAGTGTCTGACTGATACCGACACGAGGCCACCCCACCAACTTACTTTACTATATATAAGCCAAATGTGTGAAATGATTAAAAAAATATTTTTGTCAAAAACTTTTTTCAACTTGACTTACTATTTTTTTTAAACATATTATATGGAGCATACATGAACTTTACACACACACACACACACACACACACACACACACACACACACACACATTATTATGAGATTAAATTAATTTTTTTTAATTGAATAATGATTAAAAAAATTAAATTAAATAAGGAAAATAAAGAAATAAAAGATAAATAATTTAAAATTTTAAAAAAATCAAATTAAATAAAAATAAAGAAATGAAAAATAAATAATTTTAAATTTTAAAAAATATTTTTATTTATTTATTTTTTAATTCTATCAAAGCAAAAACTTCCTAACCACAAAAATGTCAACACTTTCATCCTTTTTAAAGAGAATCATCCAATATGAGAAGATTGTCTTCTCAAAGAAGAAGACTTGCTGATCTCACGTAATTCCAATGAATGAATCAGGGTGGATGGTTCAATTTAACAGATGCCTCATATTATACACTCCAAGTAACCATAGTTACAGCAAGAAATCACTACATAATTCTATCAGCATCAGTTTTTTTAAAAAAAATGAAAAATAAAAAAATAAATAATTACATAAGAGACCAAATTTTTTTCTGATTAAGAACAAAATATACAGGAGGAGGAGGAGGTGAGCAATTTTCCACAAATCTAATTTCTGTCTGGATTTTCCAATATGAAGAAGTATCACAAGGGAAAATTAGCAAAACAATGAAATAACAGATGCTTGGTTGGTTGGTTGGTTGGTTTTACAGAATGTCAATTCATATTGGATTAACATGTTTTATTATTTTCCATTATATGTAAATGTTGTATCCCGAGATGTAGGATATACAGAATAGATAATAAAAACAGGGAATATGTTAACAATAACAATATTTGTTTTATTTATTCTCACTGACAGGGAATACAGTGGGATGGTTTTGGATTCAGTCCGGCTGATGATAGGATACGCTTGTCACGAACCATACTTGGTTCTAGTCTGGTCTGCCCGTCAGTATTTTTCCCCTCCTCCTTTGTCCGAGAGTATCCGGTTCAAATCATTAGGGGGAGATAAGTCTCCCTAACAGTAAATTTCTAAAACATTCTATAAAATAAGCACACATTTCTTAGATGCTGTATTTGTATAGTTTTTGGGAGAAAAAAACGAGGGTATCCTGTAGCTCAAAATGTTGATGTGATATAGAAAAATTGGGGTCATTTTTGGATTCAGAGGTCAAAAAATAGTCCGTGTCAAATCCAACTCAACGAAAATTGTGTTGTCCAGTGTTATCTAAGGCCAAAATCAGTCTTTGTTTTTAGCAAGCAAAAATATCAACTATCTGCCTATGAATAAAATGGTACTCATTAGGAATTTGTGTCTGTTCAGGAATTCAAAGAAAATATGATGTCACACATTAATGTGAACAATATGGCTATAACCCTATTTTTAGGGTTAGTATTGGGGTTGGGTTGGTTTTATATGTCAACCGTTTAATGTTGATATCAGTCTTTTTTTCAAACAATTATATGATTGCACATAACTAATGATAATAATTTGTAAACAATTATAGTCTCAAGTAACTATTCTTAATACAAATAATTTTCAGAGACCTCTAAATAAATAAGATTTATTCTACATATTAATGATTTTGACTATAAATTAATATACATTGATAAACTTACACATTTCCTGGGGGTATTGTGATGTAAGCAATGTCGTAATTTTGGTTACAGACAGACAAACACTGAATCTCCATTATAAGATATCATATATAATGGCAAGCTAGTGTAACGGTTAGAGACTTTGCCTGTCAGCTTGACAGTCGAGGTTTTGAGTCACACACGGAGCAGTCTCCCATGTCTATAACCTTGCTGATGAGACCTAATAGGTCGAAATGTACATTCAGGGATTGACATTTTCTCTATTTGTTTAGCCTTACATTTGAATATGCCCGCCTAAATTCATTGATTATTAACTGATTAATTTTCAAAGTTAGGTATGACTTCAATTAAGCACATATCCTCCAAAAATTGCCGGCTTAAAGCCATATAAAAAATAAACACATTTGTTTGTTTACTTAACCTCATATATATATATATATATATATATATATATATATATATATATATAAATGCCAACTTCAAATGTAAGCAAAGATTATGATAGTCTGGAAGCATATACCACCAAGGGAAAATTCTTTGACTCATGCTATCAAAAATAACTATCTCCTCCTCAACTTGTTATAACAAACTTCAGACTTGGGAGGAAATTAGTCACTGTGTATATTCCAAGTGTAATTACTCTGCAATTCATTTGTGAATATACATGAAAAGTCATACTCTAGACTAGAGGTGGCGGAGGGGGGGGGCAATTTATCCAAGTAAAAATATCAACTGTCTGCCTATAAATAAAATGGTACTCATTAAGAATTTGTGTCTGTTCAGGAATCCAAAGAAAGCATGATGTCACACATTAATGTGTACAATATGGCCCTAACCCTATTTTTAGGGTCTGTATTGGGGTTGGGTTCATCACATGTCAACCCTTATTGGGATATTTTATGCTGATGTCAGTCTTAAGTAATAATAATCATTTGTAAACAATTAGAGTTTCTAGTTACTATTCTTAGTTCTTATTTGTTTCTGAATACAAATAAATTGGACACAGGTTCATGGTTTCAAGTATTTCTTATCTAATACTAATAGTTGGCAAAGTGGCCTATTGTCGGTATCAGCCAGACAGCTGGTGAGTATATCCCCTTTTCACTAGCACCAGACTTGGCAGATTTTTTTTTTTTTTTGCAACTGAGGTGGAGCGACACACATACCATTAGCTCTCCAATTTACCACACAGATCCAAGTTGTGCTACTCATGTGCTGGGTTGGTAAGGGTTAGAATTGATCCCAGAACCTTGTGGTTCCTAGGCAGATGCTCTACCAACTGAGCTAAACTGTGAGAAAAAGTCACTTTTTATACAGTCACCAATCTGAAGCAGAGTTTGTCTTTGTGCTTAGTTTGTGGTCATTTCAAAATACTCTAACTGGAAACTGTTGCCTATCAAAGAGAAACAGCTTGTGACTGTAAACAATAAGACTTCCGGAATAAATGCACTTTTATAGTGAGAGGGCAATAGGACAGTATTAGAGAGAGACCTGCGAAAAAGTTCAATCTCCAAATATTATTCAAAACATTCTCAAAGATAATCCTAACAATTCATAAAAGCTTGGTTGAATTGATCTCCAATTATACACAGTACAAAAATCTATCTTCCCAATCATTCTAAAGAGATAAACACTTTCTAGTAACCATATCAATGTTTTAATAGCCAAATTATTAAAGTTCACCATCATTTTAAACATTATCTTAAACAGTTCTTTTGACTCGTAGATGGGACCATAACAGGTACTAACCACTCCAGGTCAGAGTGCACATAGGTGTATATATATATTACCAACACCTCTGCATGAGTAGGATTTGACACAAGGTCTTTTTCTTAAGCAGACTTTAACAGGTTTGAATTCTAAATTTTCTTTCTCCTAGACTGGTTACCTAAGGTTAGAGTCCAGTCTGCCCTACTATTTACCCATAGCTGGAAGGAGAGTAGTTGATGCATACCATTCCCAAGGGTATTAGCACTATGGGAAATGCTAACAGCCTCGTCAATATTCAAACTCCTGTCGACAAGTCCATTTCCTATGACTCTAGCCATTACACCATGCACCTCCAATTATATATAGTATAAAAATGTATCTTCCCATCATTCTAAATAGATAAACACTTTGTAGTTACAATATCAATGTTTTAATAGCCAATGTATTAAAATTCACCATTCTAAACATTATCTCAAACTGATATTTTGACTCATAGATGGGACCATAACAGCTACTACCACTCCTGGTCAGAGTGCATGTAGGAGTATAAGACTTTGTGGAACAAACACAATTTTTGAGACAAGTCCAGCCAAAAAGCTATATCTCCAAATATTATTGAAAACATTCTCAAAGATAATCCTAACAATTCATAAAAATTTGGTTAAATTAATTTCCAATTATATACAGTATAAAAATGTATCTTCCCAATCATTCTAAACAGATACACACTTTGTAGTTAAAATATAATTTTTTAATAGCCAATGTATTACAATTCCCAATCACCAGGTCCTGCCAAAAAGCTTATGTTTCAGGAACAAATGTATTAAATTTCACCATCATTTTAAACATTATCTCAAATAGATCTTTTGACCCATAGATAGGACTATAACAAATGCTACCACTCCAGGTCAGAGTGCACATAGAAATATAAGACTTTGTGGAACAAACACACAATTTTATAATAAGAGGGCAGGAGGACTGAATTTGAGACAGATCCTGCCAAAAAACTAGATCTCCAAATATAATTACAAGACATTCTTAAAGATAACCCAAACAACTTCTGAAAGTTTGGTTGAAATTGGGGCTAAAAATGAAAGAGGAGCTTTAGATATAATTACAGATAGATATTTCGGGAATTATAAGATGTCTAATCATAAGTCTCACATAGAGAAACAATTCCAGATTTATATATAGATTTATGGACTAAATAAAATAAAGATGAATATATCTCATATTTATTTTTATTCATGAAGGGTAAATAAAGATATACCAGTTACATACAAAACTTGTAGACATTACAAAAAAAGATTAGTAAGTAGAAATAGATTCTAATCTAAATTTATATTTTTCTCACTCAAAAATCTTTTGTAGATCAGCTGACTCTTTCCAAATGTGTTCTATTTACAAAATGAAATAAAAATTCCAGATATTTCTGACTTCTAAATAATAATAATAATGGCAAATTATTTTCATTTGGTTTTAGTAACATAAAGCAGAAATAGTTCAAATAACATTCTCAAATATCAAATAGCCAACAACCGTCTTCAATTATACGTTGATTAAAGATTTATTTCAGATAAGGTATTTAGACTTATAATGTCATTATTAATAGTAATCAAGATATATAAGATGCAATGTGTGTGAGAAAGAGCATATATATATATATATATATATTATAAGTGAGAAAAATGGAAATGAATCCGACAGATTTGTTGAAAAGATAAATGGAAAAAAAATATATATTTTGGTATGGATGAAATTTATTATATGCTGACATACTTTACCAGAATTTCTTTTAAAAATCAAAACACAATGAAGACCTATTGTTTACATGTGTTTGTCTACTATTATTTCATTTTATATTTAAAATAATTTTAAATAGAACACAGTATGTGTAAGACCAAAATATATATTTCTCTTTTCATCATTATTTTTCCATTTATCTTTTCAATGTGTGTGTGTGTGTGTGTGTGTGTGTGTGCTCAGAATTATTTCGCTCTACTTAAGTATTGAGCACTCTTTACATTGTAGCTTAGACAGACCTAGTGGTATATATATTTTTTTCTTTTGGTCAAGTGATATCGTGTTAGTTAATTATTTTCAGTTAGTGTGACTTTCTTTATTTTTCCCTAGGTAATCATTTGTAGTATATTTTTACTTGCAAATTATTTACTTGTTTTTTTTCCCTTACCGCAAGGGTTTACTAATAGGATTAGTATTGTGTGTATATATATATATATATATATATATATACACACACACACTTCTGCTCCTACACCATGCAGCCAATTTTTTGCAATGTGTGAGATTATTATTCATTCTTTTTTGTCCATTTTATTCACATGTTTCATCTGAAGATTGTATTTTTCCCCCAAATACATGAAACTTTTATTAATGAAGCTAACACAAGGAAGAGAGATAAGAATTCATTTTAGGTTTTATCCTGCTCTACTGCCCAGTATTTGAGCACTTTCTTAATTTAAGAAAAAAAATTTTATAATGTTTTGTTCATTCTTTATATATATATTTAACGAAGGTAATATATCAGGTCCAAGTGACAGAAAATGTGCTCAATATTTTCCCCAAGTGCTTTTGACTATGTCTATGATTGTCTTTTTTTTTTTTGATTTGTTTTGTGGTTGTGTCAGGGTGGCTAGACAGTGAGAGATTCTATCCCCTTTTCACTAGCTTCTGAGGTAGAGTGCCACACCTACCATCAGCACCTCACCTTACCACACAGATACCTGTGCTACTCATATGCTGAGTTGGCAAAGGCTAATATCGAACCAGAGCTAAACCGGTCCTATATACCTTGTGGTACTTAGTTGGATGCTCTAACAACTGAGAAGTTCACTGATTATAGAGTTTCATGCACACAATCTTCAGGTGAGTTTATATCCATATCTATATATTATATATACATGTTCTGCTGCAAAAAGTAAACAACAACAACAGCTGTGTTTCCAACAATAATCTAAATATACATTAATTTTTTTAAATATCAATATTTCCAAATCTCTATTTAATAATAATATTATATACACATGCAGCTGTAGAAAAAAAGAAACTAACAGCTGTGCAACAAAGCCTTTATCAAATGATGACCAAAATCATGGTTTAGGGGCTCAAAGAATCATTACTACTAACCCCAAGTACCCCAGTAGTATTGTAGCGAAAGAGAGGACTTGCCTCGTGGGGCAAAGCAGGCATGAACCTGTCTCGCTTGCAGGATGAGTGGCAACGAAAAATATGGCTGCCTTGGCCCTACAATTTGAATGCACATGATTTCTTTAAAAAAAGGGGACTTGGCGATGGTAAATCTACACTTGTGCAAATTTCTCTTAGATCATCGTATATAAAACAAGAGACAACTAAGAAGGGGGCGAGATGCATTGAAGCAGTGGATGAACGTGTACAGAGGACTGATAGAAGATTGTTGCCATACGAGAAAGTTTGGACGAATCAATTTCACAACCTAGAAGTTATCTTGCAATACCATCAGACTTTGATGGTTTCCCATTGGATCATGGGATGGCAGATCAACATGCAGTCACTTTGTGTAAACCTTTTGTTGCATTCACAACTTTTCAGTAACAAAACAAAGTAAGACTTTAATTAAATAACTAGATGACACATCAAGACACTGAACAAGAATAGAACTTCCATGAAATTCATATTTCTTTGGCAAAACCACCCACTTGTTAACATGTCTCATGGTCATTTGTTTTTGCTAGTGTCATCTAAGCTTTCCTGGAACTGTGTAGTAGTAATATATATATATATATATATATATATATATATATATATATATATATATATACATATTGTGTGTGTGTGTGTGTGTTGTGTGTGTAAGAAAGTAGACAAACACGGGATTTATGGTTTGGATGTTTATTGTCGATGCAACGTTTCGGCCATTTAGACCATCTTCATTGAAGCTAGAACTGGTCTTTTGGTCCTGATGATGGTCTAAATGGCCGAAATGTTGCATCTTCGACAATAATCCAGTTGTTTGTACTTTTTCCACATATTGTCGGATTAACCTCCTCATATATATATATATATATATATATATATATATATATATAGAAAGGAAGACAATGTTTTCATTTCTAATGAAGCTGCCCTCATAGTGAAACATGTTAACTTAGTTTTTTTATAGTGTCTTCCTTTTCTGATTCAAAACCTTATATATGGTACACAACACTTTTCTATGTTATTTTCTCCAAAATGTGCCTATCAATATTATAGATTCTTCCCATGACATAATGTAAATATAGATTTGTTATGACAATAAGCCAAACAAAGAAAATAATCTCCCTTGGCATTCAACTTCTTGATGAAGCTGTGCCATCATATTTTCTTTAATGTCATCTATGTCCTCAAATCTCTTACCCTTAAGATAAATTTTTTGCTTTATGTATGTGTGGCGGATTGATACTGGCCCCCACACCAAATCAATGCATGAGTAGCACAGATTGAGTAATTTGATCTGTGTGGTAAAGTGGGGAGCTGATGGTAAGTGTAGTGCTCCAACTCAGCAAAAAACAATCTCCCTGGTCTAGCACTAGCGAAAAATGCATAGGTTCTCTTGCTGTCCAGCTACCAACAATAGGCCACTCAGCCAAATTTTACACACACACACACATATACAGGGTGCAGCATAAGTAACGCCTTTTTTAAAAAAAATTTTTTAAATTTGATTTGATTTCATTTGTATTGAACATTATTAAACCAAATAAGCATTATATCAATTTTGTTAATATATTATATTAATCCATTAACCTGTGGCAATACATTCATGTTCAAAAAATAAAGGATAATCAAAAAGGCTTTAATTTTGTTCCACTTAAACAAAGGGCATTACTTATGCCGCACCATATATATATATATATATATATATATATATATATATATATATACTGTCTGTAACGAAACTATATTCCTACTCAAGTCACAATAGTTATTGACATCACATTCTCCATATTGTATTTTTATCTAAACTCAATTATTAATAAAATTGTCTTACATTATTAATACTGTTAACTATGTCTATACTAACAACATGCAATTATATTTATATATACAACAAAAGCGCTTTACAATGTGAACGGGAAGGCTATTTGCATATTAATATTAAAAAATCGAATTTAATAAATATGTGCTTAGTATTATGATTTCTAACTGTTTGGTTTTATATTAATGAATATAAGCAAAATCTCTTCAATGAATCATCAATGAAATCCATTAACAAGATAAAATAACTGTCATTTTATTCTTTACTTCCTCTTATAACTAGATACTTAAATTAGAAAAAATAACAATGAAAGACGAGAGTGATGGAAGAGTAAGTTTCAGTTGTTCCATTTGTTATTATACTCCCTCTGTTTCAAATCTTTTATTATACCCCCTCTGTTTTAAATCTTTTTATCTGTATTCTTATTTAGTTTCATTAGCCTTTCTAATTTAATACAATATTTTATTACATTAAAACTTAAATACTTGCACCCGGAGGGTGCATATATTTGCTAGTATATTATATATATATATATATATATATATATATATATATATATATATATATATATAATATGGCATGTAGCTAACCCTTGCTTTGTTTACAAAAAAGTTTGAGGACTCTAGTGAATTCATTTCCTCTTAGAAATGTAGCAATTAAATATTCTCCTATATTTGACAGCTGCCTCTGGCAGCACAGGTAAGAGGCTTGGCGAACGAAAGTTCATTCGGGTCTCAAACCCGGCCAGGGGTAGCTGTTAAGGTATAACCGCACTGATGAGAGGTGATACCTTGAAACACGGGTCTGTGGATCACTTATTTATTATATATATATATATATATATATATATATATATATATATTACTTTTTTGACCACACCTCAAATAATCTGGAGGAAGAAGCATATACAGATAACAGATAAGTGCATTATGTATAAGTCAGAGCATAGTTTGTGGCCATGAAATTATTAATTTGGGGAATTAAGTTTTGAAAAGGTTTCTCACAGTTCTCCCTATGCTTAAATTTCCGCATCACAAAATTATTACTTATGTATTTTTGGCCTTAAAATATTAAAAAAATAATAAAATGGCTCTTCAAAATTTGACCTATGCAGGAGTGCATAGGGTAAGTAAAAATATTCTCCTTCTCTCTCTCTCTCACACACACACACATTTCTTCTTCCTTCGGCTAAAAATGTGGAATATCTCAGTGGAAATGTGATGGACTAAAATAACCACTTGAATGTATAAATTTTTAGAGCACAACCTTTTCACTATCTTTGCATATGCTTTTAAAAGCTTCTCCAACTGCCAAGTCATGTTGTTTGCCAAACAATTTATTCCATGTACAACTCTGATCAATTTGGATTATTAATGGAAAATGCCATGATAAACAGTATTTCTGACATTAAAAGAAAAAAGTAAAATGAAATAAAACAAAGATTATTTTTAATTTTCTTTCTTTCTTTTAATATTTTATTTTTGTCTTCCTTCAATTTTTAAATGACCACCATCTTTCTTTCAGACATTTTTTTCTTCATTATAATTTTTTTTATTGTTTTTTTTTTCTTCCCCACCATCAATATTCTGTTCCAGTTTTCTTTCAATTTTTAAATGTTCACCAATTTTCTTTCATTTTTTCTTCTTCCTAATTCTTTTGTCTTTTTCTATCTTATTTTCCCCCATTTTCAATATCCTACTCCAGTCTTTTTTAAATGACCACCATATTTCTTTCATCCATTTGGGTTTTTTTTCCATTTTTTGTTCCTAATTTTTTTTTTCCCTTTTCTTCCTTAGTTTTTTATGTTTTTTATGTTGTTGTTTTTTTGTAAATTCATTCCCTTTCCCCCTTTCAATATTTCATTCCAGTATTCCTTCCTTCAATTTATATTTTATTTTTTTGATATTTTTCAATTTTTAAATGTCCACCATATTTCTTTGGTCCATTTGTTTCTTTCCATTTTTTTTTTCCTAATTGTGTTTTGTTTTTTGTTTTTTGTTTTTTTTTTTTTTTTTTTTTGGGGGGGGGTATTAATTCCCTTTTCCCTTTGAATATTTCTTTCCCTTTTTCTTCCTAAGTTTTTTGTGGTATCTTTTTTTTTTTGTAAATTTATTCCCTTCCCCCATTTTATATTTCATCCCAGTTTTCCTTCTTTCAATTTATATTTTATTCTTTTATTTCTTTTCCTTTTTCTTCCTCCTAATTCTACAAGCTGTTTTTTTCTCCAAATATTTAGTTTGCATGAAACACCTTTTAACATATATTTAATCGTGAAAATTAAAGAAGAAACACTTATGTTTATGATTTAGTTCCTTTCAGGAGATTTTTTTTTTCCCAAGCAAAATGTGCGTGTACAGAATGGAAAGATGCATACAGCTCTTCTGTTTCATCACTTTTTAAAAATTCTTTCTTTTTTAATATAACAAAGCTGTTCAGATGAGAGGGAAAAACTATCTGGCAAAACAAGAAATCAACCAAACAGCTCCTAATAATTATCATATTCTATTCATAATCAGAAAATGAAAATAAATAAATAAATAAAAATGAAAAAAAAAAAAAAAAAAAAAAATGGGTGTCAGAATAACAAAAGCCATAAATGATAAATGTGAAAATTATAATGAAAACGCAAGAGGAGAAACAAAACAAAAAAAAATCAATGGCTGAAAAAGTTTGGAAAAATAGATTAAATAAAAATTTTCAAAATCTAAAAGAAAAAAAAGAGAATTACCACATGATCGAGAAACGAACATTTAAGAGGAAAAAAACAAATTAGAAAAAGGGGAAAAGAATAAGTTATGAAGTGCATTCAGAAAATATTAACGGTTAATAATGAAGATGTTATTTTTTAATACACACTATACTTTACGAAAGAAGGGAATCATTAAGGGGCGTTGGGTTTTTTTTTTAAGCGCAGGGGGGGGGGGGCGCTCCTTACACAAATTTGCATCACAACAATAAGTTGTTTTTTGCCTTCGATAAACAGGATTTATTGATCAGACAAAAAATACAGAAAAAAAAAAAGAAAAAAAAGAGTTTTATGTGCAAGTTGGGGGATATTTACCCAACTCCTCCCCAACACAGAGGATGTGACACAAGGTCAATTCAATCATAGAAGGAACCCTTAGAAAGACTAGTTGCCTTACCAAGGTTTAAAAAAAATTAAAGTTCAAAGTAAACGTAGAAAGAAGTGAAAAACTAGATAATACTAGGACCTTGCTAGAGAGATGAAAGATTTATGGAATAAGGTGATAGTGATACCAATCATAGATGGAGTTCTCAGAAATCCAAGGAAGAATTAAAACTATAAAGACCATAGTTCTACTGAGATCTGCTAGAATACTTAGAAGTGTTCTGGAAAGGTGAGGACATTTGGACTTCTTTGAACACTACTGAAGTGACCAGTGATGCTCATAACTTTTTTATTTAGTGCATCCTGGGACACACATATTTGTTTTGAATGAGTCCCCGGGAAAATTTATGGGTCCCAACTAAAGCCTTCTAACTTCTACCTTGTAACCTATCCTGTGTAATTCCTTACTAAGAAACTATTGAAATACAGTTAGCTTGAAATGGTGAGGGAAGAAAAAAGAAAAACACTGGGATGCATGGATAAGATTTTACTGTGTCCTTTTAGATTTATGTGACGCAGGATACGTACCTATCAGCATCTCTGGGTAACTATTGATGAGAAAACTATCAAAGAGTAAAATGATATGTATTTATACAACCTTTCCATTACAGGCAGGATGCAAGACGAGGTTAATTTTTAAGCAGATATGGTTTGGTTTGTTTTGTTTTACGACATATCAACCTCAGTGGGTCATTTAATGCCGATAAAGTTTTGAAATAAATCAATTCTTAATGGATAATACAATTTTTTTATGAATATATTTTTCTATTTAACCCATAGATGGGACCCTAACTGGTACTACCATTCCGGGTCAGAGCGGACCAGGGAGCAATGGTGATGAAGGGGTACTCCACATTCCCCAAACCTCCAAAATTGGAACCTCACCATCAGATAGAGTTTAACGTCATTCCCAGGACATGTAGACCCGCAGCCACCGCCTTCTAGCACCCATATGATAAAAAGGGATTGGGGCTTGCCATAAGGGCAATAGGGTTGGGGCAATCATATAGGTGCTAGGGCTTGACATAACCAGCCGATTGATCGAAGGGGGCCTCTCCGACCGTCTAGCCCAAGATAGGGCCAAAGTGGAGTATTGCATGTCATGAACTGCTCATCCACCTGGGCTCTATCCTTAAGCATCACGGGTCGCCACCCACGGCAAACAGGTGGCCTGATTGGGGGAGTCTTACCCCTCTGCAGAGGTGCAGTCGGTGCATTCTAATGCCCCAGCCGACAGAGCGGGTTTTTAAGCAGAGTAAAGCTGGTTTGAATTCTGAATTTTCTTTCTCCTAAACTGGTTGCCATACCAAAGCTAGAGCACCTAAATTATGACTACTCCAGGCAGAAATTATCAAATTAGTACACTTAAAGGATGTTCACTCGGGTTTTTTTTATTTTTTTAATTTTGCAGTAAATAAACTAATAACAGATAAGATGCAAAACATTTTTTCTTTAATAGCTGAATAGTCTGGCTTCATAAAATATCTATATATTAATACTCATGTTCCTTAATTGTATAACCATTATCATCTTGCAACACTCTCTGGTTAAAAATGAAGCCGTCCAAATCATACAAGATGAAATGCCAAAATGTAAATCCTGATTATCTGATGTTGCTTATCCACTGAATTCTTATTTCTAATGAGTGCTGTCACCTCAGCTAAATAATGGACTATTCTGTTTTCAGTAAGAAGAAAAAGGTCATGCTAGACAGAAAATATAATAAGAAAGAAAGAAAGAAAGAGTAGGAGAAAGATAGAGAGGGGGGGGTAAATGTGTGGAAGTGATAATGTTAATCTGCTTCAATTGAACATAATGAAAAAAGGAAAAGAAGGAAAGAGAGAGAGAGAGAGAGAGAGAGAGAGAGTTAAATCTTTTCTCAATCGGTAGAGTGTCCGACTAGGAACCACAAGGTTTCTGGTTCGTTACTGGCTCTCACCAACTCAGCACAGGTATATGTGTGGTAAAGTAAGGAGCTGATGGTAGGAGTGACACTCCACCTCAGACGCAAAAATAATCTCCTTGGTCTAGCGCTAGTGAAAATGGGATAGACACCCTCACTGTCTGGCTGATACCAACATTAGGCCACCCCGACGACTTACATATTGAAGCAATAGCTCTTAAGTAAACATATCAAACATTGAAATAATTAAATTATCATACTGTGATATATCCACAGGTCCTGCTAGTGAAAATGGGATAGACACCCTCACTGTCTGGCTGATACCAACATTAGGCCAACCCGACAACTTACATATTGAAGCAATAGCTCTTAAGTAAACATATCAAACATTGAAATAATTAAATTATCATACTGTGATATATCCACAGGTCCTGCTAGTTATATTTAATTTAGATAATTTAATCTAGTTTGTTTAAGGTATATTTTATGAAGCCCAGCTTTCAAAGTGAAAAACTCGACAACTAGGAAAGGCAAACATTTAACAGACATAATACAGAAAAGAAAAAGTATTAACTTAAAACTCATTCAATACATAGCACAAGGCTAAAATAATATAGACAGCACAAGATATAGATATCATATTTAGATCAAATCTTTTTGGATCTATATACAAAACAGGTCAATACGTGATGTATACAAAGTAAAATATAGGTAGGAAGCATTTACCTGGAAAACCAGATTTACAGTATTAAAAGCAAGCAAAAATTTAACTTGCTTTTTTTTTCTTTTTTTTTTTCTTTTCTTTTTTTTTTTCTTAAGTATTGAACTAAGAAATTGGAGAGGGGGGACCTTGCACTAAATGCACAAGCTTAAATAAATGAAATTTATCTACATTTCTTATATACAGATACACAAATATTGGATAGGATATTATTGATTATATATATATATATATATATATATATATATATATATATTTGTTGTTGTTCTTTTTATATTTGAATATGGAATACATTAGTTTATTCCCAGGTAGAAAATTTATAGGAAAAAAGAAAAAAAAAATCTTTTTTTTTTTTTTTTTTTTTTTTTTTCCATTTTTGAATTTATTCACTTAACAAGAAATACGCAGAATTGCCCAGGATAAAAGTAATATCCTAAAGTACTTTAAAAAATCTAATCACCAATAACTTTGGAAGATTTTATTCTTGTGCAGGCATGCTTTTTTTTTTGGGGGGGGGGGGCACATATAGAACTAACACTTTAAATTTGCACTTATAAAACTTACTTAAGTAAAGTCTGCAAAATGGCCTATTGTCAGTATCAGCTGAATAGTGAAGGATTCTATCCCCTTTTTGCTAACACTAGAACAGGGAGATTATTTTTGCTGAGGTGGAGCACCACACCTACCACACAGATCCTATTACCAAGCTGTGCTACTCATGCACTGAGTTGGTGAGGACCGGTGTCGAATACAGAACCTTGCGATTCCTAGTGAGATGCTCTACCAACTGAAATCCAAATTTCATATGCATATATATGCATTAATGCAACCCCTCCATTACGATGTGACACAAGGTCAATTTTTAATTGGAGTACTGCTGGTTTTAAATCAGTTTCCTGTTGCTGCCATAATTGCTCAGGAACTATGATAAATTTGACACAAAAGAATTTTTTTTTTTTAAATTTATTCACTGAAGAAATGCACAGAATTGCCCAGGATAAAAGTAATATGTTAAAGTACTTAAAAAAGATTTAAATTTAATCTACAATAATGTTGGAAGATTTTATTCCTAGGCATGCACACTTTTTTCTTTTTCATTTTGGAAGACATTGAATTAACATTTTGAAATTGCACTTCTAAAACTTAACTACAGGTGATCCAAAAGTCTTGTCACCCCTACATATGGTTTTAACTTTCATCATTTATTTTTTTTTTTTTTTTTTTTTAATATAATCAGGGCTGTGGAGTCAGAAACACAAAACCTTCAAATCTAATTCCAATTCTTCTCCTTTTGGTACCTTTGACTCCTCTTTATATATAAGTCGTCGTCGGGGGCAGCCTAATGTCAGTATCAGCCAGACAGCGAGGGAGTATATCCCCTTTTCACTAGTGCTAGACCAAGGAGATTGTTTCAGTGTCTGAGGTGGAGCGCCACACCTACCATCAGCTCCTTACTTTACTGCACAGATTCCCGTGCTATTCATACGCTGAGTTGGCGAGGGCCGGTATTGAACACGAAACCTTGTGGTTCCTAGCCGAACGCTCTACCGACTGAGCTATACCGGCCCTTTATATATAATTAATTCATAATGAATATAAATGGAAAACCGTTTTTTTTTTTTTTTTAATCTATTTATAAGTAGTGTGCTCTGTTTAAATTTAGGGACTAAACTAGGGCCATATAAAGTGTGAAGTGCATGGTATAATGTTTAGTGTCATAGTAAATGGACTTGTCAACCAGAGTTCAAATCCTCGACAAGGCTGTTTACATTTCCCATAGCACTAATACCTTTAGGAAAGGTATGCATCAATTTACTCTCCCTCCAGTTATGCATAAATAGTAGGGCAGACTGCCAAATTCAAACCTGTTAAACTCCATTTAAAAAATTGACCCGGATTTGGAGTCAGTATAGTTTTAGTAACTGGACACTAATGACCACTTAATTGCTTCTGACTCTACAGCTCTAAATATGAGGAGTTATCTAATTATTTTACCGCTAAGAAAAAAAAAATTAAAATTAGATTATTTTCTAGATTTTCTTGATTATTTTATGTAATTAATTTAATTTACCTCAAAAAAAAAAAAAAAAAAAAAAAAGGGGGTGACAAGACTTTCAAACCATCCTGCATAATAATTCAAGTAAAATTCAAACATGTATTCACCCAACCCTTTCACCACAGGGTCAATTTTTAAGTGGAGTACAGCTGGTTTGAATTCAGAGTTTTCTGTCTCTGCCACAATTGGTTAGAAAGGTAACTATGATAAATTTGACAAGACTCTAGCCCAGAGTTTTTCAACTTTTTTCATCTCACGGCACAGTGAGCTGGGCAATAAATTGATCGAGGTACACCATCAGTATATTTAACATATAATTATTTTACCATTTTATTTTTAAAAGAAAAGGCATAGTGAAAATGTGCTACAAGTGTATCATAATTAAATAAAAAAATATTAAATTAAAACAAAAATATAAAAGTAATAGAATAAAAATATAAGAGGATGATCAGCCGTCTTCAACACTCATGGCATACCCACGGAAGCTTCATGGCACACCAGTTGAAAAACTCTGCTCTAGCCAGATGTCAGAACCCCCCCCCCCCAAAGCCCTATCACCTTTTTATTAACAAATAACAATGACTTAATCGGCACTTCCATTTTCTTAAAACTCAAGAACCAAATTACAATAGTCTCTTTGACTGGTTGAAATAACAAGGCTAAAAAAAACAGTCTGCCCCACTATTTACCCATAATTGGGTAAAGAAGAGATGGGTTCATGCCTTTCCCAGGGGTATTAGCATGAAGTGAAGTACAAATGAGATTTGAACTCAACTTTTAGAGTACATTTCTTATGATAATAAAATTTAAACTTAAATCAAAATGTCTAACTCATCAAATCTAATGTAATTTAGGCAGCAAGTCATTTATTATTGTTCATTAAGTTTTAGCAATTCAGGAATTATTTATGCTAGTTTTATGGCACTGCATCCAGTTTATGTCAAAAACCGGATTACACAATGGCTTTTGGAACAAATTAAAGACACACACACACACACATATATATATATATATATATATATATATATATATACATAATCATACCCTGCCCTAAGTTAGGGTAATGAGGACTGTAGAATAAACATCATACTCACTGTAGGAGAATTCTAATTACCATAGAATTGGCAGACAAGGCAACAAGGAAGCCGTAACCCAATACAGATCTTACTTTGTTGCAAACCTACTGCAAAATGACAGGTTATTTATAAAACACCATAACACCACAGAAACCAAGCAACCAATCAGAACTCAGGGAATGGAATCACTCAAATGCATGAATGGAGTATTCCTGAATTCCATAAGTACCAGCTGTTTTGGGCACTAGTTCAGTTGTGCTTAGCTAGTTGCTGTTGTCTAAACCAACAGTATACTGACTGACTTCAACAGAGGACATGGAATCAATGGTATTTGGTTACTGACAGTTTCTCGTCTATGTGATTTTAATCACATAGGAACATTTTGGCTGTATCAAGAGACACTTAAGCCAGAAGATAAACAGCCAAAATATCATGAAAATGACAAAGAACATAGTCAGGTAAATTAATCCAAACAAACCACATATAATAATTAAAAAAAACATTGTGTCTAAAAAAAATTAAATCTAAAAATCTCATGCCAGATTTACAAACTAATTGGAACAGATTAAAAAAAAATATTTAACAAGTCCAAACTTTTTCTATTCAGATAATTGACTCTTCTTTTGTGAATGATATTGTCAATACAATGCTTCAAATGACCCATTTTATAGCAGACTTATATTAGCAGTTGGACTGTTTGAAAAGAAAGAGGAGCTCTCTTTTTTTAATTTTTTTTTTCTTTTTTGGCAGTCTAAAGTAAAGTAAGTAAATTTGGCGGAGTAGCCTATTGTCAGTATCAGCCAGACAGTGAAGGAGTCTATCCTTTTTACTAGCACTAGACTAGGGAGATTATTCAGCTGAAGTGGTGCGCCACTCCTTCCATCAGCTCCTCACTTTACCACACAGATCAGATTACCCAATCTGTGCTACTCATATGCTGAGTTGGCAGGGATTGGTATCAAACCTGGAACCTTGCGATTCCTAGGCAAGTGCTCTACTGACTAAGCTCTACCAACTGAGCTAAACCGTTCCTAATCTCGTTTGCATTTGCTCTCTACCTAAAGTAAAATAATAATAAAAATCATCTCAACAACAATGCTTCTTTAAGGAAAAACAGAAAAAAAAAGAGTGAAAGAGAGTTAAATCAAGTTTATTAAACTTTTTACATATTAAACTATTTAGCAATAGCTCTTAAGTAAATATATAAAACGTTGTAATAATCAAACTATCATACTGTGGTATATACACTGGCCCACTAGTGAAAATTGATAATCTTTCAATGTAAATCCTATTTTCAATAGCAATTCATTCACCTTTCTTTCAGCTTTGAATATGTATGTTATATAGCTGTACACGTAGAGATAAAACTAACATCAAAATATCATTGTATTCTATCTGCAAATAATGGAAGACGCAGTAACATTAAGTAAATATGGGGTGATGGAAATACTCAACGCAGTTAAATAAATGGACTAAAAACCTGTTCACAGTAAATAAAATAAAAAAAACAAATCAACCTCACGAAAATGCCAGTAGGCAAAGTTAAACTTGTAAGAATTCTGTCTGCGGTTTCACAAGTGATTTTTTTTTTTTTTTTTGGTGGGGACACGTTCCTGACTCAACTAAATTTAAAACATGCCATCAACAACAGTTGTTCACCAGTTTAACTGATGCAGAAGTTTTGTCTATTTTGACAACAAAAGTTCAAATTATCTCAACATTTCAATTGAGGGAGAAATTTATCTTTAAAAAAATCCAAGTGTAACATTGCTGAAAAGAAAGAATTTTAAGACATCCCATTTTAATCGAAAAGAGTCCATTTTGGAAAAGCAGGTTTTGGTCTTAAAAATGGTTACCAATTGTCTAAACATAGGTTTGCCACTGAGAGTTCAAGTTGAAAAGACAGTCCGTGGAGTAGAAACACACTAATTCCCTGGTTGGTTGGGTTTTATGGCATGTCAACCCATTGGGTTATTTTATGCCTGAGATGATTTTGTTTTATTCTTTCTTAATGGGTACTAATTTTTTTTAAACTCATTTTTTCTATTTAATTATAGATAGAACCCTAACAGGTACTATCACTCTGGGCAGAGTTGATCTGAGAGTAATGGCAAAGAAGGAATACTCCACACTCCCTAGAGCTCCAGAATTGAAATTTCACCATTAGATGCAGTTTAAAATCATACCCAGAATATTAGTTAATTAATATTCAGGACTATTTTTATCAACTTCTTCATTACACTTTCTAATTCAATCAATATTTTTATTACATAAAGTGGATTAAATTTTGCAATTGGAATCCATTTTTAACATTTTTATTGTATCACTGATTAATGAAATTAATATAATTTATTTACTAATCTTGGCACAAATCTAAAATCTTTACAACAATGGAGAGAAATATAACAATATTTCAACTATAAAATAAAACGGATAAAAACCTCACAAAATGAGGGAAACTCAGTCAAGTGTTTTACCCTGTTTATTTTATAGTTAAAATATTGTGTGAGGTGTGTGTGTGTGTGTGTGTGTGTATATATATATATATATAGTAAAATTAGAGGTAGAAAACCTACTTAAGTTTCAGACAAGGATCATCAGGTCTACCTGCAATTAATTAATTGAAGTAACAATACAGAAATTGGGATGCTGACGATTGAAAAAAAAAAAAAAAACAGGCCTGCAGAAAAAAGGAATGCTTACATACAACACTGCTAGGCATTTATATATATATATATATATATATATATATATATATATATATATATATATTAGTTAAATAAAATCACCAGGTTAGTTTGTGTTAGCATTATTGTAAAGTGAGCCTTTTTAACAAAAGAATGTTAAAGTTGGTTTGGCCCAAGTTGAAAGCTCAATATTCAATGATTTTGTACAGAGCAATATATTTAGTAAATAAAAAGGCTTAAAAATTGGTCATATTAACAGTTATAGATCTATTTCTACCCATATGTATATACATCTGAGTTTCATCAGACAATTAAATTTTGTTGAAATGGTACAGAATTTATGGGACATTTTATATATTTTGGGGGGATTTCTAAATAAATACTGGTTTCAGTTTTTATCACAGTTGGGGGGGGGGTATATCCAGGAGCCAGTTAGGTAAGAGGTATCCTTTACGGGTGGGTTAGTTTGATGTCCATTTTATTATAATCTCATTTAGAGAATGGGTAACTCTGCCCCAGTCTTTTGTTTTTTTTTTGTATCAGCATCCAATGTCAGTTAACCATTTCTTTTTTGATGCCTTGAGTCTATTTCCTCAAAACCCCAAAATTCTTCACATTAAATTTCTCAAATGTCCCACAATTATAATGCAATGAAAGACAGAGAATCAAACTAAATTAAACATAAATGTAATTGAAGTATAAGGTAGAGTTAATAATGAAACAAAGTGAGAATTGGTATTCAATATAAGAGATGAAAGATTTCATACATATACATGTCTAAACACACACACATATCTATATAAACATACAAAAATCATTTAATAACTTAAATTAAGTTCCCTAAGTATAGAGACAAGGACAAACTGTTAAATCAAAGAAATGAATTTGTATTCAAATGTCGCCAC
This sequence comes from Doryteuthis pealeii, assembly GCA_023376005.1. NCBI lineage: Eukaryota > Metazoa > Mollusca > Cephalopoda > Myopsida > Loliginidae > Doryteuthis > Doryteuthis pealeii. The sequence continues at coordinate 20,938,922 of CM042149.1, forward strand.
AAGAAAAGATTCAAAATATCTTTAAAAAGCCCCTTACAATAGACAACCATGAGAAAGAACTTTCTTCTCCTAATAGCAAAGTACTCAATACATACACAGAGCCAGTTTAGAGAACAGAATTAGTAGCAAAAGTTAACTACCCAGGTTTCATCAAGAAAAGGATCTTCAGAGAAAGAGAGAAACAATTTTAAAATATTTACAAACAACAATAATAATAACAATAATCTTCTTTATAGAATGAAATGTTAAAAATGTTAAATGTTTCATAAATGCTTAATTTTATGCTGAATAACTTAATCCATCTTGAAATGAATTCTACTTAAGGTTGAAACAAGTCAGCATTAATAACATTTAAACTTATTTTACTTATCAACATTAATTGTCATTTTTTTTTTCATTTACATACTCACTCACACACACACACATATATACATATATATATATATATATATATGAATAAAAGGCACTCATCAGTGTCCATAATAAGTGACCGCTATCAACACAGGTCAAGAGTTTAACTTATAGCTTTGAACCATTTTAGTACTTAGTTTTCACAACTATTAACATAATTATTCTCTCTTCATGCCTGCTTGCTCCTTGACTAGAAACATATGTTGCCAAAACGCTAACTCCTTAATGTTTATGGAGAAAAAAAAAAACAACCTTATCCCACAGTCTTTACCTACTCTCTCTCTCACACACACACACACACACATATGTAGTGTATTTTGGCAGCAAGTTATTATTTAGGCAGGTATTGTTAAAGACTACAGAATATTTCTTCTTTATGATCTTCAGTTGTAAACTTACAAGTCTTCTTAGTAGTTTTTCATAGATCAGGATCCAGATGGTAAAAAAAATGTCCCATATTTTTTACCCAAGTGATTTCAACTATTTCACTGGTTGTTCTCATGGGATTGTTGATTTATTTGGTTTCATTCATTTGGAGTTATTCATTTATTTACTGTTTATTAAATTCTTGAGGTGATTTTTATCAAAAACAAACTAACATAAATAAAATAGCATTCAACAACAGCAATAATATACTAAAGATTTTTAATAATTCACACACTAACCTTAGCTACCACAAAAAAAAAAAAAAAAAGAAAAAAGAAAGGAGAAAAAAAAGAAAAGAATCTCCTAATCGAATAATAAATAAATAAATAAATCCAAACAATCAGATAACCTGATCTCTGACCATATTAGAGCTGAAGATTTGAGTTTATCATGGACATTAAAAACTAACCCTTTCATCCCCATTGAGAAATCCTTCTCTTTCTATTTTATTATCTATTAAAATCTGCCAACCTTCCTTACTACATATGCCTACGCACACCTGTATGCTCATCCCCACATACATACATATATATATATATATAAGTAAAAAGTAAGTCGTCGGGGCAGCCTAATGTCGGTATCAGCCAATCAGTGAGGGAGTCTATCCCCTTTACTTTAGCGCTAGACCAAGGAGATTGTTTTTTGACATCTGAGGTGGAGTGCCACACCTACCATCAGCTTCTTACTTTACCGCACAGATCCCTGTGCTACTCATACGCTGAGTTGGCGAGGACCGGAATCGAACTAGAAACCATGTGGTTTCTAGCCGAATGCTATGCCTACACACACACACATACATACATACATACATACACGCACAGTCATATAGATATGCTCACACCTACATGCATATGCATTATTGCATCTAAATATGTGCACCCAGGAACAGAAAAGCTTATGGTGTCACAATCATGAAATAACAATGGCTTGTCTTCTCCACTCCCACCACCCCCAAATTGGAATTTTCCATCCTTTTATGAAATTTACTTTTACAGTTTTGGTAGATAGAATTTTATTAACAGCTTCAAAATGTCTTTTTGCAGCCTCAACAAGGACCTCCAGCACCTGATTATGTCTCCACATTTTCAGAAAACATTTGCAACTAGTGAGGAGATGTGCCTAAGGCTTGCAGTCTTCCCACATACACTGCACACATACTGCACACACACACACACACACACACACAGCATCTTGAAAGTAAAGGAGATATACATCTTTATACGTGAACTAGAAAGACAGCAAACTAGTGCATTTTTTGCAAAATCTTCTCAAGTCACCAGACCACCCCACCCACCTCGACTCTCTCACTTTTCTTGGCCTTCCTTAAACAAAGAAGCCCACCCCTGGCAACTTTTAAAGAATAACCTAACCTTATATGGCTTAGCAAACTGCAAATCAATGGTGTCAACACTGACAAAGGACACAACACAAAAGCAGACTTTTTTTTTCTCTTCGTCTTCCTCAGCAAACAACCAATGTAACCGTTTTTACAAAAACACTATTCTTTCTTTGTACATTTATCTGAGAACTATATTTAACTCTACAATTAAAAGGTTTTTTTTTTCCTCAACCCCTGTCTGCAGGTCTTAGAATACGCTGACTGTATCCTCTACAGAGGAGTAAAAACACCACCACCAAAAACACCAAAGCCGTGTCCTGCATTTGATACTAAACAGCATCTGAGTGATGGTTGTATGAATTATTAGTTTATATTATTTATATTCTTTGGACTGTTGTCCTCATCTTTATTGTTGTATATGTATTTACCAACCCCTCCATTTGGGTAGGATGTGACACATGATAAATTTCTTAAGCAGAGTTTAACAGGTTTGAATTCAGAGTTTTTCTTCTCCTAGGCTGGTTGCCTCACCCAGGTTAAAGAGCCCAGTTTGTCCTACTATTTACTCATAGCAGGAGGGAGAGTATGTGGATGCATATGTTTCCCAAGTGTATTAGTGCTATGTGAAATGAAAACAGCCATATCCAGGATTTGAATTCGGTCAACAAGTACCTTTACTACGACTAACCCTTATACCATGCATCTTTATTGTTGTATACCACCACCAGTTCTACAAGGACAGTTTTGGCATAAAATAATCTAAAATTTGATATGCCATTAAACAAAGAAACCTACCACAAACATAACCTCAAGACATAAAATAACTCCTATCAGGTTGACATGCCATTAAAATCAATCAATTTGGTCTGTCTGTTAAAAAGTGGCTAAAATGTTGTAATATCAACGATTTCCACTAGAGTGTTGGATTTAACAAAACAAAGAAAGTCACCTGTTGGAATGAATGTGGATGCTTCTGTGTCAAGAGAGAATTGGAATTCAGAATCAGACAAATTTGAAGAATTAACAGGTAATCCTGAAACACAACCAGAAATGATATTCACAGTGTCAGGACAGAAAAGAAAAAAGAAAAATGACTGCCTACAATTGTAATAGGTTTTCCTAAAAATGAAAAACTAACATGGATGACATTTTATCTTTCTTGAGAGAAATGAGAATATATTGAAAATTATGAAAGATAAAAAAAATACATCTATGAAGTACATCTACAAAAATCACACCAGTAAACGAAACTTGAGTACCAACTTTTATAACAGTTTTTGGCATTAAATAACACAGAGTTATTAAACCATTAAAAAGAACCAAACTATTGAAGTCAGTTAGCTACTGTTGGTTTGAATAACAGCAGCTAAGTACCACTCAAGCAGTGTCCAAGACAGTTGGTATAAATAGGACTCAAGAATGATCCATCCATGAATCTGGGTGACTTGGGTGATTCCATTCCTTGAGTTCTGATTGGCTGCTTGATTTGAATGACATTGTGGAGTCTTATATAGACTGTCATTTTGCAGTGGACCTTGAGGCTTTCGGGATTGTATTCAGTTACAACCGTTTGCTGCCTTGTCTTCCCAGTTTGACAGTAATTGGACTTTAATTATTCTTCACAAACCAAATTAACTTAATGAAAATTATTTATGCCATTTCGAAGATATTAACAACTTGAAACAGAATCTTTTATCAAAATGACTTGTTTCTGCATTAAAAGGGTTGATATGCCGTAAAACAAACAAACCAATGATTATGTAAAAGTAAGCCATAGAGATTTATAATACTGTCAGTGTGTGTGTTTTAACCAAGCCAACTCGTTGTACATGGGTTTGCATTGTGTGTGGGAGGGATTGTTCAGTTGATCCCTTGCTCCACTCCCCACATATCAACCTGAAGTTAATTTGTACCAATTTGAAGATATTAAGAACTCAAAACATAGAAACTTTTAAGCATTAAATGACCTGAAAAGGGTTGATATGCCATAAAACAAATAAACCAAACTTAAGCATGAGAGTGGATCATATTTTTCAAAATTTCAAGGAAATAAATAATTTTTAAAAAATAAAAAAAAAACAGCCATCCAAATGGTGAAATTTTAGACCAGTCATATTAAGTATTAAGTGTTAAAGTTTTCTGTTACTGCTGAAAGCTTTTTGACAATGAAACACTAAGTGCACACGCAACTTACAATCTTAATAACTGGCCAAACATTCATAAAAAAACTAGTTGACCTTTCATTCTTTCTACTTTTTCATTCATTCATTCATTCATATATCTTCAGTTTTCATTCTTTGTTTTGTCTCTTTTCTCCCCTTCTTTGCTTTCTTTCCTTTTTTTATTCTAAATGTTGAAACAGGCTGTTATGTCCATTAGAACCGAAATTAACCAGAATTTAAACTTAGCCAAAATTCTAAAAGACTTTGCAGAGAAAAAAAGGTTTTGAAAAGTTTTTTTTTTTTAAATTTCATAATAAAAATAATATTAACTGAATTATTATTTATAATTTATTAATGTTAAAAGATTTTTTTTAAATCCCCAAAATTTAAAAAATGTATTTTGTCCATTAACACACATGCACTTGTTAAACACACTAACTGAGCTAAAATGACCTTTCTAATATTCTTCATAGAATCATAAGTAAAGTCAGCGAGGGAGTCTATCCCCTTTTCAATAGCGCTAGACCAAGGAGATTGTTTTAGCATCTGAGGTGGAGCGCCACACCTACCATCAGCTCCTTACTTTACCGCACAGATCCTTGTGCTACTCATACGCTGAGTTGGCGAGGACCGGTATCGAACTAAGAACCTTGTGGTTTCTAGCCGAACACTCTACCGACTGAGCTAACCCGGCCCATTTCATAGAATCATAGAAGAATTAATATCCAATAATCTAACAAATAAAGAGAGAAAGGCTAACAGATTATAATTCATTTTTTTCCCTAAGATTAAGTTAAAGTAAATGTTTGTTTGTTTTTGTTTTGTTTTATGGCATATCAACCACAGTGGGTCATTTAATGCTGGCAAAATTTTTGAAAAATTCGTAGCAATAGTTTTGAAGAAAATGTTTTAAACTCAATTTTATTCTATTTTTTGTAAACAAATTCTCTATTTAACACATAGATGGGACCCTAACAGGTATTACCACTCTGGGTCAGAGTGGACCTGAGAGCAATGGTGATGAATGGGTGCTCCACATTCCCCAGACCTCCAGAACTGGAACCTCAGCATCAGTTAGAGTTTAACATCATACCCAGGATATGAAGACCCTCAGTCAGTCTTCAAGCACCCATATGATAAAAAGGTTTGGGGCTTGCCATAAGGGCAATAGGGTTAGGACAGTTATGGCAATGTACTGACCCTTCTCTGTATTATGATAGAAACTGAGACCCTCCCAAGTGACTTTCAGTTCTCTCCTCTACCCTTTGACCCAAACCCGCAAATGTCTTATCCACACAAAATACAAACTGTTCAACTATGAAGTTAAACAGCTGTGAAAGGTTCCACAGTAAAAACAAATAGGGACATTATTATAACATCAGATGTCAGAGAGAGAGAGAGGGGGGTCTATTTTCCCCTTTTAAACTCAGGGTTGTGAAAATAAAACAAACATAGACTGAGAAGTGTTAGTAACAAAAAGTGTAGACTTTCTCAGTCCTGACACGACATCTGAAGCAAGAAGGAAATCAAGCTATTGAAAATACCCTTAAAAAATACAAAAAACCCTTTAGGAAGATTAAAAATAAATATATAACATTATATACACAGATAAAATGGAACAGAAGAATTATTGTTCAGTTACATTTTTTTATCTCCCTTTGCAAATAACTCCTTCATAAAGGAGTTAAAAAAAGACTAAATAAAAAGATTAGTGGTAACTTGTTGCAATAAAAAAAGATACAAATAAGCCAGAAAAGAAGAAACTTTTTTTTCTTTTCTTTTTTGGATTTTACAGCATGTCAACTCTTGTTGGGTTGTTTTATGCTGAAAACATTTTGTTCTATTAATTTTTATGAGTATTGAATTTTTTTTTAACTCAATTTATCTTAAACACACTTTTAACTTATTTTCTTCTATTTAAACCATAGATGGAACCCTTACAAGTACTACCAATTTAGGTCAGGGCGGACCTGGGAGGAATGGTGATGAAGGGGTACTCCACACTCTACAGAGCCCCAGAATTGGAACTTCTCCATTAGATGCATTTTAATGCCATACCCAGTGCACTCAGACCCTCAACCACCACCTAGCACATATATGATAAAAAGGGTTGGAAGTTTGCTATAAAGGCAATAGGGTCGCCACCTACGCCCAACAGGTGGCACCATTGGGGGATATTTTACCCCTCTACAGTCAGTATCTTCTACAGCGCCAGCTAACAGAGCTAAAGGAAGAAACTACTACTATTAATAGTAGTATGTTAAAGTAGAAAATGTAAAACCATTTTTTCTAATTTCCCACTTATGAGGGTGTGACACAAGGACATTTTTATGTGGGCCAAAGCTCATGGATGGTAGGTGCAAAAAATATGTTGATCCCGTCGGCATTCCCCCTCAAGGGAGGCGCTTCAGGCACTGAGCAATGAACCCAGACCTACCCCTTTAAATCAGGAGAGCAGATCTTGCCTGGGGTGTTGGCTCCCTGGATCAACTGTTTAATTACTTCAACGTTTCAGGGCTGAAGCCACTGGACCCCCACCCCGAGAGTATATAGACATAACACAGCAAAAAGAGCTTGTTACTTAATGGTTATCGTCATAGGAAGTGGAGTTCAATTCCTTTATAAGGCTGTTTCCATAGCCCTTTTGGGAAAAGTATGAATCCAACTATTCTATGGGTATATACTAGGACAGCTCTTTAACCTTTGTATGGCAATTAGTCTAAAGAAAAAGTCTGAATTTAAAACCAGTTATAGACCTGGAGAGGGATGGTCTCCACCTGGCTATTCATGCCCAAGATACACCACAAGAGTAGCAGCTTTATGATCAAACCAGTTTACAGAACCAGAAAGTGAGAGAAAGAACAGAGCAAAAATGGTACATTGGAATAGGATTTTTTTAACATTTTAACGGTATTGTATGAATTTGGAGAATAAAGCAATTTCCAATCCAATTTGTAAATTATTAATACAATAAAGTCAATGAGAAACTTAGGATGTTAGGATTACATACCTATATAATTTTTTAATAATAATATTAACTGTCAGAACCTGTGAATATACCACAGTATGATAATTTAATTATTACAACATTCAATATGTGTACTTAAGAGCTACTGCTAAATAGTTCAAGATGTACAAAGTATAATAATCTTCATTTAACTCTCACTCTTTTTCTTTCTTTCCTTCTTTTTATCTTTTAATTATGTTTGATTGAAACATTAGTTTTATCACTTTCGCATGCTCACCCTCTCTCTCTATCTTTTCCCTACACTCTTTCTTTCTTATACTTTTTCTGTGTAGTATGTCCTTTTCTTTCTTTACAATAAAAATAAAATGGTCCATTATTTAACTGAGGTGATGACACTCATAAGAAATAAGAATTCAGTGGATAAGCAACAGCAGATAATCAGGATTTTCATTTTTGTATATTATCTTGGACGATTTGGATGGTCTCATTTTTAACCTGATGATGTTGCAAGATGATAACAGTCATACAATTAAGGAACACAAGTATTAATATATAGGTAATGTAGGCGTCTTCGTTTGCACTATTATAATTTCATAAGAAAGATAATTCAATTTCTAATTAGAGTACTTCCCCTATTTCTCTATTTGCAATTAATTATAAGTGCTGTGATTTCAGGTTGAGTAAATGTTAACCAAAGAATAAAAGGTTAAAGATTGATTTGTTAAATTTTGCTAAGCCTGACACAAGGCCACAAAAATCTCTTCCTGATGTTCTTGGTTTGGTTTGTTTTACGGCATATCAACCTCGGTGGGTCATTTAATGCCGACAAAGTTGTGAAATAAAATAATTCTTAATGCATAATACAATTTTGTTTATAAACTCATGTTTTTCTATTCAACCCATAGATGGGACCCTAACAGATACTACCACTCCGGGTCAAAGTGGACCAGGGAGCAATGGTGATGATGGGGTGCTCCACATTCCCCAAACCTCCAGAACTGGAACCTCACCATCAGATAGAGTTTAACGTTATTTCCAGGACATCCTGATGTTCTGCCAAAGTCACCCATTAAAGTAACAATTAAGTTTGATATTACGTAACTTTGGTGATCAGATGAGAACTTGTGCTTCCAGTATGTTTTGTCTGTAAACCACAAAGATAAAAGTTAGAACTCTTTTGGGACAAAAAACAGAAAAGGAAAACATCAAATGAGCCATGGTTCTCACCCTCAGAAGTTCTAGGTTTATGACGTATATATCTGTACACATATTTCCATTTTTTTTTTTTTTTGTACTCTTGCCTTAAACTTCTCCCTCAAAACTCTTCCTTGTTCCCCCTCTCTCTATCTCCCTCTGCAAAACTCTCCTCTCTCTGCAAACTCTCCCCCCCTCTCTCTATCTCTGCAAAACTCTCCCTTGTTCCCCCTCTCTCTATCTCCCCTCAAAACTCTCCTTGTTCCCCCTCTCTCTATCTCCCCCTCAAAACTCTCCCTTGTTTCCCCCTCTCTCTATATCCCTCTGCAAAACTCTTCCCTTGTTCCCCTCTCTCTATATCCTCTGCAAAACTCTTCCTTGTTCCCCCTCTCCTATATCCCTCTGCAAAACTCTTCCTTGTTCCCCTCTCTCTATCTCCCCCTCAAACTCTCCCTTGTTCCCCCCTCTCTCTATATCCCTCTGCAAAACTCTTCCTTGTTCCCCCTCTCTCTAAAAACTCTCCTTGTTCCCCTCTCTCTAAAAACTCTTCCTTCTTCCCCTCTCTTTATCTCTCTCTCTCTCTTTTTGATGAATCAAATCCAAATCTCAATAGAGAATCTTGTCTGGTTCTACTTGAACAAAACTTACTTCTTCTTTTCTTGTTCCCTGCATTGAATTTTAAAGACATTTCTGGAATTAAATCTGCCATAAGATTAATCTTTTTGGACCCACCCACCCAATTTCAACTTCTTATCTTCCTCATGGGGAAAGTTGAGTCAGCAACATTCACTCAAAGTTTTTAGAAATCATAATTTTATTTTTCAAATGCTAATCCAAAAAAGGAAGCCGAGTGATGGCTGTTACTGTTTATGATGAGCTGCTATCTAAAATTGAACAAGATTGGTTTCCTGTATCGATAGTAGCATAAATCTCATATCAAGACTGTAAATCAATTGAACAAATTCAGAGTCAGAAGTTCCCATAAGAGTACACAGGATCCCTTTTTTTATTGGTTGGATAGATTTTACAGCATGTTGGATCATTTTATACTGAAGATGTTTTGTTTTATTCATTCTTAATGGGTATTCAAATTTTTTTTAAACTCAATTTTTTCTGGAATTCATTTTTTCTATTTAACCCATAGATGGGACCCTAACATGTGTCTCTCTCTCTCTCTCTCTCTCTCTCTCTCTCTCTCTATATATATATATATATATATATATATATATATATATATATATATATATATATATATATATATATATATATATATATATATGATAACAAATTGGGTGATTAAACATTGAGGAATAACAGATAAAACACAAACAACTGCATTCAATTGATATTTCATGTCAGTGTGAGGCTTCGTCAGAGATTTGAAATCTCTGACGAAGCCTCGTTAACACACAGGTGAAATATTAATTGAATGAAGTTGTTTGTGTTTTATCTGTTATTCCTCAATTTTTAATCATATATATATATATATATATATATATATATATGACATACACACACTATATAAGAAATGGACAGAGTTCAAATACGGATAGGGCTGTTTGCATTTCACAAAGTGCTAATACCTTTAGGAAAAGTTTGAAGCTAATTATTCTCCCTTCAGCTATTGGTAAATAGTAGGGTAGACTAGGCTCTTTAACCATAGTATGGCAACTGGTCTAGGAGAAGGAAAACTAAATTCAAACCTGTTAAAAACCATTATCAGTGAGTTTGATTCTTACTGAGTGCCCCCATAATTCAGGCCTAGTGCTAAACTAAGCTAAGCTTAGAAAATGACTAAACACTGTATGCAGAGAAACTAGCCCCAAAAAATTGTGGAATAAAATATACTAACATATCGACCTAAACCATTTAAGTAAGATGGAAATACTGCAAGGCCTCATTTTGTAAAAATTATGCCAGAATTTTACACCTCGTCCATTTCTGAAATTCTTTTTGAGTCCCTTAGCTTGTTTAGTTTATACCTAAATTCTACAATGTTCTCGTCCCTACAGCATTTTTAGTGAGATAGGTATCTAAGAAAAACAAAATTAGGAATGTTTTCACAACAGCTCATAAACCAGAATAAAGACAGGTAATTTAGTGCTGCAGCCAGAAATAGTGATGATAGCACTCTCTCTTCAATTTGGTTTGGTTTGTTGGATTTTATGGCATGTCAACCCTTGTTGGGTTATTTTATGCCAACAGCGTTTTGTTCTATTTATACTTGATGGGTATTAAAAATTTTCTTTCAAACTCAATTTTCTTAATACATTTTTAAACACATTTTCTTTCAAACTCAATTTTCTTAATACATTTTTAAACACATTTTCTTTCATTTATTTTTTCTATTTGACCCATAAATGGGACCCTAACAGGTACTACCACTCTGGATCAGAGTGGAACTGGAAGTAATGATGATGAGGGGTTACTCCACACTCCACAGAGCTCCAGAGAAATTCACTTATAAGGATTTATTTAAAAAATGGCTAAAAATGATCCTTTTTATTTAAAGATAACCTGAGATATTTCCCTTAAATTAAAGACTTCTAAATATGTTTAATAATATTACATTTAAACAAAAGCTATTATTTGGGATGGATTAAGAAAACAAATGTGACTTCTAGCAGGGCGGAATAAGGTGGTATAGGACATTAAGAGTTAATTCTTCATTGGTGTCTAAATCAACTAATTCTTCCAGTTATTGCATTTCGGTTACTTCTGTATTTAAAAATTAGTATAAAACCCAATCTGGAATTTTTTTCAAGACCCCTGCTGTGGAATCCAAGACCCTAAGTTGTAATTTGTTTAGCTTATATCTAAACTTGGTGCTGACATGGAGACAAAATGGAATAGAATCGTGATTGCTATGGGCTTTTTTTATTTATTTTTTTAAAGAAAATAAATAAGCAGTAAAAAGAATAAATAGGCATATTTAGTAAGACTTATCTTAGAGACATAAACAACTTAACATATGGGTAGAGATTATGGCTTATTTGACATGTATATTGTATTACTGAGGTCAGAAAGAGTTATCTGACTAATACCTTTGGGAAAGGTATGAAACCCCACATCCCTCAGCTATGGGTTAGATAGTAGCACTACTGTTGTTCTATAGGGAAGTCTTTGGCATTAGATAACGCACAAAGGCTGATATAACATTAAACAAAGAAACCAAACCAGAAAGAGTCAAAGATCTTTTCTTTTTTTTTTTTTTAATTATCAATGAATAATATATTTCAGTGAATACCTTCAGTTGATTGTCCAAGGTTGGTTGGATTTTACGGAATGTCAACCCTTGTTGGGTTATTTTATGTTAAAGACATTTTTTATCCATTAATGATAGGTATTAAAAAAAAATTTCTTTTGTAACAATTTTTTTTAAACACATTTTTTAAAAACTCATTTTTTTTCTATTCAACCCATAAATGGGACTCTATCATGTACTACCACTCTGGGTTAGGGTGGACTTGGGAGTACTGGCAATGAAGGGTACTCCACACTCCCCAGCATATATATATATATATATATATATATATAAATGAAACTGGAAGTATGTTGAAAAAATGAATAAAGGAAAGAAAGTATAGAATGGATAATATAAGATATTTTAATCAATTTTACTTACACGTGTTTCGGTCAGGAGTTTATCCATGTGTACATTATTCGAACTATTATTATTTTTAAATAACCCAATGAAAGGAAATAATAATAATAGAAAAAATGTAGAAATGTTCCACACACAAAGAAAATTCAACCTTCATCAGAGTAAATCCTTATTTGAAATGAAATTCATTGGAAAAATGCGGAGAATTCTTGAAATGTTTGAAAAAGAACTTTTTTTTTTAAATTCATGTTCAGACACAACATTTTTTCTATTATTATTATTTCAATTGGTTATTTAAAATTGATTAAAAATATCCTATATTATCCATTCTATACTTTCTTTCCTTTATTCATTTTTTCAACATTATATATATATATGAAAAATAGATGGAAATTAACCCACAGTATGAAATTTAACATTTTGAAAAAACAAATGATGTTTGTTATGTAATTGCTGACAGAATCTGTTTCGACCAAATCGATATCGATTTGGTCGAAACAGATTCTGTCAGCAATTACATAACAAACATCATTTGTTTTTTCAAAATGTTAAATTTCATTCATATATATATATATATATATATATATATGCGCGCGCGCACGCACACACACACACACTTTCAATATGAAAGAAAAACTCAACAAACCATCATTTGGCTGTTATAATTTCATTTCAGACACAGCTTTGGCATTACATAACCCACGAAGATTGATATACTATTAAACAAAGAAACCAAAACAGAAAGAGTCCAAGATCTAATTTCTTTTTTTTTTTCTTTTAATCATTAATGAATAATATACTATAATATCCTCAGCTGATTATTCAAGATCAGTCAACATATTATAACAAATAATAATATATGGTCACTAAAACAATTAGTGGAAGTGACCTTAGCAACATTACCTTCAACTGAGAAAAATTTTCAGATGACTGACAACCCTTGGTATCCGTGGGTACTTGGTGCCAAAAAACCATACATGTAGATGCCAAAATTCGAGGATACTCAAGTCTAATGCATACAGTAAGATATAGAAAAAAATGTGGTACAAAGTGAATTTTTAAGCAGAGTACAGCTGGTTTTAATTCTGAGTTTTCCTTCTCCTAGATTGGTTGCCTTACAAAGGATAAAGAACTCAGTCTGTCCTACTATATAGCTGGTGGGAGTAGAAATGCATTTATGCTTTTTCCAAGAGTATTAGTGCAAAATGAAACTCAGTCAACCTTGTCCAGAATTGAATTCAAGTCATTCATTTTATTTCATTTCTTATGAGCATGCGTGTACACACACACACACACACACTTTCAATATGAAAGAAAAACTCAAACCGTCATTTGGCTATTATTTGGTTTGGTTTGGTTTGTTTTGTTTTACGGCATATCAACTTCAGTGGGTTATTTAATGCCGATAAAGTTTTGAAATAAATCAATTCTTAATGGATAATACAATTTTTTTATAAATACATTTTTCTATTTGACCCATAGATGGGACCCTAACAGGTACTACCACTGAGTCAGAGTGGACCAGGGAGCAATAGTGATGAAGGGGTGCTCCACATTCCCCAAACCTCCAAAACTGGAACCTCACCATCAGATAGAGCTTAACGTCATTCCCAGGACATGTAGACTCGCAGCCACCGCCTTCTAGCACCCATATGATAAAAAGGGGTTGGGGCATGCCATAAAGGCAATAGGGTTGGGAAAATCATATAGGTGCTAGGGCTTGACGTGACCAGCCGATTGATCGGAGGGGGCCTCTCCGACTGCCCGTCTAGCCCAAGATAGGGCCAAAGTGGAGTATTACATGTTATGAACTGCTCATCCACCTGGGCTCTATCCTTAAGCATCATGGGTCGCCACCCACGGCCAACAGGTAGCCCCATTGGGGGAGTCTTACCCCTCTGCAGTTGGTGCATTCTAACGCCCCAGCCGACAGGGCGGCATTTGGCTATTATAAATTTATTTCGGATGGTAACTCCATAAACAAGCCCAGTTACATCAGATAGCTATCACAAAATGGAGAAGAAAATATACTCATATAATTAATTAACTCTTGTATATGATTAATTTATCAATTATCTTACATGGAGCTCTCTTAGGGATTAGAAATAATCATTATATAAATCTATAGATGTGCACTTGTATGGGCATGCATTGTGGATATACAGGGAAGATCATTATCATCATGTTGCACAATTAGCACAGATAGCCATAACAGCCTCTCACCAACCTTCTCTATCATTCATTGTCCTGGGAGGTCCTCTGCGCAGCATCCAGTATCTGTGCAAAACTGATCAATGTAGGTCCTTGCTGGGCGGCCCACATTAGCATGTCCATGTGTTGGCTTCCACAAGAGAACGTCACTTATGAGTTCATCCTTGCTTCTTCAGCAGTGTCCAGATGATCCCAAATAGAATCATCCCTAACTTACCTGTCTATATTTTATCTTTGTCAATACATATACAAAAAAATGCCAATGAAAAATTGACAACTCAGAAAGAAGCATAGTTATAAAAATAAATGTTATCCAAATCTTTGTGCCATTATTAAGAAGAAGAAGAAGAAAGATTGGAGAAAATTATTTGCGTCTACTTTTATAGAACTCGAAATATTTTATGTGAAAGCATTAGTGGGGAAATTTTGTTTATTTGTTTAAAAATAAATAAATGAAAATAAACTAATAAATTGCATTAGAAAATGTTTAGGAAAAAAAAAAAAAAAAAAAAAACGATTTTTTTAAAAAAATCTAAGTCTTTAAAAATGTTTTATTCTTTTTTTTAAAGTAGTTTCTATTTCAAATTTTTCTTTAGAACTTTTTATGATTTGTAAACCATTTCTAATCTGCGGATTGTTTAAATATATATATATATATATATATATATATATATATGAGAGAGAGAGAGAGAGAGGGGAGACCGAGAGAGAGAGGAAGAAAAAGAAAGACAGCAAAAAAGAGAGAGAGAGAAAAGAAAGAGTGAAGAAGAAGAGAGAGAGAGAGAGAGAGAGAGAGAGAGAGAGAGAGAGAGAGAGAAGAGAGAGAGAGAGAGAGAGAGAGAGAGAGAAAGAAAGAGAGAGAAAGAAAGAAAGAAAAGAGAGAGAAAGAAAGAGAGAGAGAGAGAAGAGAAAGAGAGAAGAAAGAAAGAGAAAGAGAGAGAGAAAGAAGAGAAGAGAGAGAAAGAGAGAGAAAGAGAAGAGAGAGAGAAAGAAGAAAGAGAGAGAGAGAAAGAGAGAGAGAGAGAGAGAGAGAGAGAGAGAGAATTTCAGAATTCAGCTTGATCTAATAAGGGTCCTAATAGGAACATACTTCTGGTAGATTAATTTTGGGACAACTGGTATATTTTATATTCAGGATATCCCAAAATGAATAAACCAATCTGACATTACTTTTACTTCACCCAATTGAAAAATCATTTAAAACATAGCAGCAGCAGCAGCTTGTTGAGTTTATATTTGAAGAAAGGTGAGATTAAACTATGTTTACACGTTACCTACATTCCAGTTTTTACACAATATGCATAGAAATTTGTAGGCCAATAAACAAAGACGAGATTCTGGGTCATTTAAACCAGCCAGCCACAGTCACCAAAAGCTCAAAAACAACACAACAGGACATTTTGACCCCGAGGTGCTAGTTCTGCAATATCGGTGTTCAGCAGTCATGTGTGAAATGCCAAAAGAGAGAAAGTTTTCATTTTTTAAACTATTATCACCTTTTGTTGTTATTTCTGTTTTGACTGGTCTGTTCTCCATTCTTCTTCAGGTGATTTTTTTTTAGCTGCAGAATTTTGTTAGTTTTGTTCCATTTAGACTTGTTTATCAATTAACCATTTCAATGAAACAGAAAAAAAAAATCTATAAATCAATACTAGTGTTCCTTAATAATATGACTATTATTATCTTGCAACACCCTCTGGTTAAAAATGAGACCATCCAAGATGAAATGCAAAAATATAAATCCTGATTATTTGCTGTTGCTTATCCATAGAATTCTTATGTCTTATGAGTGCTCCGCCTCAGCTGAATAATGGACTATTCCATTTTTATTATAAAGAAAGAAAGTGAAGAAAAAAAGACATGCTACACAAAAAATATAATTCCTCTTGCAACAGCTATGCACGATGACACTGATGCTCCTATTTAGGTTTAGTTTCTTTGTTTAATGGCATATAAACCTTCATGGGTTATTTAACCCATAACTGAGAGGAATGAGGGGATTCATACCTTTCCCATGGATGATTGTGTCTGAAAGTGAACATAATAGTGTGACAGAAGTTCAAACTCACTACTATGTCTCAGTCCAGCACTTTAGTCACTACACCACAAGGAGTCACCAATTCTATTTAGGAAAATATGAAATACTAATTAGCATTTCATAATTAACAGCTGTCTATGATGATATTGATGCTTCTATCTAGGAAGGAGTGAAGGATTCTAATTAGCATTTCACAAGATGGGCCAGGCGCACAAGCAACAAGTTGAGAACGGCCAGGCGCACAAGCAACAAGTTGAGAACGGCCAGGCGCACAAGCAACAAGTCGAGAACGGCCAGCGCGCACAAGCACCAAAAAAGAAAGACAATTCATGAAATAGTTAATTGTTCTAATTATTATCTAGATTATTCTAAAACTTTGATCTGAGACAGAACACACCTTACACTAGTGGGGGTTATGGTTGGATAAAGAAACAAAAAACAGTCAGACTGTTCCTTTATAGATAATTCATTTTTCTTGATGTTCTGTAATTAAAATAAGCATCCAAGCAAACCACAACATTTTTAAGGTGTCACATGATCAAGACATTCAAGTTATTTTGAATTGAAGCAAACCTCCCAGTGAGATTAAATTGTAAATAAACTTGGAATTAAAATGGACATAGTCAATTAAGATGAACATTTCTTGTCAAACAGCAATAGAAAAATAAGATTAAAAAAAAAAGAAGATAGAAATATATACACAGCCGTGGGAAATGACAGTGACAAACCCGTTTCTTACACATTGTATACAAGCCACTGAGCATTGCGCAGGTTTTATCGTGTGGACAGAGCATGTCACTGAGGGCAGGGGTGAGTCCTGAGATTAAGGGTTGTGCAGGGAAAAAAATGTGTCATCACAAATATCTGCACGCATTTCTATTTCTTCCTCGACCAGAAATAAAGCTACAACATGCTGAGTATGTGTTTCAATTCATTCAAGATTTAAAGTGGAGAAATGTAGACAAACACAGGATCTTACACAATGGATGGAAATTTATTATTGGTCAGTGTCAATGTTCGAACATTTTGGTTTATATAGAAATCTTCTTCAAGACAATATGAAACAAGTAAAGGAAAAAAAGGTTTTTGTTGTTAAAAAGGATGATGGATGTTTTGAATGAGTTGAGTTTGGAAAATATGTAAAAAAAAAAAAAAAAAGTTCATAACCGTTCATTGATTAGTGTTCACAATTGAATGTTAATGATGTGATTGGTGAATGCGAAAGCGAAAATCAAGATGTGATTGGAACACGTGAAGTTGAAAAGCCAAGACATGGTTGGTCCAGGAGGAGATGTTGAAAAGGTGATATGTATCAAGATTTAATATACATGTAAATATTCATATGACAGATCAATACACGTACAAGTTTTAAAACAAAGGGTGTAATAAAGAGAATGACAGTATTCACACAAGAAGATAAATTACATCATAATCACACACACACACACATATACACACACACACACATACACATATATATATATACACACACACACACATATATACACACACACACACACACACATACACACACACACACACACACAGAGTTGCTGATAGGTACGTGTCCTGCGTTTACAAAAACCTCAATTTTTTTTTTCAAGGATGCAGTAAAATCATATTCATGCATCCCAGTGTTTTTCTTTTTTCTTCCCTCACCATTTCAAGGTAACTCTAAATACATTTCAATAGTTTCTTAGAAACGAGTTACACAGGATAGGTTACAAGGTATGAGACACTAAATCAAAAAGCTATCAGTACACCTGATGAATGCATGCGATTTTGCATGTATGAAACCTAAGGTTGTGACTGTTCTATTGCCATCAAATAATAGATATGTAATACCTTTATATATTCATTATATATATATATATATATATATATATATATATATATATTTTAGCTAGCATTTTTTCTTTAACGCATACAGTATTAAACAAGACTGACATCTCGTGTCTGACGAGTTTCTTTACAAAGTTTTTGGGCCAATTTCTTAATATCAGGGTGGAATCTGTTGATTAGTACACCAAAAGTTTCATCCCTAGTACTTTTGGCACTCCAAAGTGCCATCATCAGGGGTGGATGTAATTGAGTGTATTCCTGGTTCAACAGATCCCACTTTGATATTAAGAAATTTGCCCAAAAACTTGAAAAGATACTCATCAGACACATGATGTGTCTTGTTTAATACTGTGTGTGTGTGTGCATGGGTGCATATACATGTTTACAAGAGTATATATATATTTCATTAAACTTACAAGCCTCATGCCAGTGGGGAATTAATTGTATGACTTTGCTTAATGTTTACAGCATTGCTATCTTTAGTTAAATTCTTTTAGTTGCATTGAACACTTTGAAACATTTTTAATTACCATTCCCTTTATACTGTCTTTTTTTTTTTTAAAAGAAAACATTCTTCTCTATTATTTATATTATCCAAAATGATATGTGTGTGTGTGTGTGTGTGTGTGTGTGTGTGTGTGTGTGTGCATGCATATTGTGGTGGTGTAATGCTTACCATCATAGGAAACGGACACAATGAGACAAGTTCAAATCCATGACAAGGCCGATTGCATTTCACATAATGCTAATACTCTTAGTATGAACCCAACAATTCTCCCTCCAGCTATGGCTAAATAGTAGGGCAGACTGGGCTCTTTAACTTTGGTTAGGCAACCAGTCTAGGAGAAGGGACTCTGAATTCAAATCTGTTAAACTCAACTTAAGAAATCTACCTTGTGTCACATTCTGCTCATGTGGAGGAGTTTGATGTGTGTGTGCGTGCGTGTGTGTGTATATATATATATATATATATATATAGGAAAGACCAACCAATCACTAGCATATGGTAAAGAAATAAGATATAGGGATGGAATAACATCATAATGTTATAGAATACAGTGCAAGAGCCAAGTGAATAAAATTGAACACCTGCGTCAATAAAAACATAAGAGATTGTGAATAGATTGAAGGGATCCAATGTCAGAATTTTATTACAGTAACATTTTACCCTTTGTTTATTGGTAAGGCTTATCAGTTTAAAATATAGTCACATTTGAACTTAAACTATGTTGAACATTATCTCAACTTTCCAGTTGAACTTCTCATCTTGCGTCAGTTAATTCAAATTGAACATCACTGAATTAACACTTTATTATTGAGCTTTTTTTATGTACTAACTTTGTACATGAATTTAATGGAGATTTCACTTCCAATTCCACATTCAGTGTATTGACATTGTTATCAAGTCAGTTGATTCAATGATGTTAATTAATGCTTTGTTGCTGGACTTATTTACATTGGCCAGAAAGTTGTGAATACAACAAAATTGTATTTTGATTTGACATTTACACAATGCGAATTAATAATTTGATAGTATCATAAGATAAGGCTAGTGCACTGTGGGTCAGTATTAATGATGCTTTGGCCCTGAAGCCAGGCCAGATCCCAGTAAAATCATATCCATGTGTCCCAGTGTTTTTCTTTTTTCTTCCCTCACCATTTCAAGCTAACTGTAAATACATGTCAATACTTTTTTAAAAAAGAATTACACAGGATAGATTACTTACATAGGAGTTTAGTTGGGACCGACAAATTTAAGATGTACACAAAATTATCACTTAAAAATTGGCCAACAAGAGATGAAGGCAGAAAGCATTTAGATTGTTTGCAACTGTCCTCAAATCAATCACTGGTTGAACTTTCTGCTAGCAAGACCTATCTATTGGGATTATCAACTTACTACAGACATGTATTAACAATTCGATTTTTTTAAAAACTCAATATATATTTTTTAAATATTTTTTTAACTCATTTCTTTTATGCAAGACAGGACCCTAACAGGTGGACCTGGGAGGAATGACGATGAAGGGGTACTCCACACTCCCCAGTACTTCAGAATTGGAACTTCACCATTAGATGCAGTAGAGGCAAATCTGATGAATAGCAGTCTGAGAGTATCAGCCAAGCTCTGCATCTCACTGTCCAGTTATGGTTAGTCACCTTTCATGACCTTGGCATCCAGAGCTGCCTAATTGTGGTTCATGTTACCAAAATATTGCTAGCTTTTTTTTCACCAACCCATTTTTTTTTTTTTATAGTTCTTTGTAAATTACCACAGATATTTCCTTCATGGGATTTTCTGAACTAGTATGGAAGAAAGCAGGTTTATGTTTTTTTTTTTGGGGGGGGAGTTTTTTTTTTTTTTCTTTTATAATCCTTTCCAGTATTTCTTGCCAGTTGTGTTTTTTTGTACATCTGTAGGACTGTTCTTAAAACATCCAGACCAGATGTGAGTCCATTTGTCTTCGCGGTGGTATATTGAACTGTTTACCAAGAGAAGAGGATTCTTCAACGAAATCTTTTTTTCATTCTTGGTTGGATGGGGGTGGGGGATCTCTTTTCATTGATGTTTTTTTTTTTCTTTTTTTTTTTTGGTATAAGTGATACTATCATGTTTAAGCTTATTCTGGTCGACCCGTGTGTATGTCGACCAGCAGTGCCGCGTAGGTAGGCAGGAATTCAGGATCAAACAATCTGCTAAGGAAAACAACATTTAAGTCACACCATAATCAGCATGGACTACCGACCAAGATTCCCACTGCTAACTCTCCATAAACAAACAAACAAAAAGAAAAAATAAAGGAAAAAAAAAAAAACATCCAATGAAAATGATTACTCTATTTGCACATGCAGAAGCCATTGGCAAAAGAAACTAATGAGTAAACGCAATCTGATAGACACATTGACTACTATATAATGGTCATGAACATTTTCAGATTTTTTACATATACATAGATATATATATATATATATATATATATATATATATATATATATATATATAAAAAATGGACTCTCTCGTCGATTTTCGACGGATGAGTGTTCATTCAATGAACAACCAACACAGTGATTTGTTTATAGTGGTGAAGGCTTGTGTTGGACCATTCAGCACTTTTTGGCACAGTTGATAGGAAAGAATTGGTGCATCAAGGAATGCCACAAACCCAATCAACGACTGACCTTAGGAATTTTGAATTCAGAGTTATCCCTCCCCTAGACTGGTTACCTACCCAAGGTTAAAGAGCCCAGTCTGCCCTACTATTTTACCCATAGCTGGGGGGAGAATATATGGATTCATACCTTTCCCAAGGGTATTAGCGCTATGTGAAATGCCAACAGCTTTGTCTAGGAATTGAACTCGAACCGACGAGACCATTTTCCATGACTCTAACCACTAGCCCATGCGCGCATATATATATATATATATATATATATATATATATATATATATATATATATATATATATATATATATATATGATTGGTTTAGCTCAGTTGGTAGACCATCTGCCTAGGAATCATAAGGTTCTGGGTTCAATACCAGCCCTCACCAACTCAGCGCACGAGTAGTGAGGACCAGTATTGAATCCGGAACGTTGTGAGGACTATTCTGTTATGACAATTTTGGGTAATGTGACGTAAGCAGTGACGTAATTTTTGTTACAAACAAAAACCGGAAGCAAATCTCCATTATTAATAGATTAAGATGAGCATTAATGAATGCTCATCTTTTTGACAATACATATATTTACCAACCCCTCTGCACAAGTAGGATACGACACATGGTCAATTTCTTATGGAGACTTTAACAGGTTTGAATTCAGAGGTTTTTTTTCCTCCTAGACTGGTTACCTAGCCAAGGTTAAAGAGCCCAGTCTGCCCTACTATTTAGCCATAGCTGGAGGGAGATTAGTTGGATGCATATCTTTCCCAAGAGTATTAGCGCTATGTGAAATGCAAACAGCCTTGTCCAGGATTTGAACTCGGGTCAATGAGTCCATTTCCTACGACTCTAACCATTACACCACACGCATCCTTTTGTCTTCTTGACAATAAAAGCAAATATTCTGTGTAGCTATATTTCATTTTTCTTAATTGTCTAGAATAGGTATATTGTATGACACTCAACCTACATTTTTACCAGGTGTGTCAGACCCCATGTATAAACCCTGTACCTATGGGCACTTCGAAAAATATCACTTCTTGAATATCATTTTCACTTTTGATTTGCTTTCTTAAAAAAATGTTTTTAAATATCTAAAAATAGATTCGTCAATATTTTTCTCAGAAAATCAACGACCTACTTTGGAAAAACTTTTGTTCTTATTTTTTCTTGCATATCTTAAAAGGAAAATGGAGGACAAATATTTGTAAAAACAAATTTTAAGAAAATGACTAAGTTATGTTAGTATGTCTATGTATTAACTAGCAGGACCTGTGGATATACCATAGTATGATAATAATCTAATTATTATGACGTTTGATATGTTTACTTAAGCTATTGCCAAATAGTTCAATATGTAAAAAGTATAATAATCATGATGATATAACTTTTTTTTTTCTTTCCAGGATTTATATTTTTGCATTTCATCTTGGACATTTTTAACCAGCTATATTTCATTTTTCTTAATTGTCTAGAATAGGTATATTGTGACACTCAACCTACATTTTTACCAGGTGTGTCAGACCCCATGTATAAACCCTATACCTATGGGCACTTCGAGGGACCGATTTTTTTGTTTTGATTTTGTTTTGTTTTTTTGTTTTGTTTTACGGCATATCAACCTGTGGGTCATTTAATGCCGATAAAGTTTTGAAATAAATCAATTCTTAATGGATAATACAATTTAACTATGGGTTAAATAGATCAAAAAATGAGTTGTTTTTTTTTTAAATTGAATACTCAACAAGAATGAATAAAACAAAATGTCTTCAGCATAGAATAACTCAACCAGGGTTGACATGCCTTTAAATCCAACCAACTCTCATAGAGCTGTTTAGCTGATCAAAAAAAAAAAAGTCACCAAGTAAGACATGATTTATCTGTCAGTCTTTATATGCCTATTTGACCATGTTAAGTGGTATACAGCTAATTTGAATTGGTGCGATAACACAAGTTCACCAACTTGGATTTTGGGTTTAGTGAATGGATAAACGAACTGTTGTGTCTTCAGAAGATTCTGTGTAGAGAAAGATTAAACTAAATAAATATAAGAAAAAAAGAAACATTTAAAAAGACCATGGGGGAGAGGTTTCAATAAATCATCCATGGTAACTCAATAGGTTAGATGAACATGTCATAGGACAGATGCAGCACTTGTGTCAGTAGAGATAACATAATGTTGAAGTCTTAAGATGTCCTTTTGGTCAAGATAAATGTGAAGAGGAAATGATCTTATAGGAAATACTTTAAACTGGAATTGCAAGAAAACATTTAAAATTAATTGCAATAGACGGTTTGGTGATATTGATTAAAAGTAAGGTTATCAGCACAAAAAAAAAAAAAACATGTCACTTTAGTTAAGAGATATCAAAAGAAACAGTCATTGAAATCAGAGGCTTCTATATATTTTATTTTGGAGGCAACCGTGGTTAGAGTCATAGGAAATGGACTCGTTTCGACCAGAGTTCAAATCCAAGATGAGGCTGTTTGCATTTCACATAGCGTTAATACCCTTGGGAAAGGTATGAATCTGACAACTCTCCCTTCAGCTATGGGTAAATAGTACGGCAGATTTGTCCAGAAAGACAAAAATAATTGTTTTCCCTTGGATTGTGGATATGGCTTCCAACATCACGTATCCGTTAGTCATGTGATAATTAAGCCCTTTCAAACATTCTCTTTCGTCCCTGGTCTTCAAACAGTTAAAACCTATCCTTTTTCGGTCCTAATTCAACATAGTTCTCAGCTCTGTTCATAGAACAGAATAAAGACAATTAGTCTACAACTTCGATATAGCATTTACTGCAACTTGCCATAAAAATCCATAGAAGACACAGTAAGTCATTTCTAACTATTCTTTGATATTTCTTCATTACACTGTTTATGGAACATATCGTATAATTAACCTATTTAAATAACTATGTTATCTATATGTACCTATTTATATAGCTATTTGATATGTTATTTATATGCACCTATTCATATATTCATATATTTATTTGCATATTATTTATATATTTATGCACCTATTTATATATTTATTTGATATGTTATTTATATGCACCTATTTATATATTTATTTGATATGTTATTTATATGCACCTATTTATATTTATTTGATATGTTATTTATATGCACCTATTTATATATTTATTTGATATGTTATTTATATGCACACTATTCATATATTTATCACCTATTCATATATTTATTTGATATGTTATTTATATGCACCTATTTATATATTTTATTTGATATGTTATTTATACCTATTTATATATTTATTTGATATGTTATTTATGTGCACCTATTTATATATTTATTTGATATGTTATTTATATGCACCTCACCATAAAAACCATGGAAGACACAGTAAGTCTTTTCAAACTATTTCTTCATTACAGTTTCTTTGTTTATGGAAACTAAACTGATTGGTATTAATGTATTATGTTATTTTGTCATTACAGGTTATACATATTAAACATTCATATGTGCATTGTTCATGCAAATTGTTTGTCTTTTCTTACCGAATGTTCAGTGTTAGTGTATCTATAAATGCATTAATGCTTTATAAGCACTTGGTGTTGGTTTCAAACTTACTAATACCTACTAATTCTTATAAAGAGTAAAGAATTAAATTCTTGCTGATTGCCATCATACTTCTGACCTTGTGCCAGATTATATTAACCTTAGTAAATGACAACTGATTATTCACAGATGGTAGTTTTAGTTAGTCTATTAATTCCAGTGTATCTCGGGGAGGGGGGGGTCTAAGAAATGATCAGTGATATTAACGACAAACTTACAAGGTCAACCTGACAAATAAAAGTTAATCAAGTGCAGTCTTTCAACCTAATAACCTGTTTTCAACCCCCCTCCCCACTCCACACACCCAGACTACTTAGTAAAACTAATGGGAAGACTCAATTGTTATTCAGCTACACCCACGAGATAACTTACCTCCCCCCTCCAGAGATAGGGTAGGGCCTAACTTACCATTTTCAGTCAAGGGAATTAACTCCAGCTACTTCCTGTATTTAACAAATTTACCCATGGGTGTAGTACGAGGCAAATCTATAACATTAGAGCTTATACATGAAGACCTCACAACCAGTGTCACAAAAGTCTCTGATTACTCTGAACCTCCCCTCAACTTATCATGGTGTAATGGTTAGCAATTCCATAACTACCAAATAGCGGTTCGATCCTCGCTGGATGCCTCATTCTTGCGACCTTGTGTCACATCCTACCTATGGTGAACAGTTTGGGTAAATACCTACTCTGAACTTCTCCTTTGATGCAATGGGGAGGTGCTGGGATCCCCAGGACTAACCTAACCTTGTGGTTTTTCTATTTTCTTTCCTTCAATATTCTTCTCAAAATGAGAAAGCAACTGAAAAAAAATTAATTTTCAACGTTTAAACACAGTCATGCCTGCTTAAAATGGGAAGTTTTTTCTTTTTGGTTTTTTCATCTCTCTTACCCAACATTTCATATCACTGACCTTTAAGCTAACCATCTTGAGAAAGTGACCTACATCTTCAGTGATAAGCAAATGGGCCCCCTTTCTCAACCAATACCCGCCACCACCGACCCCAAGTGTACATCCAAGTCTTGCCGGAGGGGGGGGGCGTGATAAGCACATGAGAGAAAGACAAACAGATTTTAAAAGCACAGTCAGCAAATGCTTTCTTCACAGCAAATATATCTAACGACACAACTGTGTAGTTATATTTTGTGAATATGAACAGATATGTAAAAAGGATCAGTAGAAACCGTGACAGAAAAGATATACAAATATATAAGCCCCCTGCTGTCTGTCTCAGACAGGCAACAGTTTTGTTACTGGCTGGGGTTCCGGCAAAGGTTCTTATGTTGAAACTGATGATAGGAGTTTATCTTACAATGACAGTTGCGTAAAGTCTTGAGAAAAAATAAAATTTCAGAAGATCTGCACAGGAACAGGGAGTTGATGAATTGTATTTAGAAAGAAAAAAAAATGTACTTTGATGATAAAATTCTTATATCCTAAATCATACATATAGTGAATTGTTAAAAATATGAGCTTGGGTCAAACTGATAACCTAGAGTCACCACTGCTTATATATATATATATATATATAAAAAAATAATAAAATTCGAAGGCAATACAATGAATCATCGAATTTTATTATTTATAACATACTTAACAATGCTTCAAGCAAATTACCAATTACTTTATATATATATATATATTTTAACAGAAACACACTCACACTCCATAAAGAAAATGCAAATAATGGAAGCACTCTATATCAAATTAAAAAACCTACCTTAAACAAAAACTTTCAAACCAGTAAACACGTTCCAATGCTTATAAAAATCCCACTCTAACCATTCCCCTCCCTTCCTCACAATTCTGTATCCCCCTCAAAACCCATTAATCCATTGTTTCGTACTAACTACCACTCTTAAGCTACTACTCGTTCTTCTATAAAAACGAGGCACTTGAAAACTTAACAACGTTTCCCACCTGATGATGGCTGATAAACCAGCCGAAAGCGCTCGAAAAAAAACAAGGATACTATTACAACTTCTCCACCCTAACACAAAAGATTGCTAGGAAATTGAAAGACCATAAAAAACTCCTCTTGAATTGTCTGTGCGTTTAACAGAACATGTCTAAAAGAAAAAATGCTGCCGAAGTATACATATTATATATATATATATAATATATATATATAGCGCATTTTTTGATTAAATCCAACATTTGACTAGCAGCGTTCTGTTTTTGCTAACGGTCATTTTTCCCCGTCTTAGTTTTGTTGATGACCGACCCACGTGCGGTCGATGCATGATATTGCGAGGGTCCTCACATCAGTGAGGAGGGCCGGTGTTGCTTTTTAAACCGTCGAGAGAAGGCCCGAAACGGTTTGCACACTCTCTCCTGATGAGCCCATGCAGTTGTAAACATCCTTTGTTTTTATTTTATCATATTCACACTGTCGGATTAATTTCCATTTTATTTCACATATATATATATATATATATATATATATATATATATATATGTGTGTGTGTGTGTGTGTGTGTGTGTAAGTAAAGAAGATGGAAATAAATCCGACATATGTTGAGAAGATGGATGGAAAAAAATATATATTTTGTTCACTGAGATTGTTTTGTGCTGTGCTGGAGCGGCATACCTACTGTCAGCTCCCCATTTTACCATACAAATCAGATTACCCAAGCTGTGCTACTCCTACGCTGAGTTGACAAGGGCTGGTTCTGAGGCAGATGCTCTACCGACTGAGGTAAACCAGCCGCTATATATATATATATATATATATATATATATATGAGGCAGCACCCACAAAAAAGCAGCTGTACAGCCACTTACCTCCTCTCACACAAACCATCAAATAAGATGAATAAGACATGCTGGACACTGCTGGAGAAGCAAGGACAAACTCCTAAGTAATGTTTTCTTGTGAACACCTACACACCAGTATAGGCCAACCAGCAACAATTTACATCAATCAGCTCTGTGCGGATTCTGGATGCTGTATAGAAAACTTTCCAGGGGCTATGACTGATAGCAACGGGTGGCACTAATGCTGTTGAGAAAAGTATGAATCTAACTATTCTTTCTCTAGCTATGGCTCTTTAACCTTGGTATGGCAACCAGTCTAGAAGGAAGACTGAAACCAAAGGTGCTCAACATCTCATTAGTCAAAACTACCTTGAGAGCTCATCCTCAAGTTAAAATTATCATTCATGATGGTTCAAGTCAGGACATCATGTCCAACTAAAGTCAATGATAAATGACTTTCTCTGAATGTTTGAGATGAGGCTTGAAGATTAGTATTATCTGCGTTATTCGGACTATTGTCCCCATCTTAGATTCAGGGTTAGGTTCAAAGTTCCGTGATGGCTCCCGAATACGACAAGAAAGTTCCGAGTTCGAAAAGAAGGTTCCCAAGTCCAAAAAGAAGGTTCCCAAGTCCAAAAAGAAGGTTCCCGAGTCCGAGAAGAAATACCTGAAGAAGACTGGAGGGCATATCGGCCGAAACGTTGTACAAGTAACAATGAAGATGGGGACAATAGTCCAAATAACACAGATAATACTGATAAATGACTCGTTTTGAAAGAATTTTTATTTTTTCAAAATAGACTTGAAGAGAATAATAATAATCAAGCTGAGTCCAAAAAACCCAACCCCTAAAATTGCCACTGCTTTTAAGTATATCAAAATTCACATTTTTATATTTTTTAAGGATGATGTGTGCTGTCCTGAACAAATCCTGGAAGCAGCACCCGACAAAAGAGCAGCTTTTTCGGCCACTCTCCTCCTATCACACAAACTATCCAAGTAAAATAAACAAGACATGCTGGACACTTCTGGAGAAACAGGAACGAGCTCATAAGTGATATCCTCCTGAGAGCACCTACACATGACACAACAGTGTGGGTCGGCCATCAAAAACCTACAAAAACCAGCTCTGCACAGATACTGGATGTTGTGCAAAGGACCTACAAGGAGCAATGGCCAACAGGAACGGGTGGCAAAGAAAAGTCATGGAGATCCATGTAGTTGGCACAACCTGATGATGATTCTAGTAAGTGATATTCTAATATTAGATTCATCCTACTTATCTCCCTTTGAAATCATCTGATGAATTATTTTAGATAATGCCAGACACATAAAAGTGTTTCCTCCCTGCCAAATAAAAACACTAGATCAGTGAAATGGAAAGGGTTAATAGAGTTATTTCAATTTAGAATTGTGAAATAACAATAAGAGACAGTTATGATGAATAACAATGATTTGGATACACAGGAAAATAAAAAAAAAAAGAAATAGTTCATAGAATCATCATTGTTGTTATGATGCACAGACGACGGAAGAGAAATTGGACAAAAGGGAAAGAAGGAAAAAAATAAAAAAGAAGATATTTTTAATTTAGTTATTTCTTCACTGACTTCCCATTAGAATAGATAAATATCTATCACAAGATGATAATAAAATTAGGAAGTGTTCTAAGAAATTCTTTACAATTATTTTCCTAAGTACATCTATATTATATATATATTTTTTTCTTATATTAACAATGTTCTTATTTCTAGAGCCTTATAATAGGTAGCTGGTCAGGATTTTGGTCTTAGGTTCAAATTGACCATAACTTTATATTTACTTACAACTTTTGTTATGGTTGTGCCTTTGTTGTTGTTTGTAGAATTTTACGGCATGTCAACCCTTGTTGGGCTATTTTATGTTGAAGATGTTTTGTTCTATTCATGGTTAATGGGTATCAAAAATTTTTTAAAACTCAATTTTTTTAACACTCATTTTTTTCTATTCAACCCATAGATGGGACCCTAACATGTACTACCACTCCAGGCTAGAGTGACCAGGAAGTAATAGCAATGAAGGGGTACTCCACACTCTCCCGGCTCCAAAATTGGAACTTCACCAACCATCAAAACTTAGATGCAGTTTAATATCATACCCAGTTGTGCTTTTCTTCTAAGGGTAAAAAGGATCTAATCATTATCAAGTTATGCCAACAGCATGAATCTCCATGACTCTTCCTCACTACCTGTCCCTATCGGCCTTTGTTTATGGAAGGTCCTCTGCGCAGAATCCAGTATTCGTGTAGAGCTGATCGATGTAGGTTTTGCTGTGTTCATGAGTAGGTACCCACTGAAGAACATCACTTATGAGGTCATCCTTGCTTCTCCAGCAGTGTCCAGAATGTCTTGTTTGTCGACATCTTTTGGAAGGGGAGCTCTTAATCTTAATGACTGAATGCAGTCAGCATATTCCAATAGAAATACCCAATTATACAAGAGAAAATGCTCATGGTGTAATGGTTATCTTTGTAAAAAATGGACTTGGCAAGCCGAGTTCAAACACTGGAAGAAGCTGCTTCCATTTCACATAGCATTAATACTCTTGGGAAAAGTATGCATCCAACTAGTCTCTCTCCAGCTATGAGTAAATAGTAGGGCAGACTGGGATCTTTAACCTTGGTATGGCAACTGCTCTAGGAAAGGAAAACACTGAATTCAAACCTGTTAAACTGTTTAAAAAATTGACCTAGTGTCACATCCTGCTCATGCAGAGAGGTTAGGTAAATAGATATAAACCTCCAAATAGGCCAATAATATAATAATCATGTGTATTTATTTGTTTCCTGTCACTTTTGTATGTCACTACATGAGGACATATTTTTTCCACTCTGTTTAAGTAATGTTCTAGTGTCATAGTAAATGATTATATATTTAAATAGAAACATACAAACTTATAAAAACAAAAAAATAATCTTAAAAATACATCTAGTCAATAGAACACAAGTCTGCAATGAAAATCTAATTATTTTGGGTTTTTTTTTTCTTTTCTTTTTTTTTATATATTTTCTTAATTCAAATATATCATCATCATCATCAAAGTATGCCAACAGTATAAATTATTTTAACTCTCACTATCCATTCCTATCAGCCATCACTCTTGGAAAGTCCTCTTGATGGCATGAACACAAGTTTTTGCTGGTCAGCCAATACTGGTGTGTCCATGTGTAGGAGTCCATGATATTTTTTTAATGTATAATTTTACTATAATATTTATATATAATATATAAACGTTTTTTGTATAATTTTACTATAATATTTTATATATTTTTTAATGTATACTATAATACGTTTTTTTAATGTATAATTTACTATAATATTTATATATATATATAAAACGTTTTTTAATGTATAATTACTTAAATATTTATATACAATATATAAACGTTTTTTAATGTATAATTTACTATAATATTTATATAAATATATAAACGTTTTTTTAATGTATAATTTACTATAATATTTATATATAATAATAAACGTTTTTTTTAATGTATAATTTTACTATAATATTTATATATAATATATAAACGTTTTTTTAATGTATAATTTTACTATAATATTTATATATAATATATAAACATTTTTTAATGTATAATTTTACTATAATATTTATATATAATATATAAACATTGTTCCCGCGTGTCTTGTCCGTCTTACTCGTGGAATTGGCAACTCAAGTTCAAATCCTGAACAAAGTGGTTTGCATTTCAAATCATTCTAATGTCCTTGGGAAAGGCATGATTCCATCTGTTCTCCCCCAGTTATGGAAAAATAGTGGAGCAGATTGGGTTCTTTAGCCTTGTTTAGGCAACAAGTTTAGGAGAAGAAAAACTCTGAATTCAAACCAGCTGTACTCTGCTCAAAAATTGACCATGTGTCACATCCTGCCCAAAGCAGAGCAATTGGGTAAATATATACCTCTATAAAAGGATAATCTATATTATAGTGATACAATTTTTCTATCTTTTTATCATAGCAAAAAAATAATGGCACATTGTACCGAAGTGTTTATTAGAGCATTTTATTGCTAATATGCAAACAAAAAAATATAAAAACAACTTCCAACTTAGTAACAGTGGTAAAAGAGTTGGTTAGATTTTATGTCATATTAACCCTTGTTGGGTTATTTTATACCGAAGACCTTTTGTTTTATTCATTCTTCATGGGTACTCAATTTTTTTTTAACTCATTTTTTTAAGCTAATTAAAACTAGATGGGATCCTAACAGGTACTACAACTTCAGGTCAGAGTGGACCTGGGAGCAATGGTGATGAAGGGGTACTCCATACTCCCCCAAAGCTCCAGAATTGGAACTTCACCATTACAGAGTTTAATGTCATACCCATGACATTAAGATCCTCACCCACCACCTTCTAGCACATACGATTGGTTGGGATTTGCTATAGTGGTAAAGGGGTTGGGTAAATATATACTATAATACTTAAGAGAGAGAAAGAATCATTGAGTGTCATAGAATATATTGACAATAAGCACTTGACATTAAGCTTACAGAGTTACAAGTGAATAGTATTATACGGTTGGTGGTTGATGACTTATTTCTACTACAGTAGTGACTGGCTTGGTTGTTCTATTTGGAACAATGCATTCAAAATGGATGTCTTTAGGCTGATCTAAGTCTGAATAAAATGTTATTACTTTATACAAAGCCATACATTGAATTCCTTTTTGGATAATAGAATTATTAGTGTCATTTTGATTAAAAATCAGACATTTGTGTTTTGATTTATTCAGTTTCTTCTCTGCTGAACTGGACTGGATGGAATATTGTCTCTTTGAAATGGATGTTTCTTTTTGTTATCTTTTTTTTATTAAAGAGGTCCAAATATTTTTTTATACGAGTACCGATTACTGTAGAGTGTAAAAGCTCTTCATCAAAAGTTACAGTTAACAAGTAACAAATAGACAGACAGACATTTCGACAGACAGACATTTCAGACAGACATTTCAAGAGAGAGACAGACAGACAGACATTTCAAGAGACAGACAGACAGACAGACAGACATTTCGAGACAGACAGACAGACATTTCGAGACACAGACAGACAGACATTTCGAGACAGACAGACAGACAGACATTTCGAGACACAGACAGACAGACATTTCGACAGAGTGACACACAACACACACAGACATTTCGACAGAGTGACACACAACACACACAGACATTTAGAGAGAGAAAAAGAGAGAGAGAGACATAGTGAGAGAGAGAGAAGTGTTAATTTTTTTTTTTTGTAAATTTATTCAGAAACAAGAAAAAATTATTTTTAAATATAGATTTTCACTAAGATCCACTTCAATAAAAATGAATTTAGGAGAAATATATTATATAAGACATTTCCTACTGTTCTATTTTATGTGGTGATATTCCCCCCACTCGGGTAATGCTGGGTAGCCTTTTAAGTTAAAGAATAAAAAATATGAAAAATGAGAATTTTTACAAACTTCTTCTGCATTAATTTTGAGGAATATTAAATGACTTAGACCAGAAGATTTCAAATGATGGCTGAGGTAGGTGGGGTGTTGAATAGATGTAATGAGGAAGAGGAGGAGTAAGGGTAAAATTGATGTACAGAGTAAGAGAGAAGTAGATGTGGGAGGTAGGTAAAAATAGTTATAAAGTTGTTGGTGGAGTGGTATCAACCAGACAGCGCAGGAGTCTATCCTCTTTTTGCAAGTGCTAGACCAGGAAGATTTTTTGTTGAGGTGGAGTGCTATAACTACCGTCAGCTCCCCACTTTACCACACAGATCAGATTACCTATGTATCAAGTTGGTGGGGATCGGTATCAAACACTAAACCTTGCGATCCTGAGGAGGGTGCTCTACCAATTGAGCTAAACCAGACCCATCAAAAAAATAGGTATAAAAAAAGAGGAAGAAGTAAATAGTGGAGGTGCGAGTGAAATGGATGTAAAGAGTAGGAGGAATGTAAAAGAAAAAAGGAATGTTTAGTTAGAGAGAGGAAAAAAAAATTAAGAAACCGAAATAGGGGGCAGATAAAAAGAAATTTGATAATACGCATATTAGACCCTAGTGAATTCATCAAGTTGTTTAATTCTTTTTTTTTTTTTTTTTATTCTTCCAGCAACACTGAACAAACAAAATTACCAAGTTGAAAATAAAAGAAATAGAGAAGAAAATTCAGTTGTTTAACTCCTCCCCCCCCCATACACGGACCCCTTCAATCCGATGCCACAGAGGAATCCAAACCTTTACTAATAATTTAGAAAATATGTTCTTAGTTCCTGGCCGTCTTCATTAAACCATTACATACGGATGAATCCTTTTGCTCTTAAAGTCTCCCATTCGGTGAGCTTTAAGAAAATAAAATAAGAAAGAAAGAAAGAAAGAAAGCTTGCTGGAGAATCAACATCATATTCATCTTCACAGGAAGAATGTGACTAGCATCCAGTCATCAGAAAAAAAAAAAAAAAAAAAATGTACCAAATACCAGAACACAGTCAGATGTTGGGTTTTGGGTAGATATGG
Organism: Doryteuthis pealeii; assembly: GCA_023376005.1. Taxonomy (NCBI): domain Eukaryota; kingdom Metazoa; phylum Mollusca; class Cephalopoda; order Myopsida; family Loliginidae; genus Doryteuthis; species Doryteuthis pealeii. The sequence goes on from CM042149.1 coordinate 20,973,178, forward strand.
ATCCAGCAGCCAATCAAATCCTGGGAATGAGCTTGGCCAAGGTACACAGTGGAATAGCCAAACTGACATTTAAACCACCTGGATTCTCATAGTATATTCAACTTGCAACACAGCCAAATACTGATCACTCAATATAAATTTCTACACTTGCATAAATGAATTATAAGCAAACTAACTTTCTTTTCACGATTTATCCGAGAAGACACAAGAAAAGAACCTAACATGGATATTTATTAAAGTAGAAGTTATCAACAAAATATCAAAATATGCCACAAATTAAAGGTTTAATTTCATGAATGGTCCTCTAGAAATTGCTCAGTTTGCTTTGACATTGTTGCAGACATAAGGACATGTTGGGTTTTAGGTAGATATGGATCCAGCAGCCAATCAAAATCCTGGGAATGGAGCTTGGCCAAGGTACACAGTGGCTTTTGCTTTGACATTGTTGCAAACATAAGGACATTCCTGATACCCCTAATGCTTATAAATACAATGAGAAAATGCAGCTGGAAGGTTAACAGCTAGCAGACCTCAATTTTCTTTTATTGAATGAGGGAGGGGGGTTTAGGGTAACCAAAAACTGATTTTTGCTAATTTTCAAAAAAATTTTTTAATTTATTAATTTGATTTTTTTTTTTTTTAATCAACAACTTATATAATAAAGGGGTAATATCTAAATGTCCATACTGCTGTTCATCTAAACAATATTTGGTTTATATTAAGTTTATATTAAGTTCTTATGGTTCTTTTAATGCCAAAATTTGATTCATTTCTAAATGTTATAATCATATCTATTCATATTTTAGAGCAGCAATCAAATTAAATAAAACATTCCGATAAAATAATGAATCATTAATTTTTTTAATAGTATTTCTTTCATCTTAATTTCAGAAGCTTGTCATCGTAAAAACATTTTCAAAGAAATGCTAGAAATAAAGACTGACAATTCTTCATCTAAAAAAATTCAAGATAACATATTGAATGGGAAGAATTTTAATATTTCGGACTGTTATCCTTATCTTTATTGTGGTATGTAAAAACAAAATGTTTTAGGCGCTGTATTCTCCAGTCTTCCTCAAGTGTTTCCTGTGTATCACATAGAAACTGATAGTTACCAAGCACTGTTGACTGTGTCTATGCTATCCAAGTTTCCCACCTATGGTGGATAGAGCCATCTGGAGGGGATTTTCACTGACAACCACCGACTAAGCTTAAAAAGGCAATGCTCTCCTAATATACGAATGGAGCATTCTCTGGCGCCCTTTACATATATACAGATGTATGTATTTATCAGTTAAAATTCTCTTCACAGTCTGTAGGCGCTGATGATAGCCAAGCGGTAAGGAGCCTGACTGATGATAAATCAATCAGGTTTTCATCCCGGCTGGAGGTAACCTACTAATGTCTAGCCTCACTGAAGAGCATAGTGTTGATCCAACCTGGGGAATCATTTTTAATAGTTCAACTGTCATCGTAGAACTTTTGAAGATTTTATTCAAATAATGATGTCATTCTTTTTGCACACCTAACATTACGACATGTAGAAAAAAAATACCACAGTTTGTATTATTTATTATCATTTATACCAATTTGAAGATTTAACTTGAAAGATAGAAACTTTTATCAAAATGACCTGTTTCAGCGTAAAGTAAAGTCGTTGGGGTGGCCTATAGTCAGTATCAACCAAACAGCGAGGGAGTTTATTCCCTTTTCACTAATTGCTAGACCAATGAGATTATTTTCGCATCCGAGGTGGTGTGCCACACCTACCATCAGCTCCTTACATTACTGCACAAATCCTTATGCTACTCATACACTGAGTTGGCGAGGGCTGGCATCAAACCCTGAACATTGTGGTTCCTAGTCGAACACTCTACCGACTGAGCTAAATGACCTGAAAAGGATTGATATACCAAACAAACCAGAACAGGAACACACTATCAGATGCAGTTTAGTGTCATATCCAGGACTCACATTTTTCTGGACTGCAACAGTAGGATTTTTATAAATCTAAAATTACAATATCAACAATGTATATTAACAAAGAGAGAGAGATGGGAGGGGTTTGTTTTGTTTTACGGCATATCAACCTCAGTGGGTCATTTAATGCCAACAAAGTTTTGAAATAAATTCATTCTTAATGGATACTCAATTTTTTTATAAACACATTTTTTATCTATTTAACCCATAGATGGGACCCTAACTCCACTCCGGGTCAGAGTGGACCAGGGAGCAATGGTGATAAAGGGGTGCTCCACATTCCCCAAACTTCCAAAACTGGAACCTCACCACAGCCAACAGGTGTCTCCATTGGAGAAGTCTTATCCCTCTGCAGTGGTGCAGTCAGTGTATTCTGAAGAATAATTAAAGTTCCAATTACCGTCGAACTGGGAAGATAAGGCAACAAACGGTTGTAACTGAAATACAAACCCGAATGCTACAAGGTCCACTGCAAAATGACAAAGTATATATAAGACTCCACAATCATTCAAATCAAGCAGCCAATCAGAACTCAAGGAATGGAATCACCCAAACCACCCAGATTCATGGATGGATCATTCTTGATTCCTATTTATACCAACTGTCTTGGACACTGCTTGAGTTGTACTTAGCTGCTGTTATTAAAACCAACAGTAGACTAACTAACTTCATACAGGGTGGACATTTTTCTGGACAGCAACAGTAGGTTTTTATAAATTTAAAATTACAATATCAACAATGTACATTAACAGAGAGAGAAAGAGAGGTGGAAAGGGGCATTACAGTACATGTAACATAAATGACACAAGTCAAGTAGAATATGTAGTGGATAGTAAAACATTAATAATACATAAACACAAAAGAGGACACCGGTTTGAATAAATCAGTAGATATATTGTCATGTTGATAATCCTATTATAGAGAGTGGCAAACAGAGCCTCAGTCATTTTTGACTGAATGACTTTAGCCACACACCCCCCCCGAAAATAATTTACCAAAAATCAGGGAATTATCGGATTTTAATGAAATTTTCAGTGTTTATTTATCGAAGAATGATCTTTATAATGCATTATTTATTTTATTTCAAAACTTTCTCATTTTTTTTCAGGTCACTTAATTTTGACCCCCCCCCCCTTATGTTGGGGGCGTAAAATTGTTTCAAGTTGGTCCTTACTTGTATCAAGTAATTACAATATAAATATAGAGATAAAAGACCGAAAGTTATGAATAGAAACAAAATAAATTCAACATAACTTTTTGTTGAAATTCGGACGATTTTCAATATGTATAAAATGTATTAAAAATAAATTGCATATTGTAATAATATTTTTCTTTTTTAATGATGGTCAGTATGTTACTACTTATCGATTTAGACAAAGTTTGACCTTAAATAATAGATTTAATTATTTTTAATTCACTTTTAAAACTCCTAGCAGATGAATTTTTTGCATATGGCTATCCTATCATGAACTAGCATCTTTTGTTCAGAAGGGGTGGAGGAGAAAGCCATTGATAAAAAAATTAACAATTTAGTCTAACTATGAAAATTTACATTAATTTTAATATGAAAAGAAAAATCTAGAAACAAAATTCTTACAAGTCACCATTCAGATCAGAGTAAGTTTTTGTCAATAGCTCCAGGTTTTTTTGACTGAATAGTTAGATCACAATATTACATCTTCAACTAGCTACAATTTACCCATCAGCCAAATTTCTTTAATAACTCACCCTCCAACTATTTCATGATGTCAGATTAATTTGTAATCTGGGATTTAAAAAATAATAAATAAATAAAGGAGAGTGAATGATGCAAATGACTGAATGAAAACTTTGGTATAATTTGTTTTTATATAAAACAAAATTGTTTTAATGCGGCAGTATATTTAGCATAACAGTTATCATTGTAGGAAATGGAATCAGAGACCTGAATTCAAAGTTAAAGAGCCAAGTCTGCCCTACTATTTACCTATAGTTGGAGAGAGAATTGGACTCATACCTTTATCAAGGACATTAGCACTATGTGAAATACAAACAGCCACATCCAGGTTTTCAACTCAGGTTACTGCGTCCATTTCCTAAGAAAATAACTTAATCATTATACTAGCAGGACCTGTGAATATGACACAGTATGGTAGTTTAATTATTATATTTGATATGTTTACTTAAGAGCTATTGAAAATACTTCAATATGTAAAAAGTATAATAATCTTGATTTAACTCTCTCTCTCCTTTTCCTCTATTCATTATGTTCGATTCAAACAGATTAGCATTATCACTTCTGCGTACTCACCCCTTTTTCCCTTACTCTTTCTTTTTTTAATTTTTTCTGTGTAGCATGTCTTTTTTCTTCCCTTTCTTTCTTTACAATAAAAACGGAATAGTCCACTACTTAGCTCAACTCTCATAAAAATAAAATTCGGGGGATAAGCAACACCAGATAGTCAGGATTTACATTTTTGTATTTCATCTTGGATGATGTCTTATTTTTAACCAGAGGGTGTTGCAAGATGATAACAGTTGTACAATTAAGGAATACGAGTATTGATATATAGATTATAATATAATATAATATAATAATAATTATATATCTGTGCTACTCATATGCTAGGAGCTGATGGTATGTGTGGCACTCCAGCTCATACGCCAAAAACAATGTCCTTGGTCTAGGGCTAATGGAGGATAGACTCCCTCGCTGTCTGGCTGATACCAACTTCAGGCCACCATAATGACTTTACTTTTTATATATATATATATATATATATATATATAAAATTGTGTGTGCGTTTTATGGCAATTAAACAGATTTGTTCGAAATTAGGTCCTTTGTATATATTTTTTTTTAACCAGAGGGTGTTGCAAAATGATAACAGTCGTAAATTAAGGAACATGAGTATACAATATCATATTGGTTTCCTTGAGATTAGGAACTATTGATATTGTTGAAAATTTAATACATTATGAGGTCAGGTTAAAAAAAAAATGTAATGATCAAATCACTGAATGACAGACAAAAATAAATAATAGCAGATTCTAAATGCGTGGGAAGATAGGAGAAAGAAAAAAGTGATTTATTGAGCCAAGATAACTAAAAAGATTAAAAAAATAATTTCTCCTATCATTGAAGCTTCCCTTAAATCTGACCATTTTTTCTTGGGGGGGGGGGGGGGCAATATTACAAGAAAAAATGTGAGTAATCTAGCATACCATTCCTAATGCCTTACAGACAAGTTCATTCAGTTTTTATTTTTTATTTTATTTTATTTTTTTATTTTTTTTTTTTTTTAATGTCATCATGCTGGGTAGCCAAATGACTTTTGGTGTCTTGGCTGAGAACTAACTTCTGTTAGTCTGAATTTTTTTAGATGAGGCTTGATAACACTGAGCAACACAATTTTCATTGATTTGGATCCGACACTTGTTTCTGACTATTTTTTTTACCTCTGAATCCAAAAATGACCCCAGTTTTTCTATATCGCATCGACTTTTTGAGCTAGAGGGTACACTCGATTTTTCTCAAAAAAACGTAAAAATTACAGCATCTAACAAATTTGTGCTTATTCTATGGAATGTTTTGAAATTTACATAAAAATAGAAAATAATGAAATATCAATAATCTGTATTATTTAGATTTTTCAGACTGTTGTCCTCATTATTATTATTATTATATTCGCAATGTTTCAGCCAATGTGCCCTTTGGCCTTCTTCAAGTATTTCTTATTGAATTTGGGAGCTTTCATGTCGTAGCTAAAATAAAATTATAGGTCAAAAGAGTATTATAGGTTCCAAGAATTTAATTTGGATTGTCCAGTTGGACACATGGAACAACGGATATAAGTGTTGAGTTAATGAAGTTCTAAGTGACAATCATCTGTAGGTTGCAGGTTCAATCCTGACTACAGGGGAAAATAAACTAGATTATTTAAAATAGGTTAAGATTTTACCTGGTCATGGTTAACAAAATGAGACCCCCCCCCTGGATTGAATAAAGGGTTTGGTTCTATTGAGGTCAGTAAGTCTACTGTTGGTTTGAATAATAGCAGCTAACTAAGTACAACTTGAGCAGTGTCCAAGACAGTTGGTATATATATAGAAATCAAGAATGACCCATTCATGAATTTGGGTGATTTGGGTGATTCCATTCCTTGAGTTCTGATTGGCTGTTTGACTGCTTGATTTGAATGACATTGTGGAGTCTTATATATATCCTGTCATTCTGCAGTAGACTTTGTGACATTTGGGTTTGTATTTAAGTTACAACCGTTTGTTGCCTTGTCTTCCCAGTTCGACGGTAATTGGAACTTTAATTATTCTTCAGGTTCAAAGTTCTGTGAAGGCTCCCAATTGCAACATGAAGGCTCCCAAGTTTAACAAGAACATCTGAAGAAGGTCGGAGAGCATATCAGCCGAAACATTGCGTGTGTGTGTGTGTCTGTATATATATAAGAAATGTATCCCAGCTTATCAGCCATTCTGACCAGAACAAAATCTTGGATGCATTTGTCCAATTCAATCATTAGAGGGATATTTCTTTTGCTGATCTACACTCATCTACTAAAAATGAGTCATTTTTTAAATTTTTTTTTTTTTTTATCACCCTCTCAATCTCCTTGCACTCCCTCATCTTGTCCCAATCAAACATTCTCTCAGCCTTTTTTACACTAATTGCAAGCAAATGTTGAAAGACAAGAGACACAGCAGATGTCATATTCAGCAATCATCCACATATAAAAAAAAGTGCTTCATACGTGTTGATTACTTAAGCAATTCTATCAGAAAAAGACTATTCTACACTTTGTCATGTCTACAAAAATGTCTCGTTGATTTGCCAAAAATGCCAACAATACAAAAGTGAATAGAATATTAATAAATAATAAAACATATCAAACACACGCACACATATATCCATGGTGATTGAAAAGTAACTCCCTATTTTAAACTATTTATATTTTTTTTTATATGCAGTTATGTCAATACTTGTGAGAATATTGAAAACTTGATTTTTATGCAAAATGGTGCTCCTTCACATTTTGCTATTGTTGTTTGTGAATAGATTCACCATTTTCCTGGGAATGGATGGGTAGACATGATCCACATGAGTGGCCGGCCAGAAGCCCTGATTTGATACCTTGACACTTTTTTTCTTTGGGGTTGGTTGAAGGAGCAAGTCTACTCTACTAAACCAATGACTTTGGAAAAACTTTAAGTATGAATACGAGAATTTATTTCTGCCATTCCACAAGAGTTCCTGGAAAGATTCCCAGGCGACTTGAAAGTTACTTTACAATCACCCTGTATATATCCTAAATAGACTGTTGAGAAATTTCTCTTATACAGTGTGTGTTAAAAGCCCACTTCTATTTATAGACTCGGCGAGAACTATGTGATCTCTCTTGGCCAGTCACTGGCAGTACTCTGCTGCTGATATAATACTTAAACCCAACAGTACTGGCCATAACTACTTTGAACCTTCGTGGACGACGGACCTTTAACAATACGCAGGATAGGACTTATTCACTTACCAAAGGATTCCATAACTCAGGACTTACTTACTTTAAGTCCTTTTCAACTGGCCAAGGATAGCATTTAAAAACTTAACAGACTCAACAACAAACTAAACTGCCCAAAACACATAACATTTCAATCCTCAAATAGACAAAAGCTGTGATTCGAGAAATGGACAGAAATTCAAGGAGGGACTAGTATCAATTCTAATTATTTTATCAATGAATTTCATGATTTTTTTCCTCAATATTGGGTTTCTCAATAATATTTTCCTCTGCATAGCTTTGAAAAAATGATACCAGTAATTTAAATAATATAATCTTGTTTGTTTCAGAAATATTTTCTGAAGCCAAAATGTTCAGCTAATAAAAAAAAGTTTTTCATCTCATCTGTTATTAGTTTATTTACTGCTAAATAAAAAAAAAAGTAAATATCCTCTTAGCATTCTAATTCTATAATTTTTGCCAGTAGTATACATACACACACAAGCTAACTTACCTTATATATATATATAATATTAGATCGTAGGAAATGGACTCCAACGCAGTTCAACCTGGACGACTGTTGGAAACATGGCGCTAATATTGGAAAGGTATGAACTAAAATAGCAACTGGACTCTTAACCATCTGGTAACAGTTAAGAAGATAACTCTGAATTCAATGCTAAACAAAAATTGACTTGTGTCGCATTTATTATATATATATATATATTATATATACATATACATATACTAGCTAATTTAACCAATGTTGCAAATGTGAAAACTTACATTTGAAATGTGTAGATCAATATTTTTAAAGCAAATTATTCAGTAAATAGACAAAAACAGTAATTGCCACCAATTGGTCTACTAATCTATAATAATAAATGTGAGTGTCAGTGTGTCATATTCTTTTCAACTTTACTCTCAGAGGCTGTATAGCCCAACATAAACCATTTTAGAATCAGGCCAACTGTGAGTAAATTAAAGACATTCTGGGCCAAATCCAAACCCGCAATCATGAAATTTTGAATTCCCAAGTTCTAATTACTGCGATTGTTTGTAACAAATTTTTTCAACAATATTTCGTGTATGATAACAATTTTTATAACAGCACAATAAATTTAGAAAAAATATTGTTCAAGTTGTAGTGAAAAAATGACGTACTCTGGAGCTCAAACATTTGCAAATGTGTCTTTCATGCAAAATGAGCTCAAAAGAAAATAAAATATGGCTACCTCAGCATCATAATCTAAGGAAATGCAATCTTGGAGCCAGGAGACTCGTCAAGAATCTATTTGCACGTATGCAAATTTTTTCAAGTTCGAGCTGTGCATAAAACACCAGACATGACAGGAAAGAGGTGAGATGCTCTGGAGCATGTTATTGAGTTTACATTGGAGACTGCTGTGTTATTGATGCAAGTGATAACTTTATCATAATATTTGAATTTAATAGGTACTCAATGTATGAAGAGTCATTGTTAGAATGAAGACCCAATCAAGAGTCTTCCAAAAGAGCTAGCTTAATTGCTGCCTGGTAGAGTGGCTTTTAAGCTAGTATATAATATATTAGAAATTTTAATTCAACCATTTGTTTCTTATATCAACAAACAAATCAACAATTCCCTGGAATATAATTTTTGGTGCTTTTAATTATTCAAAGATGCTAAAAAAATGTATTTTTATTATGTTGTGAAGATAGAAAAGATAATAAACAAAGAAAAAAGAAAAGAAAAAAAAAAAGAGAAATCTGTTCTGGTTTCAATTAGTAATTGCTGGGAAGTACATGTTACCTAAATGTTTATACAAAAGCAGAGACCAGACATGACCTTCTTAGATTATACTCTTAATTTCACTAATATTATCATCATAATCATCAGCTGTGATTTAGCTGACACACCATCACCATAAAAAAAAATGACTAAAGACTAAATAAAACAGGAACAACATCAATCCGTAACATTTCCAACCCTTCCCTCTCCGTCCTACGAAGTAACAAAAACAGACCTTGATATTCCGCTGACTGTACACGTTCGTATAATAGTAATTTCTTTTTTTCATCTTTTTAATCTGGGAAGGAGAAGAGAACCAGGCATGACCCAAAAGATGGATGTTTTGGGGATGGGGGTTTTGGTGATGTAAAGATTATCAGCATAGAAAATGTAATCAGCAATCAGGGTTCAAATTCAGGCTGAAGATGCTGCTGTTCACATTACACTATTGCATTTGTAAAAGGCATGAATCCAGTTTTTCTCCCTCTAGCTATGATGAGTGAAATAGTAGGCCAAACTGTGCTCTGTAGCTTGGTTAGCAACCAATATATATATATATATATATATATATATATATATAGAACTATGGTAAGTAAATCGTTGAGAGAGCATGCATATTTAAGTTAGGATAGTTACGGTACTTAGTTACTGACAGTTTCTCAACTATGTAATTTTCAAATCAAGTTGGTTTGAAAATCACATAGGAAAGCTACTGTCAGTAACCAAGCACCATTGATTTCATGTCCACGGCTCCCTATATATATATATATATATATATATATATATATATGTACACACACACATAGACAGACAAACAGACACACCCTTTCTTTCTTCCTACCACTAAAGCAAACGATAAGCATCTGATGTACAGCATTTTCACTTCCCTTCTCTCCCCCTCTTGTTTTTATTTCTAATATTTGCATTCTTTTTCTCTCTGAAGTGCAGCATGTTTTTTTTCCTTTTTCCGTTCTGCCTTACAATCAAAACAGAATAGTCCATTATTTATCTACGGTGATGACAGAGCATAACATGCGTTCAGACCTTATCCTATTGATATTATAGATAAGAGCTTTTTCCAAGTTTCTGCTTAACTCTTCACAAGGTAGAAACAGCATAAATGAAACGAAGGTAGAAGAGGGCCAAGAAGTAGATATCTTTCATTGCCAACCCCCTTGGGCTTTACTCGGTGATAAGCAAAACCACCACCTTGAGTGCTCATCAACAAATGAAGCCAACACCTACCTTTGCAACACGCTCCGTGCCTCAGCAAGAGAGCAGGAGCTTTGCCGCAACAAATCTGACATTGAAAGACTGGAAACACCTGACAATCCCAGGAACATTGCACATGCTTCGTCCGAGTGCATTGATGAGTTGTGTTTTAACACCCTCAATAGTCGAGACAATTTACCTCTTAACCACTTACCTACCAGGAGGAGCATGGGTGTCAAATGCATTCCCCCTCCCCACAACCAGGCATGAAAGGTTAAAAACCATACTCTGCATCCTTGGCATACCATAACATTAGAAACATGATACTTCAAATCATGAATGATACGGTAATTTATGAGGAAGTGCGTCCCGGTCTCCTGCCTCAAAAATTGCTACCCGGTGACTATTAAAATAACGACCCAGCTCAGTCTATTCAAAACTATCCATCTTCATTATCTATCTATCTATCTCAATTTATTCATATTTATCTATATTACTTTAAATACTAAGATTTTTTTTATTCATGTTTGTTTCATGTTTTTAGTTTAAATAAACAAGAATTACAACAAAAAAAGAAGCGACCCCCCCCCCAAAATACATTTACTTGTTGAAAATATCTATCTTCATTTGTTCATATCTATCTATATTATTTTGTTTGTTTATCTATCTATCTATCTCAGTCTATTCCAAACTATATATCCATCTTCATATCTAAACAAGAATTACGACAAATTACGATAAATAAACAAGAATTACGACGAGCTGGGGTTGTTATTTTGATAGTCACCAGGTAGCAATTTTTGAGGCAGGAGACCGGGACGCACTTCCTCATAAATTACCGATACAATGGAATTTTCATTGGAGATAGATACAGTAGACACCTTTTTTGCAGATTTTTCACCAACATGAAAACAAGTATACAGATAATCAGTTAGTAGATTATTTAACATCATAACTAAATAGTACCTGGGTACAAATAGATAAGGGTCAGTTTAGCTCAATCGGTAGAGCATCCGTCTTGGAAACACAAAATTCCAACTTCAATACCAGCCCTTGCCAACTCGGCGTATGAGTAGCACAGGGATCTATACGGTAAAGCAGAGAGCTGATGGTAGGTGTGGCGCTCCACCTCAAATGCAAAAACAATCTCCTTGGTCTAGTGCTAGTGGAAAAAGGACAGACTCCCTCATTGTCTGGATGATACTGACAATAGGTCACTCTGTCAACTTACTTATTATTACTAGCATGACATGTAGATATACGACAGTATGATAATTCAATTATTACGTTTGATATGTTTACTTAAGAGATATTGAAAAATAGTTCAATATGTAAAAAGGATAATAATCTTGATTTACCTCTCTCTCACTCTTTTTTTCTTTCTTTTCATCATGTTCAATTAAAATCGGTTAGCGTTATCACTTCCTTGCGTTCACTCCCTCTCTATCTTTCCTCTCTTTCTCTTTCTTTATTATATTTTTCTGTGTAGCAAGTTGGGGCTTGCCATAATGGCATTAGAGTTGGGATAATCATATAGGTGCTAGGGCTTGACATGACTAGTTGATTGATCGGAGCGGATCTCTCCAACCACCCATATAGCCTAAGAAAGGAACAAAGTCGAGTGTTGTATGTCATGGACTGCTCAGCCACCAAGGTTCCATCCTTAAGCATCACAGGTCACCACCCACAGCTAACAGGTTGCCTCATTGGTGGGCGGGGGGTCTTACCTCTCTTCAGAAGTGCAGTCAGGGTATTCTTAAGCGACAGGGCTCCTCAGAGACTTAACAGAAGAACGAAGTAACAGACACTTGAGGCGAGTTGTGGTTTTTCATGCTTCTCCTCTCCGATCTGCCATTACTGACATAGCAGTCATTGGTGACTATGCTACAGTAAGAAGTTAAACCCAAAATGATTACATATTAAATCCGATAGGTTTTATAGGCGAGTACCAAAAGTCATTTAGTAAATAAATAAACAAATAAATAAATAAATAAACATTAACCAAATAAAAAGGAATTGGGATGGATTGAGTGTGTACAGATAAAGAACGCCAGTCGAGGAGAAAATCGGTTTCCATATTGAACTCTTGAAACCTTTAGCAACTAATAAACTTATCACAGTCTGATACACTTAGCAGCAATTTCTCTAAAGTTTAAGCTCTCTAACTTCCCATGTTAAAGTCATCAGAAGAAAATCCAACAGCTTTTATCCTCTTAACTTAATGGCTTACGCTTCTTTTATTCGAATAAAACAACGTCCAAGATTCTATTGGTTTACCTGTGTGCACATCTAAGTCAATAAAATCTTGTAGACACACAAAGACACACACACACAACAAAGAGAGAAATGGAGAAGATGGGGGGAAAGAGAGGGAGATACACAGAGAAAGAAAGATACATGCAGGAGTGGAGAGAGAGAGGGGGAAGAGAAAAATGTAGAAAAAGATAGACACACAAAGAGTGAGATGGGAAAAGAGAGACACAAATAAAGAGAGAGAGAAACAGATGAGGAGATAGATACACACAAGAGAGAGAGAGAGAGAGAGAGAGAGAGAGATTATCAGAAACACAAAGATGAGAGAGAGATAGGTGAGGAGAGAAAGACATGGAGGAGAAAAAGAGACAGAGATGGCAAGACACACAGAAACCAATACAGATGGAGAGAGAAACAGGAGGGGAGAGAAACAGGAGGGGAGAGAGAGAGAAAAAAATAGAAACAGATGGGGGAAGAAAGAGACAGAAATGGGAGGAGAGAGAAAGAGATTGAGACAGAGAAATAGATAAAGATGGTGGGAGAGAGACAGAGATAGTGGGAGAGAGAGACAAAGAGAAGAGAGAGAGAAAAGAAAGAAAACAGACAGAGATAGTGGAGAGAGAGAGAAAAGAAAGAAACAGACAGAGATAGTGGGAGAGAGAGAGAAAGAAAGAAACAGAGATAGTGGGAGAGAGAGAGAGAGAGAAGAGAGAGAGAACAGACAGAGTGGGAGAGAGAGAGAGAGAAAGAAAGAAACAGACATAGTGGGAGAGAGAGAGAGAAAGAAGAAACAGACATAGTGGGAGAGAGAGAGAGAAAGAAACAGACAGAGATAGTGGGAGAGAGAGAGAGAGAAAGAAAGAAACAGACAGAGTGGGAGAGAGAGAGAGAGAGAGAGAGAGAGAGAGAGAAAGAACAGACAGACAGAGAGAGAGAGAGAGAGAGAGAGAAAGAGACAGAGATAGTGGAGAGAGAGAGAGAGAGAGAAGAGACAGAGATAGTGGAAAGAGAGAGAAAGAAACAGACAGAGATAGTGGGAGAGAGAGACAGAGATGGAGCAGAGATAATATCTATGAACCTACTTGAAAGTAGTTCAAGCCATCTGATCACCAACAAGTATTGTATAAGAAAGCTTTAAGATTAATCAAGCCACACACACACACACACACACACACACACACCCTCCCAAGATGAAGATAAGTAAATGAATGTAGATACAAAAGAGAGAATAGGAAAATATCAGACTGAAGAAAAGAAAGTCACAAAAAGAAAAAAGAAACAAAAGCAATGAAATGTGTCAAGCCAAATAAGATAATTGTGGGAAGAAGGAGAAAGTTTGCCAGAAATCAAACGTTGTTAAGTGACAGAGCAGAGGCCATCATTATTAAAAAGAATTTTAAAAAAAGAGTCAGGGAGCACTTGCATACTTAGTTAAGTAGTTAGAATGGAGGACCATTTGTTGCTGAGGAAATTATTGTCATCTAAAGAATCAAGAATCTTTCACTCATTATCATAAAAGATTTTTGTTTGTTTTGTTTTACGGCATATCAACCTCAGTGGGTCATTTAATGCCGATAAAGTTTTGAAATAAATCAATTCTTAATGGATAATACAATTTTTTTATGAATATATTTTTCTATTTAACCCATAGATGGGACCCTAACAGGTACTACCATTCCGGGTCAGAGCGGACCAGGGAGCAATGGTGATGAAGGGGTGCTCCACATTCCCCAAACCTCCAAAACTGGAACCTCACCATCAGATAGAGTTTAACGTCATTCCCAGGACATGTAGACCCACAGCCACCGCCTTCTAGCACCCATATGATAAAGAGGGGTTGGGGCTTGCCATAAGGGCAATAGGGTTGGGAAAATCCTATAGGTGCTAGGGCTTGCCATGACCAGCCAATTGATCGGAGGGGGCCTCTCCGACTGCCCGTGTAGCCTAAGTAAGGTTCTAAGTGGAGTGTTGCAGGTCATGCTCATCCACCAAGACTCCGTCCTTAAGCATCACGGGTCGCCACCCACAGCCAACAGGTGGCCCCATTTGGAGGAATCTTACCCCTCTGCAGAGGTGCAGTCGGTGCATTCTAAAGCCCCAGCGACAGGGCGGGAGGGAAATAGAATACTTTATGAGAACAAGGAACTGGTTTTTGCATTTTTCAAAATCAATTTGTTGACCAGCATAGCCTAAGTTTTCTTGCTAAAGCAGAAGAGTGACACCCAAGAAAAAGATCTTGGAAACCGCATTTAGAACTAAAATACAAATGTTTATTTGTATTTATTTCATACAGTAAGAAGCTCAAGATAGGGCCAAAGTGGAGTATTGCAGGTCATGAACTGCTCATCCACCTGGGCTCTATCCTTAAGCATCATGGGTCGCCACCCACGGTCAACAGGTGGCCCAATTGGGGGAGTCTTACCCCTCTGCAGAAGTGCAGTCGGTGCATTCTAATGCCCCACCGCCAGGGCGGAGAAAGTAGAATAAGGAATAGTGATAATCAGCTTGTGGGTCTCACTGACCAAAATTTCCTCCCATTGAAAACTTTATATCTCAATACAATATTTGATTATATTAAAACTTAAATACTTGTGCCCAGATGGTGCATTTTTTGCTAGTAATATTAATATAAAACATAATGATCTTTATATATAAAAGGATGTTTGGTATGTACGTGTCGACTTATAACTTGGAAAGGAGCCGTAACAAATTGAAATTTGATAAAATCTTTATAATTCAATAATTTTTTAAAATATTGTATACAGACCCTCCGACCCAACTCCTGTCGATATAAGCTTCTTACTGTATGAAATAAATACAAATAAACATTCGTATTTTAGTTCTAAATGCGGTTTCCAAGATCTTTTTCTTGGGTGTCGCTCTTCTGCTTTAGCAAGAAAACTTAGTCTACGCTGGTCAACAAATTGATTTTGAAAAATGCAAAAACAGTTCCTTGTTCTCATAAAGTATTCTATTTTCCTCCTGCCCTGTTGGCTGGGCGTTAGAATGCACCAACTGCACCTCTGCAGAGGGGTAAGATTCCCCCAAATGGGGCCACCTGTTGGCCGTGGGTGGCTTAAGGACGGAGTCTTGGTGGTTAGCATGGCCTGCAACACTCCACTTAGAACCTTACTTAGGCTACACCGGCGGTCGGAGAGGCCCCTCTGATCAATCGGCTGGTCACGTCAAGCCCTAGCACCTATATAATTGCCCCAACCCTATTGCTCTTATAGCAAGCCCCAACACTTTTTATCATATGGGTGCTAGAAGGCGGTGGCTGAGTGTCTACTGGGAATGACGTTAAACTCTCTGATGGTGAGCTTCCAGTTTTGGAGGTTTGGGGAATGTGGAGCACCCCTTCATCACCATTACTCCCTGGTCCACTCTGACCCGGAGTGGTAGTACCTGTTAGGGTCCCATCTATGGATTAAATAGAAAAATGTATTTATAAAAAAATTGTATTATCCATTAAGAATTGATTTATTTCAAAACTTTATCGGCATTAAATGAACCACTGAGGTTGATATGCCACAAAACAAACCAAACCAAATCTATTTCCCTCCTTTCTCCAACTCCTACTGATTTCCTTTAGCCTCCTCCTGCTGCTTTCCGTTTTTTTCTTTGCTTCTTTCTTCCCTCACTGACACCTGTTCATTGAATGACCAGTTTTGTATCTTCAGTTTCTTTTATCCCCCACCTACTTACCCACAATGCATTGCACTCTCCTATAAGAAGATACCTCTCTTCCCTTCTGGCTTCATTTGTCACAGCATACCAGCAAGCACTCCTTGACCACACACCCAGTTCCAGCACGTCAGTAAGTACTTTTTGACCACACAGGCACATTTATCAGACCCAGATCCCCTCTTAGTTGATATATAATACGCCAGATTTTTAGTGTGCCTAAAATATACCGTATCACATGTAAGTATACCCCTAACAATTTACAAAGAAACTAACTTTCTTTTGAATGAAAAATACTAGGATTTTATTATTTCTTATCATCAAGTTGTGCCGACAGCACAGACCTCCAGGACTTTCTCTCACCACCCGTCCCTATCAGCTATTGCCCCTGGCAGGTCCTCCGCACTGCATCCAGTGACATTCTACTATGAGCATCTATTATGGGTACACCAGTGTGGGTTGGCCAACAAAAACCTACATTCATCATCACTACACAGATACTGGATGTTGTGGAGAGGACCTTCCAAGAGAAATAACCAATATATATATATATATATATATAATATATAACTACTACTTAAGTAGCCAACCAGGTTAAAAAAAAGGAAGATATATAATTATATATAATTTCCTTTTTAATTATCAGGGTGGTTATATATATATACATATAGTCATCATAGCGGCCTAATGTTGGTATCAGCCAACAGCGAGGGAGTGTATCCCCTTTTTACTAGCACTAGACAAGGAGATTATTCTAGTATCTAAGGTGGAGCTCCACAACTACCATCAGTTACTCACTTTACCACACAGATCCCTGTGCTACTCATACACTGAGTTAGCGAGGGCCAGTATCGAACCAAGAACCTTGTGATTCCTAGCCGAATACTCTAGCAACTGAGCTAAACCGGCCCTTAGCTAGCTACCAAGAGAAAAAGATAGACAATAGTCACCCAGATAAAAAAAATTATATATATATATATATATATATATATATACCAACCAGATAAAAATATAGCAAAAATATATTATATAGCGAACCAGGTAAATGGAATATAATAATCCAAATTAAATCTTTAAAAAATTATATAAAAACATTTCAATTCAAGAGATAATCCTTCAACGTTTATCCTAAATTCTTACATTCGGAATCCTTTAATCTTTCTTTTAAAATGTTGGCTATAGACCAAGATTCAATTCTTTACCATCTAACGCCTCCATATGTCTCTGGGGTGGAGGGGAAAATGAAAGTAGAATCTGATAAAGAAGAGAAAGAAGAAAGAGTCCAGGAAAACTCGACCCAGGAGAGAAAACTAATGACCAATGCAGGCAAGGGGGCATAATCAAGTAAAAACCCTGGCTAAAAGGCCTGCCAAGCAAAAATCAATTGAAATGCTGGAAAAATAGCAAAAACTGGCCTAATTTTATTTTAAATCAATCCCACAAAACATCGGAATATTCACAACTCGGCTTTCTTCTTTATTTAAGATATGGGGGGGGGGAGAAAGAAAAAATCGAAGAGGCACAAGGGAAATGTCTAGACATGAAAAACAGTAATTTCACAAATGTGAATAGAATTAGTTGAGAAACAGATTTGACTACTAATAATATAAACTAGCAGTATATACCATAGTATGATAATTTAATTATTACAGCTTTTGATATGTTTACTTAAGAGCTATTACAAATACTTCAATATGTAAAAATTATAATAATCTTGTTTTATCTCTTTCTTTCTTTCTTTCTTTCCTTCTTTTCATTATGTTTGATTGAAACAGATTAGCATTATCACATCCACGAGCTCACCCCTTCTCTATATCTTTCCCATACTTTCTTATTTATATTTTTTTCTGTGTAGCATGTCCTTTTTCTTCTATTTCTTTATAATAAAAACACAATTGTCCATTATTTAGCTGAAGTGCCAACACTCCAAAGAAATAAGAATTCAGTGGATAAGCAACACCAGATAATCAGGATTTACATTTTTGCATTTCATCTTGGACAATTTGGATGGTCTCATTTTAACATGAATTGTTTTTTTTTTATGAGTCAGCACAATGACATGACATTTTCTTACTGGTCAAGAGACATTATGTGGCAAAGTGTGGAAGAATAAGAGTGAGAGGTGAAAATGTAAGGGTAGTTTTGGAACGAAGCAGTGGCTGAGCCAGACATAAGTTTGCTACCTAAGGCATTTTGTCTTGTGTTATCATTAAAAACTATAAATGGCACGAGGCAAGATATCTTCCAGCATCCCAAGTTGGTTCCAGACTTAAAAAAGCAAGAATGCCAGCCAACTCAACATCAGATCCAACAGCCAGATTCCAGCCTCTCAAAGTAGAACAGGACTAGAGATAAGTATACCACTATTATCATTATAAACATGTCATCACTCCATTCCAAATGAGAGCTACTATGCAACAGGTCTACTTGCCTTGGTTGTTAACTATTTATTATACCATATGTAAGATATCAATGAGATGCTAAGAAGAATTCAGTAGTTCACCCGGAGCCAAAACCAATATTTACTATTAAAGATAATAATAAATAATAATGTTTGTCCATTGATTAAATAATGACCATTGCAAGGCTGAGCAAATGAACTACACAGATGATTTATAGTGGTGAATGCTTATCTAGAATAACCCACACTTTCTGGATGAGTTGATAACAGAAGACTGGTGAGCCATTGAACCTCAAATTCTAACAGCCCTCCTTAATATTTGAATTTATTTCCTTCTCCTACATTGATCACCTTCACAAAGACTAAAGAGTCTGACTTACTATTTACCCATAGTTGTGTGGGAGGGATTCATATTACTACTAAAAGTAAAGTTGGTGGAGAATCAGACAGATAGCAAAGGGAGTATAAGCCAATGATATATTTTTTTTTAAAAAGAGCAAATGAAAGAATAATACAAAAATAGCTTAAAAACAAGTCTGCTTTTTTCAACTTTTGGAGACCATTCTAAGTGCACCAACTATAATTGGTATCACTTTTCCTCCTTATATTCCACAGTTTTTTCAGTTCTCTAGCAAGGTCCAGGTATTTGTCTATCTTTTCATTTTCTTTCATCTTCACCCTGTGATCTGCTGAAATAGCAAAATCCATGAATCGACAGTTCTTTTTCGTGTTAATCAATACTAGGTTTAGTCTTCTGCCTTATTATTATTATCATCATCATCATTGTCATTATTATCATCATCATCATCATTATCGTCATCGTC
>CM042149.1:20997788-21020530 GCA_023376005.1 Doryteuthis pealeii
GATTGTTTTAGCATCTGCGGTGGAGCGCCACGCCTACCATCAGCTCCTTACTTTACCGCACAGATCCCTGTGCTACTCATACGCTGAGTTGGCGAGAACCGGTATCGAACTAGGAACTTTCTGGTTTCTAGCCGAACGCTCTACCGACTGAGTAGTAAATATAAATTATTGTATATTGGTTTGCTGAGAATCAGATAAGCTCTGAAGTTCTAATAAGCTCCAATAACAAGCTGTCAAAGGCTAAATAGGAAAAAGAAAAAAATGCTCCGAAGATCCCTTGGTACCAGCAATACAGTTATCCACTAAATGGAATATGCAACTATATATAAATCTTGGAGTTTCGTTAGAATTAAATAATTACACAGAATATGTGTATTATATCTAGTATATTTTTGTATTTATTATAAAGGCAACAATAGGATTTATATGTGATAAAATTGCAAATTATCCTTTCTTGCTTAAATAGCTCCGCTTGATTTTTTTGTTCCGTGGAATTTCCACAAATCCTGCAAGTAACAAGGATTTATCTTAAAAAATATCAAGATATTTACTGAATCGTTAAAGCTTTATTCAATACTAGAAGCTCTACCCAGCATTGCCTGGGTAAAAGGGGAGAAAAGAAAAAACCCTGATGTATTGACATTTTTACTTTTGAGATTTACAAATGCTGGACATTTTTAAGTAGAATTTCAATGCTATTTCTATGTATATTTTAATTTTTGAATATCTTTGAATATAAATCAAATCTTCATAATTTTTTGCATGTCCAATTGCCGTCGAATTGACAAGACGGCAAACAGTCGTAACTGAATACAATTCTGAGATGCCGTAAAGACCACTGAAAAGTGGCAGGATTTATGGGGCCTCAGAGGACCCTACAAACCAAGCAGCCAATCAGGACTCAGGGAATGGACTCACCCAAATGCATGGGTGGACTGTTCTGAATTCCCATAAATACCAGTTGTCTTGACACTGGTGCAGTGGTGCTTGGCCAGTTACATTGCTCAAACCAATTGTTGACTGTCTAACTGACATACTACAATAGCATGAAAAGCAAGAACTGGTTATTATTTAATGTGTATATATATTTACTTTGTCATTATTTTATTTTCATAGTTTCATCTGGACACACATACACACCAACTGTCCTTTATACATGTATAGATAGATTCCTATGACTCTCTCACCATCTGTCCCTATTGGTCACTGCTACAGACAAGTCCTCCACACGACATCTGCACAGAACTGGTCAATGTACATTTTTGCTGGTCGGCCTACACTGGTGTGTGCATGTGTTATTGAGAACATCACTTATGAGTTCGCCCTTACTTGTCCAATATGCCTTGTTCTTTTTACCTGCAAAGTTTGTGCGATAGGAGGTAAGTGGCCGTACAGCACCTTTTTTTTTTTTTTTTTTTTTTTTTGCAATTAAATCAAATAAATGAAAAGCAAATAACTACAGGTGTCCGTAGGAGAAAAAAAGCCAGACTTTTACAAATTTATAGTTTTTAATAAGAGAGACAGACTTTAAGTGATTATTCTTAAAAATAATAAAGTTACACACATTCATGGCTCATTTGCTGTTTAATGTTGGCAAATTTAAACAAAATTGCCTATAACTTTAAGTGCCATTAACATTCCACATATTGTGCAAACAATTGAATTTCTTCTTTCTGGTGTTGATATTTTTGTTATATCAACCAATTCATTGTTCATATGCATAATCACTAAGTGGGAGAAAAAGAATGTATTTTTCTTTTAGGATTGGTTCAGTTGGTTAGCGGTGTCATGGCAAGTCAACCATTTTCTGGGTTATTTTATACTGAGGTCAATTTTATTTATCCTTGTTGTCTCCTTCATAGCAATGGGATTGCCTGTTGTTTTTTCAGTGTAAACAAAAAATAAAAATAAATAGTACTACTCAAAATGTTCCCTTCAAGGAACATACCCTCTAGCAGCACCCATCTCCTCTTCTGAAATGGGTAAGATCTTATCATTTGAATTAATAGCATAGGTCTTTCCACTTTCTAGGTTGGTTTTATGGCATATCAACCATTTTCTGGGTTATTTTATACTGAGGTCAATTTTATTTATCCTTGTTGTCTCCTTCATAGCAATGGGATTGCCAGTTGTTTTTTCAGTGCCAACAAAAAATATAAATAAATAGTACTACTCAAAATGTTCCCTTCAAGGAACATACCCTCTAGCAGCACCCATCTCCTCTTCTCCTGAAATGGGTAAGATCTTATCATTTCAATTAATAGCATAGTAGGTATTTCCACTTTCTAGGTTGGTTTTATGACATATCAACCTTTTCTGGGTTATTTTATGCTGAACTCAATCCCTTTACACAGACTTGGGGTTGATTACAGTACTTGTTAGTCTTATGTGATCATCCATAGCAGCACCCATCTCCTCTTCTGAAATGGGTAAGATCTTATCATTTGAATTAATAGCATAGTAGGTCTTTCCACTTTCTAGGTTGGTTTTTATGGCATATCAACCTTTTCTGGGTTATTTTATGCTGAACTCAATCCCTTTACACAGACTTGGGGTTGATTACAGTACTTGTTAGTCTTATGTGATCACCCATTTAAGTACTCAACAGGCTCATCACTGCTTAACTTTAATGATCTGATGGGAACCTGTGCTTTCAGTGTGACTTGACTGCAAGTCTTTATTTTAGAATGGTTGTTTTGTTTTACAGCATATAAACCCTTTTAGGTTATTTAATGCCAAATTAAGTCATTTTGATAAACAAAAGGACCAAGCTTGCCTACAGTAACTGCTGTGGCTTAAGTGTTCACTCAATTAAGTATTAAACAAACTCATCGCAGCTTAACTTCGGAAACTAGTGCTTTCAGCATGACCTGACCATAATCAACGATTATAGTGTTACATAGTAACAAATGAAGTGTAAGGATGTAAAAAAAGTCGTCGGGGTGGCCTAAAGTCGGTATCAGCCAATCAGCAAGGGAGTCTATCCCCTTTTCACTTGCGCTAGACCAAGGAGATTATTTTAGCGTCTGAGGTGGAGCGCCACACCTACCGTCAGCTCCTTACTTTACTGCACAGATCCCTGTGCTACTCATACGCTGAGTTGGCGAGGACCGGTATCGAACTAGGAAACTTGTGGTTTCTAGCCGAACGCTCTGCCGACTGAGCTAATTTTGGAAGTAAGGATGTAACAAAAGTTTATTACAAAGGAAAAACAAAGCACAAATCCAAACTAAGACACACAGGATCCTCACTGCTTAACTTCGGTGATCTAGCAGAAACCAGTGATTTCAGTGTGACTTGACCATAATTTTTTTTCTTTTAGGAGTATTGCATCTGATCAAGAATGAATTGACTTAAACAGTGTTAATAACACGAGGAACATACAAAAGGCATTCTATTATCAAAAAAATTTTTTTTTTAATTTTTTTGAAATTAATACAAAAGTAGTTCAAGTATATAGTTGAAGTACCAATTTATTTATTCATTTATTTTTTTAATTTAATTTTTTTTTTTTTTTTTTTTTTTTTTTCAGTTTAGCAATACATCTTTACTAAGCTTAGCTTAGTTATTGCACAAGACCAGAAGTATGAGGCACCCTGTGAGAATCAAACTCACAATGGTCTGCTAATCGAGCTTGCTAATCATTACACTACATGAGGTGCCTTTGGCAATACATCATATACAACATTTCCTTAACAATGCTAAACTACTCCCCGCCCAATATAAACAACAGACTAGTTAGTTAGTTAGTCAAAGACGAGGAAGAGAAAGAAAGACTTGGCAAAAATTGTAACTGTCATTATATTGTGTTGAATTGTATACTGATTTATCCAAAAGAATTGGTTTGCTACAAGTCTCAAAATATGGAGGCATGTGGTGTAATGGTTAGTCATAAGAAATAGACTCGTCCACCTGATTTCAAACCCTGGATGAGGCTGTTGGCATTTCAAATAGTGCTAATACCCTTGGGAAAGGTATGCATGAAGAAACACATTCAGCCCTACTATTTACCTGTAGCAAGAGGGAGAATAGTTGTATTCATACCTTTCAAGGATATTAGCTAGCTATAGGCAAATTTGTCATCTGCTAGGAATTTTAAAAGCGAATTAGAAATAATTAAATCTATTATTTAAGGTCAAACTTTGTCTAAATCGATAAGTAGTAACATACTGACCATCATTAAAAAAGAAAAATATCATTACATATGCAGTTTATTTTTTAAAAGATTTAAAACCATTTGTTTTGGTCAATTTCGACTCGATCCGCCATTTGGCCTCGTTTTCGATGATTTTAAGTGCTTGTTTACAATTTTGCCGTAACATTCGCGATTGCAAAAAATTACCAAAAATCAGGTAATTATCCGATTTTAATGAAATTTTCAGTATTGATTTAACAATTAATGAATTTTATAATGCATCAGTTATTTTATTTCAAAACTTTAATTTAGTATTTTTGCTATGAAAAATTAATATATAAAATTCATTTAAAATATGAAAATCCTGATGTTAAGTTTAAAATGTTATATTTTTTGATTCTAAAAATAAATATCTACTTAATGCAAACCTTATTTTAGGTGTCAAAAGTAATAAGTTTTGAAGAAAAACTCGATTGAAAATGTACCCCCTCCCCTTTTTAAGCAGAAAAAACATTGATGTATAATTTTTTCTTTTATAAAATAATAGCCAATTAAATAATTATCGAAATGAGTAAAAAAGAAATCTCAAAAAAAACTAATCATTTATTATTTTTTACATTTTATTTTTCGATTTTCGGTACTTATTTTCTCATAGAAAAGCCACTGTAAAATTTTTTTTTTTGTTTCTATTTATAATTTCGGTCTTTTATCTCATTATTTATACTGTAATTAGTATCGAAAATGATCAACTTGCAAAACATTTTACGCCCCCAACATAAGGGGGGTCAAAATTAAGTGACCTGAAAAAAATGAGAAAGTTTTGAAATAAAATAAATAATGCATTATAAAGATCATTCATTGATACATAAACACTGAAAATTTCATTAAAATCCGATAATTTCCTGATTTTTGGTAAATTATTTTCTGTAGGGGGGCTAAAGTCACTTTGTCAAAAACGAATTTTAGGCTCCGTTTGCCAGTCCCTAATATTAGCCTATGTGAAATGCAAACAGCTTTATCTATTTTCTACAGCAGTAACCATTACACCTCGGGCACCTCCATATTTTACATATATATAAGTTGTTGTCAAGTTGGCCTAATGTTGGTGTCAACCAAACCATGAGGAAGTCTATCCCCTTTTCACTACCACTAAACCAGGGAGATTATTTTAGCGTCTGAGATGGGGCGCCACATCTACCATCAGCTCCTCACTTCATCACAAAGATCCCTGTGCTACTCATATGCTGAGAAGGCGGGGGGGGGCAGTATCGAACCAGGAACCTTGTGATTCCTAGCCAAACACTTTACCAACTGAGCTAATTTGTTTGTTTGTTTGTTTGTTAATACCAACTGGTTTACCTTCGGCTATCATTAGAGCATCTTTATTTCAT
The DNA here is from genome assembly GCA_023376005.1 of Doryteuthis pealeii. Taxonomy (NCBI): domain Eukaryota; kingdom Metazoa; phylum Mollusca; class Cephalopoda; order Myopsida; family Loliginidae; genus Doryteuthis; species Doryteuthis pealeii. The sequence goes on from CM042149.1 coordinate 21,003,315, forward strand.
GACTACTTACATTACAAGACGAGGAATCACCGTGACGCAATGGCTAACATGCTGTATTGTGACATCATAGTAAGCAAGTTCAAACTCTGGCTGAGTTATGTTCACTTTCGGACTAATACTCTTGGGAAAGGTATGAACCCCCTAATCCTTCTAGCTATGAGTTAAATAGTTCCACTACTAGTTTTCTAGAAGAATGACTGTGGCATTAAATAACCCACAAAGGTTGATGTGCCATTAAACAAAGAGACGGGGAAACCAAAGTAAACATTATAGGATTGAAAGTGTATGAATGCTACAGGATTGGCTCAATATATGTCAATGAAACTTGAACTTTAAAGTGGATTGATTTAAACGTTACACTTTTCAGTGTTTATAAATAGTTTTCAATGTGTGCTGAGTTTTTTGTTTTTCGTTTGTTGCTTTTTCTCAAAAATCTTGTTAAGCATGAAGATTTTGGTTGGTTGGTTGGTTGGTTGGTTGTTTTTTAGTTATATATCCTACATGTGATCATTAATGGGTATGTCTTTTGGAAGGTGACATTAATGGGTATGTCCCAATCGTCATAAATACAGAAGTATTATACTAACTGGGTAGTCTGATATCACTAGCAGTGGTTTACCTTTCTTGACACAGCTGTATTGTATTTTGTTATAAAAGATTCCATTTCATTTCCAACCTCTGTTTGATTATTTCTCATTTAGTAACCTTTGTTAGGTTACAACAGTTTTACAGAATGTCAACCCATTGGATCATTTTATATGCCAAAGATGTTTTATTTTATTCATTCTTGATGGGAACTCATAATTTTTTAAACCCAATTTTTTTAAAACACATTTTTTAGAACTCATTTTGTTCTTTTTAACCCATAGATGGTATCCTAACAATACTGTTATCAATCCAGGTCAGAGTGGACCTGGAAGTAATGGTAATGAAGGGGCACTCCACATTCCCTAGAGCTCCAGAATTGGAACTTCAGCATCAGATAGTTTATCATTATACATAGGACATTAAGACCCTCAGACACCGCCTTCTAGCACATAAATGATAAAAAGTGTTGGAGCTTACCATAAGAGCAATAGGGTTGAGACAATTATATAGGTTCTAGGGCTTAACATGACCAGCTGATTGACAGAAGGGGGGCCTCTCTGACCGCTAGTCTAGTCCAAGTAAGGGCCAAAGAGGAGCGTGTATTTTCTATGTGTGGCTTTTCTTTGGATAATATTTTTCTGCAGAGGCCTGTAAGACAGCCAATATAAATAGAGTCACTAAATAGCTATAAAAAAAATCTTAAATAAAAGATTTAATCTTCTATATAAAATTGGGGTATTTGGTAGATTAATGTTTACCTAGATTCCATAAACTACTATTAATTGTAACCTGGTAACCTCATAAAACTGTTAAATATTAATAATCGTGTTCCTTAATTGTACAGCCGCTATAATCTTGCAACATCCCCTGGTTAAAAATGAGAACGTCCAAATCATCTAAGATGAAATGTAAAAATGTAAATTCTGATTATCTGGCGTTGCTTATCCACCAAATTCTTAGTTCCTAAGAGTGTTCTGATCTCAGCTAAAAATGTACCATTCAGTTTTTATTATAAAGAAAAGTAAGAAAAAGGACACTGAAAAAATATAAGAAGAAAGAAAGATAGAAAGCCGGGGGGGGGGCACAAGAAAAGCAATAACGCTAATCTGTTTCAATCGAACATAATGAAAAGAGGAAAAGAAGGAAAGAGAGAAAAAAAAAGAGAGAGAGAGAGTTAAATCAAAATTATTATACTTTTTACATACTGAACTACTTCTCAAATAGTTCTTAAGTAAACATATTAAACATTGTAATAATTCAATTATTATACTGTGGCATATCCACAGGCCCTGCTAGTACTTAAATGTATCAGGGAAGGGTTTATTATGTACCATCCTACATGGTAGGGTTTTCTTTCTTTTTTAAGTAGTACCATAATCAGCTTAATGATTATAGAAAATTACACTATATTTCCTGAATATACTTGACAACTTTTCTGCAATAATTGCACTAATTATAAATTATATTGAAGGATCAAGAACTATTTTTTTTATTGAGGGCAAATTCCTATCAAATTACATCTCATTTCATAAAGAGAAATTTTGATATTTTGATGGAATTAAATTGTCTAAAAATAAATCAATTGAAATGTTGAGTTTTTGTCAGGCAGATGACAAGAAAATTAGTTGTAATTTCTTAGCTTTATTTGAATGTATTCATTAACATTCTGACTTAGAGTTTTATTTATTCTCAAAGATAAGTGTGGTCGACTGAGCTGACAACCTCAATTAGTGTTGTCTTTTTATTAGTATTTTTGTTAGTAGTGTCTTTTTATTAGTATTTTGATTTGTTTTACGGCATATCAATCTCAGTGGGCCATTTAATGCTGATAAAGTTTTGAAATAAATTCATTCCTAATGGATAATCAATTTTGTTTATAAACTCCTGTTTTTCTATTTAACCTATAGATGGGACCCTAGTAGGTACAACCACTCCTGGTCAGAGTGGACCAGGGAGCAATGGCGATGAAGGTGTGCTCCACATTCCCCAAACCTCCAAAACTGGAACCTTCCCAGGACATGTAGACCCTCAGCCACTGCCTTCTAGCACCCATATGATAAAAAGGGTTGGGGCTTGCCATAAGGGCAATAGGGTCGGGGCAATCATATAGGTGCTAGGGCTTGATGTAACCAGCCGATTGATCAGAGGAAGCCTCTCCGACTGACTAGCCCAAGAAAGGGCCAAAGTGAAGTTTTGCAAGTTATGGACTGCTCATCCACCTGGGTTCTATACTTAAGCATCACAGGTCGCCACCCACGGCCAACAGGTGGCCCCATTGGGGGAGTCTTATCCCTCTGCAGAGGTGCAGTCGGTAAATTCTAATGCCTCACCGACAGGGCAGTTAGTATTTTGTTAGTGTCATTTTATATGCATTCTGTCACTCCTATTGGTTAAGGTGATTCTGCAAATGGAGTTTCTCTCAGGACTCTTTTTTCTGTTCCTTGGAGTAACTTTCACACTCAGCTTTACCCCCTCTCTGCTTTTTTGTCAGTGGGAGAGAAAAGACTGGAACAGTAGGTATCGTCAAAATTTCACGTGTTTTTACTCCCACCCATGAATTCAAATTCATCAAAACTCGGTAAAAAATGAACAAAACTTAATGTGATTTTTGCTCTATTATGAAGAGGGGGGATTTTTTTAAAATTAAGATTTCAAATTTATACAGTAGCATACAGTATAAATTTGAAATTTTGATTTATAAAAAAAACTCTTCCGTTTTAAAGACCGTAAAATAAATAATTTTTACATGTGATTTTTTTTTAAAATCCTTCCTATTCACAATGCAACAATAATTACATTATGTTTCATTCATTTTTTCCGTGTTTTATTCAATTTTAATTCATGGTTTTTTTTTTAAAAATGTTAAATTTTGGCCATACCTACGGGAATAGAAAAAGATTATTCATGAGTTTAAGCTACTATAAGTGTATCCATTTGGTTGATTGCTCTATTTTTTTGGTTGGTAAAAAAACAAAAACGGAAAAGAATTCTGTTCTGAGGCATTCCTTTTCTGTTGATAAACTATTTTTCTTTTCTTTTCTTTTTCGATCTTATCTTTTAGAGTTGTTAAGCAGCTTTTTGAAGAAAAAAAAACCCCATCCCATCTTCAGTTTTCTAAATGATATTAGATAATTATTCAGCTACCCTCCACATACCCTAAAAAAAAGTGTAAAAAGAAAAAGGGAATCTATTTTTCAGTTTAGTCAACGGCGCTTGAAGATTCTCGCCTGTGCGATCATCAAACCAAGTCGCATGATGACCGCATGAGTGAGAAACTGAGTCACTAAGTGCCGTTGACTGGGACTAAGTAAGTAAAGTTGAGATGACCTAAAGTCAGTATCAGCCAGACAGCGAGGGGGTCTATCCCCTTTTCACTTGCACTAGACTAGGGAGATTGTTTTGACGTCTGAGACGAAGCGCCACACCTGTCATCAGGTCCTCACTTTACCGCACAAATCCCTGTGCTACTTATGCACTGAGTTGGCGAGGGCCGGTATCGAACACAGAACATTGTGGTCCCTAGTCGGACGCTCTACCGACCGAGCTAAACTGGTCCTTTGACTGGGACTATACAACCCTAAAGCAGATATATATGCTCTATCACAGATATTTGGCACTCTTTTTAGCTCAGTCGGTCGAGCATCCGCCTCGGAACCAATAGGTTCTGTGTTCAATACCGGTTCTCGTCAACTCAGCACATGAGTAGCACTGCTTGGATCTGTGCGGTAAATTGGGGAGCTGATGGTAGGTGTTACGCACCACCACAGACGCAAAAACAATCTCCCTGGTCTAGCACTAGTGATATGGGAATAGACTCCTTTGCTGTCAGACTGATATCGACAATAGTCCACTCCACCGATCTTACTTTATATATACAGTTTATATATATATATATATATATATATATATATGAGAAGAAAATATTTTTTAAATATAACAAACACAGGATGTTATGATCAGGAAACAATTTTTAGTGTCAATATTTAAGCATTTCGGTATATTGTACCATCTTCAGGACACTGTTAAGTAATGTTTATGTGAGGGACAAAATGAAAGATGTTAAGTGTATAGTGATTGTGTGAATATGATGCTATTAAACGTTAATTTTTATATGCGTTTGTTTACGAAAGTCAATGACGTGATCAATTGTTTCTTGATAACATCCTGTGTTTGTTATATTTTTTTAAATACTTTCTTCTCATATTGTCGGATTAATTTCCTCACCGAATTCCATATATATATATATATATATATATATATATATATATATATATATATATGAATGTGATCAATATCATTCATAGAGTCATTAATCCATTCCATCACCACCAAAAAACCCCTATTTTTTTATTTATTTATTTATGTATTTATTTATTTTACATAAGAAAAATATCACTGTATTGTATAAAAACATAATAAAAGAAATGTAATGAATTATGTGCTCTAATATGTTTTAATGTTATTTTGTTGTTTGTTTTTTTAATATAAATAGTATTTTTCTTTGGCGTAATAAATGTGAAAACATTTTAGTGAACTTATTAAGCGTAACTGAAGCTGCTCGTACCTAAAATTTTAGCTCTCAACACAAAGCAAAAAACTCGAAAAGTTGGAGCACTTGTATGTCAAAGTGCCACTGTATTAAGAAATAAACATCTTAATTCATTTTCGCTCTGAGTTCCCACGATATTACTACGACAATTTGGGTATCTGCTTATTTTCTATTTTTAGCCTTAGGTGTGTCACCCATTATGTAAGAAGAGTGAATGAAAGTTTAAATATAAATCCTACTCTTGATATTACTACATGATATTGCATCAATGATTGTAAAAGAAGAAAAATCATTCTCAAGATTTGTGATAAATTATTGAATACTAGAACTGCCTATCTGGCATAGCCAGGCTAGAGGGACGATTTTTTAAAAGTTTGTCTCGCAGATCCATTATTACTGAATCGAGAGTTGGATCCTCTCTGGAAATACCCACGTAAAATACCTTGTGTTCATGCGGCCTGGTGGTAGTGAATGAGTATGTATGTGTGTGTATATATATATATAATATATATATATATATATATATATAATAAATCAATAGTATATTATGGATGATTTAAACTTATAAGTTTCATGCTTACGCAATCTTTAGATGAGTCATCTGAAGATTGCGTAAGCATGGAACTTAAAGTTATGAGTTTAAATCATCCATAATATCATTACTATTGATTATAAATCTGCTCTGCTTTATTAGCATTGAGCACTTTTTATGCTAATACTTTTCTTATTTATTCTCTATTCATTCTATATTTGATATATATATATATACTTTGTCGTTTTATTTTTGTATTCAGATATACATACATACTATACTTTATATATGTATAGATGTCTCTTTAAAGTAGAAAAATCATTAATTTTTAAAAAATAGACAGCACATACGAGAGTCGACTGAAAGGTTCATGGACTGACCAAGATGCTCTCATGGAATGTGACCAAATTAGTTTTTTTTTCAACATAGTCCCATTGCTGTCTACACTTCTTCTATTGGTGTTGCAGTGCTTGGATCCCATTGGTAAAAAAAGTCATCAACAGCAGATAGAATTCATCATATAAACTCTTCAGCCAACCCTTTATTCTAATTAGTATAAACTATGACTAATTGACATGTATTAAAATATTTATTTTATTACTACATTTACCATGAACCAAATGTGATGGTTTTACTTTGCCGGAAGCCTAACTTGTGACTTTTTCTTACTCAAAATTGTGACTTTTTTTCTTCATCATAAACAGCTAATTTCTTTAATACTGAAGCAATCTTTAAAAAAAACAAACTATTTGGTTATAAAAATAACAACCTTAATTCATAAAAATTAAAACTACTTATTTGCTCTGTCGGTGGGGTTTAGACTACACTAACTGTACCCCTTTACAGAAGGGTAAAAACCACCTACAAAAGGGGTATCCTGGGTATGACACCAAACTGCAGAGAGGGTAAGACCAGCGCCTTCTAAGATATCTTAGAGGGCCTTGGTAAGAGCCACCTCCACCTGGGGAGGAGGGAGAGAAAAGATAGATTTATGCATTTTTCCAATGGCATTAGTCTGAAATGAAACGCAAACATCATCATCCAGGATTGCCGTGTCCGTTTCTTATATGGATAACCGTTAGGCAACGAGAGCTTCCTCACTCCTCTTTTCACTACAAATGACTGGAAATTTCATTGTTATTCTAACAAAAAGCATTACTTAATGCCACTCAGCAAAATAACATTTGTTAAACCGAGGAAATCTATTGGCTTAATTAGTCACCTGATAACATTTTGGGACGTTGCAATTTTCAAATGGTTTTATAAGATATGCTGTTAAGTTAATAAAACTCAAACAACATTATCCAATCATAAAACAAACAAAAACAGTTGCTTAACTTAAAAATGCTTTTAGTTAACAGATAATTGGTTGGTTGGTTTTAACAGCATGTCAACACGTTGATTTATTTTATGCTAAAGTCAGTCTTTTGTTTTGTTTTTTTTTCCTTTTGTTTTTTTGCAAGCAATTATATGGTTTCAAGTAACTAATGATAATAACCATGTTAAACAATAGTGACACAATAAAATTGTCTGTTGCTGCGTGCACATAGTTAGGTGCAATAATGCACATGCATGTAGGTGCGACCTTGTCTACATGACTATGTATGAGTACAGGCGTAGCACAATGATGTTGATAGCTTTTTGATCTAGTGCGTCCTGGGACGCACATATTTGCTTCGAATGAGTCTCCGGGAAATTTGATGGGTCCCAACTAAAGTTTCTTAATAAATTGTAGGTTTTTTATTTATGATCTGGGAAAACAACTAAAGCCATCTAACTCCTACCTTGTAACCTATCCTGTGTAATTCGTTTCTAATAAACTAGGTATACCCAAAAAAATCGTTTGCTACGTTTTTAAAAACGAATTAAAATTAATTATTTAAGGTTAAACTTTTGTCTAAATCGATAAATAGTAACATAATGACCATCATTAAAAAAAGAAAATATATCATTACATATGCAGTTTATTTTTAATACATTTAAAGGGATTTGTTAGGTCAATTTCGACGCGATCCGCCATTCTGTCTCTTTTTCAATGGTTTTAAGTGCTTGTTTACAAATTTTAATGTAACATTCGCGATTGCAAAAAAAATTACCAAAAATCAGGTAATTATCCGATTTTAATGAAATTTTCAGTATTGATTTATCAATTAATGAATTTTATAATGCATCAGTTATTTTATTTCAAAACTTTAATTTAGTATTTTTGCTATGGAAAATTAATATATAAAATTCATTTAAAAATATGAAAAGCCTGATGTTAAGTTTAAAATGTTATATTTTTAGATTCTAGAAATAAATATATATTTAATGCAAACCTTATTTTATTACATCAAAGTAAACTTTTTGAAGAAAAACTCGATTGAAAATAAGCAGAAAAAATATCGATGTATATTTTTTTTTTTTTTACAAGATAATAGCCAATTAAATAATTATCGAAATGAGTAAAAAAGAAATCTCCAAAAAATTAATTATTTATTATTTTTTTACATTTCATTTTTCGATTTTCGGTACTTATTTTCTCATAGAAAAGCCACCGTAAAAAATTTTTTTTTTCTATTCATAACTTCGGTCTTTTATCTCTTTGACCAACTCGAAAAAAATGTTACGTCCCCAACATAAGGGGGGTCAAAATTAAGTGACCTGAACAAAAATGAGAAAGTTTTGAAATAAAATAAATAATTCATTATAAAGATCATTAATTGATAAATAAACACTGAAAATTTCATTAAAATCCGATAATTACCTGATTTTTGGTAAATTATTTTTTCTGTTGGGGGGGGGGGGCTAAAGACATTTGTCAAAAACGCATTTTACGCCCTTTTTGGGTATACCTATAATAAACTATTGAAATGTATTTACAGTTAGCTTGAAATGGTGAGGGAAGAAAAAAGAAAAACACTGGAACGCATGGATATGATTTTACTGCGTCCTTTTAGATTTTTATGTGTCAGGGACGCATGACGCATACCTATCAGCATCTATGGTAGTGCGTGTGTATCTGTATGTGGAGATGAACGTATCGATATGAGTGTTTGGGAGCATAGGTAGCGTGGGTGGATATTTGTGTGAATAGTAATACAGCTAAATGAGTTAGGAAGGTCAGCAGATTTTAATCGGTGATAAAATACAAAGAGGGGTATTTCTTGATGGGATGAAAGTCAGTTTTTAATGTTTGTCATAAACAGGTTTTGTTTCTTTGTTTAATGGCATATCAACTTTCATTGGTTATTTGATACCAAAGCCATATCCGTGCAAAAAACAACAGTAGTGGTACTATTTAACCCATGACTGGTGGATGAGGGGGTTTCATACCTTTCCTAAGGGTATTAGTCTGAAAGTGAACGTAAGAGCGTAACGAGTTTCAAATCGTTTACTATGGTGTTGCAGTCCAGCACGTTAGCTACTAAGCCACGGAGACTCCGTCATAAATAGAGGTCAGAAGAAAAGAGTATTGTTTTTATGTATTTAAGTTTTGGGGGTCTACACGAGAAGTATGAGAGTCCTTTTCCCTGGAAGCAAAGGACCCATATATTCAAGGAAGCAATCAAGAGAGAGACGAGTGAGCTGCAGCCTGGGGTAGGGTTGGCCGTGCCGTGCCAGGTCGTAGTCAAAATGTAGACATGAAAGAATCTGCCCGTTGGACAGAAATGGGATGAGAGACTTCATCTGCCGACCGTGATTGCGATAGTAAAGAATCAGTGGCCAAGTCTATTTTTGAGAGATCTCATACCCCACCCTTGCAACTAATCTGCTCAACGTACAGGGTGATTGGAAAAGTAACTCCCTATTTTAATTTTTTTTTTTTTTTACATACTTGGGAGAATGTTGAAGACTTGATTTTTATGCAAGATGGTGCTCCTCCATATTTTGCTATTGGTGTTCGTGAATGGCTGATTCACCATTTTCCTGGGAGATGGATGGGTAGATGTGATCTTTATGAGTGACCGACCAGAAGCCCTGATTTAATATGATGCAACTTTTCTTTAAGTTTGGTTAAAGGAACAAGTCTATTCTACGAAATCAACAACTCTGTTATTCACAAGAGTTCCTGAGAAGATCAGTTAATGTGATTCCCGAGCGGCTTGTGAGGCTGGATGCGAATACTGGTGCCCATATAAAATCTTAAATAAAACTCTATGTAACGTGTTATTCTCGTATTCATTTTTGTAAATATAATGATTCAGAAAATAAATTAAGATTTTTAAAATAGGGAGTTACTTTACAATTACCCTGTAGAGTTGAGTCGTTCAGCAGATGAAATTGTGGCAGGTGCAAAGAAAGATTTGCCACACATTATAACTTCAACTAACCATTCGTAAGACAAATAACTTGCACACACAGGTTATATGGTTTTATAGAAGGGGGGGGAAAATATATGGGGCGAAATAGACCTTCGAATCAACAAGCTCCCACCAAGGGGGAACCAAAAACAAGCGAGTTCTCAGTCTTCTCACAAGTCAGGCCATCTGTTGGTCAACACATTCTTCGTCTAGCAGTTGGAAAAATCCGTCGTCGTAGTCGAAATAATTTTAGCAGTTCAAAATCACATTTCCTATTTTGTTTCGTTTCTGTTTCTTGTTCGACTAAAAATCCATTTCTTTACTGAAAAGCGCTTCGTCGTCGACTGCTTCTGCTCACTTACTTGTCATTTATATACATTTTACCCAAACATCCGGGCACGTCGGTCAACCCTCGCGTCCGTCCAGTTCCTACATCGCATCTGTTTTCGCATGCGGGAGGACGCGGGTTCGATCCCGGCAGGCAATACAATGTCTTGATCCCTTTCCTTTTTCGTTCACCGTCACAGGTTTCAAGTATTCTCATTTAATACTAATAATTCGCCAACATATCTATTTTGACCCCGTCTGTTGACGTACTGTGGTAGTACCTGTTAAGGTCTCATCTATTGATAGATGAGACCTTTACAGGTTCTACCACTCCAAGTCAGAGTGGACTTAGGAGTACTCCACACTCGCCAGAGCTCCATAATTGTAGCCTCACCACTGGATACAGTTTCGTGTCACACTCAAGACACGTAAAGAGTATTTGATTAGAAGTCTCATAAAAAGATTTTCAAAGTTCCTATTCCACCAGACATAACGGTATTCTGTTGACCCAGGGGACATTAGAATGTTCATTGGGGACGCCCCACAGGACACTCAATCCTATTTAATGAAATAAGTATAACTACTATTAAAATATGAAAATTTTCGGAATTTTCCCTCTATTTTTTTCTCTCTCCCCATCCCCTTTGATTAGCCCAAATCTGTGAAAATGTATTTTTCGAGTTAAGGAAAGAGGCGCAGAGTACTTTTTTTTTTGGGGGGGGGGGGGGCGATTGTCGTTAAGCTTTGACATGAATTAGTGAAACCCATAATAATCAGGTTTCATTTCATTTAATATGCTCTGTAATTTATATTATTATCTTGACTCTATTATCAATTTAAAATATTGTTGTGGACTTTCTTCAATGATTTGAAAATTTGTCTATTTCACACAAGCTAAAAAAAATGTTTCTCTCTTTTTAAAATAAAAGCTTTCTTGTTTAATATTTATTGTTTCTTAAAACAAAACAACAAAAAACACGAAGATCATAATTTCAAGACTAAATAGACCAAAATAAAAATCTTTCTTAAACATTTCAACGGTGTTTTTATTATACTACTAACACATAGATGATGGTTTTTTTTTTAAATCATTTTATTTTCGGAGAGAGTTTAGATTGTTTCAGGACAATGGTAAAAAAAAAGTAAGTTTGGGGTCCTGCCCATTATTCTAGTCTATTAATCAAATATGTATTACTTACAAGCATGTGTTTTTGTCCCCGAGAATTATCCTTTTTTGTTGTTGTTGTCTTTTCCCTCGTTGTGTTTTAAGGTTTGTTTGATGGACAAGAAGTTTTAAATAAATCATTTGTGAGTGAAAATTCAGTTAAGGCCAAAATCCAGAGCAACTCGAGGTCCTAACATAAAAAAAAAACAGCTTGTTTGGTTTTCTTTTTTTCTTCTTTCTTTTTTCACACAGGTGCGCAGTTGTTTTCGACTACGGTGGGGAGTGAAAGGGAATAATCAAATTCTGCTTCGGGCTCCTCATATGATCTGACCAGATGATTCCACTGGTAAGTCACGCCAATCCTAAACTTTCTGTTAGAGTCTCACCATCAAATTTCTAGAAATCAAGACATCCAATACATTTAAATCAACACACAGTGAATAAAAAATAAGGTAATCTTGAACAAGGGAGTTAACTTTTATTGCTTCATCAGTTTAATTCATTTATATAGGCACTGCCAAAGTTAACTGGCTTTTTTTTTTTCCGCGAAGAAGCTTGTAAACAATGGCAGCTATCTTTGATTCAACGTAATTTTCATGGAGAAAACGGCGCTTTTTTATTCTTTTTAAATTTTAATGCAAGTTTATTTTATTCCAAAATATCATAAATGTCTTTTTTACTAACATTTAAGTAATTTCAAATAATGCCAAGTAAATTTTATGGTAGGAATTTAGTCCACTTAAAGTTAAGATTACCAAAAAAACATTAATTTTTAACATGAAAAGGCTAGATGGGAACTGTACAAGGATGCTGCGTGAATTCTTGAACAAATCCTAGAAGCAGCATCCTCACTAAAAGAGCAGCACACAAACCCATCCAAGCGAGATCCAACAGAGACGTTGGACACATCTGTAGAATCGGGACGAGTTCATAAGTGACGTTCTCCTGTGAGCACCAACACATGGGCCATACCGGTGTGGGTCGGCTTAGCAAAAACCTACATCGATCAACTCTGCGCGAATACTGGATTGCTGTACAAAGGACCTGTGTGGTGTGTGTGTGTGTGTGTGTTGCAATGATATGGAATAAGAACGGAAATTTAAGTAGAAGCTTCGTCTCTTCTAGATAAGTACTTTCATGTGTAAAAAGTACACAAATTAAAAAAAAGGGTAATATCAAAAGTGTTTGTTTGACGATAAAACCTATGTATTATGTGGTTTACATCTATATATTAATACTCGAGTTCGTACGACCGTTATCATCTTGCAACACACCTAGTTAAAAATGAAAACCGTCCCAAATCGCAAAGATGAAACAAAAAATGTAAATCCTGATTATCTGGTGTTGCTTATCTGCTAAATTCTTATTTCTTTCAGGGTCGTCACCTAAGCTAAACAATGGACATTCGTTCTTATTATATAAGAAACAAAAGAAAAGGACATGCTACACAGAAGAAATATAAGAAAGAAAGATACAGGGGAAGACAGAGAGAGGGGATAGTGCGCGGAAGCGATAACGTTAATCTGTTTTTAAATCGAACATGAAAAGGGAATGAAAGAATAGTGAGAGGGAGTTAAATCAAGATTATTTTACTTTGTACATATTGAACTATTCGCATAGCTCTTAAGTAAACATAAAACGTTGTAATGATTAAATTATCATATGGTGGTATATCACAGATCCTACTAGTAGTAATAATTACCCGTAGTAGGTAGTAAACTTTTGCATGTTTACCTATGAATATATCGAAGTGGGAAGAGAGAAAGAAGCGTGTTGTGCATGTCGACATTTAGCAATGAATTTTCTTTCTACACTGACATATCTGCCAAAAACTAACGTCAATGTCCCTTTTTACTTTTTAACAAATTTTCCTTATATATTAATATATATATATATATATATATATATATATATATATATATAGTGGGTTGAGATTAGCTCTTATATTCAATTAAGTTGTCATGTGCAGCCTGCTCTCAACTATGTCACGCATATAATCAGCAGTCGTAATATTTTGCTTGATTCTTTTTCCAGTATAGTATGGAGGATTGTGATTAGCTCTTTAAACTCAATTAAGTTGCCATGTGACCTACTCCTCAACTTGTCTATGCATATAATCAACAGTCGGTATAATTTAAAATGAGCTTTGGTGATTCATTTTTTTGTTTTTTGCACCAGACTCGGCAGTCGAGTACAATAGTCAAAATTTTGTAGTTTGACTTAGTGATTCGTTATATATTCTATTATTTTTTTTTATTTGTAACCGACGGAATGTTGTTTTTTGTCTTTTTTTTATTGTTTTTTTTTTTGTTTTTTTTTGTTGTTTTTTTTTTTACATAATTCTATTCAAATGTTGGTCTGAGATACAATGCCAAATAATTCTACCAACTGAGACATTCATTGACTGCAATTTAGTAGCATCGCGGGTAAAAAATAAAGATAAATTAAAACAAGGATGGATGGTGGGGGGGGGGATGGGGTGCGTTGGTCGTCTCACCATTCTTTGAAGCTATCCAACCATTTGCCTTCCATTGTTACCACAGTAATATTCAAGGCAGAATGTTATGAAAAACAACGCCCGCCTATTTGTGACATTAAGTAGTTTAGCTGCCTATACGATGATCAATCCGTTAATCTCATTTGATATAATTGCTTTTTTTCTGCTTTAAAAGATGCCAAATCTTTGTCTATCATGACGTTGTGCTTTCAATAAAGTTATGTCATTAACATACCAACCTTTTTACCATAACTAAAAGAATAAATAATACGCGGTTTGAAATTTACATTACAAGTTTAATTTTTAAATTAGAAGTGGCTACCCAGCATCGCCTGGGTAGGGTGAGCCTTGGTGTATTGATTTGTTTACTTTTGAGATTTACAAATGCTGACAGTTTTTAAGTAGAATTCCAATGCTATTTCTATGTATATTTTAATTTTAGATATATTTGAATATAAATCAAATCTTCATACTTTTTACAAAAAGCAAGAACTAGTGATGTTTAATATATATTAATATATATATATATATATATAATAATTACTATATATACACACACACACTTTATCGTTAATTGTTATAATTTTTCGTAGTTTCATCCGGATATATATATATATATACACACACACACACCAACTGCTTTTATAAGTTTATAGAATTGCATATCGCCAGTCACAATCCAGAAGGGGATACTTGTCCAGAATATACTTCTCAACAGATCTATTAACTACTGATTGCGAGTTCGCTCCTAGGATGACCTTACTTGCGACCTTGTGTCACATCCTGTCGAACTGGTTTGGGTAAATACCTATCTGATTAAATGTCTTCAGTTTTATATATATTATATATATATATAATATATAATATATTATTATACGCACTTACATTCACCTGCAGGATAAGAATACATTTCAGTGATTTTCTTTCATTTTAAGCTGAACGATTAAAGCACGATAAGCCGTACAGTGACTTCCTGTATGAAGTGTTGGCGTTTCACGCTGTGCTGATGCTTTGGGAAAGGTAAGAATCCATCTCTTCTTCACTCCCCTTTAAGTAAAATAGTAGGTCAGACTGGGTTCTTAAGCTTTACTTAGGCAGTCAGTTTTTAAAAAACTGAATTCAAGCTAGATTTAGCCGTTTTAAAACTCACCTTGTCTCACACCCTACCGTGATAAGGAGCTGAGTAATCGCCATAACTGAACACCTTAATTGTTCAAGGAGGGAAATATTAAGAAATATGGGCGATCGCCAAATTGTAGGTAACTAAAAGACATAGTTTTGGAACTCAACTGTTCAGTTAAAAAAAAAGGCAAATCTGTGTTCAAATTATCTTATATTAGACAGGAAACTTTGCGGTGAAAAAATAAAAAAATTAAATAACTCTTAAGCAGGTACACAAATTAATGTACAATTCTAGTGATTCTCTAACCTCTACACATAAAATAACCTGAATGGGTTGACATGCATCAAAATCCATCAGAATTGTAAAGTTTTAATTTCCTCCAAGAAAAAAAAAATTCTCCTGTGGTTATTTACTCGTCCACGGTTTGAACTTGTCTTGACAAATCCATTTCCTATTACCATCACTTTTAGACAAAGCACAGCTTAATTACATACGCTTCTATACGATATTTGATATAAATTTATTTTTTTAATAGATTATTCGTTTCTTCTTGCAAATAAACAAATAAGGTTAATTAGATCAGTTTTGGATTTAATGTTCAGGTTATTTTCACCTGTTAATGAAGAATAAGAAATTAAATTTCTTATTAAAATTGAATAATTTGTTTACTTTTGCTAGATTAATATTATTTGATGAAATATCATCACATTTTTTTGTCTAAAAAATAAACTTCCAAAATTAGTTTTCAAATAAGCGTTCTTTTATTTCTTTCTTTTATTCTCTCTCACTGTTGTTTGTTCTTTTCTTTTTATTTTCTCACCTTCCTTCCTTCGTTCGTTCCATTGAAGCAGTCGATAGCGTCTGATGTTGTAGCGTTTTTAGTTTTCTCTCTTTTCCATTATTAACATTTCTTTTTTTTTTTTTTCCTCTGAAGTGTGGCAACATGTGCTTCTTGTCTTTTGCTCACAATCAAAACGGAATGGTCCATTATTAAACTGAAGGTAATGAAAGAGTTTTTAACATTCGAACACAAGAGTTCAAAGTCTCTCCTGTTCAAAGCACAGAGGTAAAGAAGTCGAGAATGAGTTTTTGGCACTGTCGAGTAAAGTGTCCACTAGGCACCCAACGGATACGCCCGTTCTTTAAGGGAGATAAATATTTATTGTCTACCTAAAAATAATTTCTGGGATGAACGTCACTTTTCTTTTTCCTTCATTCTTACTCCCTACCCCAAGGGGTAGGGGGATTTTTCTTTTGGTAACGTTTATAACCCAGGTCAAAACTAAAGCTTTATAATCTATAGTGAAAAGTATCTGAGCCTTGCTAAATCCAAGATTTGTAGAATAACAAGGTTTATGGTAGTACCGATCATTCAGGAGCCTTGGAAGAACCTGTTACTCCCTCTCCCCAAAAATAAGTTAGGGTTTCAATCAATGCCCAAAAGGGTCACTACGTGCTGGGGGGTAAGTGGCATTCGTGGGACAAAAGGAAATGAAGGGAGGAAGCAATCTCACAAGTTATAATGCTAATTTTGCAATAACAGTTGATTTGGCTGATATTTCATTTTCTTTCCGCCCTCGTCAAAATGAATATGCCATCTGATAGCGGCGGTATGTAAAATATTAATCATCTAGAGGACCTTGGACATACCAGAATATGATGATTTTTAAATTATTAAACGTTCTGATATGTTTACTTAAGAGTTTTGCTAAATATGTTAATATTAAAAATATCATCTTGATTTAACTCTCTCACTCTTTTTCTTTCTTTACCCCTCCCCTTTCTTTCATCTTCTCTTAATGTTCGACTGAAACAGATAACGTATTTGTTCTTTCCGGGCGCTCACACACTAATCTTCCCTTTCCCATTCTTTTCTTAATATTTTTGCTGTACAGCATGTCCTTTTTCTTTCTCCTTTCTTTATCATAAAAAACGGAATAGTCCATTCTCACTGAGGTGTACGACGATAAAGAAAATAAGAATTTCGACCGATAAAGCAACACTAGATAAATCTGGATTTAACATTTTTTGCCATTTCATCTTGACGTATTTGGACAGTCCCTCGATTTTAACGCTGATGGTGTTCTGCAAGATGATACGGTCGGAAGATTAAGGAACACGAGAAATAGATGTAAGACAGTAGGGAGCGAGT
>CM042149.1:21020630-21080630 GCA_023376005.1 Doryteuthis pealeii
AGAGAGATATGTTTGAGAAGCAGATTGTGTAAATAAACAGAAATTTATATCTGCAATTTAAAAAAAATATGTGATGAAACTTTGAATTTTGCTTTTTTTTTTTGCTTCTTCAACAATATTGAGAGTACAGTTTAATGCAATTTACCCATAAAATATTATAAATGGGGAAAAAACGTATTTTCCAAAAGTAAAAATGGAATTAAAGAACATTTTAACTCTTAAAGTCCTATACACCTCATTCCACCCGACCGGAAGTTCATTTGTTTTCCCAATCTACCCATACGAAAGGCTTTATTTAAATATGATATTAAACATATTTAGAAGTCTTTGATTTAAGGGAAATAACAGGTGACTTTAGATGCAAAGGTCATTTTTAGCCATTTTTAAAAAATATCCTTATAGGAATGCTCTGGACTTAAAAAAATTCTCAACAAGATGTTAAGAGTTTTAAACGGAAAACTCGCTCCCACTTCTTACATCTATATTCTCGTGTTCCTTAATCTTCCGACCGTTATCATCTTGCAACACCATCAGGTTAAAAATGAGACTGTCCAAATCGTCCAAGATGAAATGCAAAAAATGTAAATCCAGATTATCTAGTGTTGCTTATCGGTCGAATTCTTATTTCTTAATGTCGTCACCTCAGCTGAATAATGGACTATTCCGTTTTTATTATAAAGAAAGGAGAAGAAAAAGGACATGCTACACAAAAATATAAGAAAGAATAGGGGAAAGGGAGATAGTGTGTGAGCGCCCGGAAGCAATAACGTTAATCTGTTTCAGTCGACATAATGAGAAGATGAAAGAAAAGGGGAGGGGGTAAAGAAAGAAAAAGAGTGAGAGATTAATCAGATGATATTTTTTATATATTGAACTATTTAGCAAAAGCTCTTAAGTAAACATATCAAACGTTTTAAATAATTAAATCATCATATTCTGGTATGTCCACGGTCCTGCTAGATGAGTAATATTTTACATACCCGCTTATCAGATGCATATTCATTTTGACGAGGGGGGAAGAAAATGAAATATCAGCCAATCAACTGTATTGCAAATTAGCATTATAACTTGTGGAATCGCTTCCTCCTTCATTTCCTTTTGTCCCACTATGCCACTTACCCCCAGCACGTATTGACCCTTTTGGGTCATTGAGTTTGAAACCCCTAACTTATTTTTGGGAGAGGGAGTAACAGGTTCTTCCAAGGGCTCCTGTAATGATCGGTACTACCATAACCTTTGTTATTCTACAAATCTTGGATTTAGCAAGGCTCAGATACTTTTCCACTTAGATTATAAAGCTTTAGTTTTGACCTGGGTTATAAAACGTACCAAAAGAAAAATGCCCCCTACCCCTTTTTGGGGTAGGGAGTAAGAATGAAGGAAAGAAAGAGTGACGTTCATCCCAGAAATTATTTTTAGGTAGACAATAAATATTTATCTCCCTTAAAGAACGGGCGTATCCGTTGGGTGCCTAGTGGACACTGTTACTCGACAGTGCCAAAAACTCATTCTCGACTTCTTTTACCTCTGTTCTTTGAACAGGAGAGACTTTGAACTCTTGTGTTCGAATGTTAAACTCTCTCATTACCTCAGTTAAATAATGGACCATTCCGTTTTGATTGTGAGCAAAGACAAGAAAAGCACATTGTGCCACACTTCAGAGGAAAAAAAAAAAAAGAAATGTAATAATGGAAAAGAGAGAAAACTATAACGCTACACATCAGACGCTTATCGACTGCTTCAATGGAACGAACGAAGGAAGGAAGGTGAGAAAATAAAAGAAAGAAACAAACAAACAAGTGAGAGATGAATAAAAGAAAGAAATAAAGAACGCTTAAATTTGAAAACTAATTTTGGAAGTTTATTTTTAGACAAAAAAATGTGATATTTCATCAAATAATATAATCTAGCAAAAGTAAACAAATTATTCAATTTTAATAAGAAATTTAATTTCTTATTTCTTCATTAACAGGTGAAATAACTGAACATTAAATCCAAACTGATCTAATTAACCTTATTTGTTTATTTGCAAAGAAACGAATAATCTATAAAAAATAATTTATATCAAATATCGTTATAGAAGCGTATGTAATTAAGCTGTGCTTTGTCTAAAAGTGATGGTAATAGGAAATGGATTTGTCAAGACAAGTTCAAACCGTGGACGAGTAAATAACCACAGGAGAATTTTTTTTTTTCTTGGAGGAAATTAAACTTTACAATTCTGATGGATTTGATGGCATGTCAACCCATTCAGGGTTATTTTATGTGTAGAGGTTAGAGAATCACTAGAATTGTACATTAATTTGTGTACCTGCTTAAGAGTTATTTAATTTTTTTATTTTTCTCACCGCAAGTTTTCCTGTCTAATATAGATAATTTGAACACAGATTTGCCTTTTTTTTTTAACTGAACAGTTGAGTTCCAAAACTATGTCTTTAGTTACCTACAATTTGGCGATCGCCCATATTTCTTTAATATTTCCCTCCTTGAACAATTAAGGTGTTCAGTTATGGCGGATTTACTCAGCTCCTTTATCACGGGTAGGGTGTGAGACAAGGTGAGTTTTTTTAAACGGGCTAAATCTAGCTTGAATTCAGTTTTTTTAAAAACTGACTGCCTAAGTAAAGCTTAAGAACCCAGTCTGACCTACTATTTACTTAAGTGGGGGAGTGGAAGAAGAGATGGATTCTTACCTTTCCCAAAGGCATCAGCACAGCGTGAAACGCCAACAGCTTCATACAGGAAGTCACTGTACGGCTTATCGTGCTTTAATCGTTCAGCTTAAAATGAAAGAAATCACTGAAATGTATTCTTATCCTGCAGGTGAATGTAAGTGCGTAATATATATATATATATATATATATATATATATATATAACTGAAGACATTTAATCAGATAGGTATTTACCCAACCAGTTCGACAGGATGTGACACAAGGTCGCAAGTATGGGTCATCCTAGGAGCGAACTCGCAATTCAGTAGTAATAGATCTGTTGAGAAGTATATTCTGGACAAGTATCCCTTCTGGATTGTGACTGGCGATATGCAATTCTATACATATATAAAGTGCAGTTGGTGTGTGTGTGTGTATATATATATATATATCCGGATGAAACTACGAAAATATAACAATTAACGATAAAGTGTGTGTGTGTGTATATATATATTATATATATTATATATATATATATATATATATTAAACATCACTAGTTCTTGCTTTTTGTAAAAAGATTATGAAGATTTGATTTATATTCAAATATATCTAAAAATTAAAATATACATAGAAATAGCATTGAAATTCTACTTAAAACTGTCCAGCATTTGTAAATCTCAAAAGTAAACAAATCAATACACCAAGGCTCACCCTACCCAGGCGATGCTGGGTAGCCACTTCTAATTTAAAATTAAACTTGTAATGTAAATTTCAAACCGCGTATTATTTATTCTTTTAGTTATGGTTAAAAGGTTGGTATGTTAATGACATACTTTTATTGAAAGCACAACGTCATGATAGACAAAGATTTGGCATCTTTTAAAGCAGAAAAAAAGCAATTATATCAAATGAATTAACGGTTGATCATCGTATAGGCAAGCTAAACTACTAATGTCACAAATAGGCGGGCGTTGTTTTCATAACATTCTGCTTGAATATTACTGGTAACAATGGAAGGCAAATGGTTGGATAGCTTCAAAAGAATGGTGAGACGACCAACGCACCCCATTCCCCCCCCCCACCATCCATCCTTGTTTTTATTTATCTTTTTATTTTTTACCCGCGATGCTACTAAATTGCAGTCAATGAATGTCTCAGTTGGTAGAATTATTTGGCATTGTATCTCAGACCAACATTTGAATAGAATTATGTAAAAAAAAAACAACAAAAAAACAAAAAAAACAAAAAAAGACAAAAAACAACATCCGTCGGTTACAAATAAAAAAATAATAGAATATATAAACGAATCACTAAGTCAACTACAAATTTTGACTATTGTACTCGACTGCCGAGTCTGGGTGCAAAAAACAAAAATGAATCACCAAAAGCTCATTTTAAAAATACGACTGTTGATTATATGCATAGACAAAGTTGAGAGTAGGTCACATGGCAACTTAATTGATTAAAGAGCTAATCACAATCCTCCATATATACGTGGAAAATTGAATCAAGCAAATATACGACTGCTGATTATATGCGTGGACATAGTTGAGAGCAGGCCACATGACAACTTAATTGAATAAAGAGCTAATCTCAACCCACTATATATATATATAATATATATAATATATATATATATATATATATATATAAGGAAAATTGAATTAAAAGTAAAAAGGACATTGACGTTAGTTTTTGGCAGATATGTCAGTGTAGAAAGAAAATTCATTGCTAAATGTCGACATGCACAACACGCTTTCTTTCTCTCTTCCCACTTCGATATATTCATAGGTAACATGCAAAAAGTTTACTAGCCTACTAGCCGGGTAATTATTACTACTAGTAGGATCTGTGGATATACCACCATATGATAATTTAATCATTACAACGTTTGGTATGTTTACTTAAGAGCTATTGCGAATAGTTCAATATGTACAAAGTAAATAATCTTGATTTAACTCCCTCTCACTATTCTTTCATTCCCTTTTCATGTTCGATTTAAACAGATTAACGTTATCGCTTTCGCGCACTCATCCCTCTCTCTGTCTTCCCTGTACTCTTTCTTTCTTATATTCTTCTGTGTAGCATGTCCTTTTTCTTTTGTTTCTTTATAATAAGAACGGAATGGTCCATTGTTTAGCTTAGGTGACGACCCTGATAAGAAATAAGAATTTAGCAGATAAGCAACACCAGATAATCAGGATTTACATTTTTTGATTTCATCTTTGGCGATTTGGACGGTTTCATTTTTAACTAGGGTGTGTTGCAAGATGATAACGGTCGTACGAACTCGAGTATTAATATATAGATGTAAACCACATATATACATAGGTTTTTATCGTCAAACAAACACTTTTGATATTACCTTTTTTTTAATTTTGTACTTTTACACATGAAAGTACTATCTAGAAGAGACGAAGCTTCTACTTAAATTTCCGTTCTTATTCATATTCATTGCAACACACACACACACACACACACACACAGGTCCTTTGTACAGCATCCAGTATTCGCGCAGAGTTGATCGATGTAGGTTTTTGCTAGCCGACCCACACCGGTATGCCCATGTGTTGGTGCTCACAGGAGAACGTCACTTATGAACTCGTCCCTGATTCTACAGATGTGTCCAACGTCTCTTGTTGATCTCGCTTGGATGGTTTGTGTGCTGCTCTTTAGTGGAGGATGCTGCTTCTAGGATTTGTTCAAGATATCACGCAGCATCCTTGTACAGTTCCCATCTAGCCTTTTCATGTTAAATTAATGTTTTTTTTTGGTAATCTTGAACTTTAAGTGACTAAATTCCTACCATAAAATTGTACTTGGGCATTATTTGAAATGTACTTAAATGTTAGTAAAAAGACATTTTATGATATTTTGGAATAAAATAAACTTGCATTAAAATTTAAAAGAATAAAAAAGCGCCGTTTTCTCCATGAAAATTACGTTGAATCAAAGATAGCTGCCATTGTTTACAAGCTTCTTCGCGGAAAAAAAAAGCCAGTTAACTTTGGCAGTGCCTATATAAAATGAATTAACTGATGAAGCAATAAAAGTTAACTCCCTTGTTCAAGATTACCTTATTTTTTTATTCACTGTGTGTTGATTTTAAATGTATTGGGATGTCTTGATTTCTAGAAATTTTGATGGTGAGACTCTAACAGAATTTTAGGATTGGCGTGACCTTACCAGTGGAATCATCTGGTCAGATCATATGAGGAGCCCGAAGCAGAATTTGATTATTCCCTTTCACTCCCACCGTAGTCGAAAACAACTGCGCACCTGTGTGAAAAAAGAAAGAAGAAAAAAAGAAACCAAACAAGGCTGTTTTTTTTTTATTGTTAGGACCTCGAGTTGGCTCTGGATTTGGCCTTAACTGAATTTTCACTCACAAATGATTTATTTAAAACTTCTTTGTCCATCAAACAACCTTAAAACACAACGAGGGAAAAGACAACAACAACAAAAAAGGATAATTCTCGGGGACAAAACACATGCTTGTAAGTAATACATATTTGATTAATAGACTAGAATAATGGGCAGGACCCCAAACTTACTTTTTTTTTACCATTGTCCTGAAACAATCTTAAACTCTCCCGAAAATAAAATGATTTAAAAAAAAAACCATCATCTATGTTGTTAGTAGTATAATAAAAACACCGTTGAAATGTTTAAGAAAGATTTTTATTTTGGTCTATTTAGTCTTGAAATTATGATCTTCGTGTTTTTTGTTGTTTTTGTTTTAAGAAACAATGAAATATTAAACAAGAAAGCTTTTTATTTTAAAAAGAGAGAAACATTTTTTTTAGCTTGTGTGAAATAGACAATTTTTCAAATCATTGAAGAAAGTCCACAACAATATTTTAAATTGATAATAGAGTCAAGATAATAATATAAATTACAGAGCATATTAAATGAAATGAAACCTGATTATTATGGGTTTCACTAATTCATGTCAAAGCTTAACGACAATCCGACCCCCCCCCCCCCAAAAAAAAGTACTCTGCGGCCTCTTTCCTTAACTCGTAAAAATACATTTTTCACAGATTTGGGCTAATCAAAGGGGATGGGGAGAGAGAAAAAAAATAGAGGGAAAATTCCGAAAATTTTCATATTTTAATAGTGAGTTATACTTATTTTCATTAAATAGGATTGAGTGTCCTGTGGGGCGTCCCCAATGAACATTCTAATGTCCCCTGGGTCAACAGAATACCGTTATGTCTGGTGGAAATAGGAACTTTGAAAATCTTTTTTATGAGACTTTCTAATCAAATATCTCTTTACGTGTCTTGAGTGTGACACGAAACTGTATCCAGTGGTGAGGCTACAATTATGGAGCTCTGGCGAGTGTGGAGTACTCCTAAGTCCACTCTGACTTGGAGTGGTAGAACCTGTAAAGGTCTCATCTATCAATAGATGAGACCTTAACAGGTACTACCACAGGTACGTCAACAGACGGGTCAAAATAGATATGTTGGCGAATTATTAGTATTAAATGAGAATACTTGAAACCTGTGACGGTGAACGAAAAAGGAAAGGGATCAAGACATTGTATTGCCTGCCGGGATCGAACCCGCGTCCTCCCGCATGCGAAAACAGATGCGATGTAGGAACTGGACGGACGCGAGGGTTGACCGACGTGCCCGGATGTTTGGGTAAATATGTATATAAATGACAAGTAAGTGAGCAGAAGCAGTCGACGACGAAGCGCTTTTCAGTAAAGAAATGGATTTTAGTCGAACAGAAACAGAAACGAAACAAAATAGGAAATGTGATTTTGAACTGCTAAAGATTATTTCGACTACGACGACGGATTTTTCCAACTGCTAGACGAAGAATGTGTTGACCAACAGATGGCCTGACTTGTGAGAAGACTGAGAACTCGCTTGTTTTTGGTTCCCCCTTGGTGGGAGCTTGTTGATTCGAAGGTCTATTTCGCCCCATATATTTTCCCCCCCCTTCTATAAAACCATATAACTGTGTGCAAGTTATTTGTCTTACGAATGGTTAGTTGAAGTTATAATTGTGTGGCAAATCTTTCTTTGCACCTGCACAATTTCATCTGCTGAACGACTCAACTCTACAGGGTAATTGTAAAGTAACTCCCTATTTTAAAAATCTTAATTTATTTCTGAATCATTATATTTACAAAAATGAATACGAGAATAACACGTTACATAGAGTTTTATTTAAGATTTTATATGGGCACCAGTATTCGCATCCAGCCTCACAAGCCGCTCGGGAATCACATTAACTGATCTTCTCAGGAACTCTTGTGGAATAACAGAGTTGTTGATTTCGTAGAATAGACTTGTTCCTTTAACCAAACTTAAAGAAAAGTTGCATCATATTAAATCAGGGCTTCTGGTCGGTCACTCATAAAGATCACATCTACCCATCCATCTCCCAGGAAAATGGTGAATCAGCCATTCACGAAACACCAATAGCAAAATATGGAGGAGCACCATCTTGCATAAAAATCAAGTCTTCAACATTCTCCCAAGTATTGTAAAAAAAAAAAAAATTAAAATAGGGAGTTACTTTTCCAATCACCCTGTACGTTGAGCAGATTAGTTGCAAGGGGTGGGGTATGAGATCTCTCAAAAATAGACTTGGCCACTGATTCTTTACTATCGCAATCACGGTCGGCAGATGAAGTCTCTCATCCCATTCTGTCCAACGGGCAGATTCTTTCATGTCTACATTTTGACTACGACCTGGCACGGCACGGCCAACCCTACCCCAGGCTGCAGCTCACTCGTCTCTCTCTTGATTGCTTCCTTGAATATATGGGTCCTTTGCTTCCAGGGAAAAGGACTCTCATACTTCTCGTGTAGACCCCCAAAACTTAAATACATAAAAACAATACTCTTTTCTTCTGACCTCTATTTATGACGGAGTCTCCGTGGCTTAGTAGCTAACGTGCTGGACTGCAACACCATAGTAAACGATTTGAAACTCGTTACGCTCTTACGTTCACTTTCAGACTAATACCCTTAGGAAAGGTATGAAACCCCTCATCCACCAGTCATGGGTTAAATAGTACCACTACTGTTGTTTTTTGCACGGATATGGCTTTGGTATCAAATAACCAATGAAAGTTGATATGCCATTAAACAAAGAAACAAAACCTGTTTATGACAAACATTAAAAACTGACTTTCATCCCATCAAAGAAATACCCCTCTTTGTATTTTATCACCGATTAAAATCTGCTGACCTTCCTAACTCATTTAGCTGTATTACTATTCACACAAATATCCACCACGCTACCTATGCTCCCAAACACTCATATCGATACGTTCATCTCCACATACAGATACACACGCACTACCATAGATGCTGATAGGTATGCGTCATGCGTCCCTGACACATAAAAATCTAAAAGGACGCAGTAAAATCATATCCATGCGTTCCAGTGTTTTTCTTTTTTCTTCCTCACCATTTCAAGCTAACTGTAAATACATTTCAATAGTTTATTATAGGTATACCCAAAAAGGGCGTAAAATGCGTTTTTGACAAAATGTCTTTAGCCCCCCCCCCCAACAGAAAATAATTTACCAAAAATCAGGTAATTATCGGATTTTAATGAAATTTTCAGTGTTTATTTATCAATTAATGATCTTTATAATGAATTATTTATTTTATTTCAAAACTTTCTCATTTTTGTTCAGGTCACTTAATTTTGACCCCCCTTATGTTGGGGACGTAACATTTTTTTCGAGTTGGTCAAAGAGATAAAAGACCGAAGTTATGAATAGAAAAAAAAAATTTTTTACGGTGGCTTTTCTATGAGAAAATAAGTACCGAAAATCGAAAAATGAAATGTAAAAAAATAATAAATAATTAATTTTTTGGAGATTTCTTTTTTACTCATTTCGATAATTATTTAATTGGCTATTATCTTGTAAAAGAAAAAAAATATACATCGATATTTTTTCTGCTTATTTTCAATCGAGTTTTTCTTCAAAAAGTTTACTTTGATGTAATAAAATAAGGTTTGCATTAAATATATATTTATTTCTAGAATCTAAAAATATAACATTTTAAACTTAACATCAGGCTTTTCATATTTTTAAATGAATTTTATATATTAATTTTCCATAGCAAAAATACTAAATTAAAGTTTTGAAATAAAATAACTGATGCATTATAAAATTCATTAATTGATAAATCAATACTGAAAATTTCATTAAAATCGGATAATTACCTGATTTTTGGTAATTTTTTTGCAATCGCGAATGTTACATTAAAATTGTAAACAAGCACTTAAAACCATTGAAAAAGAGACAGAATGGCGGATCGCGTCGAAATTGACCTAACAAATCCCTTTAAATGTATTAAAAATAAACTGCATATGTAATGATATTTTTCTTTTTTTAATGATGGTCATTATGTTACTATTTATCGATTTAGACAAAAGTTTAACCTTAAATAATTAATTTTAATTCGTTTTTAAAAACGTAGCAAACGATTTTTTTGGGTATACCTAGTTTATTAGAAACGAATTACACAGGATAGGTTACAAGGTAGGAGTTAGATGGCTTTAGTTGTTTTCCCAGATCATAAATAAAAAACCTACAATTTATTAAGAAACTTTAGTTGGGACCCATCAAATTTCCCGGAGACTCATTCGAAGCAAATATGTGCGTCCCAGGACGCACTAGATCAAAAAGCTATCAACATCATTGTGCTACGCCTGTACTCATACATAGTCATGTAGACAAGGTCGCACCTACATGCATGTGCATTATTGCACCTAACTATGTGCACGCAGCAACAGACAATTTTATTGTGTCACTATTGTTTAACATGGTTATTATCATTAGTTACTTGAAACCATATAATTGCTTGCAAAAAAACAAAAGGAAAAAAAACAAAACAAAAGACTGACTTTAGCATAAAATAAATCAACGTGTTGACATGCTGTTAAAACCAACCAACCAATTATCTGTTAACTAAAAGCATTTTTAAGTTAAGCAACTGTTTTGTTTGTTTTTATGATTGGATAATGTTGTTTGAGTTTTATTAACTTAACAGCATATCTTATAAAACCATTTGAAAATTGCAACGTCCCAAAATGTTATCAGGTGACTAATTAAGCCAATAGATTTCCTCGGTTTAACAAATGTTATTTTGCTGAGTGGCATTAAGTAATGCTTTTTGTTAGAATAACAATGAAATTTCCAGTCATTTTGTAGTGAAAAGAGGAGTGAGGAAGCTCTCGTTGCCTAACGGTTATCCATATAAGAAACGGACACGGCAATCCTGGATGATGATGTTTGCGTTTCATTTCAGACTAATGCCATTGGAAAAATGCATAAATCTATCTTTTCTCTCCCTCCTCCCCAGGTGGAGGTGGCTCTTACCAAGGCCTCTAAGATATCTTAGAAGGCGCTGGTCTTACCCTCTCTGCAGTTTGGTGTCATACCCAGGATACCCTTTTGTAGGTGGTTTTTACCCTTCTGTAAAGGGGTACAGTTAGTGTAGTCTAAACCCCACCGACAGAGCAAATAAGTAGTTTTTAATTTTTATGAATTAAGGTTGTTATTTTTATAACCAAATAGTTTGTTTTTTTAAAGATTGCTTCAGTATTAAAGAAATTAGCTGTTTATGATGAAGAAAAAAAGTCACAATTTTGAGTAAGAAAAAGTCACAAGTTAGGCTTCCGGCAAAGTAAAACCATCACATTTGGTTCATGGTAAATGTAGTAATAAAATAAATATTTTAATACATGTCAATTAGTCATAGTTTATACTAATTAGAATAAGAGGGTTGGCTGAAGAGTTTATATGATGAATTCTATCTGCTGTTGATGACTTTTTTTACCAATGGGATCCAAGCACTGCAACACCAATAGAAGAAGTGTAGACAGCAATGGGACTATGTTGAAAAAAAAACTAATTTGGTCACATTCCATGAGAGCATCTTGGTCAGTCCATGAACCTTTCAGTCGACTCTCGTATGTGCTGTCTATTTTTTTAAAAATTTAATGATTTTTCTACTTTAAAGAGACATCTATACATATATAAAGTATAGTATGTATGTATATCTGAATACAAAAATAAAACGACAAAGTATATATATATATATCAAATATAGAATGAATAGAGAATAAATAAGAAAAGTATTAGCATAAAAAGGTGCTCAATGCTAATAAAGCAGAGCAGATTTATAATCAATAGTAATGATATTATGGATGATTTAAACTCATAACTTTAAGTTCCATGCTTACGCAATCTTCAGATGACTCATCTAAAGATTGCGTAAGCATGAAACTTATAAGTTTAAATCATCCATAATATTACTATTGATTTTATTTATATATATATATATATATATATATATTAATATATATTATATACACACACATACATACTCATTCACTACCACCAGGCCGCATGAACACAAGGTATTTTACGTGGGTATTTCCAGAGAGGATCCAACTCTCGATTCAGTAATAATGGATCTGCGAGACAAACTTTTAAAAAATCGTCCCTCTAGCCTGGCTATGCCAGATAGGCAGTTCTAGTATTCAATAATTTATCACAAATCTTGAGAATGATTTTTCTTCTTTTACAATCATTGATGCAATATCATGTAGTAATATCAAGAGTAGGATTTATATTTAACTTTCATTCACTCTTCTTACATAATGGGTGACACACCTAAGGCTAAAAATAGAAAATAAGCAGATACCCAATTGTCGTAGTAATATCGTGGGAACTCAGAGCGAAAATGAATTAAGATGTTTATTTCTTAATACAGTGGCACTTTGACATACAAGTGCTCCAACTTTTCGAGTTTTTGCTTTGTGTTGAGAGCTAAAATTTTAGGTACGAGCAGCTTCAGTTACGCTTAATAAGTTCACTAAAATGTTTTCACATTTATTACGCCAAAGAAAAATACTATTTATATTAAAAAAAACAACAACAAAATAACATTAAAACATATTAGAGCACATAATTCATTACATTTTCTTTTATTATGTTTTTATACAATACAGTGATATTTTTCTTATGTAAAATAAATAATACATAAATAAATAAATAAATAAATAGGGTGTTTTTTGGTGGGTGATGGAATGGATTAATGACTCTATGAATGATATTGATCACATTCATATATATATATATATATATATATATTATATATAATATATATATATATATATGGAATTCGGTGAGGAAATTAATCCGACAATATGAGAAGAAAGTATTTAAAAAATATAACAAACACAGGATGTTATCAAGAAACAATTGATCACGTCATTGACTTTCGTAAACAAACGCATATAAAAATTAACGTTTAATAGCATCATATTCACACAATCACTATACACTTAACATCTTTCATTTTGTCCCTCACATAAACATTACTTAACAGTGTCCTGAAGATGGTACAATATACCGAAATGCTTAAATATTGACACTAAAAATTGTTTCCTGATCATAACATCCTGTGTTTGTTATATTTAAAAATATTTTCTTCTCATATATATATATATATATATATATATATATAAACTGTATATATAAAGTAAGATCGGTGGAGTGGACTATTGTCGATATCAGTCTGACAGCAAAGGAGTCTATTCCCATATCACTAGTGCTAGACCAGGGAGATTGTTTTTGCGTCTGTGGTGGTGCGTAAACACTACCATCAGCTCCCCAATTTACCGCACAGATCCAAGCAGTGCTACTCATGTGCTGAGTTGACGAGAACCGGTATTGAACACAGAACCTATTGGTTCCGAGGCGGATGCTCGACCGACTGAGCTAAAAAGAGTGCCAAATATCTGTGATAGAGCATATATATCTGCTTTAGGGTTGTATAGTCCAGTCAAAGGACCAGTTTAGCTCGGTCGGTAGAGCGTCCGACTAGGGACCACAATGTTCTGTGTTCGATACCGGCCCTCGCCAACTCAGTGCATAAGTAGCACAGGGATTTGTGCGGTAAAGTGAGGACCTGATGACAGGTGTGGCGCTTCGTCTCAGACGTCAAAACAATCTCCCTAGTCTAGTGCAAGTGAAAAGGGGATAGACCCCTCGCTGTCTGGCTGATACTGACTTTAGGTCATCTCAACTTTACTTACTTAGTCCCAGTCAACGGCACTTAGTGACTCAGTTTCTCACTCATGCGGTCATCATGCGACTTGTTTGATGATCGCACAGGCGAGAATCTTCAAGCGCCGTTGACTAAACTGAAAAAATAGATTCCCTTTTTCTTTTTACACTTTTTTTTAGGGTATGTGGAGGGTAGCTGAATAATTATCTAATATCATTTAGAAAACTGAAGATGGGATGGGGTTTTTTTTTTTCAAAAGCTGCTTAACAACTCTAAAAGATAAGATCGAAAAAGAAAAGAAAAGAAAATAGTTTATCAACAGAAAAGGAATGCCTCAGAACAGAATTCTTTTCCGTTTTTGTTTTTTTTACCAACCAAAAAAATGAGGCAATCAACCAAATGGATACACTTATAGTAGCTTAAACTCATGAATAATCTTTTTCTATTCCCGTAGGTATGGCCAAAATTTAACATTTTTAAAAAAAAAAAACCATGAATTAAAATTGAAAAAACACGGAAAAATGAATGAAACATAATGTAATTATTGTTGCATTGTGAATAGGAAGGATTTTAAAAAAAAATCACATGTAAAAATTATTTATTTTACGGTCTTTAAAACGGAAGAGTTTTTTTTATAAATCAAAATTTCAAATTTATACTGTATGCTACTGTATAAATTTGAAATCTTAATTTTAAAAAAATCCCCCCTCTTCATAATAGAGCAAAAATCACATTAAGTTTTGTTCATTTTTTTACCGAGTTTTGATGAATTTGAATTCATGGGTGGGGAGTAAAAACACGTGAAATTTTGACGATACCTACTGTTCCAGTCTTTTCTCTCCCACTGACAAAAAAGCAGAGAGGGGGTAAAGCTGAGTGTGAAAGTTACTCCAAGGAACAGAAAAAAAGAGTCCTGAGAGAAACTCCATTTGCAGAATCACCTTAACCAATAGGAGTGACAGAATGCATATAAAATGACACTAACAAAATACTAACTGCCCTGTCGGTGAGGCATTAGAATTTACCGACTGCACCTCTGCAGAGGGATAAGACTCCCCAATGGGGCCACCTGTTGGCCGTGGGTGGCGACCTGTGATGCTTAAGTATAGAACCCAGGTGGATGAGCAGTCCATAACTTGCAAAACTTCACTTTGGCCCTTTCTTGGCTAGTCAGTCGGAGAGGCTTCCTCTGATCAATCGGCTGGTTACATCAAGCCCTAGCACCTATATGATTGCCCGACCCTATTGCCCTTATGGCAAGCCCCAACCTTTTTTATCATATGGGTGCTAGAAGGCAGTGGCTGAGGGTCTACATGTCCTGGGAAGGTTCCAGTTTTGGAGGTTTGGGGAATGTGGAGCAGCACCTTCATCGCCATTTGCTCCCTGGTCACTCTGACCAGGAGTGGTTGTACCTACTAGGGTCCCATCTATAGGTTAAATGAAAAACAGGAGTTTATAAACAAAATTGATTATCCATTAGGAATGAATTTATTTCAAACTTTATCAGCATTAAATGGCCACTGAGATTGATATGCCGTAAAACAAATCAAAATACTAATAAAAAGACACTACTAACAAAAATACTAATAAAAAGACAACACTAATTGAGGTTGTCAGCTCAGTCGACCACACTTATCTTTGAGAATAAATAAAACTCTAAGTCAGAATGTTAATGAATACATTCAAATAAGCTAAGAAATTACAACTAATTTTCTTGTCATCTGCCTGACAAAAACTCAACATTTCAATTGATTTATTTTTAGACAATTTAATTCCATCAAAATATCAAAATTTCTCTTTATGAATGAGATGTAATTTGATAGGAATTTGCCCTCAATAAAAAAATAGTTCTTGATCCTTCAATATAATTTATAATTAGTGCAATTATTGCAGAAAAGTTGTCAAGTATATTCAGGAAATATAGTGTAATTTTCTATAATCATTAAGCTGATTATGGTACTACTTAAAAAGAAAGAAAACCCTACCATGTAGGATGGTACATAATAACCCTTCCTGATACATTTAAGTACTAGCAGGGCCTGTGGTATGCCACAGTATAATAATTGAATTATTACAATGTTTAATATGTTTACTTAAGAACTATTTGAGAAGTGTTCAGTATGTAAAAAGTATAATAATTTTGATTTTAACTCTCTCTCTCTCTTTTTTTTTTTCTCTTTTCCTTCTTTTCCTCTTTTCATTATGTTCGATTGAAACAGATTAGCGTTATTGCTTTCTTGTGCTCCCCCCCCCCGGCTTTCTATCTTTCTTTCTTCTTATATTTTTTTCAGTGTCCTTTTTCTTACTTTTCTTTATAATAAAAACTGAATGGTACATTTTTAGCTGAGATCAGAACACTCTTAGGAACTAAGAATTTGGTGGATAAGCAACGCCAGATAATCAGAATTTACATTTTTACATTTCATCTTAGATGATTTGGACGTTCTCATTTTTAACCAGGGGATGTTGCAAGATTATAGCGGCTGTACAATTAAGGAACACGATTATTAATATTTAACAGTTTTATGAGGTTACCAGGTTACAATTAATAGTAGTTTATGGAATCTAGGTAAACATTAATCTACCAAATACCCCCAATTTTATATAGAAGATTAAATCTTTTATTTAAGATTTTTTTTTTATAGCTATTTAGTGACTCTATTTATATTGGCTGTCTTACAGGCCTCTGCAGAAAATATTATCCAAAGAAAAGCCACACATAGAAAATACACGCTCCTCTTTGGCCCTTACTTGGACTAGACTAGCGGTCAGAGAGGCCCCCCTTTCTGTCAATCAGCTGGTCATGTTAAGCCCTAGAACCTATATAATTGTCTCAACCCTATTGCTCTTATGGTAAGCTCCAACACTTTTTATCATTTATGTGCTAGAAAGGCCCGTGTCTGAGGGTCTTAATGTCCTATGTATAATGATAAAACTATCTGATGCTGAAGTTCCAATTCTGGAGCTCTAGGGAATGTGGAGTGCCCCTTCATTACCATTACTTCCAGGTCCACTCTGACCTGGATTGATAACAGTATTTGTTAGGATACCATCTATGGGTTAAAAAGAACAAAATGAGTTCTAAAAAATGTGTTTTAAAAAATTGGGTTTAAAAATTATGAGTTCCCATCAAGAATGAATAAAATAAAACATCTTTGCATATAAAATGGATCCAATGGGTTGACATTCTGTAAAACTGTTGTACCTAACAAGGTTACTAAATGAGAAATAATCAACAGAGGTTGGAAATGAAATGGATCTTTTATAAAAAATACATACAGCTGTGTCAAGAAAGGTAAACCACTGCTAGTGATATCAGACTACCCAGTTAGTATAATACTTCTGTATTTATGACGATTGGGACATACCATTAATGTCACCTTCAAAAAGACATACCATTAATGATCACATGTAGGATATATAACTAAAAAACAAGCCAACCAACGCAACCACCAACCAAAATTCATGCTTAACAAGATTTTTGAGAAAAAGCAACAAACGAAAAAAACAAAAAACTCAGCACACATTGAAAACTATTTTATAAACACTGAAAAGTGTAACGTTTAAATCAATCTCACTTTAAAGTTCAAGTTTCATTGACATATATTGAGCCATCCTGTTAGCATTCATACACTTTCAATCCTATAATGTTTACTTTGGTTTCCCCGTCTCTTTGTTTAATGGCACATCAACCTTTGTTGGGTTATTTAATGCACAGTCATTCTTCTAGAAAACTAGTAGTGGAACTATTAACTCATAGCTAGAAGGATTAGGGGGTTCATACTTTCCCAAGAGTATTAGTCCGAAAGTGAACATAACTCAGCCAGAGTTTGAACTTGCTTACTATGATGTCACAATACAGCATGTTAGCCCATTGCGTCACGGTGATTCCTCGTCTTGTAATGTAAGTAGTCATGAATAAAGTGCTGCTAATGATAGCGAAGGTAACCAGTTGGTATTAACAAACAAACAAACAAACAAATTAGCTCAGTGGTAAAGTGTTTGGCTAGGAATCACAAGGTTCCTGGTTCGATACTGCCCCCCCCCGCTTCTCAGCATATGAGTAGACAGGGATCTTTGTGTAAGTGAGGAGCTGATGTAGATGTGGGGCGCCACCATCTCAGACGCTAAAATAAATCTCCCCCTGGTTTAGTGGTAGTGAAAAGGGGATAGACTTCCTCATGGTTTGGTTGACACCAACATTAGGCACTTGACACAACTTATATATATGTAAAATATGGAGGTGCCGAGGTGTAATGGTTACTGCTGTAGAAAATAGATAAAGCTGTTTGCATTTCACATAGGCTAATTTAGGGACTGGCAACGGAGCCTAAAATTCGTTTTTGACCAAAGTGACTTTAGCCCCCCTACAGAAATAATTTACCAAAAATCAGGAAATTATCGGATTTTAATGAAATTTTCAGTGTTTATGTATCAATGAATGATCTTATAATGCATTATTTATTTTATTTCAAAACTTTCTCATTTTTTTCAGGTCACTTAATTTTGACGCCCCCTTATGTTGGGGGCGTAAAATGTTTGCAAGTTGATCATTTTCGATACTAATTACAGTATAAATAATGAGATAAAGACCGAAATTTATAAATAGAACAAAAAAAAATTTTAGGTGGCTTTTCTATGAGAAATAAGTACCGAAAATCGAAAAATAAAATGTAAAAAATAATAAATGATTAGTTTTTTTTGAGTTTCTTTTTTAACTCATTTTCGATATTTTTTAATTGGCTATTTATTTTTATAAAAGAAAAATTTATACATCAATGTTTTTTCTGCTTAAAAAGGGGAGGGGTACATTTTTCAAATTGCGAGTTTTTTCTTCAAACTATTACTTTTGCAGCACCTAAAATAAGGTTTGGCCATTAAGTAGATAATTTATTTTAGAATCAAAAAATATAACATTTTAACTTAACTCAGGATTTTCATATTTTAAATGAATTTTAATATATTAAATTTTTCATAGCAAAAATACTAAAATTAAAGTTTTGAATAAATAACTGATGCATTATAAAATTCATTAATTGTTAAATCAATACTGAAAATTTTCATTAAAATGCGGATAGTTACCTGAATTTTGGTAATTTTTTGGCAATCGCGAAATGTTACGGCAAATTGTAAAACAAGCACTTAAAATCAATCGAAAACGAGGCCTAATGGCGGATCGAGTCGAAATTGCCAAAAACATGGTTTTAAATTTTTAAAAATAAACTGCATTGTAATGATATTTTTCTTTTTTAATGATGGTCAGTATGGTTACTAACTTATCGATTTAGACAAAGTTTTGACCTTAAATAATAGATTTAATTATTTCTAATTCGGCTTTTAAAATTCTAGCAGTATACAAATTTTGCCTATAGCTAGCTAATATCCTTGAAAGGTATTGAATAGCAATATTCTCCGCTCTTGCTACAGGTAAATAGTAGGGCTAATGTGTTTCTTCATGGGCATACCTTTCCCAAGGTATAGCACTACTTTGAAAATGCCAACAGCCTCAATCCGGTTTGAAAATCAGGTGGACGAAGTCTATTGCTTATGACTAACCATTACACCAATGCCTCCATATTTTGAGACTTTGTAGCAAACCAAATTCTTTTGGATATATCAGTAATTACAATTCACACAATTATAATGACAGTTACAATTTTTGCCAAGTCTTTCTTTCTCTTCCTCGTCTTTGACTAAACTAACTAACTAGTCTGTTGTTTATATTGGGCGGGGAGTAGTTTAGCATTGTTAAGGAAATGTTGTTATTATGATGTATTGCCAAGGCCCTCATGTAGTTGTAATGATTAGCAAGCTCGATTAAGCAGACCATTGTGAGTTTGAATTCTCACAGGGTGCCTGCATACTTCTGGTCTTGTGCAATTAACTAACTAAGCTTAGTAAAGATGTATTGCTAAAGCTGAAAAAAAAAAAAAAAAAAAAAAAATTAAATAAAAAATAATGATATAATTGTACTTCAACTATATACTTGAACTACTTTTGTATTAATTTGCAAAAAATTAAAAAAAAAATTTTTTTGATAGATAGATGCCTTTGATTAATGTCCTCGTGTTATTAAACACTGGTTTAAGTCAATTCATTCTTGATCAGATGCCAATACTCCTAAAAGAAATTATGGTCAGTCACCACTGAAATCCACTGGTTTCTGCTAGATCACCGGAAGTTAAGCAGTGAGGATCCTGTGTGTCTTAGTTTGGATTTGTGCTTTGTTTTTCCTTTGTATAAACTTTTTGTTAATCCTTACTTCAAAATTAGCTGACAGTCGGCTGAGCGTTCGGCCTTAGAAACCACAGTTTCTAAAGTTCGATACGCGGTCCTCGCCAACTCAGCGTATGAGTAGCAAGGGATCTGTGGCAGTAAGTAACGGAGCTGAACGGTAGGTGGTGGCGCTCCCACCTCAGACGCAAATGAATCTCCTTGGTGCTGCGCAAGTGAAAAGGGGATAGAACTCCCTTGCTGACTTTGGCTGATACCGACTTTAGGCCACCCCGACGACTTTTTTTACATCCTTACAACTTCATTGTTAGCTCTATGTAACAACTAATAATCGTTGATTATGGTCAGGTCATGTGAAAGCACTAGTCCCGAAGTTAAGCTGCGATGAGTTTGTTTAATACTTAATTGAGTGAACATTAAGCCACAGCAGTTACTGTAGGCAAGCTTGGTCTTTTGTTTATCAAATGACTTAATTGGCATTAAAATAGACCTAAAAGGGTTTTATATGCTGTAAAACAAAACAACCATTCTAAAATAAAGACTTGCCAGTCAAGTCAAGCACTGGAAAGCACATGGTTCCATCAGATCATTAAGTTAGTCCTTATGTGATCATCCATGCAGCACCGCATCTCCTCTTCTGAATGGGTAAGATCTTATCATTTGAATTAATAGAATAGTAGGTCTTTCCACTT
This sequence comes from Doryteuthis pealeii, assembly GCA_023376005.1. Lineage (NCBI taxonomy): Eukaryota > Metazoa > Mollusca > Cephalopoda > Myopsida > Loliginidae > Doryteuthis > Doryteuthis pealeii. The sequence continues at coordinate 21,041,275 of CM042149.1, forward strand.
TCTAGGTTGGTTTTTATGGCATATCAAACGCTTTTTCTGGGTTATTTTATGCTGAACTCAATCCCTTTACAACAGACTTGGGGTTGATTACAGTAACTGTTAGTCTTATGTGATCACCATTTAAGTACTCACGCTCATCCTGCTTAACTTTAATGGATGGCTGATGGGAACCTTGGTGCTTTTTCAGTGTGATTTCTTGACTGCAAGTCTTTATTTTAGATGGTTCGTTTTGTTTTACAGCTATAACCCTTTAGGTTATTATGCCAAGATTAAGTCATTTTGATAAACAAAAGGACCAAGCTTGCCTACAGTAACTGCTGTGGTTAAGTGTTCACTCAATTAAGTATTAAAGCAAACTCATCGAGCTAACTTCGGAACTAGTGCTTTCAAGCATGACCTGACCAATAATCAACGATTATAGTGTTACATATAACAAATGAAGTGTAAGGAGAAAAAAAAAAAAAAAAAAAAAAAAAAAAAAAAAAAAAAAAAAAAAAAAAAAAAAAAATAAAAAAAGTCTGTGCGGGTGGCCTAAAGTGGTATCAGCCAATCAGCAAGGGAGTCTTCCCTTTTCACGTTGCGCTAGAACGCAAGGAGATTATTTAGCCGTCTGAGGTGGAGCGCCACACCGTACCGTCAGCTACCTTACTTTACTGGCAGATCCCTGTGCTACTCATACGCTGAGTTGGCGAGGACCGGTATCGACTAGAAACTTGTGGTTTTCTAGCCGAACGCTCTGCCGATGGAGCTAATTTTGGAAGTAAGGATGTACAAAAGTTTATTACAAGGAAAACAAAGCACAAATCCAAACTAAGACACACATGGATCCTCTACTGCTTACTTCGTGATCTAGCAGAAACCAGTGATTTCAGTGTGACTTGAACCATAATTTTTTTTCTTTTAGGAGTATTGGCATCTGATCAAGAATGAATTGACTTAAACAGTGTTTAATTAAATGGAGGAAATACAAAAGGCATTTCTACTTATCAAAAAATTTTTTTTTAATTTTTTTGAAATTATACAAAAGTAGTTCAAGTATATAGTTGAAGTTACCAATTTATATTATTCATTTTATTTTTTTTAATTTAATTTTTTTTTTTTTTTTTTTTTTTTTTCAGTTTAGGCAATACATCTTTACCTAAGCTTTAGCTTAGTTTTGCAGAAGACCAAAGTATGAGGCACCCTGTGAGAATCAAACTCAACAATGGTCTGGTAAATGCGGCTTGCTATCATTACACTACATGAGGTGCCTTGCAAATACATCATATACAACATTCCTTAAAATGCCCTAAACTACTCCGCGCCCAATATAACAACAGACTAGTTTAGTTAGTTTAGTCAAAGACGAGGAGAGAAAGAAAAGAACTTGGCAAATTGGTAACTGTCATTATATTGTGTTGAATTGTTATACTGATTTATCCAAAATTGGTTTGGCTACAAGTCTGCAAGAATATGGGAGGCATGTGGTGTATGGTTAGTCATAAGAATAGACTCGTCACGCTGATTTCAAACCCTGGATGAGGCTGTTTGGCCTTTTCAATAGTGTAATACTCCTTGGGAAAGGTATGCATGAAGAAACACAATTCAGCCCGTACTATTTACCTGTTTAGGCAAGAGGGAGAAATAAGTTGTATGTCATACTTTCAGGATATTAGTAGCTATAGGCAAATTTTTGTCATTGCTAGGAAAATTTTAAAAGCGAATTAGAATAATTAAATCTATTATTTAGGTCAAACTTTGTCTAAATGATAAGTAGTTAACATACTGACGCATCTTAAAAAAGAAAAATATCATTACATATGCAGTTTTTATTTTTTAAAAGAATTTAAAACCCATTTGTTTTGGTCATTTCGCTCGATCCGCCATTTGGCCTCGTTTTCGATGAATTTTAAGTGCTTGTTTTACAATTTTGCCGTAACATTCGCGATTGCAAAAAATTACCAAAAAATCAGGTAATTATCCGATTTTAATGAAATTTTCAGTATTGATTTACCAATTAATGGATATTTATAATGCATGCAGTTATTTTATTTCAAAACTTTACTTAGTATTTTTGCTGTGAAAAATTAATATATAAAATTCATTAAAATATGAAAACTCCTGATGTTTAAGTTTTAAAATGTTTATTTTATTTTTGATTCTACAAATAAATATCTACTTTGCAAACCTTAATTTTTAGTGTCAAAAGGTATAAGTTTTTGAAGAAAAAGTTTTCTCGATTGAAAATGTACCCCCTCCGCCTTTTTTAAGCGCAGAAAAAACATTGATGTAATAATTTTTTCTTTTTAAAATAAATAGCGCATTAAATAATTATGAAATGAGTAAAAGACATCTAAAAAAAAACTAAATATTTATTATTTTTTACATTTTATTTTTCGATTTTCGGTACTTATTTTCTCATAGACAAGCCACTGTAAAATTCTTTTTTTTTGTTTCTATTTATTATTTCGGTCTTTCTATCTCATTATTTTACTGGTTAATTGTATCGAAAATGATCAACTTGCAAACAATTTTACGCCCCCAACATAAGGGGGTCAAAATTAAGTGACCTGAAAAATGAGAAAGTTTTTGAAATAAATAATAATGCATTATAAAGATCATTCATTGATACATAAACACTGATAATTTCATTAAAACCGATAATTTCCTGATTTTTGGTAATTATTTTCTGTAGGGGGGTTCTAAAAGTTCACTTTGTCAAAAACGAATTCTTAGGCTCCGTTTGCCAGTCCTAATATTAGCCTATGTGAAATGCAAACAGCTGTTATCTAATTTTCTACAGCATAACATTACACGCTGCGGGCACCTCGCATATTTTACATATTATATACAGTTGTTGTCAAGTTGGCCAATGTTGGTGTCACCAACCACGAGGAAGTCCTATCCCTTTTCACTCCACTAAACCAGGGAGCATTTTTTTTAGCGTCTGCAGCATGGGGCGCCACAATCTACATCAGCTCCTCACTTCATCACAAAAGATCTGTTGCTACTCATATGCTGAGAGGCGGGGGGGGCAGTATCGAACCAGGAACCTTGTGATTCCTAGCCAAACACTGTTTACCAACTGAGGCTAATTTGTTTGTTTGTTTGTTTGTTAATACAACTGTTACCTTCGGCTTCATTAGAGCATCTTATTCATGACTACTTAACATTACAAGACGACGGAATCACGTGACGCAATGGCTAACATGCCTGTTACTCTGTGACATCAAATAGTAGCACAGTGTCAAACTCTGCTGAGGTTATGTTCACTTTCCGGACTAATACTTTGGGCAAAGGTATGAACCCGCTAATCCTTCTAGCTCATGAGTTAAATAGTTCCACTACTAGTTTTCTAAGAAGAAATGACTGTGCATTATAACCCACAAAGGTTGATGTGCCCATTAAACAAGAGACGGGAAACAAAGTAAACATTATAGGAAATTGGAAAGTGTATGAATGCTACAGGATTGGCTCAATATATGTTCATGAAACTTGAACTTTAAAGTGGATTGATTTAGAACGTTACACTTTTCAGTGTTTTATTAATAGTTTTCAATGTGTGCCTGAGTTTTTGTTTTTCGTTTGTTGGCTTTTTCTCAAAATCTTGTTAAGCATGAAGATTTTTGGTTGGTTGGTGGTGGTTGTTGTTTTTTTGTTATATATCCTACATGTGGATCATTAATGGGTATGTCCTTTTGAAGGTGACATTAATCAATGGGTATGTCCAATCGTCATAAATACAGAATATTATACTAACTGGGTAGTCTGATATCACTAGCAGTGGTTTACCTTTCTTGCACAGCTGTTTTGTATTTTGTTATAAAAACGATTCCATTTCATTTCCATTGTGATTTATTTCTCATTTAGTAACGGCTTTGTTAAGGTTACAACAGTTTTACAGAATGTCAACCCATTGGATCATTTTATCTGCCAAAGATGTTTTATTTTATTCATTCTTGATGGGAATCATAATTTTTTAAACCCAATTTTTTAAAACACATTTTTTAGAACTCATTTTGTTCTATTTAACCCATAGATGGTATCCTACACAATACTGCTATCAAATCCAGGTCAGAGTGGACCTGGAAGTAATGGTAATGAAGGGGCACTCCACATTCCCTAGAGCTCCAGAATTGGACTTCAGCATCAGATAGTTTATCATTATACATAGGACATTGACCCTCAGACACCGCCTTCTAGCACATAAATGATAAAAACCGTTGGAGCTTACCATAAGAGCAATAGGGTTGAGAATCATATAGGTTCTAGGGCTTAACATGACCAGCTGATTGACCGAAGGGGGGCTCTCTGACCGCAGTCTAGTCCCAAGTAAGGGCCAAAGAGGAGCGTGTATTTTCTATGTGTGGCTTTTCTTTGGATAATATTTTTTCTGCAGAGGCCTGTAAGACAGCCAATATAAAAAGAGTCACTAAATAGCTAAAAAAAAATCTTAAATAAAAAATTTAATCTTCTATATAAAATTGGGGTATTTGGTAGATTATATTTACCCTAGATCCATAAACTACTATTATTGTAACCTGGTAACCTCATAAAACTGTTAAATATTAATAATCGTATTCCTTAATTGTTCAGCCTGCTATAATCTTGGCAACATCCCTGGTTAAAAAATGAGAACGTCCAAATCATCTAAGATGAAATGTAAAAAATGTAAATTCTGATTATCTGGCGTTGCTTATCCACCAAATTCTTATTTCCTAGAGTGTTCTGATCTCAGCTAAAAATGTACCAATTCAGTTTTTTTATTATAAGAAAAGTAAGAAAAGGACACTGAAAAAAATATAAGAAGAAAGAAAGATAGAAAGCGGGGGGGGGGGGAGCACAAGAAAGCGCCAATAACGCTAATCTGTTTCAATCGAACATAATGAAAAGAGGAAAAGAAGGAAAGAGAGAAAAAAAAAAGAGAGAGAGAGTAATGCAAAATTATTATACTTTTTACATACTGAACTACTTCTCAAATAGTTCTTAAGTAAACATATTAAACATTGTTAATAATTCAATTATTATACTGTGGCATATCCACAGGCCCTGCTAGTACTTAAATGTATAGGGAAGGGTTTATTATGTACCATCCTACATGGTAGGGTTTTTCTTTCTTTTTTAAGTAGTACCATAATCAGCTTAATGATTATAGAAAATTACACTATATTTCCTGAATATACTTGACAACTTTTTTCTGCAATAATTGCACTAATTATAAATTATATTGAAGATCAAGAACTATTTTTTTTATGAGGGCAAATTCCTATCAAATTACATCTCATTTCATAAGAGAAAATTTTGATATTTTGATGGAATTAAATTGTCTAAAATAAATCAATTGAAATGTTGAGTTTTTGTCAGGCAGATGACAAGAAAATTAGTTGTAATTTCTTAGCTTTATTCGAATGTATTCATTAACATTCTGACTTAGAGTTTTATTTATTCTCAAGATAAGTGTTGGTCGACTGAGCTGAACAACCTCAATTAGTGTTGTCTTTTTTATTAGTATTTTTGTTAGTAGTGTCTTTTATTAGTATTTTGATTTGTTTACGGCATATCAATCTCAGTGGGCCATTTAATGCTGATAAGTTTTTGAAATAAATTCATTCCCTAATGGATAATCAATTTTGTTTATAACTCCTGTTTTTCTATTTAACCTATAGATGGGACCCTAGCAGGTACAACCACTCCTGGTCAGAGTGGACCAGGGAGCAATGGCGATGAAGGTGTGCTCCACATTCCCCAAACCTCCAAAACTGGAACCTTCTCAGGACATGTAGACCCTCAGCCACTGCCTTCTAGCACCCATATGATAAAAAGGGTTGGGGCTTGCCATAAGGGCAATAGGGTCGGGGCAATCATATAGGTGCTAGGGCTTGATGTAACCAGCCGATTGATCAGAGGAAGCCTCTCCGACTGACTGTCTAGCCCAAGAAAGGGCCAAAGTGAAGTTTTGCAAGTTATGGACTGCTCATCCACCTGGGTTCTATACTTAAGCATCACTGGTCGCCACCCACGGCCAACAGGTGGTCTCATTGGGGGAGTGTTACCCCTCTGCAGAGGTGCAGTCGGTGAATTTTAACGCCTCACCGACAGGGCAGTTAGTATTTTGTTAGTAGTGTCTTTTTATATGCATTCTCTCACTCCTATTGGTTAAGGTGATTCGGCAAATGGAGTTTCTCTCAGGACTCTTTTTTTCTCTTCCTTGGAGTAACTTTCACACTCAGCTTTACCCCCTCTCTGCTTTTTTGTCAGTGGGAGAGAAAAGACTGGAACAGTAAGTATTGTCAAAATTTCACGTGTCTTTACTCCCCACCCATGAATTCAAATTCGAACAAAACTTAATGTGAGTTTTGCTCTATTATGAAGAGGAGGGATTTTTTTAAATTAAGATTTCAAATTTATACAGTAGCACACAGCATAAATTTGAAATTTTGATTTATAAAAAAACCTCTTCCGTTTTAAAGACCGTAAAAGAAATAATTTTTACATGTGATTTTTAAAAAATCCTTCCTATTCACAATGCAACAATAATTACGTTAGGTTTCATTCATTTTTTCCGTGTTTTATTCAATTTTAATTCATGGGTTTTTAAAAAAAAATGTTAAATTTTGGCCATACCTACGGGAATAGAAAAATATTATTCATGAGTTTAAGCTACTATAAGTGTATCCATTTGGTTGATTGCTCTATTTTTTTGGTTGGTAAAAAAACAAAAACGGAAAAGAATTCTGTTCTTAGGCATTCCTTTTCTGTTGATAAACTTTTTTTTTCTTTTCTTTTTCGATCTTATCTTTTAGAGTTGTTAAGTAGCTTTTTAAAAAAATAAAGAAAAAAGATCATCCCATCTTCAGTTTTCTAAATGATATTAGATAATTATTCAGCCACCCCCCACATACCCTAAAAAAAGTGTAAAAAAAGGGAATTTATTTTTCAGTTTAGTCAACTGCGCTTGAAGATTCTCACCTATGCGATCATCAAACCAAGTCGCATGATGACCGCATGAGTGAGAAACTGAGTCACTAAGTGCCGTTGACTGGGACTAAGTAAGTAAAGTCGTTGAGATGACCTAGAGTCAATATCAGCCAGACAGCGAGGGGGTCTATCCCCTTTTCATTTACACTAGACTAGGGAGATTGTTTAGATGTCTGAGACGAAGCGCCACACCTGTCATCAGCTCCTCACTTTACCGCACAAATCCCTGTGCTACTTATGCACTGAGTTGGCGAGGGCCGGTATCGAACACAGAACATTGTGGTTCCTAGTCGGACGCTCTACCGACCGAGCTAAACCGGTCCTTTGACTGGGACTATACAACCCTAAAGCAGATATATATGCTCTATCACAGATATTTGGCACTCTTTTTAGCTCAGTCGGTCGAGCATCCGCCTCGGAACCAATAGGTTCTGTGTTCAATACCGGTTCTCGTCAACACAGCACATGAGTAGCACTGCTTGGATCTGTGCGGTAAATTGGGGAGCTGATGGTAGGTGTTACGCACCACCACAGACGCAAAAACAATCTCCCTGGTCTAGCACTAGTGATATGGGAATAGACTCCCTTGCTGTCCGACTGATATCGACAATAGTCCACTCCACCGATCTTACTTTATATATACAGTTTATTTATATATATATATATATATATATATATATATATATATATATATGAGAAGAAAATATTTTTTAAATATAACAAACACAGGATGTTATGATCAGGAAACAATTTTTAGTGTCAATATTTAAGCATTTCGGTATATTGTACCATCTTCAGGACACTGTTAAGTAATGTTTATGTGAGGGACAAAATGAAAGATGTTAAGTGTATAGTGATTGTGTGAATATGATGCTATTAAACGTTAATTTTTATATGCGTTTGTTTACTAAAGTCAATGACGTGATCAATTGTTTCTTGATCATAACATCCTGTGTTGGTTATATTTTTTTAAATACTTTCTTCTCATATTGTCGGATTAATTTCCTCACCGAATTCCATATATATATATATATGAATGTGATCAATATCATTCATAGAGTCATTAATCCATTCCATCACCCACCCAAAAAACACCCTATTTTATTTATTTATTTATTTATGTATTTATTTATTTTACATAAGAAAAATATCACTGTATTGTATAAAAACATAATAAAAGAAAATGTAATGAATTATGTGCTCTAATATGTTTTAATGTTATTTTGTTGTTGTTTTTTTAATATAAATAGTATTTTTCTTTGGCGTAATAAATGTGAAAACTTTTTAGTGAACTTATTAAGCGTAACTGAAGCTGCTCGTACCTAAAATTTTAGCTCTCAACACAAAGCAAAAAACTCGAAAAGTTGGAGCACTCGTATGTCAAAGTGCCACTGTATTAAGAAATAAACATCTTAATTCATTTTCGCTCTGAGTTCCCACGATATTACTACGACAATTTGGGTATCTGCTTATTTTCTATTTTTAGCTTTAGGTGTGTCACCCATTATGTAAGAAGAGTGAATGAAAGTTTAAATATAAATCCTACTCTTGATATTACTACATGATATGGCATCAATGATTGTAAAAGAAGAAAAATCATTCTCAAGATTTGTGATAAATTATTGAATACTAGAACTGCCTATCTGGCATAGCCAGGCTAGAGGGACGATTTTTTAAAAGTTTGTCTCGCAGATCCATTATTACTGAATCGAGAGTTGGATCCTCTCTGGAAATACCCACGTAAAATACCTTGTGTTAATGCGGCCTGGTGGTAGTGAATGAGTATGTATGTGTGTGTGTGTGTGTATATATATATATATATATATATATATATATAAAATCAATAGTAATATTATGGATGATTTAAACTTATAAGTTTCATGCTTACGCAATCTTTAGATGAGTCATCTGAAGATTGCGTAAGCATGGAACTTAAAGTTATGAGTTTAAATCATCCATAATATCATTACTATTGATTATAAATCTGCTCTGCTTTATTAGCATTGAGCATCTTTTTATGCTAATACTTTTCTTATTTATTCTCTATTCATTCTATATTTGATATATATATATACTTTGTCGTTTTATTTTTGTATTCAGATATACATACATACTATACTTTATATATGTATAGATGTCTCTTTAAAGTAGAAAAATCATTAATTTTTTTAAAAAATAGACAGCACATACGAGAGTTGACTGAAAGGTTCATGGACTGACCAAGATGCTCTCATGGAATGTGACCAAATTAGGTTTATTTTTCAACAGTCCCCTTGCTGTCTACTCTTCTTCTATTGGTGTTGCAGTGCTTGGATCCCATTGGTAAAAAAAAAAGTCATCAACAGCAGATAGAAGTCATCACATAAACTCTTCGGTCCACCCTCTTATTCTAATTAGTATAAACTATGACTAATTGACATGTATTAAAATATTTATTTTATTACTACATTTACCATGAATTAAATGTGATGGTTTTACTTTGCCGGAAGCCTAACTCGTGACTTTTTCTTACTCAAAATTGTGACTTTTTTCTTCATCATAAACAGCTAATTTCTTTAATACTGAAGCAATCTTTAAAAAAAACTATTTGGTTATGAAAATAACAACCTTAATTCATAAAAATTAAAACTACTTATTTGCCCTGTCGGTGGGGTTTAGACTACACTAACTGTACCCCTTTACAGAAGGGTAAAACCCACCCACAAAAGGGGTATCCTGGGTATGACACCAAACTGCAGAGAGGGTAAGACCAGCGCCTTCTAAGATATCTTAGAGGGCCTTGGTAAGAGCCACCTCCACCTGGGGAGGAGGGAGAGAAAAGATAGATTTATGCCTTTTTCCAATGGCATTAGTCTGAAATGAAACGCAAACATCATCATCCAGGATTGCCGTGTCCGTTTCTTATATGGATAACCGTTAGGCAACGAGAGCTTCCTCACTCCTCTTTTCCCTACAGAATGACTGGAAATTTCATTGTTATTCTAACAAAAGCATTACTTAATGCCACTCAGCAAAATAAATTTGTTAAACCGAGGAAATCTATTGGCTTAATTAGTCACCTGATAACATTTTGGGACGTTGCAATTTTCAAATGGTTTTATAAGATATGCGTTAAGTTAATAAAACTCAAACAACATTATCCAATCATAAAAACAAACAAAATAGTTGCTTAACTTAAAAATGCTTTTAGTTAACAGATAATTGGTTGGTTGGTTTTAACAGCATGTCAACACGTTGATTTATTTTATGCTAAAGTCAGTCTTTTGTTTTGTTTTTTTTCCTTTTGTTTTTTTTTTGCAAGCAATTATATGGTTTCAAGTAACTAATGATAATAACCATGTTAAACAATAGTGACACAATAAAATTGTCTGTTGCTGCGTGCACATAGTTAGGTGCAATAATGCACATGCGTGTAGGTGCGACCTTGTCTACATGACTATGTATGAGTACAGGCGTAACACAATGATGTTGATAGCTTTTTGATCTAGTGCGTCCTGGGACGCACATATTTGCTTTGAATGAGTCCCCGGGAAATTTTATGGGTCCCAACTAAAGTTTCTTAATAAATTGTAGGGTTTTTATTTATGATCTGGGAAATCAATTAAAGCCATCTAACTCCTACCTTGTAACCTATCCTGTGTAATTCGTTTCTAATAAACTAGGTATACCCAAAAAAATTGTTTGCTACGTTTTTAAAAACGAATTAAAATTAATTAAAGCTATTATTTAAGGTCAAACTTTTGTCTAAATCGATAAATAGTAACATAATGACCATCATTAAAAAAAGAAAAATATCATTACATATGCAGTTTATTTTTAATACATTTAAAGGGATTTGTTAGGTCAACTTCGACGCGATCCGCCATTCTGTCTCTTTTTCAATGGTTTTAAGTGCTTGTTTACAATTTTAATGTAACATTCGCGATTGCAAAAAATTTACCAAAAATCAGGTAATTATCCGATTTTAATGAAATTTTCAGTATTGATTTATCAATTAATGAATTTTATAATGCATCAGTTATTTTATTTCAAAACTTTAATTTAGTATTTTTGCTATGGAAAATTAATATATAAATTCATTTAAAAATATGAAAAGCCTGATGTTAAGTTTAAAATGCTATATTTTTAGATTCTAGAAATAAATATATATTTAATGCAAACCTTATTTTATTACATCAAAGTAAACTTTTTGAAGAAAAACTCGATTGAAAATAAGCAGAAAAAATATCGATGTATATTTTTTTTCTTTTACAAGATAATAGCCAATTAAATAATTATCGAAATGAGTAAAAAAGAAATCTCCAAAAAATTAATTATTTATTATTTTTTTTTACGTTTTATTTTTCGATTTTCGGTACTTATTTTCTCATAGAAAAGCCACCGTAAAAAAATTTTTTTGTTCTATTCATAACTTCGGTCTTTTATCTCTGACCAACTCGAAAAAAATGTTACGTCCCCAACATAAGGGGGGTCAAAATTAAGTGACCTGAAAAAAATGAGAAAGTTTTGAAATAAAATAAATAATGCATTATAAAGATCATTCATTGATAAATAAACACTGAAAATTTCATTAAAATCAGATAATTACCTGATTTTTGATAAATTATTTTCTGTAGGGGGGGGGGGGCTAAAGACATTTTGTCAAAAATGCATTTTACGACCTTTTTGGGTATACCTATAATAAACTATTGAAATGTATTTACAGTTAGCTTGAAATGGTGAGGGAAGAAAAAAGAAAAACACTGGAACGCATGGATATGATTTTACTGCGTCCTTTTAGATTTTTATGCGTCAGGGACGCATGACGCATACCTATCAGCATCTATGGTAGTGCGTGTGTATCTGTATGTGGAGATGAACGTATCGGTATGAGTGTTTGGGAGCATAGGTAGCGTGGGTGGATATTTGTGTGAATAGTAATACAGCTAAACGAGTTAGGAAGGTCAGCAGATTTTAATCGGTGATAAAATACAAAGAGGGGTATTTCTTGATGGGATGAAAGTCAGTTTTTAATGTTTGTCATAAACAGGTTTTGTTTCTTTGTTTAATGGCATATCAACTTTCATTGGTTATTTGATACCAAAGCCATATCCGTGCAAAAAACAACAGTAGTGGTACTATTTAACCACTGACTGGTGGATGAGGGGGTTTCATACCTTTCCTAAGGGTATTAGTCTGAAAGTGAACGTAAGAGCGTGACTTGCGTTTCAAATCGTTTACTATGATGTTGCAGTCCAGCACGTTAGCTACTAAGCCACGGAGACTCCGTCATAAATAGAGGTCAGAAGAAAAGAGTATTGTTTTTATGTAGTTAAGTTTTGGGGGTCTACACGAGAAGTATGAGAGTCCTTTTCCCTGGAAGCAAAGGACCCATATATTCAAGGAAGCAATCAAGAGAGAGACGAGTGAGCTGCAGCCTGGGGTAGGGTTGTCCGTGCCGTGCCAGGTCGTAGTCAAAATGTAGACATGAAAGAATCTGCCCGTTGGACAGAATGGGATGAGAGACTTCATCTGCCGACCGTGATTGCGATAGTAAAGAATCAGTGGCCAAGTCTATTTTTGAGAGATCTCATACCCCACCCCTTGCAACTAATCTGCTCAACGTACAGGGTGATTGGAAAAGTAACTCCCTATTTTAAAAAAAAAATTTTGACAATACTTGGGAGAATATTGAAGACTTGATTTTTATGCATAATGGTGCTCCTCCATATTTTGCTATTGGTGTTCGTGAATGGCTGAATCACCATTTTCCTGGGAGATGGATGGGTAGATGTGATCTTTATGAGTGACCGACCAGAAGCCTTGATTTAATATCATGCAACTTTTTTCTTTAAGTTTGGTTAAAGGAACAAGTCTATTCTACGAAATCAACAACTCTGTTATTCCACAAGAGTTCCTGAGAAGATCAGTTAATGTGATTCCCGAGCGGCTTGTGAGGCTGGATGCGCCCATATAGAATCTTAAATAAAACTCTATGTAATGTGTTATTCTCGTATTCATTTTTTTTGTAAATATAATGATTCAGAAATAAATTAAGATTTTTAAAATAGAGAGTTACTTTACAATTACCCTGTAGAGTTGAGTCGTTCAGCAGATGAAATTGTGCAAAGAAAGATTTGCCGCACAATTATAACTTCAACTAACCATTCGTAAGACAAATAACTTGCACACAGTTATATGGTTTTATAGAAGGGGGGAAAATATATGGGGCGAAATAGACAAGCTCCCGCCAAGGAGGAACCAAAAACTAGCGAGTTCTCAGTCTTCTCACAAGTCAGGCCATCTGTTGGTCAACACATTCTTCGTCTAGCAGTTGGAAAAATCCGTCGTCGTAGTCGAAATAATCTTTAGCAGTTCAAAATCACATTTCCTATTTTGTTTCGTTTCTGTTTGACTAAAATCCATTTCTTTACTGAAAAGCGCTTCGTCGTCGACTGCTTCTGCTCACTCACTTGTCATTTATATACATATTTACCCAAACATCCGGGCACGTCGGTCAACCCTCGCGTCCGTCCAGTTCCTACATCGCATCTGTTTTCGCATGCGGGAGGACGCGGGTTCGATCCCGGCAGGCAAGACAATGTCTTGCTCCCTTTCCTTTCTCGTTCACAGGTTTCAAGTATTCTCATTTAATACTAATAAGTCGCCAACAGATCTATTTTGACCCGTCTGTTGACGTACCTGTTAAGGTCTCATCTATTGATAGATGAGACCTTTACAGGTTCTACCACTCCAAGTCAGAGTGGACTTAGGAGTACTCCACACTCGCCAGAGCTCCATAATTGTAGCCTCACCACTGGATACAGTTTCGTGTCACACTCAAGACACGTAAAGAGATATTTGATTAGAAAGTCTCATAAAAAAGATTTTCAAAGTTCCTATTTCCACCAGACATAACGGTATTCTGTTGACCCAGGGGACATTAGAATGTTCATTGGGGACGCCCCACAGGACACTCAATCCTATTTAATGAAAATAAGTATAACTCACTATTAAAATATGAAAATTTTCGGAATTTTCCCTCTATTTTTTTCTGTCTCCAACCCTTTGATTAGCCCAAATCTGTGAAAAATGTATTTTTACGAGTTAAGGAAAGAGGCCGCAGAGTACTTTTTTTTTTGGGGGGGGTATTCGGATTGTCGTTAAGCTTTGACATGAATTAGTGAAACCCATAATAATCAGGTTTCATTTCATTTAATATGCTCTGTAATTTATATTATTATCTTGACTCTATTATCAATTTAAAATATTGTTGTGGACTTTCTTCAATGATTTGAAAAATTGTCTATTTCACACAAGCTAAAAAAAATGTTTCTCTCTTTTTAAAATAAAAAGCTTTCTTGTTTAATATTTCATTGTTTCTTAAAACAAAAACAACAAAAAACACGAAGATCATAATTTCAAGACTAAATAGACCAAAATAAATTTCTTTCTTAAACATTTCAACGGTGTTTTTATTATACCTAACAACATAGATGATAGGTTTTTTTTTTTAAATCATTTTATTTTCGGGAGAGTTTAAGATTGTTTCAGGACAATGGTAAAAAAAAAGTAAGTTTGGGTCCTGCCCATTATTCTAGTCTATTAATCAAATATGTATTACTTACAAGCATGTTTTTTGTCCCCTAGAATTATCCTTTTTTTGTTGTTGTTGTTGTCTTTTCCCTCATTGTGTTTTAAGGTTGTTTGATGGACAAAGAAGTTTTAAATAAATCATTTGTGAGTGAAAATTCAGTTACGGCCAAATCCAGAGCCAACTAGAGGTCGTAACAATAAAAAAAAACAGCTTTGTTTGGGTTTTTTTTTTCTTCTTTCTTTTTTCACACAGGTGCGCAGTTGTTTTCGACTACGGTGGGAGTGAAAGGGAATAATCAAATTCTGCTTCGGGCTCCTCATATGTGATCTGACCAGATGATCCACTGGTAAGGTCACGCCAATCCTAAAATTCTGTTAGAGTCTCACCAGCAAAATTTCTAGAAATCAAGACATCCCAATACATTTAAAATCAACACACAGTGAATAAAAAATAAGGTAATCTTGAACAAGGGAGTTAACTTTTATTGCTTCATCAGTTAATTCATTTTATATAGGCACTGCCAAAGTTAACTGGCTTTTTTTTTCCGCGAAGAAGCTTGTAAACAATGGCAGCTATCTTTGATTCAACGTAATTTTCATGGAGAAAACGGCGCTTTTTTATTCTTTTAAATTTTAATGCAAGTTTATTTTATTCCAAAATATCATAAAATGTCTTTTTACTAACATTTAAGTACATTTCAAATAATGCCCAAGTACAATTTTATGGTAGGAATTTAGTCACTTAAAGTTCAAGGTTACCAAAAAAAACATTAATTTAACATGAAAAGGCTAGATGGGAACTGTACAAGGATGCTGCGTGATATCTTGAACAAATCCTAGAAGCAGCATCCTCCACTAAAGAGCAGCACACAAACCATTCAAGCGAGATGAACAAGAGACGTTGGACACATCTGTAGAATCAGGGACGAGTTCATAAGTGACGTTCTCCTGTGAGCACCAACACATGGGCATACCGGTGTGGGTCGGCTAGCAAAAACCTACATCGATCAACTCTGCGCGAATACTGGATGCTGTGCAAAGGACCTGTGTGTGTGTGTGTGTGTGTGTGTGTGTGTGTGCAATGAATATGAATAAGAACGGAAATTTAAGTAGAAGCTTCGTCTCTTCTAGATAGTACTTTCATGTGTAAAAGTACAAAATTAAAAAAAAGGTAATATCAAAAGTGTTTGTTTGACGATAAAAACCTATGTATATATGTGGTTTACATCTATATATTAATACTCGAGTTCGTACGACCGTTATCATCTTGCAACACACCCTAGTTAAAAATGAAACCGTCCAAATCGCCAAAGATGAAATCAAAAAATGTAAATCCTGATTATCTGGTGTTGCTTATCTGCTAAATTCTTATTTCTTATCAGGGTCGTCACCTAAGCTAAACAATGGACCATTCCGTTCTTATTATAAAGAAACAAAAGAAAAAGGACATGCTACACAGAAGAAATATAAGAAAGAAAGAGTACAGGGAAGACAGAGAGAGGGGATGAGTGCGCGGAAGCGATAACGTTAATCTGTTTAAATCGAACATGAAAAGGGAATGAAAGAATAGGGAGAGGGAGTTAAATCAAGATTATTTACTTTGTACATATTGAACTATTCGCAATAGCTCTTAAGTAAACATACCAAACGTTGTAATGATTAAATTATCATATGGTGGTATATCCACAGATCCTACTAGTAGTAATAATTACCCGGCTAGTAAACTTTTTGCATGTTACCTATGAATATATCGAAGTGGGAAGAGAGAAAGAAAGCGTGTTGTGCATGTCGACATTTAGCAATGAATTTTCTTTCTACACTGACATATCTGCCAAAAACTAACGTCAATGTCCTTTTTACTTTTAATTCAATTTTCCTTATATATATATATATATATATATATATATATATATATATATATATATATATATATATAGTGGGTTGAGATTAGCTCTTTATTCAATTAAGTTGTCATGTGGCCTGCTCTCAACTATGTCCACGCATATAATCAGCAGTCGTATATTTTGCTTGATTCAATTTTCCACGTATATATGGAGGATTGTGATTAGCTCTTTAATCAATTAAGTTGCCATGTGACCTACTCTCAACTTTGTCTATGCATATAATCAACAGTCGTATATTTTAAAATGAGCTTTTGGTGATTCATTTTTGTTTTTTGCACCCAGACTCGGCAGTCGAGTACAATAGTCAAAATTTGTAGTTGACTTAGTGATTCGTTTATATATTCTATTATTTTTTTTATTTGTAACCGACGGATGTTGTTTTTTTGTCTTTTTTTATTGTTTTTTTTTTTGTTTTTTTTTTTGTTGTTTTTTTTTTACATAATTATATTCAAATGTTGGTCTGAGATACAATGCCAAATAATTCTACCAACTGAGACATTCATTGACTGCAATTTAGTAGCATCGCGGGTAAAAAATAAAAAGATAAATAAAAACAAGGATGGATGGTGGGGGGGGGAATGGGGTGCGTTGGTCGTCTCACCATTCTTTTGAAGCTATCCAACCATTTGCCTTCCATTGTTACCAGTAATATTCAAGCAGAATGTTATGAAAACGCCCGCCTATTTGTGACATTAGTAGTTTAGCTTGCCTATACGATGATCAACCGTTAATTCATTTGATATAATTGCTTTTTTTCTGCTTTAAAAGATGCCAAATCTTTGTCTATCATGACGTTGTGCTTTCAATAAAAGTATGTCATTAACATACCAACCTTTTAACCATAACTAAAAGAATAAATAATACGCGGTTTGAAATTTACATTACAAGTTTAATTTTAAATTAGAAGTGGCTACCCAGCATCGCCTGGGTAGGGTGAGCCTTGGTGTATTTTGTTTACTTTTGAGATTTACAAATGCTGGACAGTTTTAAGTAGAATTTCAATGCTATTTCTATGTATATTTTAATTTTTAGATATATTTGAATATAAATCAAATCTTCATAATCTTTTTACAAAAAGCAAGAACTAGTGATGTTTAATATATATATATATATAATATATATATATATATATATATATATACACACACACACACACACTTTATCGTTAATTGTTATATTTTCGTAGTTTCATCCGGATATATATATATATACACACACACACACACCAACTGCACTTTATATATGTATAGAATTGCATATCGCCAGTCACAATCCAGAAGGGGTACTTGTCCAGAATATACTTCTCAACAGATCTATTACTACTGAATTGCGAGTTCGCTCCTAGGATGACCCATACTTGCGACCTTGTGTCACATCCTGTCGAACTGGTTGGGTAAATACCTATCTGATTAAATGTCTTCAGTTTATATATATATATATATATATATATATATATATATTACGCACTTACATTCACCTGCAGGATAAGAATACATTTCAGTGATTTCTTTCATTTTAAGCTGAACGATTAAAGCACGATAAGCCGTACAGTGACTTCCTGTATGAAGCTGTTGGCGTTTCACGCTGTGCTGATGCCTTTGGGAAAGGTAAGAATCCATCTCTTCTTCCACTCCCCCACTTAAGTAAATAGTAGGTCAGACTGGGTTCTTAAGCTTTACTTAGGCAGTCAGTTTTTAAAAAAACTGAATTCAAGCTAGATTTAGCCCGTTTAAAAACTCACCTTGTCTCACACCCTACCCGTGATAAAGGAGCTGAGTAAATCCGCCATAACTGAACACCTTAATTGTTCAAGGAGGGAAATATTAAAGAAATATGGGCGATCGCCAAATTGTAGGTAACTAAAGACATAGTTTTGGAACTCAACTGTTCAGTTAAAAAAAAAAGGCAAATCTGTGTTCAAATTATCTATATTAGACAGGAAAACTTGCGGTGAGAAAAAATAAAAAATTAAATAACTCTTAAGCAGGTACACAAATTAATGTACAATTCTAGTGATTCTCTAACCTCTACACATAAAATAACCCTGAATGGGTTGACATGCCATCAAAATCCATCAGAATTGTAAAGTTTAATTTCCTCCCAAGAAAAAAAATTCTCCTGTGGTTATTTACTCGTCCACGGTTTGAACTTGTCTTGACAAATCCATTTCCTATTACCATCACTTTTAGACAAAGCACAGCTTAATTACATACGCTTCTATAACGATATTTGATATAAATTATTTTTTATAGATTATTCGTTTCTTTGCAAATAAACAAATAAGGTTAATTAGATCAGTTTGGATTTAATGTTCAGTTATTTTCACCTGTTAATGAAGAAATAAGAAATTAAATTTCTTATTAAAATTGAATAATTTGTTTACTTTTGCTAGATTATATTATTTGATGAAATATCACATTTTTTTGTCTAAAAATAAACTTCCAAAATTAGTTTTCAAATTAAGCGTTCTTTATTTCTTTCTTTTATTCATCTCTCTTGTTTGTTTGTTTCTTTCTTTTTATTTTCTCACCTTCCTTCCTTCGTTCGTTCCATTGAAGCAGTCGATAAGCGTCTGATGTGTAGCGTTATAGTTTTCTCTCTTTTCCATTATTACATTTCTTTTTTTTTTTCCTCTGAAGTGTGGCACATGTGCTTTTTCTTGTCTTTGCTCACAATCAAAACGGAATGGTCCATTATTTAACTGAGGTAATGAGAGAGTTTAACATTCGAACACAAGAGTTCAAAGTTTCTCCTGTTCAAAGAACAGAGGTAAAAGAAGTCGAGAATGAGTTTTTGGCACTGTCGAGTAACAGTGTCCACTAGGCACCCAACGGATACGCCCGTTCTTTAAGGGAGATAAATATTTATTGTCTACCTAAAAATAATTTCTGGATGAACGTCACTCTTTCTTTCCTTCATTTTTCCCTACCCAAAAGGGGGGGGCATTTTCTTTTGGTACGTTTTATAACCCAGGTCAAAACTAAAGCTTTATAATCTAAGTGGAAAAGTATCTGAGCCTTGCTAAATCCAAGATTTGTAGAATAACAAAGGTTATGGTAGTACCGATCATTACAGGAGCCCTTGAAAGAACCTGTTACTCCCTCTCCAAAAATAAGTTAGGGGTTCAAATTCAATGACCCAAAAGGGTCAATACGTGCTGGGGGTAAGTGGCATAGTGGGACAAAAGGGAAATGAAGGAGGAAGCGATTTCCACAAGTTATAATGCTAATTTGCAATACAGTTGATTGGCTGATATTTCATTTTCTTCCGCCCCTCGTCAAAATGAATATGCATTTGATAATAAGCGGGGTATGTAAAATATTACTCATCTAGCAGGACCTGTGGACATACCAGAATATGATGATTTAATTATTAAAACGTTTGATATGTTTACTTAAGAGCTTTTGCTAAATAGTTCAATATATAAAATATCATCTTGATTTAACTCTCTCACTCTTTTTTCTTTCCCCCCTTTTTTTTCATCTTCTCATTATGTTCGACTGAAACAGATTAACGTTATTGCTTCCGGGCGCTCACACACTATCTCCCTTTCCCCTATTCTTTCTTATATTTTTGTGTAGCATGTCCTTTTTCTTCTCCTTTCTTTATAATAAAAACGGAATAGTCCATTATTCAGCTGAGGTGACGACATTCTTAAGAAATAAGAATGTAAGAAGTGGGAGCGAGTTTTCCGTTTAAAACTCTTAACATCTTGTTGAGAATTTTTAAGTCCAGAGCATTCCTATAAGGATATAAAAAATGGCTAAAAATGACCTTTGCATCTAAAGTCACCTGTTATTTCCCTTAAATCAAAGACTTCTAAATATGTTTAATATCATATTTAAATAAAGCCTTTCGTATGGGGTAGATTGGGAAAACAAATGAGACTTCCGGTCGGGTGGAATGAGGTGGTATAGGACTTTAAGAGTTAAAATGTTCTTTAATTCCATTTTTACTTTTGGAAAAATACGTTTTTTCCCCATTTTATAATATTTTATGGGTAAATTGCATTAAACTGTACTCTCAATATTGTTGAAGAAGCTAAAAACAAAGCAAAATTCAAAGTTTTATCACATATTTTTTTTAAATTGCAGATATAAATTTCTGTTTATTTAACAATCTGCTCTCAAACATTTCTACGCTTTTTTATTTGTGTTTTGTCTGTCATCTCAGCTACTTCCTCATGCCAATAGGACTTAACAAATCTATTTCTTTTTACGTTAAAAGACAAATTTCCTCATGTTGTGTTGTGCGTGTCAGTTGTACCATGTCAAGTAAACCCTCAGCGCCAATATGAGTTGTCAAATGTATCTCTTCTCCCGTTAAGAAACAAAAAAAAATCCTCATGTTGCTGCCAGAGTTAATTTTCGATAACCTGTGTCACCCCTTCCACCATAATAGATCTATGAAACAAGACAATGTAGATTTCACTAACATTCTTATTATTAACTATTTCTACTTTTCAGCTTTTGATCTTTAAGTTGGTTGGTTGGGTGTTACGACATGTCAACCCTTGTTGGGTTATTTTATGCCGAAGTTTTGTTTTATTCATTCTTGTTGGGGTTTTTTTTTTTTTTTTGGGGGGGGTCAAACTGAATTTTTTCAAACATTTTAATACTCCTTTTCGATCTAACCCATTAAAAAAAAACTTTTTTTTAAAAACTCATTTCTTGCGATTTAAACCATATATGGGACCCTAACAGGTAAAACCCCTCTAGGTCAGGGTGTAGCTGGGAGTAATGGAGATGAAGGGGTACTCAAGAATTGGAACTTCACCATTAGATGCAGTTAGACGTCATACCCAGGACACTAAGACCCTCAGTAAGCGCCTTCTAGCACATATATCATAAAACGGGTTTGATCTTAAAGTAAAAACGATTTAAATATCAAAGTACATTCTACTCTTCTCTGGGGGGAGAAACATGGCCAGAGGCGAGAGACAAATTACCAAATTTTAAGGAAAATATTATTAGTCACGAAAATTCTTCTGTCACGTGCCATAGAAAAGTAATGTTTGAGAGCCCTGAAAATAAACACTGACAGCTATAGTGAATTAATGTGAAAAGTGAAAGTAATCGAGAAGACTTGTTGTCAGTTGATCTCCAATGAATGTTACCAGGTACAACTTGAGTAAAAAAAATAAAAATAAATAAATAAAATGAAGGATTGTAAAGGGGTTTAAATTCCATTTCAATAAAGCACACACGTTTTCCCCATCGGATTAATTCCATGTCATCAATACTTAAAATAAAAATAAAAAAATAAAAATATTTTTGCTTGATTTTCCTATTCATAATCCGAAATCCTTTGCCCCACTAAATAGCCAATTGATCCCACCCATAACCTAGTTTGGTTGTAGGGGGGTGCCACTCATGTAATTAATCTTAGGCAGGAATAGCCTGGCAAAGTTCATCCCGTTCCAGTCTATTGTTGGTTTGAATTCAGCCGAGCCATTCTTTTCTTCGACCGATTGTCACCAATGTTAAAGAGCCCAACCTGACATACAATAGCAGGGGAGAATAATTGAGTTCATACCTTTCCCAAGGGTATTAGCGTGATGTGAAATGCAAACAGTCTCGTTCACTTCCTACTACGCAACGAGTGCCTTAAGAGCCCCCCGCCCCCCAAAATCAACGCCTTTACATTTTGCATTGTTTCTTTCAAACCGTCAACACAATTCAGAAAACTAAAACCAGCCGCACTCACTAAAAAAATTATGTTGCTGTCGGTACTCGTGGCGTAACATTTATCGTCGTTAAAAATGGAGTCGCGACCAGAGTTCAAATCCTCGACGAAGCTGTTTGTGCTTCACTTCGCACTTGGGAAAAGTTGGTTGGTTGTTTTACGGCATATCAAACCTCATCGGGTCATTTAAAGTCGAATCAAGTATTTTTTTTTTTATTTGGTATCTTACAGTATCTGCTGTTGCTTAAATAGTCAACCATCTAAGTATTGAACAGACTCATCACTGCTTAGTTTCAGTGGTCTAGCGGGAACCGATGCTTTCAGCGTGACTTGACTAGTGTAAGCCAATTGGGAAAGGTATAAATCCAACTATTCTCCCCACCCAGTTCAGTAGTAGAGCAGACTGGCTCTTTAACCATTGGTATGATGACTGTTCTAAAAGAAAAACTGAATTCAAACCAGTTGTTCTCTACTTTAAAATTGACTTTGTACCGCATCCTGCTCGTGGCGGAGGGTTGGGTAAATACGTAACCGAAGAAACACATTATATATATATATATATATATATATATATATATATAGACACACACACACACTTGAAGAAGGTAGGAGAATGCATCAGCAGAAAATATAAGATATAGAACACGTACACACAAGAAAGATAAGGATTGGAATATGGAATAATGAAAAGATTTCAGTTTGGAATTGGAGATATTTCTTTAATTCATAGATTTTCTCAGTCGGTAGAGCATTCGCCAAGAAATCACAACGTTCCGGGTTCAATACTGGTCCTAGCCAACTCAGCGCATGAGTAGCACAGATGGAGTAATCTGATCTGTGTGGTAAAGCATCCGGTAGCTGACGGTAAGTGGGTGCTGTACCCCAGGAAAAATCGCTGGTCTAGCGCTAACGAAAAAGGGATAGACTCTCTCGATGTTTGGTCGTAGTCTTTACAAATATCTTTATTATAATGGAGATTAGGTGTCTGTAACGAAATTACGTCACTGATTATGTCACAATACCCTCATGAATTGCGTAAGTTTATCAATTAGTATTTAATTCAGTCAAAACCATTAATATATAGAATAAATGTTATTTATCAACGATGTCTATGAAAATCTGAGTTAGATTTGCCTCAAAATAGTCCATGTTATTTGTGCATTTAAAATCCTACAATGTGTCTTATACATCACTAAGAAATAAATGTTTTACATAATATGTTGTGGTTAATTTGCATATTGGTTTTAACAAAACCGGGTTTTATAAATAATTACTTGGAGTTATTGGTCTCTAATACTATTGTTTTATTTTTCAATCTTATGAATGATTTATATAGAAACCAATTAAAATATAATTAAAATAAGTAATCTTTTTAGATGTGTTCGTATTTCGTTAATCTTTCTAATTCAATATATTTTATAATATTAAAACTTAAATGCTTACGCCCGGATGGTGCATATTTTTGCTAGTATATGTAATTTACAAAACCCTGTGTAGTAGAAAGTGACTTCCTGTGACATTTTTCTTAAAAGATAAGAGAAGAAGAAGACACTTCCGGATTTTATTAATGACTCATCTTTTCTTAATGGCTTGTTTGTTTTTCTTCTCTTTAACGGACAAAGACTCTCCAATGTGTGCTCAAAGTTGTTTTTTTTTTTTGTTTGTTTTGTTTTTTACAAGAAATAAAAAAATATAATAATCAGCATAAAATAATGCCATAAGAACTAATTACATCAAAATAAAAATTGATATTGAAGAATAGCAAGTGTAAGTTCTGTGGAGACGGACGAAACCTAATGAGCGAATAAATCAAACTAGCAAAAAATGAATAAAAGAACAGACACAATTGGGTGGGAAAGTTGATCCACTAGGAATTGTGCAAGACATCCAAACTTGACTATACTGACAAATGGTGATACTAATACAGAATAGAGCGCAAGAGATAATATCATTAGAGTCGCATTTTACGTATAAATAGCATTAGATAACGGAAACTTCCGAAGTAGCCTGAGCCTAATCTCTAACACTAACCCTTATCCTAGTGCCTCAAAGGTTTCGGGTATTTCTATGAAATGTATTAACTATTTGGTGGCAGATAACCTTTTTATACGTAATCTAATGGTATTATCTCTTGCGTGCTATTCTGCATTAGTACCCAAATGGTATATGGCATATACTATTTTCTAAGACTAATTTTTTGAGATACAAATAAACCACCCAATCCTGGCTAAACGATTAGTGTTAATTAAGAAAAGATAGACAAATACTTGGATCTTGCCAGAAAGATGAAAAGCCTGTGGAACATGAAGGTGACACCAATCGTAGTTGGGGCCATTGGAAAGAAGACTGGGAACTAAAAATCAGAAAAAGGGTCGATACCATCCAGACTACAGCACTGTTAAAATTCAGCCAGAATACTTAAAAGAGTCCTGGACTTCTGAGGAGACTTGCTGTTACTTAGGGTTCAGTGAAAAAAAAAAAACACCAGTTAAAACTGACGAGAAAAACTGGCAAGGAGAAAAATAAATAGATTAATAAAATAAAACCTTTTCTTAATTGGCAGAGACAAGTACCGTCTTGTGTATGCGTGTGGTAATAGCACAAACACGCCTACACAATTTAACTATTTACAAAAAAGCAAAACAAAACAATGAATTAAAACTTAAATAAGCTTGAAGTTTAAAAGCTCTCCAGTTACCTAAAATAGCATTTTTTTAAACTTTACTGAGAGACAGACATGCATTTTACACAATCATTGCAAAAATCCATGATCATAGCATTTTGAATGTACTAGCAGATCCTGTGTATAT
This sequence comes from Doryteuthis pealeii, assembly GCA_023376005.1. Lineage (NCBI taxonomy): Eukaryota > Metazoa > Mollusca > Cephalopoda > Myopsida > Loliginidae > Doryteuthis > Doryteuthis pealeii. The sequence continues at coordinate 21,066,206 of CM042149.1, forward strand.
ACCACAGTATGATAATTTAATTATTACGTTTGATATGTTTACTTAAGAGCTATTTCTAAATAGTTATATATGTAAAAAGTATAATAATACTAATTTAACTCTCTAACTTTTATTTCTTTCCTTCTTTCCTTATGCTCGATTGAAACAGATTAGCGTTATCGCTTCCACGATCTCACCCTCTTTCTCTTTCTTTCTAATATATTTCTGTATATCATGTCCTTTTCTTCCCTTTATGATAAAAACAGAATAGTCCATTACTTAACTGAGGTGACGACACCCATAAGAAATAAGAATTTGGCGTATAAGCAACACCAGAGTATCAGGATTTACATTTTTGCATTTCATCTTGGATCATTTGGACGGCATCATTTTTAACAAGAGGCTGTTGCAAGATGATAATGGTCGTTATAACATGACTATTAGATTACTATTGTGATATACATTTTTTTGAATGCTCGATTTCGTTTTTATTTGATAATCAGTCGTTTTTAGGACCATCCAAACACTTAACACAAAACTACATATTCGTTTTACTTACCTACCTTAGATATACAAATATCTTCACTACTTTTTATCGTTATCATTTTTCGTGAATGTGACGACCTAACATTAACATTCTTACACTTCATTATTTGTCACAAAGCCCTCGTTTCTCGATTAACCCCTAAGACAAAGAACAGCAGTTAAGTTCCACCAAAGCGAAACGCACCCTTCCATTGCACTTCGGTTGGGTTAACCTTCGCGAATTGAACTCATTACAGTTGACAGATATTCGCGCTTTCACTTTCCCTATGCTTTTTTAAATGTCAGGCATTCGTCAAAAGTATTTTTACGGGGTTGGGGGGTTAGCGGGATAAACAACTACATTCTTCTCATATAAAAGGATGAATTACCTAACTTTTGCGTTAGAAGTGATTTGGGTACTAATGCAAAATAGCGTGAAGAGATATTATTACAATCGCATTTTACGTATAAATAGCATTAGATATCGGAAACTTCTGAAGTAGACTAATCCAAACATCTTAATGTTTTCGGGTTGTCCGTCAAATGTAACGCTTTTTATACGTAATCTAACGATATTTTCTCTTGCGCGCTATTCTGCATTAGTACTGTGATTTGTTTAGTTTTTAAGATTGAACAATTCTCGAAGATGAGAAAACACATTGGAAAAACTCCGAAAGCCGTTGATATTATTAACGTTTTTTTTTTGTTTGTTTGTTTTTTTTTATACTGTGTATGTGTTTTTTAATTTCTTAAAAGTTATTAATCATCTCTCAATCCTAATTATTTGGGGACAATTAACCTTTTTAGGACTTACTTAAAGGACTTTTTAAAAAATGATAATACTATTGGGTATTAAAAATGAAATAAATTTTCCATTAGGTAGGAAAAGCGAAAAATCAGATTCAATAAAAATAAATAAATAAGTAAATATAAGGCCCAAATTTGGCATCTTATGACTTGTCTAAATTAATAGTAATTACAAAAGAAAATCTTAGCCAAATACAATATCAATGCTGCTGGCCTATTATCAAGTAGTTATTAAGATTTGTTTGGGTTTTCGCTTGTGATCGAAAATCGTACTGAATACAAAAACAAAAATTAAAGTTCTGAAAATTAATCAACTTAAACAATTTTTTTAACAAAAACGAAAAAAAAGTATTGCTGAAAAAAAAAAAAAAAAAAAAATGAATACTGTGTATTATATTTTTAAAATTTATTTTCAATTATGATTTTATTTATGATTATTATTGTTATTTATCAATTATTTATTTACTTAGGTATTTTATTTATTTTCAATGTATCATATACAAAATAAATTTAAAAAATAAATTATTTGCTGCTACTTTGATCAAATTCACAAAAATAGCTCGTTAAATTTAAAATCTTAAAATTTTAAAGTCATTAATTTTAGAAATGCAAATGACAGGTAAAAAAAAACTTGTCAGTAAGTTCCCGCTTCTTCAGCTTAAAATGATAAAAACTTTTTTTTTTCTTTTTCAAACAGATCATCATACTGTGAATCTTCAATCATTTCAATAATAAAGTTTTAACAGAGTTATTTAAAAATATCTTTTAAAATTTGTCTCCATTAGAAATATCCGCTTTTATTTTCCTCCTTACAAAATTATAATAAAACATTTTTTATATATATAAATAAGTTGATTAGAAAAAATCGATTAGAATTCTGACCCATTTTATGCTGACTATGGATCGACAGTCGTGATACAAAATTTCACAGAAGTTTCTAAACAAAAATCAATAAACTACTGGAATAATATATAATATATATTATTCCAATGGTTTATTTATTTATATATATTGGAAGTCATTATTTTTCATGTCCATTGTACATTAATAATTTATAAGATTTAAGTAACTATTTTCTGCTGATTTTATTAACATTAACCGTAAAAGTTAAAAAGAAAAGATTTCTTTTTATCTATCACTCTGGTCGGTACATAATTATATCGGTAAACCTCCACAATATATATATATATATATATATATATATATATATATATATATATATATATATGGTTTACCGATATATTTATCTAATTGCGTCGATTTGTTTATCGACCAGCGACTCAAAGTATTACAAAAACTGAATATAAAAATAACTTTAAGTTTGTTGCTATATAATACGATACGCCTTTATTTTGTAAAATGATGAACAATGTACCGACTAGAGAGATAGATAAAAAAGAAAAGATATTTGTTTAAGTTTTACGGCTAAAGTTAATAAAACTAACAGAAAATAGTCACTTAAATCTTATAAATTATTCATAGACATGAAAAAGAATGACTTTCAATTTGATGGAGAAAAAACGAAACAAAACATTTTTTTTAATTCATTTACTGAAGGAAGTGGTTCACCTGCTTATCTACAGGACGTTTTCTGATAAAATATATATAGTCTGCAGATAAAGCAGACTTTTAAGTGAATTAAAACAGCAAAAACTAAAACAAACAACAAACAAGTTCTTATTGTCACTAACAATTTTAGTTTGCAATTTTTTTTTTACAACTTTAAACAATGTTTTTTTTTTTTTACGCGTAGAAAAGTTTTATAATAATGTTCAACTAGTGTTTGGTTGGTTGGTGTTTTTACAAAAATACTAAGTAAAGAATTAAAGATATTCGATTGTTTATAAAGTTGATGTTATGAAATATTTTGATTATGAATTATATGTATTTATATATAAAGGGTGGCTTATGATTAAATCTATTAAAAAAGCAAAGTTTAAGTGACTTTACAATGAAACACAGGTGCATCATCACAAAAGAGAAAATTGAAAATAAAAAAGGTGCATTTTTTTGTTTAAATCTTAATGCGAATAAAAACATTTAATTTTTATTTTTGCATAGTTTTGTTTTGTTTTTTTTTAATGTTGTACCTCTGCTTTGTTATTTTTTCGATGAAAGAGGGAGAGAAAATTTTTAAAAAAGTAACTCGGTCCATTTTCTTTTTAATTCACTTTGCAGAGTAGTAAAGTAACAATCGAAAAAATAAACTTTTGTTTTTGCTTTTTTTGTTGTTGTTTTGTTTTTGTTTTGTTTTCCCAGAAAGCCTAAACAACAATTTAGCTTAAAAGGTAAAAATAAATAAAATAAAAGGTTAAAAAAATATATAAAATAAAAATAAATTTAAAAATAAATTTAAAAAGTAAAATACAAAAGGGTTAAAAATAATTTAAAAAATGTAAAATGTAAAATAAAAAAAGGGTTAAAAAATAAAAAGGTAAGAAAAAGATAAGAAAAAAGGTATTTTATTTTATTTTGCTTTTCTGCTAAAGTAAAACTTACATAAAATAAATGAATAAATAAAAATAATTATATTTTTTTTACTTACCGATATCAAAGTAGAAAGTCGAAAAAGTTGCCAATAATGGACAAATGTGGTTAAGAAGCCAAAGTAAAACGTGCAACAAACAAAATTTAGTTGAGAGCGGGTATTCCTCTGACTGACGCACTTGGTGGGAAGAAGAAGAAGAAGAGCAAGTACTTTCCTCTTTGGCACTTATAAACTTATATTACTACTGCCGCCGCGACACGCAAAGAAAAAAAAAAGAAGAGACCTTTTAAAAGTTAAAAAGCAAAAAAAAGAGGAAGAAAGAAGAAGTGAGAGTTTAGGGTTTAGGGTTTTTATAAAAGAAAAAAAGAGAAGTATAGAAAGCAACTAGTCGGCATGAGAAGAAGAAGTAAAAGAAGGCGGTGGCGGCTGACGCGGACAGAATGGGCCAATGAATGACGTCAGATTCTCGCGCGAACATGGCCGAGACTGACAGATTTTTTCAGTTTGGGACGGGCTAGAAGGATGCTCCTCCAACTTAACTTGCCCACTTCTCTGGCAATTCTTCTCTTTTCTAAAATCGATATCACAAAAGTCCCAGTAGTGGGTAAGTTCCATTCAACAACGGCCTAAACGTGGTATATTTAATAAACGGTAGACTGTGAATTCAGAGGCGTAAATTTTTTATCTACCTCAGAACTGCAAAAGTGGATTGTTTTAACTTTTTTTTATTGTTACCTTCGGCAAAATTACTAGCAAATAGTAATTTTCAGTTTATTTCAGTATAGGACTTGATAACTTTATAATCCCAATTTCTTTAAAATAAAAACGCTGAGGTTAAAAAGAGTATAACTGAATCACGATGCAACATCAATTAATGCTGTCCTTTAATTTAAAAAAGAAAAAAAACTTCAGAATGAATTAACGTATTATGTTTTCCTTAGAGCTTCTTTTTATTATAGGTATTAACCTGAGTTCAGAAATTAAAAATATATGCATTGGACTTCACTTCATATTCCACTAACATCTGTCCAGTAAACTGGTAAAAATTTACGCGCCTGAATTCAAAGTCTACCCGTGCTAGGATGCTCTTCCAACTTTAATACTTGCATATTTCTCTGATAATTCTTCTCTTTTCTAAAATCGATATCCCAAAAGCCCCGATAGTGGGTATAAGTTTCATTCAACAACAGCCTAAACATGTGGTATATTTAATAAACTACAGATTATTCCCTCCCCCCTCCTTACTTTTCTTTTTTTTTTTTAACTTTTAATACAAGCAATTTTAGAAACAAATAAACAAAAACAAAAAAAACTAACATTCTTTGGTTGTTAGTTTTACTGCTTTTATAATCTGACTTGAAGCACAAAAATGTGCTGTGTATTTTTTCCAACTGAGCAATTTCTTGCTACTCCTTGTTCCTCTCTCTCTGCAAATTGATAATAGACTATCAGTTAGAGATACTTACGTTACTGGTAAGGACCTACCCAAGACTCTAAGGGAGGGGGGGGTATTCGCATCCCCCATCCCTTATCACTGCAAACAATATTGACTATTGTCAATGTTAGGTACCTCACGTGGTATAATAGTTAGCAAGCTATATTAGCAGACCATTGTTAGCTAGTTAGATTCTCACTGGGTGCCCCGTACTTCCGGTCCTAAGCTTTGTAAATAACTATTTATGAGCACTTCACATGGTGTATAATGATTAGCAAGCTAAATTAGCAGACCATTATTAGTGAGTTCGATGCTCACCGGGTGCCCATTACTTCCGGCCTTAAGTCAAGCTTAGTAAATAACTATACCTACCCAGCTGGGCACTTCGTGGTGCAATGGTTAGCAAGCTAAGCTAGATTAGCAGACCATTGTTAGTGAGTTCGATGCTCACCGGGTGCCCAATACTTCCAGCTTAGTGCCACAACTAAGCTATGCTTAGTAAATAATTACTGTTCTTGGTGAACACCTCAAAGCTAACTAGCTATATCAGCAGACCATTGTTAGTGAGTTTGATTCTCACTGGGTGCCCCTTACATCTGGCCTTGTACCACAATTAAGCTAAGCTTAGTAAATAATTATTTATGGGTACGTCACATGGTGTACAATGTTTAGCAAACTAGATCAGCAGAGCATTGTTAGTGATTTCGAGTCTTGGTGCTCCATAATTCTGGCCTTGTGTCACAACTAAGATATATATATATATATATATATATATAGAGAGAGAGAGAGAGAGAGAGAGAGAGAGAGAGAGACACCATCCTGCTAAAAGTAAGGGTTTTTCATTTTCAGTCATTTGTTTTATTCATTTATTTATTTTACTTGTGCTGCAGTCGTCCCAAAATTGATAACTGATTATCAGCCTTAATTCGACACCTTCGAAGTAGTTCGCGAAAAGAAAAACAAAAGAAATATGGCTGATGGTTTAATTGCAGCTAGTTGAAAACGTAATTTTGTGATTTAACCGTTCCTTAAAATTAGAAAAAAGTGAAGCAAATTATTTTTGGTAAGTTCTACCTTTCTAATTGTTTGCACATTAAAACAAAACAGGCGTACATTTTAATGGGAGAAACTGTTCTATACAAACACCAAAAAATCTCAGCTTTTTTTTATTGTAATTTTTTTCTTTTTTGTTGTTGCTTTTTTTACCGAACACACGGGTATACTAAATGACATAATAAATCCCCACACACACATACACACAAAATGGAGAGATGCCACGGGCACTAAGCTTATTATGCTTATATCTCAGGCAACGTCTGTAAGTAGGTAGGTATAATAAATGGAATTTGATTTTACTTAATATCCATCAATAGAAAAACGGAATATTTATATAACATTGGGGAAAAATCTTTTAGGGTTTTTTTAATGATTTTACATGTAATCTCTCTCTCTCTCTCTCTCTCTCTCTCTCTCTCTCTCTCTCTCTCTCTCTCTCTCTCTCTCTCTCTGTCTCCTCTCCACTTTTGTATCTCATTTTTCTCTCTCTCTCTCTCTCTCTCCTTCTCCTTCTCTCTCCACTTATCTGTATCTCACTTCTTTCTTTCTCTCTCTCCCTCTCTACCATTTTCTATCACTCTCTTTCTTTCACCTTATCTCTCCACCCTCTATCTTTCTCTCCTTCACTACCACTTTCTATCACTCACTTTTCTCCCCCCCTACTTTTCCCTCCCCACTTCTCCAACACCCCCACCCTCACATTTTCTAATTATGCATCAAGTATAATTGGAAAATATCTCGTTGGATTCATCCATTATTTGATTTCCTGGCACTGAAGTCAGCAAAAATTATTGTAGCCAGGGGATTACAGAATAACCATACTTCAGACAGCAATTTCTCATTGGACTAAGACAAATAGGAGCTGAGGCATTCCCTGGTGCCTGCAGTTTGATCTGTTTGCTTAAGTGTTTTAAGCCAAAATATGTCCAACCTTGTCCAAAATATGTCCAAGCATCACTGTTTGTTTGCAGTCACTGCACCAGAGATTGCCATTCAAAAATTGGTGTGCTCAACCACTCACACAGTTGCAGATAAATAATAATTTTTAAAAAGTGGACATTACGCATCGTCTTTAGCAAACAGAAGGTTGCCAACAACAACAATATATATATATATATATATATATATATATATATATATATAAAGTAATCTGCAGACGCGAGTTTCGGGGTTTCACCCCTCATCAGTACAGCTAGACTTATTTTTCAGCAGCTACCTCTGGTCGGGATCGAGACCCGAATGAACTTTCGCTCGTCAAGTCTCTTACCGATGGGTCCACATATATATATATATATATATATATAGGGTCATCCACAGACACGTGTTTCGACTTATCAAGTCTCTTCAGTGTGGCTAGACATTTTGTAAGCTACCTACAGCCGGAATTGAAATCCAATCGGTTGGGTGTCTGTCCGACACCTTAACCATTAGGCTGTCATCACTTACAGAATGGGAAGGGGATTTTAACTGTTTTTTAATACACACATCACTTTGTATGTAAAGGCCGTCATAGAGTGCTCCATTCCTTATATATAGAAGAGTGTCGGTTAGTTGGTTGGTTAGTTTAACAACATAACAACACTTGTTGGGTCATTTTAAGCTGAGGACTGGCATTTTTGTGATTATATGATTTCAGGTAACTCGCACAGTTATATATGTTATTAATTCATTGACTAGTTGGTTGGTTGGTTAGTTGTTTTTAATTTTTTTACACCATATCAACACTTACCCAGGGTTGCTGCATGCTGTCCTAAATAAATCCAACTATTTGGCCACTTACCTCCTATCCTGGAAACAACATCCCACAAAAAAGCAACTGTTTGGCCACTTACCTCCTATCCTGAAAACAACATCCCACAAAAAAAGCAACTATTTGGCCACTTACCTCCTATCCTGGAAACAACATCCCACAAAAAAGCAACTGTTTGGCCACTTACCTCCTATCCTGAAAACAACATCCCACAAAAAAAGCAACTATTTAGCCACTTACCTCCTATCCTGGAAACAACATACCACAAAAAAAGCAACTATTTAGCCACTTACCTCCTATCCTGAAAACAACATCCCACAAAAAAAGCAACTATTTGGCTACTTACCTCCTATCCTGAAACAACATCCCACAAAAAAAGCAACTATACTTACCTCCTATCCTGGAAACAACATCCCACAAAAAAAGCAACTATTTGGCTACTTACCTCCTATCCTGGAAACAACATACCACAAAAAAAGCAACTATTATTTGGCTACTTACCTCCTATCCTGGAAACAACATACCACAAAAAAAGCAACTATTTAGCCACTTACCTCCTATCCTGAAAACAACATCCCACAAAAAAAGCAACTATTTGGCTACTTACCTCCTATCCTGGAAACAACATACCACAAAAAAAGCAACTATTTAGCCACTTACCTCCTATCCTGAAAACAACATCCCACAAAAAAAGCAACTATTTGGCTACTTACCTCCTATCCTGAAAACAACATCCCACAAAAAAAGCAACTATTTGGCCACTTACCTCCTATCCTGGAAACAACATACCACAAAAAAAGCAGCTATTTAGCCACTTACCTTCTATCCTGGAAACAACATCCCACAAAAAAGCAACTATTTGGCCACTTACCTCCTATCCTGGAAACAACATCCCACAAAAAAGCAACTATTTGGCCACTTACCTCCTATCCTGGAAACAACATCCCACAAAAAAGCAACTATTTGGCCACTTACCTCCAATCCTGGAAACAACATACCACAAAAAAAGCAACTGTTTGGCCACTTACCTCCTATCCTGGAAACAACATCCCACAATATTGGCCACTTACCTCCTATCCTGGAAACAACATCCCACAAAAAAGCAACTGTTTGCCACTTACCTCCTATCCTGGAAACAACATCCCACAAAAAAGCAACTATTTGGCCACTTACCTCCTATCCTGGAAACAACATCCTACAAAAAAAGCAACTATTTGGCCACTTACCTCCTATCCTGGAAACAACATCCCACAAAAAAGCAACTATTTGGCCACTTACCTCCTATCCTGGAAACAACATCCCACAAAAAAAGCAACTATTTGGCCACTTACCTCCTATCCTGGAAACAACATCCCACAAAAAAGCAACTATTTGGCCACTTACCTCCTATCCTGGAAACAACATCCACAAAAAAGCAACTATTTGGCCACTTACCTCCTATCCTGGAAACAACATCCCACAAAAAAGCAACTATTTGGCCACTTACCTCCTAAAACAACATCCCACAAAAAAAGCAACTATTTGGCCACTTACCTCCTATCCTGAAACAACATCCCACAAAAAAAGCAACTATTTGGCCACTTACCTCCTATCCTGGAAACAACATCCCACAAAAAAAGCAACTATTTGGCCACTTACCTCCTATCCTGGAAACAACATCCCACAAAAAAGCAACTATTTGGCCACTTACCTCCTATCCTGGAAACAACATCCCACAAAAAAGCAACTATTTGGCCACTTACCTCCTATCACACAAACCATCCAGTTAAGATGAACAAGACATGCTGGTCACTAGTGAAGAAGTCATAAGTGACATTCCAAGTCAGAGTGGATTTGGAAGTAATGATAACAAAAGAATGACTCCACACTCCCCAGCCCTCTCAGCTGGGGCTTTAGAATACACAAACTGCACCTCTACAGAGATAAGACCCCCCTCCTAATGGGGCCACCTGTTGATCGTGAGTCGCGACCCATGATGCTTAAGGATTGGAACTCTGGTGGCTGAGCAGTCCATGACATGCAACACTCCACTTTGGTTCTTACTTAGGCTAGACTGGCGGTCAGAGAGGCCTCCTCCAATCAATTAGCTGGTCATGTCAAGCCCTAGCACCTATATGATTGTCCCAACCCTATTGCCCTTATGGCAACCCCCAACCGTTTTTATTATATATGTGCTTGAAGGCAGTGGCTGAGGGTCTTAGGCTCCTGGGTATGACATTAAACTTTATCTGATGGTGAAGTTCTAGTTCTGAATCTCAGGGAATGTGGAGTATCCCTTCATCCCCATTACTCCCAGGTCCACTCTGACCCAGAGTGGTAGTACCTGTTCTGGTCCCACCTATAGGTTAAATAGAACAAAATGATATCTAAAATGTGTGTAAAAAAGTTGAGTTTAAAAAAAATGATTACCCATCAAGAATGAATAAAGCAAAATGTCTTTGGCATAAAATAACCCAACAAGGGTTGACATGCTGTAAAAACCAACCAACCAACCAACCAAAACATGTAAAAAAAGATCACAATGTATCTTGTTTTCAAATATTTGGGAATACAGAGGTGCTACTCAAATATTTGGGAATACAGAGGTGCTCCTCAAATATTTGTGAAAACAGAGGTGCTCCTCAAATATTTGGGAATACAGAGGTGCTACTCTAATATTTGGGAATACAGAGGTGCTACTCGAATATTTGGGAATACAGAGGTGCTCCTCAAATATTTTACGGCCTATCCCTTAGTTTCTACCATTACCATCGAAGTAAACCCCATTGTCTGCTGATTGAACAGTGATTCATCAAGCGGAATTACAAAGGGCTCTGTTGTAATTGCTCAAAATTTTGTGTACCACCTTACCCAAAGTGATGCAAAAGCCACTATTTTGAAAAATGAATAATCTTTTTTTCTTTATTTATAATCTATTTTGAGGTTTATTGTATTCCACATCTACACATATGATCTAGCGCTTCTTACAAATACACCTGCCCAAGCTGAATCACTGCTGCATAGCCTGGAGAAGACAGCAAGAGGCATTGGCCTCTGTTTGAACTCAGATAAAACAAAGTTCATGTGCCTTAAACAGAATGTAGACTTCTCCATATTGGATGTTGTTTGGTTGGTTGTTTTGGTTAAAGGCACATCAACCCTCTGTGCCAACTTCAGTCATTTTTAATAAACAAAAGACTCAGGTTACTTACCATACCTGCTGTTGCTTAAATGGTCACCCATCTCAAGATTGAACAGGCTCATAACTGCTTAACTTTGGTCATCTAGCAGGAACTGGTCCTTTCAATGTGACTTGACCGTAAGCTCAGCTATTTAGTAAAAACTATTTTTTATCTTATCTGTTATTAGATTATTTACTGCTAAAAAAAAACCTAAGTGAATATCCTCTGAGTGGGCTAATTTCATAATTCTATACTGCTATATATATATATATGAAAAGCCTATTTCTTATCATAAATGCCTGAATAACCAGCAAGGGATTGATTTATATATGGATTAATTTTTTTTGCTTGTCTATGCTTTTCAAGATGATAGCATCAGCTGTGTTAGTGTATTTTTGCCAGGATTAGTATATATATATATATATTTACCAACTTCCTCCGCATGAGCAGGATGTGACACAAAGTCGATTTCTAAAGCAGAGTTTAACAGGTTTGAATTCAGAGTTTTCCTTCTCCTAGATTGGTTACCTATCCAGGGTTAAAGAGCCTAGTCTGCCCTTCTATCTACCCATAGTTGGAAGTAGAGTAGTTGGATGCATAACTTTCCCAAGTGTATTAGCGCTATGTGAAATGCAAATAGCTTCGTCCAGGATTTGAACTCGGGTCGACAAGTTCATCTCCTACAACAATAACCATTACACCACACACCAGGATTAATATATATATATATATATATATATATATATATATATATATTTACAAACCCCTTCGCATGAGCAGGATGTGACACAAGGTCAATTTCTTAAGTGGAGTTTAACAGAATTGAATTCAGAGTTTTCCTCCTCCTAGACTGGTTACCTAACCAAGGTTAAAGAGCCCAGTCTGCCCTACTATTCATCCATAGTTGGAAGGAGAGTATTTGAATGTATGCATTTGCCAAGAGTATTAATACCATGTGAAATGTAAACAGCCTCATCCAAGATTTGAACTTGGGTTGGCGAATCCATTTCCTATGACTTTAAACATTACAACACACGCCAGGATTAGTATAAGTAATAAAGTCAGTGGAATGGCCTATTGTCAGTATCAGACGGAAAACGAGGGAGTCTATACCCTTTTCACTAGTGTTAGACCAGGCAGATTGTTTTTTTTTGCATCTGAGGTGAAGCGCCACATCAACCATCAACTCTTTAATTTACTGCACAGTTAAAAGCTGTGCTACTTATGCACTGAGTTCACAAGAGCAGGTATTGAACCCAAAACCTATTGGTTTAAAGGTGGATGCTCTACCAACTGAGCTAAAAAGACTTGTTACATAATGAATAGGCATAGCCTATCATTTTTATAATGTAGTGTAGATTTTAAAATTCAATGTTTAACTGTTAGAATCCATGAAACTCACCAGGGATTTTATTAACAGGCATTGAACCCAAGTTGATCTCGAATAGCATTTTTCTCATTGTTTGAAGAAGTCATGTGACCAAGCAACTTTTGGGAAAATTAGAATTAGTTTGAGATTTGAAAAGAGGGGCTCCAGTTTGGATACGTAATTGTGTCAGCTGATTTCTTTCCTTTGTGCGTTGAGCTAATGTGGGTCTCAGTAAATAGGGGCCAGTTTAGCTCAGTCGGTACAGCACCTGCCTAGGAATTGCTTGATTCTGGGTTCGATACTGGTCCCAGCCAACTCAGTGCATGTCTAGCACAGATTGGGTAATCTGATCTGTGTGGTAAAGTGGGGAGCTGACGGTAGGTGTAGCACTTCACCTCAGAAAAAAAAAACCCGGGTCTAGCGCTAGCAAAAAGAGGATAGACTCCCTTGCTGTGTGGGTGATACCAACAATAGGCCAAAAAAGAATTGTTTCAGTGTTCCTGATATTATAAGAACAACTAAGATGGAAACAGAGAGAGACAACACCCTAGAGTATCCGAGATGGAAAGTGCACTGCCAAGGTAGACAAATGAATCAAGTACCTTCAATCTAGTCCCCTTGATGTAGATGTTGGGTTCCACATACCGATGTGGTGGAGTGAGCATTACTTGCAGACCAAACTTTAAGGAACAAGTCATTATGTCCCGATTATGCATTGGTCATACAAAACTAACACACTCTTATATACTCAAACAAGAACAACAACCACAATGTGAAACATGCCAAACACCCCTGACAGTCAAACACTTATTGATTGAATGCAGATTTTTTGCTCACATCAGAAAACATTATTTTAAAGCAAACAATATGAAAGATCTATTTGAAAATGTTAACATAGAGGATATTTTCTCCTTTTTGAGAGAAATAAAATTCTACCATAGAATATAGACATGAAACAAATCAATGCCATACAATATGATTCCCAATAATGCTAACACATTGTTAAAACCAATTACTAAAAGTATATATATGAATACACAATATGTATAACAGCCCAACCGCTAGGCATGATATAACTCTGGACGGGTTGATGTGCCGTTAAAACTAATAAACCAACCAACTGTAGCTTTCTCCTGGTTGATGGTGAGTCCAAACACAGTACATGCTTCAGAGAAGAGATCTATTATCTCCTTCATGTCCTCCTCAGTGTCAGCGATGAAGTCCGGCATCATCAGCATAGAAAAGCTTATGAACAAGGATCTGGAAGGTCTTCACCTTAGCATTAAAATGAGCAAGATTGAATACCCCGCCAGTAGTACAGAATTGTATAAAGACAACTATAAAGATGAAGGGAGAGCCGAGAGAACTCAGTACAACCAACAACAAAGATAACAAAATAGAAGATAGAAGATCATAGCAGAAAGTAATAAGAGACTATTTAACAGATTGTCCTCAGCATGAAATGACCAGGTAAGTGTTGATATGTTGTAAAAAAAAACAACTAACCAACCAATCAACTAGTCAATGAATTAATAACATATATAACTGTGTGAGTTACCTGAAATCATATTGTTACATAATTATTGGATCCCTAATAGTTTTTTAAGGTAGTGTAGAAATCATAATGGCGATTAGGCAGCCCACAGCCTTGAAAGATGAGTGACAATGCTTGACCTCACTCTCACCTTGCTTTGCGGGGATGGATTGTGAGAACCGGAAGGATAGAAGACCCTGTTCCGGTTTAAGTAATAGTAAGCAAGTTTAAGTCAGTTAGAAGTTAGAAGCTGAGCTAGCAAGGTGTAAGTCGCATTTCTATGCACATCCTGTCATCTGCGCAGATTGTCTGGTTTGGGGA
>CM042149.1:21085630-21159904 GCA_023376005.1 Doryteuthis pealeii
CCTGAGCGAGGCTAAATTTATAGTAAAAATTAAAAGAATTTTGAACAATCTCCACGAGCGCAGGAGCAGCCAAACCGAATTAACATCACGGAAATAATCGATTTAACATCACAGAAGTAACCGAAAAAGAAAAAAAAAATTATCAAATATACGGCGTTCCTCCACTTCTTAAAACAACAGATGATTACAACATCGCTGTGGGATAAGTACTATAAAAAAACACCTAGTACTTTCAATAACTCTGATGATGGAATTTTATTTCTGAAAATATTTAGAATTAAAAAAAAAAGTTAAATAAATATAATTTTCAACACATATTGCATTGTAAATTGCCTTCAAAAATCTTTATATTACACATACGCACAATGCTTCAAAGATACTATAAAAAAAAAAACCTTTATTTCTAATACTTATAATTTATACACAATCCCATGATTGAATAATAATCATTTGCACACAGTTATATAGTTTTAAGTTACGAATAATAATAATCCTGAGTAAATAATTCTAGTTTCTTGTACTATGCTTGATACAATTATATGGCATCAGATATTCTTATTTAGTACTAATAATTTTCAAACAGATCTATTTGACCTATAGATAGGACCCTAACAGGTACTACCACTCCAGGTCAGAGTGGATTTGGAATTAATAGCAATAAGGGGGTACTCCACATTCCCCAGAGGTACATAACAGGAGCCTCAGCATCAGATGCACTTTTATGTCATACTCATAACAACCCTTTTTTTGGGGGAGGGGGCTTACCCCCTCAGCAGGGGATACAGTTAGCATATTCTAAGCCCCACTGATAGGTTTGGTTTGGTTTCCTTGTTTAATGCTATACCAACCTTTGTGGGTTATTTAATGCCAAAACCATCCTTGTAGAAGAACATTAGTAGTAAGTATTTACATCCCACCATGTCAGTTGAACACAAAGTCCAATTAATTTGAGGAGCCACACACAAACTGAAGATCATGCAGTGGCCAGTGGTAAAAAATTGTGTGTATCCTGTTGGTATTCCTCATTTGAGGTGCCTTGGGCACTGGGTAATATACCCAGCCCTGCCCTTTTTATACAAGGAGGCAGGTGTTTGCTGGGAGGATGGGTCTTTGGGATTCATGCCAGTATTATATATCTTACAGACACAGTGGCCAAGGCTCCTATGTCAAGGTAAGCATAACAGTAGTAGTACTATCTAACCCACTGACAAGTTTGGTTTGGTTTAGTTTCTTTGTTTAATGGCATATCAACCTTTGTAGGTTATTCAATGCCAAAGCCCTCCTTGTAGAAGAACAGTAGTAGTGCTATCTAACCCACTGACAAGTTTGGTTTGGTTTGGTTTAGTTTCTTTGTTTAATGGCATATCAACCTTTGTAGGTTATTCAATGCCAAAGTCCTCCTTGTAGAAGAACAGTAGTAGTACTATCTAACCCACTGACAAGTTTGGTTTAGTTTCTTTGTTTAATGGCATATAAACCTTTGTAGGTTATTCAATGCCAAAGCCCCCCTTGTAGAAGAACAGTAGTAGTACTATCTAAACCAATAGCTGGGTCCCACTGACAGGTTTAGTTTGGTTTGGTTTCTTTGTTTAATGGCATATCAACCTTTGTAGGTTATTCAATGCCAAAACCATATTTGTAGAAGAACAGTAGTAGTACTATTTAACCCATAGCTGGGTCTTTACTGACAGGGCAGTATTCTTGAGACAAAACTGTTTGTGTGGAACTTGAATTGAGAACGAAGGATACAGGAAAAGCATGGTTGAGATTCCCAAGCCTTGGCAAACCAAATTTCAGCTGATTTGTTTGTTGTGTGTAAATAAAGATATTAAAAGCAACCAAGTTTGTTTGTTGTTTTTTTTTATATCTATTTTGCTGTGGGCTATGTCATATCATGGTTCCTTTTTTTTTTTTCTTTTCTTTTCTTTTTTTTATCGTTTTATCATTTATTTTTATTTTTTATTTTTTATGCTGACACACTCAGCACTTTATAGAGTCGGTTCTCCACTGCCTTTGTCAATTCTGGGTCAGGCAAGCTTTTCTTCTCTTTTTCTCTCTTGCTGGGGATAATCCAAAAAAATAGGGGAAAAAAAAGCACGCGCTCACATCAACACTGTGGAGCGGATCATCTTTGTCTATCTGACTGGGCCAGATCAATAGGATGGTAAGAGTACTATTCATCCCACATCCGCAGTATGTAGCCCCATAGAGAAACTGTGTCCCAGCACCATTGTTCTGTAAATGGGTATAAGAACCACATACATTTATATATGATTGTATGGGTATATATATATATATATATATATATATATATATATCTCTCTCTCTCTTTCTCTCTCTCTCTTTCTCTCTCTCTCTCTCTCTCTCTCTCTCTCTATATATATATATATATATATATATATATATATATATAGGCACCTCACGTGGTGTAATGGTTAGCAAACTAGATTTGCAAACCATTGTTAGTGAGTTCGATTCTCATTGGGTGCCCCATACTTCTGGCCCTGTGTCACATCTTAGTTAAGCTTAGTAAATAACTATATATATATATATATATATATATATATATATATATATATATATGTAACAAATGTAAAAGGAAAGATGAATAACCAACACAGACAATTGATTCAATAGTTATTTCCTCTTTATTTGTTCAAAGACCTCTTCAGAATAATCATTTAAAATAAATCTTTGAACAAATAAAGATGATAAAGATGAACAAACTTGGATCGATGAGTCCATTTCCCATGACTCTGACCATTACACCATGCACCTCCAATTGAATCAATTGTCTGTGTTGGTTATTCACCTTTCCTTTTATATCTATTATATTTTGTTGGATTTTCTTAATCTGTTATTTTCTTCATATATATCAATCATAAACCTATATGTAAACTGTATTGTGAAGCCATATGAACTGTATTGTGAAGCCATCGCTTTGCAAATGGGAAGTAGTATCACATACATATAATTGGAGGTGCATGGTGTAATGGTCAGAGTCATGAGAAATGGACTCATCGATCCAAGTTCAAATCCTGGACAAGGCTGTTTGCATTTTACATTGTTCCAATACCCTTGGGAAAGGTATATGTCTAATTTCTCTCCCTCCCAGCTATGGGTAAATAGATGGGGAGACTTGGCTTTAGGTAACCAGTCTAGGAGAAGGAAAACTCTGAATTCAAACCTGTTAATCTCCGCTTAAGAATTTGACCTTGTGTCACATCCTGCTCATGTGGAGGGGTTGGTAACAATCTATATAAGTATATGCATGTACTGTGGTATCTTGACTTAAGAGTGCCCCAGCTTACAAGTTTTCTGAGTTACGAGCTGTCACTTGGTAGATTTTTTTTTTTTTTTGTGTTGAGAACTCAAACTTGAGGTACAAGTGAGCTTCAGATACCTTATATTAAAACATTTTAAGGTTCCAAATTTATTCAGCCAAAGAAAAACATTACCTATAAAAAAAATAAACATTGAAATGTATTACAGCACATAATTCATTACATTCTATTTTATTATGTTTTTGCAGTGCTATTTTTATGTTATTTTTACAGTGCTTTTTTTATGTTATTTTTTTTATTATGTTTTTGCAATGCTATTTTTATGTTATTTTTGCAGTGCTATTTTTATGTTATTTTTGCAGTGCTATTTTTATGTTATTTTTGCAGTGCTATTTTTATGTTATTTTTTTTATTATGTTTTTGCAATGCTATTTTTATGTTATTTTTGCAGTGCTATTTTTTTATGTTATTTTTTTATGTTTTATGTTTTTGCAGTGCTATTTTTATGTTATTTTTTTTATTATGTTTTTGCAGTGCTATTTTTCTTATGTAAAAAAAAACACAAAAGAATTAGTGTGTTTTGGTGGGATGCTGGAACGGATTAATGGCATTTCAGTTTATTTCAGTGAGGAAAATTGATTTGATATACAAGGAAATTGTGTTACAAATGGAATGAATTAAATTCGTAAGTCAAGGTACAACTGTACATCAATTCATAAGCTTATATATAAACTGTATTGTGAAGCCATTAGTCTGTAAATTCAAACAAGCGGTACTCCAATGAAAAATTGACCTTGTGTCATCCTGATGGAGGTGTTTGGTAAATACACACACACACACATGCACGTATGCACTCACAATCATTGACTCAGTCACTTTCTATAGATAAATTGTAGAGCAGACAGAGTTCTTTAATGTTAGTAAGGCAACCAGTCTAGGAGTACTGCTGTTTGACTTCAGATTTTTAATTGACCTTGTGTCACATCCTGCCTGCTGCCCTGTTGGCTGGGGCTGTAGAATAGGTCGACTGCACCTCTGTAGTGGGGTAAGACTGCCAATGGGGGCCACCTGTTTGCTGTGAGTGGTGACCCATGATGCTTAATGATAGAACCCTGATAGGCTGAATAATCCATGATATGCAATAATCGAATTTGGCCCTTGCTTAGGCTAGACGGGCAGTCAAAGAGGCTCCTTCCGATCAATTGGCTGGTCACACCAATCCCTAGCACTTATATAGTTGTCCCAATCCTATTGCTCTTATGGCAAGCCCCAACCCTTTTGATTATATACATGCTAGTAGGCAGTGGCTTAGGGTCCTGGGTATGCTGTAAAACTCTATCTGATAGTGAAGCTCCAATTCTGGAGCTCTAAGGAATGTAGAGTACCCCTTAATCACCATTACTCCCAGGTCCACTCTGACCTGGAGTTGTAGTACCTGTTAGAGTCCCATCTATGGGTTAAATAGAAAAAAATGAGTTTAAAAAGAGTGTTTAAAAAACAATTGAAATTTTTTTTTTTTTTAAATTGAGTACCCATCAAGAATGAACAAAACAAAACATCTTCGGCATAAAATAACCCAACAAGGTTTACATGCCTTAAAATCCAACTAACCAACCAACCCAACATCCTGCCTGTGGTGGTTATGGAGGAGTTGGGTAAACATAGGGGTTGGCTGAAACACAACTCTAAAATCCAAAAAATTCAAAATTCCAAAAAATGTCTGGTCCCAAAGGTTTTTGATAAGAGATTATGTACCTCTTGCCAGATTTATATATATAGGTTGAGTGGGTTGCAACCCAGGGTTTTGTAAAACTATGTGGGGTGGAGAGACTTGGCTTTCTGCCCCCAAAAATAAAATAAGATAAAATAAAAATAGCTATGAATGTTTTGTGTGCACATCTTAGCTGATTCCAAACCTTTGTAAACTTATTAAAAGTTATAAATTTCTAAACAATCTTTTATTATTTTTTTTATCAATGCTAAAATTGTTATTTTCATCCAGTAGATAAAGAAAAGAATATATTTTTATTTCTCATGATCAGCTGCTCTCAAGATCTCTAAGATGAAGATGCTTTAATTCAATGTTGGGGTGAGCTGGAAGTTAGTACTTGGAAAGGAAAGCAGAAATAAAATGACGGAAATAAGAAGTCTGCATATAGGATCAGCGAAGGTAGAAAGAAAAAAAAAGAAATATTAAAAATAATAATTTTCAACCAATCAGAAGCGTTCGCACCTAAAAAAAAAAAAGAAGTTTAAAAAAAGACCAATTTCAATCCTAGGGAGCCATATAAAAAAGCGAAGGTTTTCAAAGAACAGTTCAGAAGACAAATTTATGCCTAATTATTCCATGTTGCTCGACTCCAAAATATTTGCCTACCGCTGAAGGTATTACAAGCTATATATTTCTCTCTCTACAAGTTATTTCACTGCTGATATATAGAACTCAACTCTTTCATCCTCTAATTACATGAACTTTTTAAAAAGCATATTCTGCAGGACTTGGATCAGTATTCTTGACAACTGTAATCTATTTGTTTTAATGTACATATTACTTGTTGAATTTATGAGTTATTTGTTTTTCTGTCTTAATATATGTGACCTTATGGTGTGTTTGCTGTAATTACCAATATATATCAACTTATTAACAAACCATCATAGTGTGTATCTATATTTATGATTGATAAGAATGGAAAGGTTGGTTGGTTGGTTGAATATCATATCAACTCTTGTGGGTTATTTAAAGCAAAATCTTATTTTATATCTATATCAACTACCTTAAAAGGAAAAAAAAATTTCCAAGTGTTATTATGACGAGGACGAATAAAGAGAGAACGCTATACATAATGGATATTCATTTAGATGTCATTTCCAAAGGGATTTGTCTGATGATAAGCACCTAACACTTTGAAACCAGCAGTTACAAAAAGCCATTAAATTTATAGATTTATAGATCATAATATATATATATATATATATGAATGAAAATTATTTCTTAAACAAACCATATTATATATATATATATATATATATATATATATATTATATATATATATATATATATATATATATATATATAAATGATTTGAAGGCCAATACAATGCACATAAAAAATAAAAACAAAAAGATCTTTTTTTGTCTTATCGATTTCAAAGTAAACTTTATCTTCAGACATAAAGTTTACTTTGAAATCGATAAGACAAAAAAAGATCTTTTTGTTTTTATTTTTTATGTGCATTGTATTGGCCTTCAAATCATTAATATATAATAACATAATTAACAATGCTTCAAGCAAATTACCAATTACATATATATATATATATATATATATATATATATATATATGATTTGTTTAAGAAATAATTTTCATTAATTCATGTATATCTATATTTTTGCTTGATAAGACTGCAAAGGTTGGTTGGTTTTATGGCATATCAACCCCTGTTGGTTATTTAATGCCAAATCTTCTTCTGCCATTGATCAAACAAGGTGGTGAAGAACAATTGAAGATCTTCAAATGATGACGTCTCTGTTTTTGAATAAGACCTTCAAAAATTCTTTGACTGATCAACAGCCAAACTATCCAAAATGATTTCCAAGGTTGGGTCATTGCTATGTTTGGATACACAGGAATCACCTGACGAAGGCCAAATGAAACAGCATCCGAAACATTGTGTTTTACCCCCCACAATAAAGATGAGGACAACATTAAAAAAGAAAATCAAAATTATACACATCAAGCCTCATCTCAAAAAATTCAGACAGATTATTTCATATTCAATATAATCTTTTTTTTTCTTTTTAGAGAGCAGCTTCAACAACATGTCTCCTCATTTTGAAGGCAATGTCTACAGATCTGAAACTAATATTGCAAATATCTCCAGCAGCAATTGGATTAATTTACTGCTGTTTAAGGATTTAGTGGAAAGAACGTGAAGCAACCTTATAAAATTGATGGATGGAAATTATTTTTCCAGATTGGATCAGGATAATGAAAAGAATTATTTATGAAATCAGTTCTCTTCAAAATAGATAAAATTAATAAGGAAATTAGAGAGAAACATATATATATATATATATATATATATATATATATATATGAGAAGTAAATACACAAGCGATGTGTTTTGATATGGCTTTCCTTTAGCCAACAATTTTTGGGAGAATATGTGCTTAATTGAAGTCGTACCTAATTTTGAAAGTTAATTAATTAATAATTAATTATGCCCGCCTAATTAATTAATTATTAATTAATTAACTTTCAAAATTAGGTACGACTTCAATTAAGCACATATTCTCCCCAAAATATATATATATATATACATAGTTGGTCAGGTATATCAGAAAAATTTTTAAGAACATTTTTTTTTTGTTGGTCTTTTTTGAAGCATGGGACAAATGAATATAAAAAGAATAATCTAAAATTAGTGGGTTTGCTTTCCTTCTTCTTTGAGATTCTATTTAGGAGTCATTCAAATATATTGAATCTATTTTTTTTCTGTTGGGTTTCTGGTTTAAATGAACAAGTAAGATTGCAAGTGATTTAAGTTATATATAAATTAGAAATGAAAAAAAAAAAACATTAAAAAGGTTTAAGATCTTAATGAATCATAAAATAAAATAAATTATTATTAATTATTAATTAAGAATTTTGGTTATACATTTGAATTTAAACTAATGAGTAATTAAAAAATATAGTTAATTATATAAGAAATTGTTAATTATATACAAAGAAATTACACACACACATATACATATATATATATATATATATATGTGTGTGTGTGTGTGTGTGTGTGTGTGTGTGTGTGTGTGTGTGTGTATGTATGTATGTATATGTGTAATGTGTAATTTCTTAAATAAATTTTTTTTTCAGAATTTTTTTTCCATAAATGTCATCTCTGCATTGTTTGGAATTGGTTTATAGCAAAAATTATGAATATTTATTTTGTGTGATTTAATTTTTGACTGTTCTCAACTAGATTCTACCTTAGGTCATTATCAGGAAAAACATTTTATGTTAGTAAAAAATTTTAGTTTCATGAAAAATATTGGGAGATTTAATGTTGGCATCATATTTGTGTATGTTTTTGATATTCAAATTGGGATGTACTTTTTTATATTGATATTGGGGTGTATATTTATTATCGATATTGAGTTGATTTTCTTTTATATTGATATTGGAGTGTAGATTTTCATATTGATATTGTGTTGTATTTTTTATATTATTATTGGGGAGTATTTTTTATATTATTATTGGGGAGTATTTTTTATATTATTATTGGGGAGTATTTTTCATATTGATATTAGAGTGTATTTTATTACATTGATATTGGTTCGTATCTTTTTACATTGATATTGGTGTGTATCTTTTATATTCATATTAGGGTGTATTTATATTGGTTTTCTTTCTTTGTTTAATGGTAATCAATCTTCATGGGTTATTTAATGCCAAAGCCAATAGTGCAATAGTTCAAATTTGTTTACTACGATGTCATAGTCCAGCACATTAATCACTATGCCATATATGTTTTATTGATATTGTCGTGTATTTTTTATATTCATATTGAAGTGTACTTTTTTATATTGATATTAGTGAGTATGTTTATATCAATATTGGTGTGTATTTTTATATTGATATTGAGGTTTAATTTTTTATATTGATATTATGTTGTATTTTTTATTGATATTATGTTGTATTTTTTATTGATATTAGGGTGTATTTTTTATTGATATTATGTTGTATTTTTTATTGATATTAGGGTGTATTTTTTATTGATATTATGTTGTATTTTTTATTGATATTATGTTGTATTTTTTATTGATTTTTATTGATATTATGTTGTGTTTTTTTATTGATATTATGTTGTATTTTTTTTTTATTGATATTATGTTGTATTTTTTATTGATATTAGGGTGTATTTTTAATTGATATTATGTTGTATTTTTTATTGATATTATGTTGTATTTTTTATTGATATTAGGGTGTATTTTTTATTGATATTAGGGTGTATTTTTATATCAATATTGGTGTATATTTTTATACTGATATTGGTATTTTTATATTGATATTAGAATGTATGTATTTTTATATTGATATTGATGTGTGTTTTTATAGTGATATTGTGGTGTATTTTTCATATTGTTACCTGAGTGTATTTTTTCTAATTTCATCATTAATTTTATCCATTTTGAAGTGAACTGATTTCCTAAGTAACTCTTTTCATTATCCTGATCCAATCTCGAAAAATAATTTCTATCCATCAATTTTATAAAGTCATTTCATATTCTTTCCACTAAATCCTTAAAGTAAATCAATCCAATCACTTCTGGAGAAATGGCTAAAGATTAATCATTATTATAAATAATTTTGACTAGTACTATTTGTCATCTTTCAAATTCTATTCAAGTCATCCGGTCTGAATTCAAAGTTTTCCTTCTCCTAGACCAAGGGTAAAGTGACCAATCTGCCCTAGTATTCGCCCATAGCTGGAGGGAGAATAGATTCCTACCTTTTTCAAATATCTAACAGCAATATTTCTTAGTATATTTGTTGTTTTAACAATGCTGAGGTGCTTGTAGTGTAATGGTTATCTTTATAGGAAATGGACATGTCAACCTACCGTCATATCCTGGACAAGACTGTTTGCATTTCACATTGCACTAAAACCTTTGAGAAAGGTTGGAATCTAACTATTCTCCCTCAAGCTATGGGTAAATAGTAGGGCAGACTGGTTTCTTCAACCTTTGTATAGAAACCAGTCTAGGAGACAGAAAACTTTGATTTCAGCCCTGTTAAACTCTATTTAAAATTGACCTTGTGTCAAATTATTCATAGAATTAATACATTGGAGAATAAAACAATAATATTAGGGATCAATAGCACCAAGTAATTATTTATTAAACACAGTTTTGTTAAAACCAGTATGCAAATTAACCACACCATATATTATGTAAACCTTTATTTCTTATTGATATATAAAACACATTGCAGGATTTTAAATGCACTAATAATATGGGCTGTTTTGAGGCAAATCTAACTCAGATTTTATTAGAGACATTGTTAATAAATAAGATTTATTATATGTATTAATGATTTTGACTATAAATTGAATACTCATTGATAAACTGATGTAGTTGCTGAAGGTATTGTGACATAAGCAGTGACATAGTTTCGGTTATAAACAGACAGACACTGAATGTCCATAATAATAAGATTAGTTTATCTGGTTGTATAGCTAAACTGCATTGTCTAGCCAACTTGATTCTCATAAATAAATGTATCATCAAAGTGATACAGGCCTATATGTCTTTCATTAATGAGACCTTTTAACTTAAATATAGTTTTTTTTACCAGTGTTTTAGAGGCTGCATGGAAATTCATTGTCAATTACTAAGTCTGTTCTCAATAAAATGTTAGTATTTTTAAAACAAATGTTTGAACTATCTGTTGATATCTTAGTCCAAATTAAACTAATATATACTACATACAGGAATTCTTCCAAGTTGTAGCCATGTCAGTACTACTGTATGGTTGCACCACTTGGACTTTAATGAAACACCTGGAGAAAAAACTAGATTGAAACTACACAAGGATGCTGCATGCTTTTTTGAACAAATCCTGGAAGCAGCGCCCTACAAAACAGCATCTGTACAGCCACTTACCTCCCATCTCACAAACCTTCCAAGTCAGACATGCTGAGCACTGCTGGAGAAGTAAGGACAAACTCATAATGGACGCCTAGACATGGACACACCAGTGCTGGTTGTCCAGCAAAAACTGACCAATAGGGACAGATGATGAGAAAGAGTCAAGGGAATCCATGCCATTCAACATGCCTTGATGATGATGATGATGATGATGATGATGAAAAGAAATGAAAAACTTTTAAATGACATTTTTCAGATTGCCTTTTTTTTTTCTCAAGATATCATTGGGATATCAGATTGTAAAGTGGAGGTTTGGGATTTCAATCAATTGTTCAACAAGGTTATGAAAGGCTGCACTTGGTAGTTTAGAAGGCCACATATACGACCTTAAGGCTGCTGGTTCCCCACCTAGGTTTATAGCAATAGTTGGATTACCTGTTATTTTTTTATGTTCAGAACTTGATGTTATTTTTTTATTTTTTATTCTATTTTTTTTTATGTCCAGAACTTGGTGTTATTTTTTAATCTTTTATTCTTTTTGATGTTCGGGACTTTTTCTTCTTTTCTTTCTTTTTTTTTTTTTTTTTATGTTCATAATTTGATTCAAAAGTCAATGACACAGCCAATGTGGGTTTTAGAAGTGTTCTTTTCTTTTTTTTTAAAAATGTTTGTCATGGCAAATATATCTGGACAGGAGATAAAAATGCTGACGTGTCTTTGACCGAATTCAAGAAAAAATAATTTTCTCTATTCTATTTATTTATTTATTCAACCCCCAACCCAATTTATTTACAGTCTTTCAAATAATTTACTAATTCTCTTCACAGATCCATCAAAGAGATCCAGCTTCTTTTCTCTTTCTATCTCTTTTTCTTTCTCTCCACTTCTCTTTTGTTTGTTTTCTTTTTTTCTTTTCCTTTTTCTGTTCTATCTTTTTCTTTTTCAGTTTTGGATCTCTGAGAAAATCGGAATACCCCTTTATTGCCATTACTCCCAGGTCCACTCTCACTTGAAGTGGTAGTACCTGTCCAACTCTTTTCTCTCTCTCTCACTTCTTTCTTGTTTGTTTTCTTTTTTCTTTTTCCTTTTTCTGTTCTATTTTTTTTTTTTCAGTTTTGGATCTCTGAGAAATTCGGAATACCCCTTCATTGCCATTACTCCCAGGTCCACTCTCACTTGAAGTGGTAGTACCTGTCCAACTCTTTTCTCTCTCTCTCTCACTTCTTTCTTGTTTGTTTTCTTTTTCTTTTCCTTTTTCTGTTCTATTCTTTTTCTTTTTCAGTTTTGGATCTCTGAGAAATTCGGAATACCCCTTCATTGCCATTACTCCCAGGTCCACTCTCACTTGAAGTGGTAGTACCTGTCCAACTCTTTTCTCTCTCTCTCTCCACTTCTTTCTTTGTTTGTTTTCTTTTTTCTTTTTCTTTTTCATATCTTTCTCCTCTTGTTTTTCTTTGATTTTTGTCTTTCTCACTTTGTGCTTCATATTTGTTTGGTGGGGCTTGGAATATGTTGACTGCAAAGGGATGAGACTCTTCTTTAAAAAGAAGGGGTGTCCTAGGTTTGACACTAAACTGCATCTAATGGTGAGTCTCTAGTTCTGGATCTCTGCAAAGTTCAGAGTACCCTTTCATTGTCATTATTCCCAGGTCCACTCTGCATTGGAGTAGTAGTACGTGTTAGATCCCAAATAAATCTGTTTAAGAATTATTTTTTATTAGGAATATTTGATGGCATTAACTAAATTATTTATATTACTCCCAGGTCCACTCTGACTTATGAGGATCCTATCTATGTGTCAAACAGAACTGTTTAAGAATTAGTTATTTATTATATTTATTTATTTATTATTATTTATTATTTATAGTTATGTATTTGATGCCATTTAACTGTAAATTATTCTGACTAGGAGTAGTAGTACCTATTCGGATCCCATCTATGGGTCAGATAGATCTGTTTAAAATTAGTTAGTATTAAGTAGGAATATTTGATGCCATTTAACTGTAAATTATTTATATTAAGAATAGTTACATGACACTCCAATTGTTTACTAAGGGTTATTATTAGTTACTTGAAACCATATAACTTAATTATCTCCCTTGACTTCCACTTGTTGGACGGCATAAACTAATCATCGAGTCCAGTGGAGAGAGACCTTGTTAATGTTAATGTTAAATTTTTTTTTTTAAAGAAAACTGAACTCAGGAAATTTCAGTTTATCAAAAGTTTAAAACCTTCTTCTTTTACAAAAATTTTCAATTATTTTAAATAAGACAAATAAAATGAAAGAAAACAGAATCAAGTAAGTAATACTTTCGCTGAATTTATATAGGAATGTTTTCATCTTTCAAGTTGCATTTCACTAGTAAGGAATCACAGGTAATTTTACAGGTTTGAATAAAAGTCCATTTAAATCTGATTGAAAAGTTACTTTAATTCTATCAAATTTCATACCATTACTAAACATAGTAAAGTTATTATAAGTATACTTATAGGAATACTTGAAGCCCTATAATTATTAGTATTATATAGGAATACTTGAAGCCCTATAATATATTAGTATTATATAGGAATACTTGAAGCCCTATAATTATTAGTATAATATTATATTATATAGGAATACTTGAAGCCCTATAATTATTAGTATTATATAGGAATACTTGAAACCATACAATGTGTGCAAATTATTTTTATTAGATAGGAATGCTTGATATCTCATAACTGTGTGCAAAAAACCTTCTTATGAAACTACATAAAAAATGTAAATATGTCACATACAATGAATGTAATTCCCTAACTTCTAGGCATACAATAACCCTAGACAGGTTGACATGCTGTTAAAATCAATCAATCAATTATACTTACTCTTTTTCTTTTTATCAATTAGTCAGTCTTCATATTTATTATTTCTTTATATTTTCCTTCTTACCATCAATTGCTTAATTTCACTTTTTCTTTTTTCTTTAATTTATTTTTCTCTCTCTCTCTCTCTCTCTCTCTCTCTCTCTCTCTCTCTCACACACGCACACACTCTATCTCTGTTTGTCTGTCCCCCTCTATCTCTCTATCTTTCTTTCTCTTTGAATCTCTTTCCTTCTCAGATATTTTGACATTTGAATATTTAATCCTCTCTTTCTCTTTCTATCTCTCTCTCTCTCTCTCTCTCTCTCTCTCTCTCTCTCTCTCTGAATCGCTTTCCTTCTCAGATTTTATGACATTTAAATATTTAATTCTCCCTCTCTCTCTCTCACACACACACACACACTCTCTCTGTTTTAGATTTAATAACAGTCATTTGTTTGCTCACAGTTATATGCTTTAACATTAACAATTTGCAAGCAATTATATGGTTTCAAGTAACTGATAATAATCCTTAGTAAACAATTATAGTTTCAAGTAACTGTTCTTAAACAAATAAATTACAGGGAATCTCTATGGCGTAGTGGTTAACATGCTGGATTGCAACATTCTAGTAAGTGAGTTCAAACCCCAATTGTGCAATTAAGTTCACTTCAGACTAATATCCTTCAGAAAGGCATGAACCCCGTTATCCACCCCATGTCTCTCATTTTCTATTATTTCTTTTATCAATTACACAGGATAGGTTACAAGGTAGGAGTTAGATGGCTTTAGTTGGGACCCATGAATTTTCCCCGGGAACTCATTCAATCCAAATATGTGCATCCCAGGACGCACTAAATCAAAAAGCTATCAGCATCACTGCTCAATTTGTATTTGAGATTTTTCTGGTGACCTATTCTGTACAGGTACTTGTCATCAGTGACTTATTATTCAACAAAAGACATAAATGGTGTTCAATTCTGCAATGGTTCACATAAATGGTGACCTATTCTGTGTACATGTCAGTTACATATTCTAGAATAGATGATATAAATCGTGTCTTTTTGTTTTACAATGCTACACATAAATGATGATGCATTCTGTACAAAAACACATATCAGTGGTAACCTATTCTCTACAAACACATATCAGTGGTAACCTATTCTCTACAAACACATATCAGTGGTAACCTATTCTCTACAAACTCATATCAGTGGTAACCTATTCTCTACAAACTCATATCAGTGATCCTATTCTCTACAAACTCATATCAGTGGTAACCTATTCTCTACAAACTCATATCAGTGGTAACCTATTCTCTACAAACTCATGTCAGTGATAACCTATTCTCTACAAACACATAGTGGTAACCTATTCTCTACAAACTCATATTAGTGGTTACCACTTCTGTATAAAAACGCATCAGTGGTAACCTATTCTCTACAACACATATCAGTGGTAACTATTCTCTAAACACATATCAGTGGTAACCTATTCTACAAACTCATATCAGTGGTAACCTATTCTCTACAAACTCATATCAGTGGTAACCTATTCTCTACAAACTCATCCTATTCTCTACAAACACATAGTGGTAACCTATTCTCTACAAACTCATATTAGTGGTTCCACTTCTGTATAAAAACGCATCAGTGGTAACCTATTCTCTACAGTGGTAACCTATTCTCTACAAACTCATATCAGTGATAACCTATTCTCAAAACATAGTGGTAACCTATTCTCTACAAACTCATATTAATGGTAACCACTTCTGTATAAAAACGCATCAGTGGTAACCTATTCTCTACAAACACATATCAGTGGTAACCTATTCTCAGACTCATATCAGTGATATAACCTATTCTCTACAAACACATAGTGGTAACCTATTCTCTACAAACTCATATTAGTGGTAACCGCTTCTGTATAAAAACGCATCAGTGGTAACCTATTCTCTACAAACTCATATCAGTGGTAACCTATTTTGTGCAAAGACATGAAGTGAGTTATTCTATACAAGCACATGGTAAATAGTGACTTATTCTACATTAATTTCTGCAACGGTACACATAATTGGAGACCTATTCTCTACGCTTACTTACTTATGTCAGTAGTGATACATTTTCCTTAATGATACACATAAATATATTCTAAATGAAATGAAAGTGATCTCTCCTCATGTTTAACCCTTCCAACCACAGACATGGGGAGTAGAAACGTTGTGATTAGATAATGATTGCATTCACTAAACGCTTCAGACAATCATTCTGCAACAAGTACTTCTTACTGGCCTCTCACCCCCTCTCTCCCCTCTCTCTCACCATTTACTCCTCCCTTTCATAAAGTTACATTATTCTATTGTGGAGTATTTGTTAAAGACAATTTATGCATTTGCTGGTGACAGTGTGGACAGCCTGTCTGTGATGATAATATAGGTAAGCCTTGTCATTATAACCAGCATCATCATCACCAGCACCATTATCATCAGCAGCAGCACTATCGTTATCATCATCAGTAGCACCACTATCATTATCATCATTAGCAGCAGCATTATCATTATCATCATCAGCAGCACCACTATCATTATCATCATCACTAGCAGCACTATCATTATCATCATCATCAGCAGCAGCACTATCATTATCATCATCATCAGCAGCACCACTATCATTATCATCATCATTAGTAGCAGCACATCATTATCATCAGCAGCACCATCACTATCATTATCAACACTAGCACAACCACCATCATCATTTTTTAGTGGATTTTAATGGTTTGAATTTAGAGTTTTCTTTCTCCTAGACTGGTTGCCATACCAAGGTTAAAGAGCCTAGTCTACCCTACTATTTATCCATAGATAGAGAGAGAATAGTTGGATTTATACTTTTCCCGAGAGTATTAGCACTATGATAAATGCAGCCAGCTTCGTCCAGGAATTGAACTCGCCTTGCCATGTCCTTTTCTTGCTAGGATAACCATTGCACCATGGGATACATAAAGTAGGGATTTAAAAAAAAAAAAAACAAAGTTGGAATGCAAATTCAAAATGTTATATTTATTTTCCTTGATAAATGGCCAAAGGATAAACTAAAAATAGCTATTAAAGAAAGAGATTATTGGATTATATATATCTGGGCAGTTGAAGGATTGACCCTAGGGGCTGAAAATTGACAATGAACATAGGATAGATGGAATTGACCTTTGAGGTCACTACAGACCAAATTAGGGTCAAACTGCTATTTCCTATTAATGGAAAGAGATAACAAGTTTACTATGGAATACAAAAAGTTTCTTGGCTGGTGGTTGGTTGGTTGGTTTTACAGCCTCTAAACTCTGAAAGTGATACCAATTGTAGTTGGTGCACTTGGAAAGGTCCCCAAGAGAATAGGAAATCAGAGGAAGAATTGAGGCCATCCAGGCACAGCATTGCTAAGATCGGCTAGAATACTCAGAAGAGTCCTGGAGACCTGTTGTCCCTCAGACTCCAGTGAAAGACCACCAGCTTATGCTGCAAGAAGTGAAATAATAATAATAATAATAATAATAATAATAATAATAATTAATAAATATCTGGACCTTGCCAGAGAACTGAAAAAGTTATGGAACTGAAAAAGTTATGGAACATGAAAGTGAAAGTGATACCAATTGTGGTTGGTGCACTTGGAACAGTCCCAAAAGGATTAGAAAAGGGTTTGGAAAGTTTGGATATCAAGAAGGATTGAAACCATTCAGAACACTGCACTGCTGCAATCTGCCAGAATACTCAGAAGAGTCATGGAGACCTGAGGAGACTTGCTGTCACTCAGACTCCAGTGAAATACCATCAGCTAACACTGGTGTGAAAACTAAAAAGGAGTGAACAATAATTAATAATAATAGTCTGGAGGAAATGGAAATCCAAGGAAGAGTCATGACAATCCAACAACAGCATTGTTAAGATCGGCTAGAATACCCAGAAGATCCCTTGAGACCTGAGGAGACTTGTTGTCTCTCAGACTCCAGTGAAAGACCACCAACTTACGCTGGTGTGAAAAACTGGTACAAAGAAAATGTTTCAAATTTTCTTTTAAAGAACTAAAGAGAATTTAGTAGACATGAGAATTAGTCAGATTCGTGCAAGTATTGTGCAAAGATTTTTAATATAAGAAGGCTTAGATTTTCAGTCTGGCTCAGGAAACACGAGAAATGATTAGACCTAGTGAACTAAAATAGAAAGAGAAATATGAAATATTTGAAGATAAGGGAGGAACAATAAAAAAATTAAAAAAAGGGAAAGAAAAATCATTTTAGCTTCTACAAAAAAAAAAAAAAGAAGAAGAAAACATTGTTATTGAAATGTTTATTCTTTTTTTTTATTTTTATTTATCCGCTTATTATTAAAATGGAAGAAGTACACAAAAATATCTGTTGTTGAAAACAAATTTGAAATTTTTTTTTTTCAACAATAAGAAGGAATATGTTTATCGGAGAGCTTTGCAAACTTTTTGTATTGGCACCATACTTTGAAAAAAAAATCTTTCTTTTTTTCTTTTTGCAACACGTTACTTAAGTTTTATTAGTGAAGCCAAAATCTATATACACTAAAATTCTTATTGTGTATAGATATATGACAAAGGTTACTGAAAAGTTCATAGACTGACCAAGATATTCTCATGGAATGTGACCTCATAAGATTTATTTTTCAAATGCTGTTATACTCATTGTCAGCATTGACAGGGGGTACATACACAAAAACACACACACACATATATATTTACCAAACCCTCTACACAAGTAGGATGTGATGCGAGGTCAATTTCTTAAGTGTAATTTAACAGATTTGAGTTTTCCTTCTCCTAGAATGGTTGCCTAACCAAGGTTAAAGAGTCCAGCCTACCTCATAAGATTTATTTTTCAAATGCTGTTATACTCATTGTCAGCATTGACATACACAAAAACACACACACATATATATATATTTACCAAACCGTCTACACAAGTAGGATGCGATGCGAAGTCAATTTCTTAAGTGTAGTTTAACAGATTTGAGTTTTCCTTCTAGACTGGTTGCCTAACCAAGGTTAAAGAGCCCAGCCTGCCCTATTTCATATCCATAGCTGAGTGGAGAATAGTTGTATATATATTGTTACTCAAACTATCCAAGCAAGATGAACAAGACATGCTGGACACTGCTAGAGAAGCAAGGATGAACTCATAAGTGATGTTCTTCTGTGAACACCTACACACCAGCAAAACCCTCTTGGTATAGGTAAATAGTAGAGCAGACTGGGCTCCTTAACCTTGGTTAGGCAACCAGTCTAGGAGAAGGAAAACTCTGAAGTCAAACCTGTTAAACTCTGCTTAAGAAATTGAACTTGTGTCACATCCTGCTTGTGCAGAGTGGTTAGGTAAATACATATAGCTGAAAACTTGCACTATCTGTTGTGGTGCTCCCTGTATTTGTTTTAGGATCCATGGAACTAAATAGGAGGCTTTAATTTTCGAACACTATGTTCTGGATCAGTCTCAGTGTTCGTTATCATTGTTGGCAAAATACATTTGCATACTTGTAAAATATTACCCCAAGATATACAAGTTTTGTAGATATCATTATTTATTTGGAATAGGACAAACATTATTGGGATTTTTTCTTTAAGCTATAGAAAATCTTGAGTGCTAAAAGACAGAAAGAAAAATCAAAGACCAAGTTTGACATTCTTTCTTGTCGAAATATAAGAATGACTGACAGCCAATGAGACTTCTCTGGAGGAATGGTCCACAGGTTTGGCTTAGAAGGACAAGGAAGTTAGTTGACCTTTAAACAAAAAAAGACTAACTTAAAAATTGGTTGGTTGGTTGGTTGGTTGGTTGTTGTTTTTTTCATGTCAAAACTTTTTGGGTTATTTAATTCCAAAGTTATTCCCTTTTTCAAGCAATCATATGATTTTAAGTAAATAATGATCATAATCATTTGTAAGCAATTATGTTACATAATTGTTAGGGTACTAACAATTATGTACAGCTAGTGTAGAAACCAAAATGGCTGTTAGAAATTACATCCAGCAGACTTTGAGTACAATATCAGGAAGATTGAGTGACATGTGTTAAACTCATCTTGAACTCTTTTCCAGTAGATACCATGAGAATCAGTAGAGAAATGAGAAAGAAGGCTTCTTCCAGTTTAGATTAGAAAGAGTTAGTTTAGTTCAGTATTGGCCAAACCACGGAGAGAGCAAGTCGCGCTTAGAGCACTGTCGCACTCAATCTGTGCAGGTAGTCTGGATGGGGATTTCGAAATAAAATATGATATAAAGAAAATCGAAGTCTTGGGTTATTTATCCAAAAACTACCAATGACCCAGGGCCTCTGTTAGATGAGAAATCCCCAATAGAAGACCAGACATGAAGTCCCCAAATGGAAAGTTCCAGACACTAGAAGAAGAACATAAGATACCAAAGATGATCAGAAGAATAAGAGAGTATATAACAATTATAGCTAATAGCACTAATATCCTTTGGAAAGGTATGAATCCAACTACCCTCCCTCCAGCTATGGGTAAATAGTAGGGTAGACTGGAATCTTTTACCTTGGCTAGGTAACCAGTCTAGGAGAAGGAAAACTCTATATTCAAATAAGAAATTTACTTTGTGTCACATTTTACTTGTGCAGAGGGGTTGGTAAATATATATATATAGCTTCAAATAACTATTCTTAATGCAAATAATTTGAAATTATATGGTTTCAAGTATTCCTATCTAAACTAATAATTTAAACATAATTATATAGTTTATATGATAATCATTTGTTTGCGCAAGTAACTATTCCTGTTAGATAATAATAATATGTTTGCATATAGCTATAAGATTACAAGTATTCCTATCTAATAATAATAGTTTCTACACAATTATATGGTTTCAAATAACTATTCCAGTTTAATAACAATAATTTGTTTGCACACAGTTATATGATTTCAAGTATTCCTATCTAATACTAATAAAAAAGTGGCCAGGTTAGCTCAGTCGGTAGAGCGTTCGGCTAGAAACCACAAGGTTCCTAGTTCAATACCGGTCCTTGCCAACTCAGCGTATGAGTAGCACAGGGATATGTGCGGTAAAGTAAGGAGCTGATGGTAGGTGTGGCGCTCCACCTCAGACGCCAAAACAATC
This sequence comes from Doryteuthis pealeii, assembly GCA_023376005.1. NCBI lineage: Eukaryota > Metazoa > Mollusca > Cephalopoda > Myopsida > Loliginidae > Doryteuthis > Doryteuthis pealeii. The sequence goes on from CM042149.1 coordinate 21,106,551, forward strand.
TCCTTGGTCTAGCGGTATTGAAAAGGGGATAGACTCCCTCGCTGACTGGCTTTAAGCCGCCCTGACGACTTCACTTTTTACTTTTATATGGTTTTAAGTAAATATTCCTGTTTAATAATAACCATTTGTTTGCACACAGTTACATGCTTCCAAATGTTCCTATCTGATACTAATAATTTATACACAAGTAATCATTGTTTGCATACAGTTATATAGTTTTAAGTATTCTTATCTAACACCAATAATTTTTTTATGGCTCTATTTAACTCATAGATGGGAGCCTAACAGGTACTACCATTCCAGGTCAGAGTAGACCTGGGAATAATGGTGACAAAGGGGTGACTTCACACTCCACAAATTAGAGAGGCTTACCATCAGATGCAATTTAGTGCCATACCAAGGACAATCTTTGGGGATACAGAGCATATTCTAAACCCTGCTAACAGGGCAAATTAACAATGAAGAACAAAGATGATTGAGAAAGAAATTCTTAAAATCCTGTTATCACAAATATGTTCCCCACTGAGTGCTTCATGTTGGCCATGGTTGGTTTGGTTTGGTTTCTTTGTTTAAAGGTTCATTACCAGTCCTTGCCAATTCAGCACATGAGTACCACAGCTTGGATCTGTGCGATAAAATGGGAAGCTGGTGGTAGGTGTAGCGCTCCGCCTCAGATGCAAAAACGGTCTTGCTGTTCTAGCGCTAGTAAAAAGGGGATAGACTCCTTCAATGTCCAGCTGATACTGACAATAGGACACTCCACTGACTTTACTTTTTACTATGTCTCATTTAATGCCAAAGATATCATTCTAGAAGAAGAATAGTGTTACTATTTAACACATAGCTGGGGGAATGAGGGATTCATACCTTTCCCAAGGGTATTAGTCCAAAAGTGAACATAATAGCATGACTAGAGTTCAGACTCGCTTACTACAATTTCACAGTCCAGCACATTTAACCACTATGCCATGGGGACCCCCCTTAGAAATTCTTAAAAGCCTTTTATTGAAAATGTTTTCCTTACTGAGTGCTTCATGTTGGCCAAGAATTCAGCTTAGTTCAATAAATAGCTGGTTTTAAGTTTTAAGTTGTTTAGAAATTTATTTCAGGGATTTATTTTGATACATTGGCTTGATCAGTATTTACCAATTTGTGTGAGAATGTATTATAGAGTTTGTCTTTATCAGCTGGTAGTATGTTGATATGGGTTATTTTAATAACATTCAGATCAACTTGCATGTTTTGCATATTTTAATAGGTCAATTTAGTGAATTCCCAGTCAGTTTGTATTATTCAAATTGGTTTTTGTCTTTGAAGATTATTTTCAATTCATAGTTGCTCGCCTTCCCCCCCCCCCTGCTCTCATCCTTTCTCTCCATTTCTGGCTTTTTTCTTCTTTCGCTTTCCTCCTTTCTCTCCATTTCTGGCTTGTTTCACTTAAACCATTTAAACGTTTTGGATTTCTCTTTGCATCTTTTATTCATTGCGAATCAGTTTGTGACTGTAAGGATAACAAAACACATGCAGAAAGCTGCGAAGCCTTTTTGCCTTCGATAAATAGTCAAGGGGATTTAAAGTTCTTATTATAAGTACCCACTACTACACTGAACAAGAAGAATCAATAAATCATGGAGGAGTTCGACAAACAATGAAGAAGAGAAGATCAACTTGTCTACTTTTGTGAAAAACGAATTTTCTCTGTAGCCATATTTGGCACTGATACCAGGCAGGCGTACATCTTGCTAACGTGATAAGATTTGATTAAAAATTTGCAAATTTTTATCTATTATCTCATAGATCTACTATTTTTATCATCTTTCAAAAAAAATTTTTTTTCTTTATTCATCTACTGATAAACAATATCTCAACAAATATATGATCATCATGTCGTGCCAGTAGCACGGATATTCATGACAATCTCTCATCAACCATCACTATCACTTGGGAGGTCCTCTGCTCAGCATCCAGTATCTGCACAGAGCTGGTCAACTTATTTCTTTACTGGATAGCCAGTGCTACTGTACAGCTACACCAGTTGGACTCTAATGAAACGAGAATAAGCTAGATGGAAGCTCACAAAATTGCTGCATACAATCTTGAACAAATATATGATCATCATGTCATGCCAGTAGCATGGATATTCATGACAATCTCTCATCAACCATCACTATCACTCATTGCCCTCCGGAGGTCCTCTGCTCAGCATCCAGTATCCGCACAGAGCTGGTCAATTTATTTCTTTACTGGATGGCCAGCGCTACTGTACGGCTGCACCAGTTGGACTCTAATGAAACGACTTGAGAATAAGCTAGATGGAAGCTCACAAGAATGCTGCGTACAATCTTGAACAAATCGTGGAAGTAGACACACCCAACAAAACAACTGTATGGCTATTTGCCCCATATCACACACACCATCCGAGAAAGACGAACGAGACACACTGGACACTGTTAGAAAAGTGAGGACAAACTCAAATACGTGATAACTATCTATATTCAAGGATTATCATTCTTTGATTATTATTCTATTCTTTGGGAGTTTTCAGTGCTAACTGGTGGCCTTCATTGAAGTTCAAGTGGCAGCAAGTCTCGAACTTCAGTGAAGGCCAGCGGCAAGTATCCTCAGTTCTCCAGAACTTTTCTAAATATTTTAGACAATCTCAGTAGTGTTGCATTGTTGGAATATTTTGTAGATATAAGGCGGGTGATAGAGGCCTACTCCTAAATATAGACTCGTCAACTACAACATGACCCGAGAAAGATTTCTATTGTCCAATCACTGGCAGTGCTGCTGCTGATGTTGGTGTATATATATAGGTCTGATTCTTAAACTTATGTCATTGATATTCGGACCATCTTGGACGTTGGACTTACAAAGAATACTATAACACCGGATTCTTATTGGCTTGCTTACTTACTTACTACATCTGGAACTAAGGATGCCGACCAGATACTTAACATGCATATCTGTACTTATATTGACATATTGACATATCTCATATAGTATACTCATACACATATATACTTAGCTTCTGTTTCTTCATTTTAGCTGATTCTAATATTCTGTACCTTCTATCTTGGCTTGGGCTGGCTTTTTGGTCTTGGTAGCTGGCTTGGACTTCTTGTTGATTTCTTTGGGTCTTTTATCCTGACCTGGGATTTCTTGTCCTGTGTCCATTACTTAGTTCTTGATTAATGAACACAAGACTTTGTTGTTTTACTTAGAGCTCATATTTTATTTTATAAAACCCAGATCAAATCAAATGCATGTGAGAAATATTTTGAAAGATACACCCTTATATATCTGTCTCATTCAGTCACCCATCCAAATATGCTTTGAACTAACTGCACACATTGGTTGTCCAATGAGAGAAGAAGTCAAACCTAGGGTTAAATCCTTTCAATCAAATTCCCCGTATTTTTCCACAAAACTGTTACTTTGATTTAACTACACTACCATACACAGTTGATAGGTAACCTATACAGTTGTATTGTTGTCTTTCATTCTTTGATCTGCTGAAATGGCAGAATCTATCAGTTTACAAGTTCTTTTTTCTTCTTCTAAATCAAAATTAATTCTGGTCTTTTGGCCTTGACTGAGAGATCCAATTTTATCTTAGTTATGTGCTTCTGATTTTCTAGCACAGCTTCTGATTGGTTGGTTGGTTGAATTTTACAGCATTTCAACCTTTGTTGGGTTATCTTATGCCAAAAACATTTTGTTTTATTCATTCTTTATGGGTTTTCAAAAACTTTTTTCAAAATAATTTTTTTTTAAATACATTTTTTAAAAAGATTTTTTCCATTCAACCCATAGAAGAGGTACTATCATTCTGTGTCGGAGTGGGTCTGAGAGTAATGTTTTATTCATTCTTGATGGGTTTTCAAATACTTTTTTCAAAATAAATTTTTTTTAAATACATTTTTTAAAAAGATTTTTTCCATTCAACCCATAGATGGGGCCCTAAGAGGTACTATCACTCTGTGTCAGAGTGGGACTGAGAGTAATGTTTTATTCATTCTTGACGGGTTTTCAAAAACTTTTTTCAAAATAATTTTTTTTTAATACATTTTTTAAAAAGATTTTTCCATTCAACCCATAGATGGGGCCCTAAGAGGTACTATCACTCTGTGTCAGAGTGGGCCTGAGAGTAATGACGATGAAGGGATACTCCACACTCTCCAGAACTCCAAAATTGGAACTTCACCATTAGATGCAATTTAACGTCATACCCAGGCTACCAGAGATTTTGGTTTATGCATATAGTCGCTTGGATATCATTAGTCTCTTGGATAATTCTGTGAATTACTTTCCCCACCCATTCATACCTCCTCCTGTATTCCTTGGTCTGAGAGAAGGTAGTGATTATATCCATTCTATGTATTTATGTTTGTTGCTGTCTCTTTTTTCAATTGTGTTAATCTGTCCCTTTCTTGATTATATTCATGGTTCACACTATTACTCGAATGATGGTAATTTTAAGGTGCCACATTTTTACAATTTCTATTTCCAGGTTTTTGTATTTACTTATTTTATCATATTCTTTGACTGATATCTTATTATCTGTTGCCACTGACATATCAATTAGAAGGAATGTTTTTATTTTACCATTATATCTTGTCTGTTACTCTTTATTTTTCTTGGTTTGTCATTTGATACAATCCTTTACTAAGTCATTTATCTGAGTAAAGGAAGCTTTAGATGCCTACTCTTATTTATAGACTCGGCGATAATCATGTGACCATATTCTTGGCCAATCACTGGCAGTACTCTGCTGCTGATATTGTTATTTATACCGGCTGTTCTGGTCGTACCTACGCTTTGAACCTTCATGGACGACGGAACATAGGATTATATCACTGGCCTTTGACACTACGTAGGATTCCATAACTCAGGACTTATTCGCTTACCAAAGGATTCTATAGCCCAGGACTTACTTACTTACTTACTTACATTATTTCAACTTGCCAAGGATGGCGGTCAGAAACTTAACAACTGACATATCAATTAGAAGGAATGTTTTTATTTTACCATTATATCTTGTCTGTTACTCTTTATTTTTCTTGGTTCGTCATTTGATACAATCCTTTACTAAGTCATTTATCTGAGTAAAGGAAGCTTTTTCTTTGGAAGTTAATAGATTGAGAGAGGTTTTATAAGAGAGCAGTGCTCACAAGCACAATCTTTTCTATTTCAGATAGAGATGATTGGTTGGTTGATTGGTTGGTTTCTTTATTCAATGGTGTAAGATTCAAAGGTTATGATAAAGTCATAACTCGTTGAAACGCAAACAAACTCCGACACAGGTTGAGGGACAAAACATTTTATATAACAGCACATGAATAAACAAGATACATAAACAAAGGAAGATTGAATAGTGTACATAAACATACATACATAAAAGTCACTGACAAGATAATATAAAAGTACACATAATATAAAGGTACAGACATGAGACTAAGAATAGTCCATGCTGTATAAATCACTTACAGTGACAAGTAGCCGGCGTTGAGGGCCGAAGCCCCAACGAGAAGGGAATGACAATTGTCTAACCCATGTGGTCTTGTAGCGAGGAAAGAGGAGAGAAATTCGAATCAGCCGCTTAAATACAAGAGCGACATCAAGCGGGCAGACAACCCCTCAGGCAAATGCAAAATTAACCCCTACAATGGCATATCAACCTTCATAGGTTATCTAATGCCAAAGCTATCCTTGTACAAGAACAGTAGTGGTACTATTTATCCCATAGCAGGGGATGAAGGGGTTCATAACTTTCCCAATAGTATTAGCATGAAAGAGAATGTAATAGCATGACTTGAATTCAAAATCCCTTACTACAATGCCACAGTCCAGCACATAATCCATGAATCGATTTATTGATGAATCTGTTATGTCAAATGCTTCTTACACTCCTCGAAAACAACAGTGTAATCATAAATTACCTTTCTATCAACCTTCGTGGGTTATTTAATGCCAAAGCTATCCTTGTAGAAGAACATTAGTGGTACTATTTAACCCATAGCTGGCGGGGTGAGGGGTTTCATACTTTTCCCAAGGATATTAGTCCGAAAAGGAATGTAATAGCATGGCTGGAGGTCAAACTCACTCACTATGATGTTGCAGTCCAGCATGATAGCAATTATGTCAGTCCTGGGAATGATGTTAAGCTCTATCTGATGGTGAGGTTCCAGTTCTGAAGGTTTGGGAATGTGGAGCACCCCTTCATCACCATTACTCCCTGGTCCACTTTGACCTGGAGTGGTAGTACCTGTTAGAGTCCCATCTATGGGTTGAATAGAAAAACATGAGTTTATAAACAAAATTGTATTATGCATTAAGAATGAATTTATTTCACAACTTTGTCGGCATTAAATGACCCACCGAGGTTGATATGCCGTAAAACAAAACAAAACAAACCAAACCATTATGTCACAGGGACTCCAAACCCCCCCTCCCCATGTTGGATATGAATTCAGCTTAGTTCAATAGATAGTTGATTTGAGTTTTAATGTTTAGAAATGTGTTTCATGGATTTATGTTTTGTATGTTGACTTGATAGAGTATTTGCCAATCACAATGCCATGAGGACTCCCCCTCCCCAGGATAGAGATGAATTTCCTGTGATTTTCTTAATTTGCTCATCTCTCTTCATTTTAGATATGACAGTCAGGCCAAATGGGGGAGGAGGTTGCCTCCTAAACATTTTTTTGGGGTAGGTATCATTTTTATTTTTTTGCAGGGGGAGATCAATATTTCAATAACAGACAAAAATAGTCGATGATTTATTAATTTTTTTTTCAGTGTAAATTCCTATCACCACAAAAACACCAGAAATAGGGAAAATTGATTTGATATTCGAAAATTGAGTTACGAGTGGAACAAATTGAACTGGTAAGTCAAGGTACCACTGTATTCTATCTGATGGAAGATTATTTTCTCTTATCATTTTAGTATTATCTGTGTTATTCGGACTATTTCCCCATCTTCATTGTTATTTGTACAACGTTTCAGACGATATGCCCTCCGGCCTTCTTCAGGTATTTCTTGTCAGACTCGGGAACCTTCTTTTCGAACTCGGGAACTTTCTTGTCGTATTCGGGAGCCATCACGGAACTTTGAACCTAACGAAAAGAAGGTTCCCGAGTCCGAGAAGGTTCCCGAGTCCGACAAGAAATACCTGAAGAAGGCCGGAGGGTATATCGGCCGAAACGTTGTACAAATAACAATGAAGATGGGGACAATAGTCCGAATAACACAAATAATACTAATCTTCAAGCCTCATCTCAAACATTCAGAGAAATCTTATCATTTTATATTAAAATTTTGAAAAGTTGGTAAAAACTCATGTTGTTTCACAAAGAAATCAAAATACACATATCTCCCCCATTGTCTTTTTTTTTTTTTAGAATAAGAAGGAAAACAGACACCAAATACTACATTCTGGTACTGTCAGAAGTCCACCAAACCTCTTCATCTCATCTCTAACCCCCTCTCCATAATCTAAGGCATCTCTGCAGACAAAGAAAAAAATGCACATTTCTTTAGACGTGTCTGGGATCTTGTCTTCTTTTTTTTATGACAAGAGTCTGATAATTCACTCTTCTGTGTTTTGAAAAACAATTGAAAATTTTCTGATTCTGTACTTATCTTTCACAGTAAGCCATTTAGCAAAAAACAACAGGATAAAAGAAAAGAAAAAAAAAATGACCAAAATTCTAGGCTCAAAGTGTAACAAGAGATGACAGCATACCACAAATAAGTGGATACTATTACCCTATCATATTATCTATACTACAAACCCTTCTCAAATTCTGTCAGTTACCTTTCAAAATATTCAAGTCCTAATTGGTGTGGCCCACCTAAGGCTTGTTGGTGGATTCTGGGGGTTGGTTTGTTGTCAGGTTATTTTATGTAAAAGTCAGTCTAACTGTAATAGTCCCCATTGGCTCAGTTGGTAGAGTATCTGTCAAAGAACCACACGGTTTTTGGTTCAATACTGGGCCTCGCCAATTCAGCCCATTAGTAGCACAACTTGGATCTGTGTGGTGAAGCTGATGGTTGGTGTGGTGCTCCATCTCAGATGCATAATCAATTTCTTTAGTCAAGTGCTAGTGAAAAGGGGATAGACTCCCTTGCTGTCCAGCTGGTACCATCAATGGGCCACATCACCATTTTTACTTTTTTAAATATGGTATAAAAATCTTCACAATCATTCTAAACAGATAAACATTTCATACTTAGTTGCAATATCAATGTTTTAAGTGCTTTCTTTCTTTCTTCCGTTTTTATTATATTTTTTTCATGTAGGATGTCTTTTTCTTCCCTTACTTTCTTTATAATAAAAATGAAATGGTCTACTATTTAGCTGAGGTTACAACACTCATAAGAAATAAGAATTTGGTGGATAAGCAACACCAGGTTACCGGGTTTTACATTTTTGCATTTTATCTTGGACGGTCTCATTTTTAACCAGAGGGTGTTGCAAGATGATAACGTTTATATTTTTTTAGGAACACCAGTATTATTATATAAATTTCTCTGTATTTTTAAAAGTTTTTAGTAAAGTCTTAATTTGATTAGTAAGTCTTTGGTGAATTTATTGTCTTTATTTTAGTAGACAAGTTTATTCAACATAGTCTGTAAAAAAAAAATTTATTATTTAAGAGCTATTATTAAATATGTAAAAAGTATAATAATCTTTAATTAAACTCTCTCTCACTTTTTTTTGTTTCCTTCTTTTCATCTTAAAAGCATTAGTATAATCGCTACCATGTGCTCACCCCCTCTCTCTATCTTTTCTCTATTATCTTTCTTATATTTTTTCTGTGTGGCATGGGCTTTTTTTTATCTTTATTTATAATAAAAATAAAAGGGTCCATTATTTAGTCGAGATGATGGCACTCATAATGAATAAGAATTCGACAGATAAGCAATACCAGATAATCAGGATTTACATTTTTGCATTTCATCTTGGACAATTTGGACTATCTCATCTTTAACCAGGAAGTGTTGCAAAATGATAACACTCATATTTTTTTAGGAACACTGGTATTATATAAATTTCTCTGTATTTTTTAAGTTTTTAGTAAAGTCTTTAATTTGATTAGTAAGTCTTTGGTGAATTTATTGTCTATTTATTTTAGTAGACAAGTTTATTCAACATAGTCTGTAAAAAAAAAGAAGGGGTGATTGCTCTTTCAATTCTTGTTTTGAAGCTTCTTCTCTTTTTGTATTCCACATTTTTTAAAGCAAGAATTCTTGCCTAAGGGATTATGATGTTTTGTTTTTCAATCATCTATTTCAAATTGTCTTTTATAACCTTAAAGATTTCTTCTTCCACCTTTAAGATCTCTGACTTTTCTATTGTCTTGAGGCGAAACAAGACATTTTTTTTTTGTCTTATAAATTAATGAAGAGCTTCTTGGAACTGTGTTTCATTGTATGTTTCAAAGAAATCTTTTCTGCATTATGTGTTTTAAGGTTCTCTCTCCAAATCCCATATTGTAGGTAGAAACAAACTGCAAAGATGTTGCTAATATATCTTAGGTTGTTTATCTTTTTTTTTCTTTTTTCTTTATAAAAAATGTTGCAAGATGATAACGGAACACGAGTATTAATATATAGATAGCAAATTAATTAGGGTTAGGGTTAATAATGAATTACTAACTTTATGTATAAAAAATAAAAAACCATGGCACTTTTCTGCTGATATTTCCTTATTGTTATGTTAGGGGAATTGTTAAGAGAATCAATATGGCCGTCTTTTAAGATAAGACATTTTTTGAAAGCGTAAAAGTTCATAGATTAAAGGCAATGACTGAAACTTACGCTCCATCGACTGGAGCTGTAGAATACGTCTACTGCATCTCTGTAAAGGAGTAAGACCCCTTAACTATAAAGAATTAACACTAGCGGCAATACTCCGAGGTTTGTACTGGAGTTAACCGCGAGTGTGGCAGACAGGTTAAGAGTCAAAGAAATAACCAAACGACAAGAAGTATGAATAAAGACTGTAATTACATATAAAGAATTGCATACTTTAGTTTCGTTTGCGCAAATAATAATATTTGTCACTTAACTGGTATATCCTGAGATATGGGGTATTAACGGAGCCCTTTGCTACGGCCTTCTGTTCCGTTCGGATATGATGGACTTCTGTATTGCGTCCGACTCCAATTCTGGTTGTCTGTTGAAGTATAGGAGCGACCCTTTTTTAGGTCTGTCTCCAGTGAGAGCTGGATCAGAAGAGATGGCATGAGTTTGCTTATTCGGCTTTGCCGCCAAAGTATGCTGGCTCATGATTGGTTAGTTTGAAACAGAGGCTCGCAGACAAAGGACGATAACCCCCATACCACAGAATTCTCAATATTACTAGGTCACATGTTGGCCATGGGTGGTGATCCATGATGCATGAGTACGATCCTGATGACTGAAACACTCCACTTTAGCCCTTACTTTGGCTAGACGAGTGGTCGGAGAGGCCCTTCAGATCAATCGGCTGGCCATATTAAGCCCTAGCACCTATATGATTGTTCCAACCCTATTGCCCTTATGGCAACCCCAACCCTTTTTATCATATATGTGCTAGAAGACAGTGGCTGGGCCTTCGTGTGCTTGGAATGATGTTAAACTCTATCTGATGGTGAGGTTCCAGTTCTGAAGGTCTAGGGAATGTGAGCACCCCCTCATCACCATTTCTCCCAGGTAAACTTTGACCCGGAGTGGTAGTACCTGTTAGGGTCCCATCTATTAGTTAATTAGAAATTTTGTTTACAAACAAAAATTGACTGTAAAATATTTTCTTCCAAACTATCGCTACGAATCTTTCAAAACTTTGCCGGCATTAAATAACCCACCAAGGTTGATATTAACAGGTACAACCACTCCGGGTCAGAGTGAACTGAGGATTAATGATAACGAAGAAGTACACCACACTCCCCAGAACTCCAGAACTGTTGCCTGTCATGGACTGCTCAGCCACCAGGATTATGTCCTTAAGCATCACGGGTCGCCACCCACGGCCAACAACTACCCCCATTGAGAGGATTTTACTCCTATGCAGAGGTGCAGTCGGTGTATTCTACAGACCCAGCCGACAGAGTTGTCCTAAACCAAGCAATTATATTTTATGCGCTGGAACATTCTGAATTTTTTTCCGATGCTAAATTTGAACTTTACCCGATTGTGGTTTGGTTTGATTTTGTTGGATTTTACGGCATGTCAACTCTTTTTGGGTTATTTTATGCCGAAAACATTTTGTTCTATTCATGCTTGATGGGTATTATGCTCATAAAACATGAATAGAACAAAACGTTTTTTTAACTCAATTGTTTAGCACATTTCTTAAAACTCATTTTTCTATTTAATTCATATATGAGTCCCTAACGGGCACGTCATGTGCAATGGTTAGCAAGCTAAATTGGTAGACCATTGTTACTTAGTAAATAACTATATGGGTCCCTAACAGGCACTACCACTCCGGGTAGAGTGGACTTGGGAGTAATGGCGATGAAGGGGTACTCCATATTCCTCATATTGTTTTATTCATTCTTGATGGGCACTCAATTTTTTTAACTCAATTTTTTAAACACATTTTTAACTCAGTTTTTTTCTATTCAACCCATAGATAGGATTCTAACTTTGAGTCAAAGTGGACCTGGGATTAATGGCGATGAAGGGGTACTCTATACTCCTCAGAGCTCGAAAATTGAAACTTCACCATTAGATGCAGTTTAACGTCATACCCAGGACACTTACCTTAGTGTGTTGTGCTAATTATGTAAGCGGGAATTGTTTGTTTAGAGATTTTTTTTATCTTATCTCAAACACTCAACACCCGATCTGACAGGAAATACGCAACTCTCCAACCAGCGAACAGGTCATGTAAAGCAAGTGACCTTCTTTTTAGAGTCTATTGGAAGTAGAACATTGTGAAATTGAATTCACTGGTGTCAGCTTACAATTTGAACTTAGTCATAGCTCACTAAGCACACAATTGCTACACAAACCAGCCAAATAAATTCACATAAATACCCTTTCCTTTGAAGACAAATCACGAGAAATGTATAAGGACAGGGAGTAAGCAAATCTCATAGTTAATTTTTCTATATATAAAGTATTAGAGTTGCCTGACTGTCTGTTCGATTTTCATGTTTTTCAACAGCAGACACCAAGATCTACATCAATCATGAATCACTATATCCTAATTTTTTTTTAAATGCAAATAATTAGCAACTAGTAGAGGTACCCAGCATTGCCCAGTTTGCTAAATATATTATGATTCCGCTTGAGAAATTGACTTTGTGTCACAACTTGCTCGTGCGGAGGGGTTGGTAAATATATATATATATATATATATTACAATAAAAATGCCTACGAATATTATTGAATATATATAATACAGAGATGCTGATAGGTACTCATCATGCGTCCCTGACGCACAAAAAATTAAAAGGACGCTGTAAAATCATATCCATGTGTTCCAGTGTTTTTCGTTTTTCTTCTTTCGTAGGAGTTAGATGGCTTTAGTTGTTTCCCCAGATCATAAATAAAAACCCTACAATCTATTAAGAAACTTTGGTTGGTCCCCATAAATGTTCCCGGGGACTCATTCAAAGCAAATAGGTGCGTCCTAGGACACACTAAATCAAAAAGCTATTAGCATCATTGATAATATATACTTTTTTGTACATTAAAACAAAATTAACATAAATTTCCATGGGTGGGCTAATCTGGACTAGAACCATTTTTTTTAAATCATCAAAACTGAATAAAATTTGTGTATAAAATTGTAATAAATAAAACGACTTATTATAGACACAAATTTAACAAGATTGCCATAGATGTCTCCATTAGCCGACATTGAACACACAACAAACTTGGAAATTAAGAAGTAAGAAGGTGGCACGCCCTTGTACTACTCTCCAAATCGGTCATTGGCCATAACTAGATATCTTAGTTATGGAGGCGCGTGACATAATGGTTAAGGTCGTAGGAAATGGACTCGTCAACCAGAGTTGAAATTCTAGACAAGGCTAGTTTTCACATGGCGCTAATATCCTTAGGAAAAGTATGAATATCCATATATTCTTCCTCCAGCTATGGCTAAAATAGTAGGACAGATTGGGCTCTTTAACCTTGGATAGGTAACCAGTCTAGGAGAAGGAATTTGAAAAGTCTGAGGTCAGTCGTTGATTGGGTTTGTGGCATTCCTTGTGAACCAATTCTTTCCTATCGACTGTACCAAAAGTGCTGATGGTCCAACACAAGCCTTCAACCCTATAAACAAAACCACTGTGTGGGTTGTTCATTGGATGAACCCTCATGCTTCGAAATTGAAGAGAGAGTCCATATCTTAGTTGGTTGGTTGTTGGATAGATTTTATGGCATGTCAACCTTTGTTGGGTTATTTTATGGCGAAAACATTTTGTTTTATTCACTCTTGTTAGGTATTCAATATTTTTTTTAAAACTCAATTTTTTTAAACACATCTTTAATACTCATTTTTTAAAATCCATTTAACCAATAGATTGGACCCTAACATGCACTATCACTGGTGTAATGGTGATAAAGGGGCTACTCCACATTACCCAAAGTTCCAGAATTGGAGCTTCACTAGATCTAGACATCTTAGTAGCTAGGAAATACGAAAGAAATACGACGGATGACCGAATTATAGCTAGTTGAAGATGTAATTTTGCGATTTAACAGTTCAGCAAATAATAATGCAAATAACTGAATTTTACTCTTATTTGGGTGGAGAATATAAGTATTATGTTTCTATATAATTTTTGTACATGTGGGCTATTCTGGACACGGACACTAAAATGAATGAAGTCAAATAGAAGTAAATAAATATAATGAATTGTGTGACTTTTCCTGATTGTTTTCATTCTCTGTTCAACCATCTTTAACTTCTAAGATGATAGTGTAGTATCTGTGTAGTCTACTAAGAAGGCATTGAGTTATGGCCGATTTGTAATTTTGGGATTTAACTGTAACTGTTTAGTAAAAGAAAAAAAATGAAGCAAATGACTGAAATTGGTTTTATCTGGATGGTGAATGTAAGTATTAGATTTATATGTAGTATGTATTTCTTAATAGTAGGGGAGGGAAATACGAAATAATATGACCGATGACCAAATTATAGCTAGTTGAAGATGTCATTTTGGGGATTTAACTGTAGCTGTTCAGAAAAATGAAAAATAAAACAAATGACTGAAATTGACTAGTATCTGGATGGTAAATATATTAGATTTCTGTCATATGCAGTATGTATATCTTAGTAGTTGGGAGAGGTAAATACGGATGAAATATGACCGATGATCGAATTGTAGCTAGTTGATGTGATTTTGTGATTTAGTTCCAACTGTTCAGTAAATAAAAAAATAAAACAAATGACTGAAATTTACTCTTATCTGGATGGTATTAGATTTCTATATAATCTTTTGTATATTAAGACAAAACTAGCAAGACCTGTGGATCTACCACAGTATATTAATTATTACGTTAGATATGTTTACCTAAAAGCTATAACAAAATACTTCAATATGTAAAAGAATAATAATCTTGATTTACCTCCTCTCTCTCTCTCTCTCTCTCTCACACACTTCACACACTTTTTCTTTCTTTCCTTATTTTCCTCTTTTCATTATGTTCCGTGTGCTCATCCATTATTTCTACATTTCCCCTACTCTCTTTCTTTCTTTCTTATTATATTTTTTCTGTGTATTATGTCTTTTTCTTACCTTTCTTTCATTATAATAAAAAAAAACGGAATGTTCCATTATTTGGCTGACTTGATGACACTCATAAGAAATAAGAATTCGGCGGATAAGCAACACCAAATAATCAGGATTTACATTTTTGCATTTCCCCTTGGACGATTTGGACGGTCTCATTTTTAAGCAGTGGGTGTTGCAAGATGATAATGGTTGTACTTTTAAGGAACACGAGTATTAATATATAGAGATTAAAGAAGAAGATTAATATGAATTTCCATTGGTGGGCTATTCTGGACAACTAGGTTGTTTTTTTTTAAAATTATCATAACTGAATAAAATCTGTATTCATGATTATAATAAATAAAACGACTTTTTATTGACAGAAATTTGACAAAGGATTGTTAATAATAGACATCTCCATTAATCAACATTGAACATACAACAAACGTGGAAAATTGGGAAGTAGTAGATTCCCTGCCCCCTCCTCCCCCACGGCGTACCCCCCCCCCTGGTCTGCAGATTTCCTAGTTTGTACAGTAAATGTTTGTGCTTAAAGTAACTGTTGTCTTCACCAAAACAACTGGCTCCATTTGCAGGATTTTCAAGGATTTAAAGTCTCCACTAATAGGAAACCTGTTACAAAAGCTTCATTCAATGAAATGAACATTTCTTGTCAACATGATAATTACAATAACAGATAACAACCCCACACATCAGCCCCCACATAATATAATATACATAAATTATATATATACATATATAAAGTACATACATATATATTTGCGTATTTTATATATATATATATATATATATATATATATATATATGTGTGTGTATGTGTTTATATATATTATATATTTTATATATTCTACCTAAACACACACACACATACGCACATATATATGTATTAAAATATATATATTCTACCTAAACACACACACACACACACACACACACACATACATATATATATATATATATATATATATATATCATCAGGTAGCGCTAACAGCACGGATAACACACACACACAAACACACACACACACACATATATATATATATATATAAACATATAAATATATACATATATAAATACACACACACACATAGACACACACACACACACATATATATATATATGTGTGTGTGTGTGTGTTATTCGTGCTTGTGCTGGTAGACCGACCTGATATATATATATATATATATATGGGAGGGGGTTGAAAGTTTCTGTTGTTAGTATCCTTAATGTAAATTGTATATTGTGTCTATGAAAAACAAAGTCTGAATAGCATTTTGCTCTCTAAAATTCCAACTATCAAATACAAAGAAGGGACCGGTTTTGCTCAGCCTAGAAATCGCAAGTTTCTTGGTTTGATATCAGTCCCTGTCAACTCAGCGCATGAGTAGCACAGGGTGGGTAAATTGTAATATTTTACCCATTAACTGGTAGGGATGATGATGTTCATGCCTTTCCTGTCCAAAAGTGAATGTAATAGCGCCACTAAAGATTGAACTCACTACAATGTCACAGTTCAGCACATTCACTAATACGCTGTAAGGACTCCCCCGCCACCATAATGTTGCATAATTAATGGGTTTCCTATTAATTATGCACGGCTAGTGTAGTATATTTATTTGATTTCAAGATAACAGTTAACAGAGGACAGGGATTTGTGAGTGGCATCCCTTAACCTTTTGTTGACCTCCTCTTCCTACGAACCGTGGTAAGTGAGTTTAGTTTTGGTTCGGCGGTTGAACGAGAAGGCTCACAATGGCGGCTCTCATCCAAATAGCCAATTCTCATAGGCGTGAGTGTAGGTCCGGATACAAGAAAGAAAAATAAGACTTTAATAAAAATGTGAATTCACCAAAGATATGTCTTGGGTTGTTACAAAAAACAAACAAACAACAACACAGGATGTCTCAGACACAGCAGGTTAAGAAGACAACAGCTAAGAAGCCCAGAATCTTAAGGAGATAGAAGAGCAACTCAGACCAAGCTATACGAAGTAACAAGAAATACAAAAGCTACAATACAGGATGACTATACACTACAGCCACGTGTATACACTACAGACATGTATTTTATACAACAATAGAATGATAATTTTTTTACAGCTTTGCAAAGAAAAATGAATTAAATAAGAAAAATGTATAGTCTTTCTTCCTCTAGCTATGGTAAATAGTAGGATAGACTGGGCTCTTTAACCTTGGTTAGGCAACCAGTCTAAGAGAAGTAAAAATGTACAAATAACGAATTAAATGAAGCAATTGTCGGTGCTGTTATAGCATGCGGCCTACCTTTTTGATTATATCATAGTACCCGGTTTGAATGTGTCCTACTTCAGTAAAAGTATATTTATAGATATAAGTAGTCGGCAATTTATTGAAACGAATTATTTTTCACATATATTCAATTTCAAGAAATGCAATTCAGTCATAAGCTTTATATAGTAATTAAGAATAATTAAAAAGAATTTATCCATAATTTACATGAATCAGAGATCTATTTAATTCTAAAATATTCTGAAATAGGGTTAGGGTTAGCAGTTATTATTATAACCTTATAATATGCTTTTTATGGTAGGCCACATACTATAAGAGAGACATGATTTCGTAGGCCACATTCAAAAGTAGGCCACATATTATAATGGTACCCAATTGTCTCTTTATTTAAAAATACACATCATATAGCGGACGTAACGTTGTGTTTTTACATACCACAATAAAGATGAGGACAACAGTCCGAAACATCAAATTATTCAAGCCTCATCTAAAAAAATACAGACAAATACTTTGACATTGTACTTAAATTCATTAGAGATAAAATAGATATTAATGTCTGTCATTTTAACCTGTTTGTATAAAAATAATACTTTTTATTGATTTCTTTCTTTTTTGATCCAGAATTATTTATTATTGAATATTAGTATATGATTAGCACTACATTCTATTGTAGTTTTTCTTCAGCTTTTCTCTAATTAATCAGAAAAAAATAATTAAGTATATAATTAAGTGTTAATTGGATTACAATGAAATCTGTTATCAATAACAATGCCATTTCCTGACATGTTTTTTTTCTTACATAGATAAAGACTCAACGCATATAATAATTGTAACAATATAATCATTATCAAGTAGCATCGATAGCACGGATCTCCATGCTTCTTCCTCACCACCCGTCCCTATCAACCATTGATCCCGGAAGGTCCTCAGCACAGCGTTTCTAAGTGTTGTGGCCTGGTTAGTGGCCAGAATAAAGACACAAGAGAGGAAATGAGTTAAACATATATATTAACAAAGAACAGTAGTACAACCATATACAAATGAGAAGGTTACTCGCGAGGCGGTCTATCAGCTGTACGAGCATACCGCTGGAATATTGACTCTTCATTAGGAGCAGTACCCGCTGCTATTTATAATTGGAAGAGTTCATGCGTGCATGGTAAATTACCATAACACTAAGGGTTATATTTTTGTTGCTAATGACACTATTTACGGTTGCTAAAGGAGGTTGCCAGGGACTATATTTTGTTGTGAAAGACACTATTTCATGGTTGCTAAGACGTTAATCATAATTATGGTTGCCAAGGACATTATCTACGGTTGCTAGAGTAGCTTCTAGGAATGCTATTTTGTTGCTAAGGATGCTATTTTAATCTTAGGATGCTATTTTTGTCTACCAGGAGGCTATTTTATGGTTGCTAAGGACGGTTGCTAAGGACGCTGTTTTTGTTACCTACTGTTGGTATTTACTCTTGCTAAAAGCGTGGTTGCTAAGGAGTGGTTGCTAGGGACCCTATTCTGTTGTTATGGACACTATTCACGGTTTTGGTTGATAGGACATTATTTACAATTGATTATGATTGCTAAGGACACTGTTTACAGTTGCTTAGAGTGATTGTGGTTGCTAATGAATGTATTTATGGTTGCTAGGTTAACAGGTAGGGACGCTATTTTTTGCTACAAATACTTAGGATGCTATTTTTGTTAATAATGTTATTTTATGGTTGCTAAGGATGGTTGCTTGAGACGCTATTTTGGTTACTATTGGTTTGTTTTGTTTTGTTTTACGGCATATCAACCTCAGTGGGTCATTTAATGCCGACAAAGTTTTGAAATAAATCAATTCTTAATGGATAATACAATCTTTTTTATAAATACATTTTTCTATTTAACCCATAGATGGACCCTAACAGGTATTACCACTCCGGGTCAGAGTGGACCAGGGAGCAATGGTGATGAAGGGGTGCTCCACATATTTACTATTGCTATTTATTGTTGCGTAGGGCGTGGGTTGCTTAGAAGTGTTTACTATATGCTTTTCTGTTACTAAGAACGCTATTTCACGGTTATGGTTGCTAAAACGTTATTTACAGTTTAGTAGAGTGTCCGACTAGAAACCACAAGGTTCTTGGTTCGATACCGGCCCTAGCCAACTCAGCGTATGAGTAGCACAGGGATCTGTGCGGTAAAGTAAGGAACTGATGGTAGGTGCGCCACTCCACCCCAGATGCAAAAACAATTTCCTTGGTCTAGCGCTAGTGAAAAGTGGATAGGCTCCCTCGCTATCTGGCTGATACCGACTTTAGGCCACCCCAACGATTTTTTAAAAACTTTTATTTACGTTTATTAAGGATGCTATTTTTGTTGCTAAGGGCGCTATTTACTCTTATGAACGTTATTACTTATTGCTAATGACACTGTTTACAATAGCAACAAAACAGTATCCTTAAAATATCATCCCTAACAACAATTCTTAGCAATTGTCCTTAGCAACAAGAAAATGTAACAAAAAGTGTCCCTAGCAACCACCCTTCTAACAAAAACAGTGTTCCTATCAATCGCAAATGCCATCCATAGCAACCGCAAATAGCGTCCTTAGCAATAAAAACAGCATCCTTATCAACCGTAATATATATATATATATATATATATATATATATATATATATATATTAGACAAAACGTGACCCGTTGGGTCACCCATTAAGCTCTCGCTAGATGATTAGGATTAGGAAAAAGAGTAGGATCTGCCAAAATATCGTCTGCTTTTCATTTTAAAAACGAATTAAAATTTATTAAACCGATTATTTATGGTCATATTTTTGTCTAAGTCGAAAAGTAGTAACATAATGAGCATCAGTAATAAAGCAAAATAATATTACACATGTAATTTATTTTTGATACATTTAAAACGATTTTTTCGGTCAACTTCGATCAAGATGCCTGCCAAGACGCTACTTAAAATCCGTTTTTACAAAATAAATTGTAACTTTTGCGAATGAAAAAAATTCACACTGGATTGTCCAACTGGACACATAGCCTAGTAGATAAAGGAGTTAGGTTAAGACAATTCTAAATGACAGTTATCTCTAAACTGCAGGTTCAATCCTGGTCAGGGGCAGCAGTAACATATAATAATAATCAACACAGCTTAACACCTGTACCCAGCTATGGTTAGTGGAAACAGAATACCCCCGTGGACTGAATAAAGGGTTAGGTTCAAAGTTCCGTGATGGCTCCCGATTACAAGAAGTTTCCAGAGTCCGACAAGAAATATCTGAAGAAGGCCGGAGCGCACATCGGCCGAAACGTTATACAGATAACAATGAAGATGAGGACAATATCTCTGAATATTTGAGATGAGGCTTAATGATTAGTATTATCTGCGTTATTCGGACTATTGACAAGAAGGTTCCCGATTACCACAAGAAAGTTCCCGAGTCCGAAAAGAAATACCTGAAGAAGGCCGGAGGGCATATCGGCCGAAACGTTGTACAGATAACAATGAAGATGAAGACAATAGTCCGAATAACGCAGATAATACTAATGAGGACAATAGTCTGAATAATACTCCAGAAATTATTTTTTAGTTTTTATTTTCATTTTATTTTTCGATTTTCGGTACTTATTTACTACCCGAGCAGAATCTTAAGAAAACAACTTTTTTCTTCAATTCACACCTTCTGTCTTTAGTCTTTTTATTTATGCAGAAAATAGTATCAATCACATATACCACACTGATATTTTGCACTCCAAAAACAGGGGGGGGGTTAAAGTTAAGTGACCTGAAAAAAATCAGAAAGTTTTGAAATAAAATAACTGATGCTTTATAAAATTCATTCATTGCTAAATCAACACTGAAAATTTCATTAAAATCGTATAATTCCCTGATTTTTGATATTTTTTTTTAAACGTGGAGGTCAGAATTGTATTAAAAGAAACACGGATTTTTCAACGAATTGGGTATATCTAGTTTGACCTACTTTAAATTGAAATAGACATTGGTATTTTATTACGTGCTGGTGAGTTGTTAAAAGTGTCTTTGTTAATCACTATCCCATACCCCTTCACTCGCATATAGAGAGGAAAAGAGAGTTATGCAGAATGTAAAGACAGGGATGGGTCAGTTTTTGACTTAATTGCAAATTACGACTAATTAGAACCAAATTTAAATGGAATTTTTTCCAAACATTTAGTAATCCTAAAACTAAGGAATAAATTAGTATAAATTTCGTATCATTAAACCAATCAGGAAAAAAGCATTTAGACTTTAAAAGGTGAAAATCTCAGCTTTAGTATAATAATAATAATAATAATAATAATAATAATAATAATAATATATATATATATATATATATATATATATATATATATATATATATATATATATATTATATATATATATATTCTTTTGTAAAGTGTTTAATAAAAGATCTAGGTTGAATAGCAGACCTCTAAAATCTAAAGTCCCTATCTGTGAGTCTTGAACCAAACATGCAAGTGAAATAAAGATATCTTTATTGAGTTGATTTTTGACTGTTTTGTTTCTTCGGGATTTTCAAGATCTTTCAAATAAAAGAAAAAGATAAGATTTTAAATCAAATCCTCTTGATATTTTTTTTTAAGGATTAAAACTCCTGATTTTATTTAATACGTTTTCTAAGGAATAATAACGCTAACAGCAAAATGAAACTTGAATTAACACGCTCATCAAACAAACAAAAAAAAAGAAGCAACAACTTAGGGAAGCTAAAGCAAAATCTTGCATCATGTTGCCAATTTTCATGTTTTTGTGTTTTACTTTTTAATTTTTTTTTTTAAGGAAATTATATGCTGAAAGCAAATAAATTACATATTGACTGAATAAAGAGAAATTTATTTATTTTTTTTTTTTGGTTTATTTTTTTTTGTTTGTTTTGTTTTTTGTTTTTTGTTTTTTACATGGAAATCTTCAAAGAATTTGTACTTTTAATGTTATCTCTGAAATATTTGCTTTTGTAACAATTAAGAAGGTTGGGAGTAAATAGAAATCCATTTTTAAAGAAAATTTCTGTCACATTAAAACGCCTAGCATATTCATTACAATATTTTCTCCATCTAAAGAAAACACTGATGTGTAATTTTACAAAGGAAGATTCTGCCGAAAATATGCACTTTTAATATTTCCTCCGATGTCTTCTTTCACCTGTTGAATGCTTCAAATAAGATGTAATTCTCAAGCAGAATTTTATAAATTCTTATAGTTGATATATATATTTACCCCCCCCCGCACGAGCAGGATGTGACACAAGGTCAACTTCTTAAGCGGAGTTCAACAGGTTTGAATTCAGAGTTTTCCTTCTCTTAGACGGGTTACCTAACCAAGTTCAAAGAGCCCAGTCTGCCCTACTATTACCCATAGCTGGAGGGAGAGTAGGATTCATACCTTTCCCAAGGGTATTAGCGTTAAGTGAAATGAAATTACCACATCCAGGATTTGAACTCGGGGCGACGAGTCCATTTCCCATGACTTTAACCATTACACCACGCGCTTCTAGTTGATATATTAGCAAAAAACAAAAGTATGTATGTAGAAGCAATACTCACCATCCCAGTGGGATTCCAACTAACGTCAAATTGGCAGACAAGGCAGCAGGAAAGCTGTAACTCATTACAGATCTTACATTGCCATCAGCATAATGTAGAATGGTTGATATTTATCAAGCACAATAACCACACTAAGACCAGCAGCCAATCAAGACTCAAGGAATGAGATCACCCAGATACAAGTATGGAATATTCCTGAGTCCTATAAATAACTGCTGCTTATGGATAAATTAATTTATGCTTAGTTGTTGTTCAATTCAACAGTGAACTAACTAATGCAATTCCACCATGAATGAATCAAATCATTGGATGGGACCAGGAAGAGTTATAAGAAGTAAAAACAAGCAAGAAGGCTCCAGAGTCCAACAAGAAATACCTGAAGAAGGCCGGAGGACTCATCGGCCAAAACGTTGTACAGATAACAATAAAGATGAGGATAATAGTCAGAATAATCCAAATAATACTTGCCCCAACCATATTGCCCTTATGGCAAGCCCCAAACCCTTTTTATCATATGGGTGCTAGAAGGTGGTGGCTGCGGGTCTACATGTCCTGGGAATGACGTTAAACTCTATCTGATGGTGAGGTTCCAGTTTTGGAGGTTTGGGGAATGTGGAGTACCCCTTCATCACCATTGCTCCCTGGTCCACTCTGACCCGGAGTGGTAGTACCTGTTAGGGTCCCATCTATGGGTTAAATAGAAAAAACATGAGTTGATAAAAAAGATTGTATTATCCATTAAGAATTGATTTATTTCAAAACTTTATCGGCATTAAATGACCCACTGAGGTTGATATGCCGTAAAACAAAACAAACAAAACCAAACCAAATAATACTAATTATCAAGCCTCATCTAAAAAATTCAGAGAAATAAAAACAAGCAAGTTCTAGTGAAGCAAAGGGGGAAACTATGTTAGAGGCCATCCTTGTTGCTTGCAAATGTATAATAAGGATTTTGTTGGAGAATTGAATGAACCAACAACTAATGAGAATCTGTCCAACATGAAGAATTCAGAAGATGATTCTAGGGCCGACTGAGATAATCTGTATACATCAGTTATGTTTAGTTAGTTGTTGTTGTTGTTGTTCAATTCAACAGTGAACTAGCTCTCACAATTCAACAATGTATAGATTGATCATTGATTTAGGATGAGTCAAAAGTTTTGTTATGTGGGGCACAATTTATCAGATTGTGAATGTGAAGAACCACACTGGAGCGTTAAGATACCGAGCTTGCCTGATACTCTCCAAGTGAATCTTGCAAGTAGCACTCTGAAAGAATCAGGCAACTTAGATATATTTGCTCTATCACTGATATTGAGCACTCTTTATTTAAATATAGCTAGCATCAGACTAGGAACCACAACGTTCTAGGTTCGATACTGGCCCTCGCCAACTCAGCGTATGAGTAGAACAAGGATCTGTGCGGTAAAGTGAGGAGCTGATTATAGGTGTGGCGCCTCGCCTCAGGCGTCAAAAACAATCTCCTTGGTCTAGCGCTAGTGAAAAGGGGATAGACTCCCTCGCTGTCTGGCTGATACCAGCTTTAGACCCCTTCCTCCCGACGACATTTATATTATTATTTTTTTTTTAAACCAATAACAAAAAATATAAACAAATATAGATGACTTCAAAATGATTTGGAAATACAGAAATCTACTGATCTCCACTCATTTTTTAGCATTACACAGTTTTGAAACAGAATGCTACTAATGGCAATAGAATGCTAAATAATTTTTCATTTTTCTTTCCATATTTCAAATTGAATTTAATTTAGAAGATACAACATCACATATTGACAGTGTCCTGATGATGGTTTAATATAAAAAAATGAAATTTTAAATACTTCAATCATCCTCTGAATACCTTGTTTTTTTAATGGTTATCAGCAAAGGAAATGGACACAGTGACACAAATTTAAATCCAGAATAATGCTATGGTTTGATCGTGGGCTCTTTAACACTGGTATGGCCACCACTCTAGGAGAAAGAAAACTCTGAATTCAAACCTGTTAAATTCTGCTTAAAAACTAACCTTGTGTTACATCCTGCTAGGATGGAGTTGGTAAAATAGATGCATCAAACTTGGCCTTATAAAGAATTTTAGAAAGGCAATTATTTTTGGCTTTGAAAAAAAAAAAATAGATTACAGATTTACACAACGTTGGCTTTGAAATTTCTTTGTGTCAGTCTCATCACAAAATTGGTCGAGGGCAGAATAACAATAAATAAATGTTAGGTTGAAAAATCGACTGTGACGTCACTGGAGATGGTACTTGTCAAAATGAAAAATAAGGTCAGCATGCGCTCATCTTCATGTTGATCTTTCACATGCAAAAGATTGTGTATCCTAAGATCAATAAAAACTGAATGCATCCATGTGGGCAAGTCAGTCAGACATAATGACGCACTTGCTTAGACAATGACTTATAGGTTTTTGGGCCATGAAGCTACGCCCTCCCCCTAAAAAATACATCTGTTGCCTGACAGTGCATTCTGTTCTTCTGGCAGTACATTCTTTATTATATTAATAGAAGAAGAATAAGTTGAATGCCCTGATGTCTGCAGATTTA
Source organism: Doryteuthis pealeii (assembly GCA_023376005.1). Lineage (NCBI taxonomy): Eukaryota > Metazoa > Mollusca > Cephalopoda > Myopsida > Loliginidae > Doryteuthis > Doryteuthis pealeii. The sequence continues at coordinate 21,131,719 of CM042149.1, forward strand.
ATTTTTTTAGTAGTGTGGCTTGCTTGATCATGAGCCGTGTCTCATGCAGTGTTTCTCAAAAAGGTTGCTCTTGCCAGCACTATGTCATACTTCTCTAGTCAGCACCACAAACAAGTTCAATGATAAACTGCATCTAGTGGTGAGGTTTCAGTTCTAGAGCTCTGGGGAGTGTGTAGTACCCCTTCCTTGTCATTACTCCGAGGTCCACTCTGACCCAGAGTATTAGTACCTGTTAGAGTCCCATCTATGGGTTAAATAGATAAAAAATGAGTTTTAAAAAAATGTGTTAAAATAATTTTGAATACCCAGTGAATAGTGAATTAAACAAATTGTCTTCGGCATAAAATAACCCAAAAAGGGTTGACATGCTATAAAATCCAACCAACTATCAAACAAATTAAAAAAAAAGAATTCTCCAAAGATATTTTTTGGAGACATGTGGAGTAATGGTTACCGTTGTAAGAAATGCACACGGCAAGACAAGTTCAAATCCTGGACGTGGCTGTTTGCATTTCACTTATCCTTAGAAAAAGTATGAATCCAACTATTCTCCCTTCAGCTATGAGTAAATACTAGTGAATACATTGCTCTTTAACCTTGATGTTAACCAGTCTAGGAGAAGGAAAACTCTGAATTCAAACCAATGGGTTTCTTCTTATTAGCCAAAAACTGATTTGACAGCACCTCCTACTTCCTCTTCCTCCTAATAACCTCCTAATATTTACATTTTCTGTGTAATTGTTTAAGGTTGATTGATTGATTGATTTTAACGCCATGTCAACCTGTATAGGGTTATTTTATGCCTAGATGTTAGAGAATTGCATTTGTTGTATGTTTATATTTATATTTTTTGTGTAGTTGTTTCTTTGGAATTTTATTTTGTACATAGTTCTATCAAATATAAATAATTTTGAAACATCTGTTTGGCCCATAAATAGCACCCTAACAGGTACTACCACCCTGCATCAGTGTGGACCTGGAAGTAATGGCAATGAAAGAATGATTCCACACCCACCAGATTTCCAGAACTGGAGTCTCAACATCAGATGCAGTTTAGGGTCATACCCAGGACACCTCTTTTTATTGGGGTGGGGAGTCTTACACCTCTGCAGGGGATAAAGCCAGTATCTTCTAATCTCCACTGATAACTGTAAAATAATAAGAAGTGGAAATGCAGAAAAAACTCAAAATTGTTTTTATACATTATGTAATAGTGGAAATTAACTAGAAATTGGGATGACGTGTGAAAGGCTGACTTATTGGCTTCTGATTGGTCAAAAAGTGCCAACAGGGGTAAGAGTGAAAGGAAGAGAGGAGAGAATCAGTTGGAAATTTGCAAAGTGGACAGACAGAAGAAAGAAGAGTCTTAGCTGAGTGTTTGAGGAGGACAGACAGAAAAGGCAGTTTATCCTCCAAGGTATTTTTACTTGGGTTTAAAATAAAATATATGAGCTCTGAGAAAAACAACTTAGTTTGTGTCAGTGTATGCACATAAATTTACTGAAGGTGATGCAATTCAAAGTTGGAATCATTGATAATATCTATATGTAGTATATGATTTATTAGAAAAAACAAACAATACAAGTATATTAATACTGGTGTAGGGATATCTTCCATTTGCCTGAAAGAGTTACCTGCCCGGCTTGTTGTCGCTTGTTCCCACCAGGGGACGTATGATATTTAAACGGCTGATTCGAATTTCTCTTCCTCTTTCCTCGCTACGAGACCAAATGGGTTAGACACGGTCTACCCCTTTCTTGGTGGGGCTCCGGCCCCTTTCCTTGTAAGTTATTTCTATCTATGGACGCTTCAGTCCTTTTATATATGTAGGTTTATCTACTCTTGTATTTGTATCTTATGTATCCATGTACTCTTCTATTATGTATCCTTTGTATTCATGTGCTGTTATCTATTAAATGTATTGTCCCTCAACCCTTGTCGGAGTTGTATGTTCTTCAAATATTCACTTTGAATCTTACACTGGTTTTACTCCATCTTATTATTGTTACTTTTTACTACAAACACACAATAGTTACTTTCACAATAGAAATATGTTGCAAATGATTTATTTAAAAGATACATTGGATATTTTTTTATTAGAGAACAATATTACAAGTATTTTATTATTAGTTTTACTTCATCTTATCATTGTTGCTTTTTATCACAAACACTCAATGATTGGCTTCATAATACAAATGTGACAATGAAGGAGTTCTTCACACTATTCAGATTTCCAGAACTGGAGCCTCACCATCAGATATAGTTTAGTATCATAATCAGAATACCCCTTTTCTTTTAGGGGAAGGGCCGGGTTAGCTCAGTCGGTAGAATGTTCGGCTAGAAACCACAAGGTTCTTAGTTCGATACCGCACCTCGCCAACTCAGCGTATGAGTAGCACAGGGATCTGTGCGGTAAAGTAAGGAGCTGATGGTAGGTGTTGCGCTCCACCTCAGATGCCAAAACAATCTCCTTGGTCTAGCGCTATTGAAAGGGGATAGACTCCCTCGCTGATTGGCTGATACCGACTTTAGGCCGCCCCTACGACTTTACTTTACTTACCCCTCTGAAGGGGATAGAATCATTGTATTCTAAGCCCTATCAACAGTGAAAAGATGTAGAATAAATTACAATTCTATTGCCAAAGAAAGTAATTGCTAAAACAGAGGGTCAAATGGCAAAACACTTAACAAGAAGACAAACGATTCTATTGGTTAATAAATGAGCATTGTTGTCTGCTCATCATCCAATCAGGTTGATGCATAATTGTCTGATGCTTTTTGACACATTTTTTTATTCATATAAATTCATGGCATGTGTGTGATTTGTAAGCTGCACAGATGAACGTGCAATGTAGTCTAATTAAGGAACTTAAGCTTTATGAGTTTAAACTGGGACGTACCACTGCAGAAGCAGCCAAAAAGATTTGTTGTTTGAAAGGTAAAGGTGTTGTTGATCACAGTACAGTAGCCAAAGATAGAAAGATAAGACAAGACTGTGAGGGATAGCTATATAGAAGTAGATATATAAATATGAAGATATTGCAATAGGTAGATAGATAATTATCAAGAGATTGTAAAGGTAGGCATAAATAGATTTCATATGAAGAAATTGTAAGAGATAGATAGGTTGATAGTTATGAAGAACCATGTTTGAATTCTTGGGAAATTATCTGAAGATGACTTATTTTAAGGTAATTTAAAAAAAAACATCTGAACATTACCGGTGCTTTCGTAATGTAAAGGCCTGTTCAGTGAAGTCCAATTCAGGTGTGATGTCACCAAAAGTAGGCCCAGTCGGCGCCTTCGTAATGCAATATCGATATTATGATGATCTTGACAGTACCCAAGATTACTGTGGCCTGAATGCACAATAAAGATTAAGACAACAGTCTGAAATATCAAAATTATTTATAAAGGAAGTTATTTAATTTTCTTTATCATGATGAATAAAATGGAAATACAATTATTAGATGCTGAATCATTTTTGCAGCATCCTGTTTTGTTGTTTGCAGCATTTTTTTTCTATCTTGTACATCATCAGAATATCTCACTTAACATTTAAAAACAAAAAGTTTTCTGCTCAAGGAATTATTCATTCTAGAAACAGAGATCAATATCTAGTATTACAGGATGAACTTAATGTTTCACAATTTCAAGAAAAGAAAAAAAAAAAAGAATAAATACAATATCTAATTAAAAATACTGGCACTACACTAACTGCCAGTCTGAGATCTAAAGATGACCTTTGTTAATATCCACTGTTATTATTTAAAGATTATTAAAAAATATGCGGAAAAACTCAAAATTGTTTTTTATACATTATGTAATAGTGGAAATTAACTAGAATTTGGGATGACGTGTGAAAGGCTGACTTGTTGGCTTCTGATTGGTCAAAAAGTGCCAACAGGGGTAAGTGTGAAAAGAAGATAGTGAGAGGAGAGAATCAGTTGGAAATTTACAAAGTGGACAGACAGAAGAAAGAAGAGTCTTAGCTGGGTATTTCCATGACTCTTCTTTTACAGAATTATCACTTAATTTTTGAATTCTACACTACCGTACATAATCAGTAGGCTACCTATTAATTATGTAACACTCAGAGACAATGGTATTTAGTTATGATATTTTTCTATTTTTTATTTTTTTCATTTAAATAAATTCAAGACTAAATAAAGTTTAAATTATATCAAATCATACAAGTATTGACTAGAATCTTTTGATATTATATTCACCCAGGCAATGCCAGTTAACCTTGCTGGTTACCAATAAAATAGAATATATTTTTGAGTCTGAAGTAGATAGATCTTGAGATCTTAACCCACTTTCAGTAAACTACTTTGATATCCAAAAATACACTTCCAGATAACAACAGAAACATCCAGATTTGGAGGGGGGATTAGACAAAAAAACAAAAAAAACAAAAAACAAGTGGAGTTGTCGCATTAAGAAGACTTATCTATCTATCTATCTATCTATCTAATGCAATCTCTTCATGTCTACCTATCTATTTATTTCTATCTACAACAATCTCTTCATCATCTATCTCAGTTTCTTCATTATCTATCTATCTATCTCTATCTGTCTATCTATCTCTATCTATCTATCCATCCCTATCTACTGCAATTTCTTAATCTCTCTCACTCTCTCTATCACTCTATCTATCTAATGCAGTTTCTTCATATCTCTTTATCTACTACAATCTCATCATCATCATTTATCTATCACAGTCTCTTTATATCTATCTATCTATCTATCTATCTATTTAATGCAGTCTCTTCATATCTATCTATCTATCCCTCTCTACTACAATCTCTACATATATCTATCTATCAATCTATCTATTGCAATATCTATCTATTAAATTTCCTTTACATCTATCAATACGTATTACAATACATACTGCAATCTTTTCATCATCACCTATCTATATCTATTGCATTTTCTTGATATCTAACTATCAGTCTATAAGTCTATCTAACTATAAGTATATAAGTCTATAAGTCCATCTAGCTATCAGTCTATAAGCCTATCTAACTATCAGCCTATAAGTCTATCTAACTATAAGTATATAAGTCTATAAGTCTATCTAGCTATCAGTCTATAAGTCTATCTAACTATAAGTATATAAGTCTATGAGTCTATCTAGCTATCAGTCTATAAGCCTATCTAACTATCAGTCTATAAGTCTATCTAACTATAAGTATATAAGTCTATAAGTATATCTAGCTAGCTATATCTATCTAACTATAAGTATAAAGTCTATAAGTCTATAGTATATATATCAGTCTATAAGTCTATCTAACTATCAGTCTATAAGTCTATCTAACTATAAGTATATAAGTCTATGAGTCTATCTAGCTATCAGTCTATAAGCTATCTAACTATCAGTCTATGTCTACTAGCTATCAGTCTATAAGTCTATGTAACTATAAGTATATAAGTCTATAAGTATATCTAGCTATCAGTCTATAAGTCTATAAGTATATTAGTCTATAAGTCTATCTAACTATCAGTCTATAAGTCTATAAGTCTATCTAGCTATCAGTCTATAAGTATCTAACTATCAGTCTAGTCTATAAGTATATATAAGTCTATCTATCTAGCTATCAGTCTATAAGCCTATCTAACTATCAGTCTATAAGTCTATCTAACTATAAGTATATAAGTCTATAAGTATATCTAGCTATCAGTCTATAAGTCTATCTAACTATAAGTATATAAGTCTATAAGTCTATCTAGCTATCAGTCTATAAGTCTATGTAACTATAAGTACATCAGTCTATAAGTCTATCTAGCTATCAGTCTATAAGTCTATCTAACTATAAGTATATAAGTCTATGAATCTATCTAGCTATCAGTCTATAAGTCTATCTACCTATAAGCATATAAGTCTATAAGTCTATCTAGCTATCAGTCTATAAGTCTATCTACCTATAAGTCTATAAGTATATCTAGCTATCAGTCTATAAGTCTATCTAACTATAAGTACATAAATATAGAAGTATATCTAGCTATCAGTCTATGAAAAATCTATTGCAATCTCTTCATAGTCATCTATTTATATGTATTTATCAACTCCTCTGCATGAGTACAGGTCAATTTTTAAGTGGAGTCTAACAGTTTTACTTCTCCTATGCGGGTTGTCATGCTAAGGTTAAAGAGCCCACTCTACCCTACTATTTATCCATAGTTGGAAGGGGAATATATAGATGCATACATTTCTCAAGAGTATTAGTGCTATGGAAATGCAAACAGCTTTGTCTAGGATTTGAACTTGGGTCACCATGTCCATTAATTATGATGGTAATCATTACACCACAAACGTCTCCACTCTCTATCTATCTATCACAATCTCTTCATATTTATCTATCTATCTTTTCATAAATATCTACCTATCTATCTCTTACAGTTTCTTTATATAAAAATCTATCTATACCTACCTTTGCAATCTCTTAACTATCTATCTACTTATCACAATCTCTTCATATTTATCTATCTATCTTATCATAAATATCTACCTATCTATCTCTTACAGTTTCTTTATATAAAATCTATCTATACCTACCTTTGCAATCTCTTAACTATCTATCTACTTATCACAATCTCTCGTTATTTATCTATCTATCTTATCATAAATATCTACCTATCTATCTCTTACAGTTTCTTTATATAAAATCTATCTATACCTACCTTTGCAATCTCTTAACTATCTATCTACTTATCACAATCTCTTAATATTTATCTATCTATCTTATCATAAATATCTACATATCTATCTCTTACAGTTTCTTTATATAAAATCTATCTATACCTACCTTTGCAATCTCTTAACTATCTATCTACTTATCGCAATCTCTTCATATTTATCTATCAATATGGTCTTGATTCTTCCTCTGATTTCCAATTCCTCCAGACTCTTTTCCAAGCCTTTGGGGACTGTTCCATTGGTTCCAAGTGCACCAACTACAATTGGTACCTTTATCAGTGATCTTCATAGTATTATTATTATTTCATAATCAAAGATTAATAATGGCTGACAATGCTTCATGTAATAAAAATTCAAGATAATATTACTACTTGTTTACTGATGGCCATAGACTGATGGTCTGAGTAGTTGGGATGAAAAGCAATTGAAATTAAGATGAAAGAAACTAGTCCAAAATTATTAATGGCTGACAATGCTTCATCTAATAAAATTCAAGATAATATTACTACTTGTTTACTGATGGCCATAGACTGATGGTATGAGTAGTTGGGATGAAAAGCAATTGAAATTAAGATGAAAGAAATACTAGTCCAAAATTAATAATGGCTGACAATGCTTCATCTAATAAAAATTCAAGATAATATTACTACTTGTTTACTGATGGCCATAGACTGATGGTCTGAGTAGTTGGGATGAAAAGCAATTGAAATTAAGATGAAAGAAATACTAGTCAAAAATTAATAATGGCTTACATCTAATAAAACTACAATAAAACATTATTACTGTCTTTTATTATACCCTCCCTCCCCATTTTTTCAGCTGTTTCATTCACCAGCCTTCTTTAGGGGGACATTTTATATAGATTTTTAAAGAAATATATTTTGGAAGACTCATTCTCCAGCCTTCTTTAGATAAGAGTTTTGTGGGTTTTTGTTTTTTTTAGCCCTCCTCCCCCGAATTTCAGTTAGTACATAGCCCAGTCTTTGTCAGATAGAAATTTTACACAAAGTTTTAAATTATTTAATTTTATTTTATATTATTTTATTTCCTTGTGGGCTAGAAGGGTGAATTTGAAGAAATAAACAACAAACAAATTAACAGCCACATTCAGAAATCACAGCTCTCAAAAATTTTTTTTTTCTTTCTGTTTTTCTTTCTTTTTTCTTTTTCTTTTTTCTCTTTCTTTTTTCTTTTTCAACCTTACAACTGCAGTTATCAGTCCTTTGAGAAATCCGACATGAAAATATTTATCTGATAGTCTAATCTAGAGTAATAGAAATCTAAGAAACATTATTTTTTTCTTTCTGTTTTCCTTCTTCAATCTGTTCAAATATGTAAATAAAATTGTCTAAACATTTTCCAGTAGATTGTCAGAGAGGATTTTTTGTTCACACATTTTGGTATCATGAGAAATAGGCTAATTTCTTTTGCGATCTTCCAATTTATAAGGACAGACTGAAAATCGCACAACTTTATCTGCATTTTCGATTTAAAATCAATCTACAGTCATTTTTAAAAAATCTAGAATGTACAATTTATGGGAAAGATTATTCAAAGTTTTCTATCCTGTAGGTGGGGCTTAGAATATGCTCACCCTATCCCCCTACATAGGGATAAGACCCCCAACCTCCAGGGCTGTCCTGGGTATGAAATTAACTCTTAACATCCTGTTCAGAATTTTCCAAGTCCAGAGCCCCATTCCTATAAGGATTTATCAATAAATGGCTCAAAATGGACTTTTCATTTAAAGTTACCTGTTATTTCCCTCAAATCAAAGACTTCTAAATATGTTTAATATTACATTTAAACAAAGGCTACCTTTTGGGGTAGATTAGAAAAATGAACATGACTTCTGGCTGGGTGGAATGAGGTGCTAAGGACATTAAGAGTTAAACTGCATCTGATGGTGCCCCAATTTTGGAGATCTGTTAGAGTGTAGAATACCCATTCATTACCATTACTACCAGGTCCACTTTGACCAAGGGTGGTAGTACCTGTTAGGGTCCCATCTATGGGTCAAATAGATCTGTTTGAAAATTATTAAATTTTGATAAGAATACTTGTTACCATATAACTGTAAATTATTTGTATTAAGAATAGTTACTTGAAGCAATAATTGTTTAGTAAGGATTATGATAATTAATTTCTTGAAATCATCTAATTCTGTGCAAATAAATGACTATTATTAAACAGAAGTACCATTACTATTCTTCTACAAGGATGGTTTTGACATTAAATAACTCATGAAGGTTAACATTTTACATTATATATATATATATATATATATATATATATATATATATATATATCTTATTATAATGGAGATTGTGGGTTTGTATGTCTGTAACCGAAACTATATTACTATTCAAGTCACAATTCCCTTTGTTATTTACATCACATTCTCCATGATTTTATTTTTATTTAAACCTCAATTATTAATAAAATTGTTTTACATCATTAAGTCTGTTGACCACATATACATACAAATAACATGCAATTGTATTTATATATACAACAAAATAGCGGTTTACAGTGTGAACGGGAAGGCTAATCTGCATATTGATATTTAAAATTTGATTTTAATAAATATGTGTTCAGTATTATTGATTTCTAATTGTTTGGTTTTATCTTATTGAATATGAACAAAAATCTCGGGGATAAATCTTAAAAGAAATCCATTAACAAGAAGAAATAACTGTAATATTATTCTTCTTCCTATTTTAACTAAGTAGTTAAATTAGGAAAATTTACCAATGAAAGACGCGAGTAAGGGAAAATGATGGAAGAGTTAATTTCAAAGCTGTTCTATTTTTCAATCATACCCCCTCTGTTCCAAATATTTTTATCTGAATTCTTATTCAGTTTCATTAGCCTTTCTAATTTAACATGATATTTTATTATATTAAAACTGAAATACTTGCACCCGGAGGGTGCATATATTTGCTAGTATATATAATTAAACAAAAGGCACATCTCCTGTTTAACAATTTTATTTTTGATCTTTTCTAATTTTCTGGCCAACTTTTTAATGTTTGGGTGGAATTGATGGATAAGTCCACCAAAGTTCAGTTCCTGAGTACTTTCGGCACTTCGAAGTGCCATCATCAGGGGTGATGTATTCCAGTTTTTTTTTTAAATATTATTAATGTGGAGGCTGGAAGGAGAAGAATTGGTGAGAAAGGTGTTATAGGCATTTTAGAAAGTACTCAGGAACTGAACTTTGGTGGACTTATCACCAATTCCACCCAAACATTAAAAGTTGGCCAGAAAATTAGAAAAGATCAAAAATAAAATTGTTAAACAGGAGATGTGTCTTTTGTTTAATTCTACAGGTATAAATGAAAGAATGCTGCCCAAATACACACATATTAGAAACCACAAGGTTCCTAGTTCGATACCGGTCCTCGCCAACTCAGCGTATGAGTAGCACAGGGATCTGTGCGGTAAAGTAAGGAGCTGATGGTAGGTGTGGCGCTCCACCTCAGATGCTAAAACAATCTCCTTGGTCTAGCACTATTGAAAAGGAGATAGACTCCCTCGTTGACTGGCTGATACTGACTTTAGGCCGCCCGTTGACTTTACTTTTACTTTATATATATATATATATATATATATATATATATATATATATATATAGAGAGAGAGAGAGAGAGAGAGAGAAAGAGAGAGAATAAAACTCATGACTCTGAGTTTCATGTTCTTGATAGTCAGGGGAGCTACTCTTTTAACCATGTCTTTGGTTAGCTTGATTGCGAATGTGAAACAGTTAATCACATAATAAGTAAATGCAGAAAACTGGCACAAAATGAATACAAGATGATATATGATTGGGTGGGAAAGGTGATCCACTGAGAATTGTGCAAGAGGCTGAAACTTGACCATGCTAACAAATGGTATAAGCACAAACCAGAAATGGTTCTAGAAAATAAGACATTTCTCTGAGACTCTTGAGATACAAACGGATCACCCAATCCCAACAAGAAGTATAAGAATATATCTAAGGTAGGTGGGTTGTCTCCCTTGGCTGATGTACCCCTTTCAAACCAACAAATCACAGACCTACAATTTTCAGCACCAGAAATCAAAGATAAGAATCTTCCTCTTTTTCAAACAACATCTCATGGATTTGGACGTCAACTTGTCACTGCCTCTAATTCAGCAGAATATGAGAAGAGCCATTGTGATTATGAGAACTTTAACATAACCATTTACCAAGGACTTAGTTAAGTGGACTTATATTGGTTTATACTTATATAAATATAGCTGCAAACAATACAATCGTTTGCAACAGAAAATATTACAACTGTATTTTCTTTATGTATAAATGTAATGCAATATTGTTTGAAATTCCAAGTTGTGTCCATATATTTCCTGATACTAATTCATGTTAACTCAATGTTTGTGGCCTAAATTACAATAGAAGACCAGACCTAATGTTAATTAGCAAGAAGAAAATAACTTGACACCTAGCAGATTTTGCTGTTCCAGCAGACCAGAGAGTGAAAATAAAAGAAAGTGAAAAAAAAAAAAAATAGACAAATATTTGGATTTTTTTTTTTTAAATTTGAGATCTTTCTTGAGTCTAAGTGCAGATCAAAAACAGCTTTTTTTATTTCCTGGGGATTTTTTTCTCCCCTCGATTCTATTTTTAGAGTCATGAATTAAAGTGAGTTGATCTTGCTGCTTTTTCACCCTTTTAGGTTTTTTTTAAACCTTGACTTTGAATATAATAGAATTGAAAGTAAAATAATAATAAAAATACACACACACACACACACACACACACACACACATAGTCTGTTTTTATTTATATGCCATGTGCACACATGTACACATAGATTACATCTATAATACTCACACTTATCACACACACATAGAAACAGACATATACACTATCATATATATATATATATATATAGTGAGTACAAGACATTCATATAAAAAGTAACTGAAAGGGAAAAATGGTCTATATAAACAGTTTTCTGACTTCCACTCTATTTATCTATCTTTATATATATATATATATATATATATATTCCTAGTCAAATGTTCTACCAACTGATATATATATATATATATATATATATATATATATATAGTTTCTTACTCTCTCTCTCTCTCTCTCTCTCTCTCTCTATATATATATATATATATATATACACACACACACACACACAATGATTCAAGGTGTTACTTAAGAGTGTTTTTACGCTGTATTTATGTATACACACACACACACACATACTCATATATGAATACGCACACTGATATATATATATATATATATATATATATATATATATATATATAATATATTTGCGCACTCATATAAGCACAATTTTCAGCAAAACATAAGAAAAGCTGGTGTACACACACCATTATATACAAATTTCATATTCTATTCGATTAAACTCCTTGCCTGTTACACCTCAGGGCAAATTTAATTCAATTTTAAATGATTTATTGAATTTCATTTTTCCTCTTTGAAAAAAAGATAAAATTTCAGAATAAGAATTTTATTCCCTTTTTTTTTTATTGTTTAATAAAAGTGAAATTTAACCAAAAAAAAAGATTTAGCATTTTTTCTCTTCGATCATATTGTGAATATACCTTGCTTAAAATCCTGTATTAAAAGTTTTTCTATTGAAAATGAGAATGAGATTTCATTGTTAATTTTTTTTAAATAACCACAAAAACAATCCTCGCTGCAATTTATTGGTGAAGCTATTTTTTAAAGGAGCAGATAAAATAATTAAATGCACCTCTTGTCTATATTAGCTCAGTTAGTAGAACATTTGATTAGGAATCATAAGTTTCCAGTTTCAATAATGGTGTTATATATACCCTGTAGGGATTATCTTCCCGTTGAGTTGTCTGCCCGTTTAGTTTGCTGGTGCCCACGAGGGGCTAGAGTATTTAAGCAGCTGGTTCAAAATGCTTCTGGCTCTTTTCCTGTTCCTGATACTACGAGACACATGGGTTAGTTAAGGTCTACCCCGTCTCGTTGGGGCTTTTGGCCCCACTTACATTACTGTAAGTTCTTAACACAGCATGGACTATCCCTAGTCTCATGTCTGTGGCTTTTATATGTTATCTTGTACCATTCATGAATGTGTTATCTTTCTACATGTAACTTCTCTTACTTATGTATTTTGTATCTCGTCATACCCATGTGCTGTACTATATTAAATCTTTTGTCTGTTAATCTTCGTCGGAGTTTTGTATATCAAATATATAACTTTGAACCATTCTTACACCCCTTTTGTGGAAAGAGGATTGGAATGAAATATATCCTACACACTTTTGTCTGAGTTTTGTTCTTGTGTTCCTCACATCTCCACCACATACCCCTTTTGTATCTGGTACATAAATGATGAGAGGAGATGAGAGAAGTGTTTTTAGGAGGTTCTATTTCAGCACTGACTGGCTTCGAGGAGGAAGCCTGTTTATATTAGTTCCCTCCCATGCCTTGCATGTGCATGGTCGAGTCTACTATTGCCGTGACTGTCCAAGGGCGTCCCCGTCCAATATCTGTTCCGTCATACTACTCTACACTGACCATCTTTTTTGGTTGATTTCTTCCCCAGGTCGATATGTCTTCTCTTATTCTGTGCTGCAATTGTCCATGCTCATTTCTTTGTTTTAATAATGAAGCAAGCCCAAAAGGGTTTTAACCGCGTGGTGAGAAGATGGCATACTTGGGAACAAACGACCCTCGTGTCTGCCTCCAAAATCTAACTAACTTTAAATCAGTTCCTTCTCACACTTTTCCTTTAACAGAAATTGGCTCCTAGGTCTGCAAAAGGTTAACTGCTTGTCAATCACTTTTAAATTGCTTCACCCCAGCCAAAACAATCTTCCTGGCCTAGAGCGAACGAAAATGGGATAGGCTCCCTCACTGTTCCCCTGATACTGATAATAGGCCACCCTGCAGACTATATATATATAAGGGTGTGGGATTCATTGGTCTCTGATGTAACTGCAGGTTATATATATATATATATATATATGGTTAGGAGATTGATTTAGAAGGCTATCACAATGCAGGTGTAAAGAAAAAAATAATAATACGGTAACCATGATGTTGAGTGTTAACCTGTATTTATGTATTTATAAACACTGAACATCATTGTTACCTTATTATTTTTTTTCTTTACACCTGCATTGTGATAGCCTTCTAAATCAACCTCCTAACCAATATATACACAATGCTTCAAGCAAATTATAAAACTCTCTTATATATATATATATATATATATGCGTGTGTGTGTGTGTGCATGGAACCTTGGTTCTCGACCATCATTCATTCCAAAATTTTGTTCGAGAATTGATTTGTTCAAAAACTGAAACAATATTTCCCATAAGAAATAGTATAAAGTAGATTTATACCTTCTTGACCATCAGACCTCACAACTTTTCTTTTTCCCTTTCTGGTAGTATTACTTCTGTCTTTCTTAGGATCCATGAATAAGGGTTGAAGTAGCTGTAAAATAGAGAATAAACACAAATGAAGTGAAGAATTTGCACAAAAACAATATAAGACACTCGTTCAAGATAGCGACAATTATTAAATTCACTCATTGTTGAATCTACTCTTTGGGAGGAAATAGTTCAATTTTATTCTATATTTGAGGTCCCGCTGTCTGTCTGCAATTGAGGACAAAACTCTGTATCAAGATCAAACAAAACTTTTCTAGGGTAAAATTTTACAATGAATCCAGTAGTGGTATTCATATCTTATACCCCCATTGGATGATAATATCATCGACCAAACAATATAGGACTGCCAGCTGAAGTGAAAAGTAAGTTAAAAAAAATTAAATAAAATAAATATAAATATATTTAATATCCAAAAAATAATTAATTAACCAAATTTAATCAAGTGTCTTCATGCGAGACTGTGATCCAGGTTGGAGATAAGATTGCATACAAAAATGCATATCTACCAAGTTCTTGTTCGCACCATTCTCCCTGCACGGCTGCAAAACTTGGCTGATGAGGGCTGGGACCTGTGCAAGCTTCTGGTGTTTGACTATGATTACCTCCATGTTCGATGGCGGCAATTCATCTCTAACATTGGGCAAGATGCAGAATCGGACCGCCTGTCTAGTCTAAGGAAGGGCCAAAGTGGAGTGTTGCATGTCATGGACTGGTTCATCTGGGTTTCATCCTTAAGCATAATGGGTTGCCTGGCCCACTTACCCTCTGCAGAGGTGCAGTTGGTGTATTCTAAAGCCCCAGTCAACAGGGCTGAAAACATATAGGTGTAATTAAAATAATATCAAATTTACAGAAATTCACAGATTGCAAACCTGAGCACCAGGGTTCCATCCTTAAGCATCTCAGGTTACCATCCATGGCCAACAGGTAGTTAGTGTATTCAGTGTATTCTACAGTTTCAGTCAACAGGATGCAAATATTTAGGGCCTGCTTGTGGCTGAGATAGTTTTGTATTTCCAATGATTGTTAGAGGTTAGTGTTTGGACCCTGCTGAAAGGCAGGATCTTGAATGCTGATTTTCAAGGAAAGCAGTAGGTCAGCCCTCCCCACTTGGAAGAAGAGTGCAACAATCTTCTTATTCTTTCATGCTCAGGTTTGTAATCTGTGAATTTCTGTAAATTTGATATTATTTTAATTACACCTATATGTTTTCAGCCCTGTCGACTGGGGCTTTAGAATATACCGACTACACCTCTGCAGAGGGGTAAGACTCCTCCCAATTGGGCCACGTTTTAGTCTTGGGCGGTATTGAAGTCAGTCAGTCAGTCAGTCAGTCTAATATTGTTTTGAACAATGTGACTGGCCAAGCACAACTAAACCAGTGTCAAGACAACTGGTACTTATGGAATTCAGAACAGTACACTCATGCATTTGGGTGATTCCATTCCCTGAGTTCTGATTGGCTACTTGGTTTGTAGGATCCTCTGAGGCTTCATAAATCCTGCCATTTTGCAGTAGTCTTTGCAGCAAACCAGAATCGTATTTCAGTTACGACTACTTGCTGTCTTGTCTTGCCAATTCAACGGTAATTGGACTTAGTATTATTCTACAGGTGGCAACCCATGATGCTTAAGGATGAACCCTGGTGGATGAGCAATCCATGATATGCAACACACTACTTTGGCTAGATGACCAGTTGGAGAGGCCCCCTCTGATCATTCAGCTGGTCATGTCAAGCCCTAGCACTTATATGATTGTCCCAACCCTATTGCCCTTATGGCAAGCTCCAACCCTTTTATCATGTATGTGCTAGAAGGCAGTTCCTGAGAGGCTTAATGTCCTGGGTATGACGTTAAACTATCTGATGGTGAAGTTCCAATTCTCAAGCTCTGGGGATGTGGAGTACCCCTTCATCATTATTAATCCCAGGTCCACTTTGACCTGGAGTGGTAGTACGTTAGGGTCCCATCTATGGGTTAAATAGAAAAAATTAGTTTAAAAAATGTGTTTAAAAAAAAAATACCATCAAGAATGGATAGAACAAAATATATTCGGCATAAAATAACCCAACAAGGGTTGACATGCCATAAATTCCAACCAACCAACCAACCAACCTATATGTTTTCCATTTTTGCAAGAAAGAAATGCTGTCAAAAGTTTTTAGAAAAGGATATTTCTAATATGATGATCGACAACAATATTGTATTTGCAACAGAATTGTCTATTGTGAGACTGCTTTGTGTCGGAAAGAGAAAAAAATAAATCTGACAATTGATTTGTGTTGGTAATTTGGCAAAATCTTCCGCCATTACGGCTCGAAGGTCTGATCGGTATCAATTGAAGGAAGCAAGATCTTTTTGTTAAAATCTTTTTTCCACTCTGACTACTGATTCCCTAAAGTGACAAGCAGCCATCTTTAAAATCTAACCATAAAACATTTTAAAACTCCCATGATGCATCAGTCATGTCAAAAGTATGGTTGTTAGAAATTCTTCATTGATAATTGATTATAATGATTGTAATTTGTGTTACTTCGGTCAATTTATTTAGTTGTTTAAGCTGCCAGTTTAGCTCAGTTGGTAGAGCATCCACTTCGGAACGACAAGGTTTTAGGTTGATACCAGTCCCCGCCAACTCAGTGTATGAGTAGCATGGCTTGAGTAATCTAATCCATGTGGTAAAATGGGGAACTGATGGTAGGTGTGGCGCTTCACCTCAGCACAATCTCCCTGGTCTTGTGCTAGCAAAAAGAGGATAGACTCCCTCACTGTCCGGCTGATACCAACAATAGCCCCCATTGCCAACTTTACTGTTTTTTTTATTTATTTGTTTATTAATTTGTTCATCAGGTGCGGGGTGCAATGGTTATCATTGTTAGAAATGGACACAGTGAAACGAGTTCAAATTCTGGACAAGGCTGTTTGCATTTCACATAGCATTAATACTCTTGGGAAAAGTACACATCCAGCTATTCTTCTTCTAGCTATGGGTAAATTGTAGGGCAGACTGGGCTCTTTAACTTTGATTAGGCAACCGGTCTAGGAAAAGGAAAACTCTGAATTAAAACCTGTTAAATTCTGCTTAACAAATTGACCTTTTGTCACGCATGCGGTGAGTTGGTAAATATGTATTTATTTGTTATGTCTCCTTGGGCATCTGCATTTTTTTTTTTCTTTCTTGTCACATCAACTTTTAATTTGTGATATTTCAGTCTATGTATTCATTTGTTTGTTTGTTTGCTGTGCCACCTTGGGCATGTCCTTTTTTTTTCTTTTTACTATATATGGATAAGCAGTAATGATATTTAAATCAATTTGTTATAATTCATATAAAAGGTTTCTTTAAAATATGAGACATTATAAAGAATGACTCTCTCTCTCTTTCTCTCTCTCTCTCTCTCTCTCATCTCCCCCTCTCTCTCTCTCTCTCTCTATATATATATATATAATATATATATCCCTCTCTCTCCCTCTCTTCTCCTCTCTCTCTCTCCTCCCAACTTCCCCCTCTATCTTCTCTCCTCTTCTCCCTTATCCCCCTCTTCTCTCCCTCTCTTCTTCCCTTTCTCCCCTCTCTCTTTCCCCCCCTCTCTCTAAATTGTATTTTAAAAATTTTTATTTCTTTGTCTTGGTTGATTTTCTAAAACAAAAGAATTATTTATGTTACTGACCTTATTATTATTATTCATTGTTCTAACAGCAAAAAAAAAGAAAAAGGTTTTCATTGGATTATCATCACAATGGGGGGGGGGGTATGGTGTATGTGGCTTTTGTGTGTTGGACAGGAAAAGTAGGAGTGATAAAAAAATGAATGAATTGTGACAGTCACTTACAATCTAGAAAACATTGTCCTAAAGACTTTTTTTCTATTTGACTGATATTATTCTAATCAAATCAATGCAAACACACACACACACATACACACACACACACACACACACATACACACACACACACACACACACACACACACACACATATACACATACACACACACATATATATATCATATACATATATATCTTGGGATATAACAAATTTGATGTTCTAATTCCATTTGTTTTTAAAGATACATCTGTATATTTATTAATTCTTGTTGATTTAAATGAATCAGCTTCTTGAAACCAATTGGTTAGCATATGTCTGAATGTTGGTCTGGATGTGCCAGTAGAATAGAATCTGGTGTGTATGCAACTGTGGGAATACCTGGGTATAAGCTGTACAAAAAGTCACCACTTATATTTATAGACTTTCACAAATAGCAGGAGCTGGATTGACCAATAAAAAACAAGAAAAATGGATTTAAGGTTGTTAATAAGTTGTCCTAAAATCAGTTGCCAACTGGATTCCCTCTCAGAAGGAACACTACAGACCACCAGGAGTAACTGATACTGCAATATTTCTACCAAGGAATAATACAGATTGACTGACAAGGAGTATTTAGGGACACTGCAATCTTTCTACCAAGGAATACAGATTGACTGACAAGGAGTATTTAGGGACACTGCAATCTTCTACCAAGGAATACTGAAGGGACACTGCAATCTTTCTACCAGGAATACTACAGATTGATAAGGAGTATTTAGGGACACTGCAATCTTCTACCAAGGAATCAGATTGACTGACAAGGAGTATCTACAGACACTGCAATCATTCTACCAAGGATACTACAGATTGACTGACAATGAATATCTACAGACACTGCAATCATTCTACCAAGGAACACTACAGATTGACTGACAATGAGTATCTACAGACACTGCAATCTTTCTACCAAGGAATACTACAGATTGACTGACAATGAATATCTACAGACACTACAATCTTTCTACGGAACACTACAGATTGACTGACAATGAGTATCTACAGACACTGCAATCTTTCTACCAAGGAATACTACAGATTGACTGACATGAATATCTACAGACACTGCAATCTTTCTAGGAACACTACAGATTGACTGACAATGAGTATCTACAGACACTGCAATCTTTCTACTAAGGAACACTACAGATTGACTGACATGAATATCTACAGACACTGCAATCTTTCTACTAATACTACAGATTGACTGACAATGAATATCTACAGACACTGCAATCTTTGACTGACAATGAGTATCTAGACTCTGTAATCATTCTACCAAGGAACACTACAGATTGACTGACAATGAGACACTACCTGACCTAGACACTACATTATTTCTCCCTTATAACTACTTCAAGGAATACATCAAAATTTATAAGATGGTTACCAGGATTGTAACAGCAACCAACAGAATTGAAACCATAGTAAATAGAAAAATATACAACCAGGCTATGACATATACTGACTTATGAAGTTCTGTGACACATGATGTGGTCAATGTCCAATTCATGGATCCTGGAAATTGGACAGGAATTCAGATTTCAGATTTTGACATTTTCCAAGAATGTAGCTGATGTATATAGAAACAAGGATACTACAAGAGAACTGCACTCTACAATACAGTTGGTCAGCTTTCTGATATTCTCAGTGTGAAGAATTAGAAAGGATTCATGATTGAATTTGACAAGAAGCACTCAAGCAACTCTATTTACAAGTTTATGTTGGACTATAAGAATATGGTTGGAGGAACATGGTGTAATGGTTAGAGTCGTAGGAAATGGACTCGTTGAGATGAGTTCAAATCCTGCACGAGGCTGTTTGCATTTCACATAGTGCTAATCCCCTTGAGAAAAGATATGAATCCAACAATTCTCCTTGCAGCTATGGGTAAATAGTAGGGCAGACTGGGCTCTTTAACCTTGGCTAGGTAACCAGTCTAGGAGAAGGAAAACTCTGAATTCAAACCTGTTAAACTCTGCTTAAGAAATTGACCTTGTGTCACATCCTGCTCATGCAGAGGATTGATAAATGCATATATAAATTCTTGGCAATTCTAATAATTATGAATGAATCTTAAAAATCTGTGTAACTTTTCACAAATATACTAACATCAAAATAGTTGATATCATTTTTAATGTCTAATACACTTAATCTACATTCCATGTTATTTTTTAGGCAGGTGTTATTAAACAACACAGAACATTTCTTCTCATTAATAATTTGCTGCCAAAATATACAACATTTAAACTACCATGTGATTTATATGTGATTTTCTAATGGTGCTTACAAAAGATATGGGACGTCTAATTTTTATACACATTTTACAAAGGAAGCTTTTAATGTATAACTGTCTTGTATTATACATTTAAAATTTTATTTTTCAATTTCATTTTTATTAGAAATACTTTTGTGTATAATGAAAGCCATTAAAAAGAAAAAGAAAACATCTTAACTGCCTAAAACCTTTTGAATGTATTTTGCATTTACATTTTGTTCATAGCAGTTGTTTTTGTCAGAACAATTTTGAACATTTTGATAATATTCACTTTCAAGTAAAAATGAATAAATAAAATAGAAATAAATGTTTAATAAATTTCTGTGAAATTTGTAAACCAATATTTTTTGTTTTTTATTGTTTTTTAATGGTTTTTGATAATACTGTATTTCTTTAATTTATGAACCACTAAAAATTAGCAGAAATGTTATTGATTTACAAATGCAACCATTACTGGGATTTTTGCAATGCATCCTAATCTAATAAATACCTGAACAATGCCAGGTACAGCTGCTAGTATCATATAAAAATATTGTTTTTCATACTATTTTTCAGTATTAGAATAAATAAAGTCATTGAGGTGGCCTAAAGTCGGTAACAGCCAGATAGCGAGAGAATCTATCTATTCACTTTTCACTTGGGCTAGACCAAGGAGATTGTTTTGGCGTCTGAGGTGGAGCGTCACACCTACCATCAGTTCCTCACTTTACTGCACAGATCCCTGTGCTACTCATACACTGAGTTGCTGAGGGCCGGTATGGAACCCAGAATCTTGTGGTTCCTAGTCAGATGCTCTACCGACTGAGCTAAACCAGCCCTTTAGAATAGGCTTTAAAATTTTTTACCTGTATGTTATATTACGAGTTGGTATCCATGTTAAATCAATCATAGAAATACTAGGATGAACTTTGACCTACACTATCTACTTTTGAGGTCAATATTTTGAACTAAAAATATTACTAAACAATTTGACTCTTCCATAACTTTCTTTTGATATGTTACATGACTATATTTGAATAAATTTGAAATTTGACCTTTTTTACCACAAAATGACCTTGAATGACCCTTGGATATTAGTGTACAGAAAAGATCACCAAATAGCTCATCAGAGGGACATACAAGTACAGAATTACTTAGATATATATTTAGATCGAAAGACGGGAGGACGGAAGAATTAAAGACATTTTACCATGAATTAAAGTTAATTCATTTTGAAGGAAGGAACGAATCACCGTTGATAAAAAAAAAAGCAAAAAGGAAATGAACAATTTAATAAAAGGACATTCAAGTTACAACGTCACAGTGAGTTAACAAAAAAAAAACATATAATATTTTGTATTCTGTAAATCCCTATTGTTTGTCATATATTTTATGTAATGTTGATATAGTTGATATGTTCAATTGCTCGCCCACTCATTTAACAATACGAATCATATATTCACTTTACCCCTCTGATTACATGTATATTTGTATATATGTATTTCCCTTTTTTTTAAATAATAATTTGTATTTAAATGTTAATAAACGTTCGTGTGTCTATAAGAAATCCTGTTTGTCCTTCGTCATTCAGTGTTGATGCCATTCATCGGTCTTCTACCCTTTCACAGGAGCAAAGAGAAAAGTCTTGAATCCCATCCCTTTTGTACTATTTATTTTTACATCTGGGACCTTTTGCATTTTTTTTTTCGTTATTTCATGTTGCGGAGGTGCACTGGTCGTCCGTAACGAGTGTGCTTGCGTAACAATATATATATATATATATTATTATTATTATTATTATTATTATCATTATTATTATTATTATTATTATTTGTATTTTTGCTTGAAGGCAATTACAATGCGTATATCGCATAAAATTCAAAATTATAGAAGATAATAATGACAAGTGAATTTTGGTAAATAATTATTCTGTGTGTAGAACATCGTACAGACTGTTTCAACTGCTGAAGTCCCGGTTTTCGATTTCTGTCGGAGGGAAAATCGTTAGTATACATCGCTGATGAGACTTAATAAAGTTGAAAACAGTCTGTACGATGTTCTACACACAGAATAATTCTTTACCGAAATTCACTTGTCATTATTATCTTCTATAATTATCGAATTTTATGCGATATAGGCATTGTAATTGCCTTCAGCAAAAATATAAATAATAATATATACTTATTCAACAATGCTTCTAAATAAACAAACATCCCCCCCAAAAAAAAATAATATATATATGTATGTATGTATGTGTGTGTGTGTGTGTGTGTGTTGCGTTGTGTCTATCCTAGTCTGCTCATATATATCTATTCATTTAGCTTGTATGTTTATATTCATATCAGTCTGTTCATACATGTTTATCTATTCTAAATCTATTAGAAAGAAAAATGATTTTTTTTCCTTATTTTGTGAGTTGGCCATTCACCTTTTCTAAGCAAAATACAATATATATATATATATATATATATATATATATATATATATATATATATATATATATTGATGCTTATAGAAAAGGTCATTGAAATCCTAGTGCCAAATGGCTATACGTTTCATTTCTCTCAGAAGTGTGCAGCTTCTTTATCCACCCCTGTCAGCCACCCCGTATTCATCCACCCACCCCCCCCTATCCGTTCATTCTTATCTGTCATGCAGAAAGAAGGAGCAAAGCATGTCAAGTGAGATGCCAAACATGTCAGAAATGAGGAATGTAAGTAACTTACCTTTTTCGGGTTATTTCTTTCCTCCAAAGTTTAGGAAGATTTCTTTGCAGCTGAAAACTTTGGTGTTTTTTTTTTTTAACTGTTTTTTTTTTTAACTGTTTTTTTTTTTTTTCCTATTTTGGTTGAATCAATTCTTCCTTACAATTCTTCCTTCAAGTTTTTTTTCTTCAACCGGAATCCATGTTTTATTAAAAGCCAAACATTTTTTAAAAAATACAAAAAAAAACAAGCTAAAAGTTACCTCAGAATTGAATGACAAAGAAAGGGCCTTATTTTATAAAACTTACACCATTAAAAGGTCATCATTCTCGAGCTCACAAAAATGATCAAACTATCTATGATTTGATTGGTTGGTTGGTTGGTTGGATTTTATGGCATGTCAACCCTTGTTGGGTTATTTTATGCTGGAAATGTTTTGTTTTATTCATTTTTGCATTATTTCTATTATTACGAGAAGAAACTAATAAAAATAATTTCATGTATCTTTTTTATTCTCTCTCTCTCTCTCTCTCTCTCTCTCTCTCTCTATTATATATTATATATATATATATATATATAAATTATGTAGTGTGAGATGGTCACTATTTCAGCTTTTGCTGGAATGGTGTACAAGGCAGTATTAATTGGTAGAGTTCATAAATAAATAAGAGCTGTTATAAAATATAATAAGATAAATATATAGGTTTTACATATCTATTTATTAGGTGACAAAGGAACATTCACAAACCATATTTGGTTTCATGCGATGCATTCATCAAGGTGAGATGTTTCAAAATTCATTTGAAACATCTTCACCTGATGAATGCATCGCATGAAACCAATATGGTTGTGAATGTTCCTTTGTCACCCAATAAATAGATATGTAAAACTATATTTTTCTTATTATATTATAATATATTATTATATATTATATTATAATATATATATATATATCTCGTCCTCCTCTCTCCTCCTCTACTCCTGTTGGTAAGGGATTAGTGTTAACATAAATGGATAGGCTTTTTTTAGTAGTGTAATAGGGTAAGTAATAAATCAACAATAAAATGTAGAAAATTACAATTGAATTTAAATAGTCTGATTGAAGTGTCAACCTCAGGTTCATCTGGAACAGGACTTTCATTGGTTTAGAGAGTCACGAGGCCAGGGAACTTAGAAAATTTAGTTGAGTACAGGCGTCATTTCTGTCTCTGTTTCCCGCTGCATGGTTTTAAAGTATGTTTTGGAGGTGTGTGTGTGTGTGTGTGTATGTGGTGGTGTGTGTGGTGTGTGTGTTGTGTGTTGGTGTGTGTAGTTTTTGTTGCGTGGTGTGTGCGTGTATATTGGGCGGGTTAGCTCCGTCGGTAAAGGCGGTTCGGCTGAACCCAATAAGTTCTAAAAGTTCGTTCCAGTCTCAGCCCTCGCCACTCAGCATATGAGTAGAACAGGATCTGTGCAGTAAAGTAAGGAACTGATGGTAGGTGTGGCGCTCCACCTCAGATTGCCAAAAAAATCTCCTTGTCTAGCACTAGTGAAAAGGGGATAGACTCCCTCGCTGATTGGATGAATAACCGACTTTAGGCCACCCCGAACTATATATATATATTATATATATATATATATATATATATAATGTATACTTAAGAAAAGGTAGAAGAGAGTTGCCCCTAGAACCAGAGAGATGCCCAACCCCAAAAGAGAAACTCAAAATGTGACCCAATGGAAGATGAAAGAAAAAAAAACATGATAGAGACTGATTTAATAAAAGGGCTATGCAACATTAGAATATACTGACTGTATCCCCCCCCCCCATAGAGGGTTAAGGCCCTCCTAAAAAGGGGTGCACTGGGTATGACCTTAAACTGCATCTGATGGTGAGGCTTCTGTTTTAGAGATCTGAAGAGTGTGGAGTACTCCTTCATTACCATTACTCCCAGTCCACTCTGACCCGGAGTGGTAGGACCTGTTAAGGCTGCATCTATGAGTCAATAAGATATGTTTGAAAAATTATTTGCATTAATAGGACCATGTATTAAAAAGAACTAAAAAAAAATGTAAATATGAATGTAAAATGAATGTGATTCCCTAACCTCTTGGCATGAAATAACCCTAGACAGGTTGACATACTGTTGAAATCAATCAACCATCTTTCTTTAATATTCGAGATACTGAATGATCTCAGAAACACTAATTACCAAATTAATTTTCCGATTACTTTGATTGATCCGGACTTATTTCTTTGATGAAATACACAGTTGTAAATGAAGTGATCAAAACAACAAAGATGAGGATACTAAGCCAAATAATTCATGGAATAGTATTTTTCACAATTTTGTTTTATGAATCATCCAAATATAGGCCATTTCATTGTGTCACTAAGCACTATTAACTCTGTATCTCTATTCAAACTTAGATCTCTCTTTTCTCTTCTCTTTCTCTCTCTCTTATATTATAAATATATATGTTAAGTCGTCGGGGTGGCCTAAAGTCGTATAAGGCCAATCAGTGAGGGAAGTCTATCCTCTTTTCAACTAGCGCTAGACCAAGGAGATTGTTTTTGTGTCTGAGGTGGAGCCCACACCTCAATCAGCTCCTTACTTAACCGCACAGATCCCTGTGCTACTCATAACGCTGAGTTGGCGAGAACCGGTATCCAAACTAGGAACCTTGTTGGTTTCTAGCTGAACGCTCTACCGACTGAGCTAACCCAGCCTTATATATATATATGTACACATACATATATATGTATACAAATATATATAAACAACATAAACACAGATATGTATTCTATTATATATTCTTGCATATATATATCATACAACATATATACACACTCATACATACATTTATATATATTGAACACACAACACACACATTATATATACAGTAGTCCAAAAATCCGTATCATTTTAAAAAAATGGCATACACAGACTTTGTGAGACATCCTGCATATACACGTACATATATGTAAATTAACACCACACATACAAGGTGTGTCAAAAAAAGTATCAAGATCTAAGCTGAATTTACCAAAGATAGGAATGAACAATAAATGTAACGTTATTTTTTTAGAATACAAGGTGTGTCAAAAAGTACAGATTTAAAGCTGTATTTACACAAGATAGAAATGAATAATCAATGGAACGTTAATTTTTCAGAATAGAAGGTGTGTCAAAAGTACAAAAATCTCAATACTTTTTTGAACACCTTGTATAATACAGGGTGTTCCATAAGTGCAAAATATGCATTTTTAAAGAATTTAAAAATTCAAAAGTGCACACGGACTTTGTAGACATTCCTATAATATACAATACATATATCGTAAGAATACAAGGTAGGAAGTGCGTGTGTAATGGTTAAAGTCATGGAAATGGACTCGTCGCAACCGGTTCAAATCCTGGAGTGGTAGTTGTCATTTCACTTAGCGCTAAATACCCTTGGGAAAACGGTATGAATCCTACTCTCCTCCAGCTATGGGTAAATAGTAGGGGAACTGGGCTCTTTAACCTTGTTAGGCAACCGGTCTAGGAGAAGGAAACTCTGATTCAAACCTGTTGAACTCCGCTTAAGAATTGACTTTGTGTCGCATCATGCTCGTGCGGAGGGTTTGGAAAATATAATCAAATAGAAATACTTTGCAAACAGTTGTAAATATATATATGTATAAATACACACACATATATAATATATATATACACACATACATTAAATGAATCATCTTAAATGATCTTAAATGAATTTCAGATTGTAAATGTAATATATAATATATATTATATATATATAGGAACACAATGTATACATTCTTGTTTTATGAACAGAAAATTTTATCTTTATTCTTTAAATGTTAAAGTTTGTTCAAAAGTCATTCCGCTAAGTTAATCTCACATGTAGGTAAATCTGTTGAAATTATCAATTCACGGTGTTATGTTCCAACCAAAGTTTCACAATTTAATCCAATTTGACAATTATTTCACTTCATTCCAACCCATTTGATTAATATCCTTGTTAATCTAATAACTAATATAAATTATATCGCAACCCTTTTTCCTTTGAAGTAAAAGTGCAATTATTTCCTTTCTTACCATCTAACGCCTCTTGCCCATTGGTTCATATTAACTGCCACAGACCAATGAAAAACAAGCTTTTTCCTTTGAAGTAAAGTGCAATTATTTCCTTTCTACCAATCTATCGCCTTTGCCCATTGGTTCATATTAATGCCACAGACCAAATGAAAAACAAGCTTTTTTTCCTTTGAAGTACAGTGCATTATTTCCTTTCTACCAATCTAACGCCTTTGCCCATTGGTTTAATATCAACTGCCAACAGGACCAATGAAAACAAGCTTTTTCTTTGAAGTAAAGTGCAATTATTTCCTTTCTACCAATCTAACGCTTTGCCCATTGGTTCATATCAACTGCCACAGACCAATGAAAAACAAGCTTTTTCATCTTTAACCTTCACCAACTCATACCAAAAAAGTAAACATAAAAAGTAACAAGACAAAAGACAGTTTTACAAGATTTTTTGTGAAATGAATGGGAAAGTAAAAAAACATGATTCAAGAAGTTATCAAGTAGCAGCTACCCAAAACAAAATGGCGGTCTGCTGTTATTTCAGGTTTCAAAATTAATCAAGTGTTTTGAAATCCGAGTAGAATCAAGTTCAGCTGAAGTGTGCTTTTTTTGATTCTTAAAATGACAAACAATGAAATGTTTGCTAGATAACAATGTTCTTTTGCAAACATTTTGTAACAACTAAATGACAAAGCATAATTGTTGAATGGTTGATGGAGTCCTGTACTGTTTGAATCTCAATAAAATCTTCTGATAAGTGCTATAAAGAGAATTTCATGTGGAGGCACATGGTGTAAGTGGTTAGAGTTGTAGAAATTTGACTCATTGACGTGAGTTCAAAATCCTGGGTGAGTCTTTTGTATTTCACATACCGCTATACCCTTGAGAAAGGTATACATCCAGTCACTCTCCCTCCAGCTATGGTAAATAGATTTCTACAATTTACAAAACATTTTGTAACAACTAAATGACAAAGCATAATTGTTGAATAGTTGATGGAGTCTGTCTGTTTGAAATCTCAATAAATCTTCTGATAAGTGCTATAAGAGAATTTCATGTGGAGGCACATGGTGTAGTGGTTAGAGTGAGAAAAATTGACATCATTGACGTGAAGTTCAAAATCCTGGGTGAGTCTGTTGTATTTCCAA
>CM042149.1:21159914-21244914 GCA_023376005.1 Doryteuthis pealeii
AGAGAGAGATGTAAACGTCTGTACGATGTTCTATACACACACAGAATAATTCTTTACCGAAATTCAACTTTGTCATTATTATCTTCATATGATTATCCGAATGTTCAATGGGCCGACTAATAGCTATGTGTAATGTCTTGCCTTCAAGCAAAAAATAATAAATAATATATATACTTTATTCACAATGCTTCTAAAATAAAACAACGAATCCCCCAAAAAAACAAATGATATATATGTATGTATGTATGTGTGTGTGGTGTGGTGTGTGTGTGCGTGTGGTCTATCCCCTAGTCTGCTCATGATATTATCCTAGTTCATTTAGCCTTGTATGTTTAAATTCATATCAGTCTGTTTCATACATGTTTATCTATTCTTAATCTATTACGAAAGAAAAATTGATTTTTTTCCTTATTTTTGTGAGTTGGCCATTGCACACTTTTTCTAAGGCAAATGCAAAGTATATATATATATATATATATAATATATATATATATAATATATATTATATTATTGATGCTTATAGAAAAGGTCATTGAAATCCTAGTGCAATGGGCTAATACCCGTTTCATTTCTTCTCTGCATGAAGTCGTGCAGCGTTCTTTATTTCCACCCTGTCACCACCCCGTTTCATCCACCACACGCCCCTATTACGTTCATTCTATCGTGTCATGCAGAAAGAAGGAGAAGCATGTCAAGTGAGAGTGCCAAACATGTCAGAAATGGGAATTAAGGTACTTGCGCTTTTGGGTTATTTTCTTCACTGCCACAATTTAGGAAGAATTTCTTTTGCAGGCTGAAACGTTTGGTGTTTTTTTTTAAAACTTTTAAAACATGTTTTTTTTTTTAAAACTGGTTTTTTTTTTTTTTCGCTATTTTGGTTGTAATCAATTCTTCCGTTACAATTCTCTTCAAGTTCTTTCAGTTCAATCCCGGAATCCATGTTTTATTAAAAGCAAACATTTTAAAAATACAACAACATAAAAACAAGCTAATAAGTTACCTCAGAACTTGAATGACAAAGAAAGGGCCTTATTTTATAAAACTTACAAAGACCATTAAAAGGTCATCATTCTCGAGCTGCTCAAAAAATGATCAACACTAGGCTATTATGATTGATTGTGGTTGTGGTTGGATATTGGCTATGTCAACCCTTGTTGGGTATTTTATGGCTGGAAATGTTTGTTTTATTCATTTTTTGCATTATTTCTATTATTACGAGAAGAAACTAATAAATAATAATTTCATGTATTTTTTTTAATTCTCTCTCTCTCTCTGTCTCTCTCTCTCTCCTCTCTCTTGCTATATATATATTATATATAATATTATAATATATACGTAGTGTGAGAATGGTCACATATTCAGCTTTTGCTGGAATGGTACCAAAGGCAGGTAATTAAATTGGTAGAGGATCAAATATAAAATAGAGCTGTTATTATAATATAATAAGATAAATATATAGTTTTACATATCTATTTATTAGTGACAAAGGACATTCAACAAACCATATTGGTTTCTATGCGATGCAATCATCAGGTGAAGATGTTTCTAAAATTCATATTGAAACATCTTCAACCTGATGAATGCATCGCATGAAACCAATATGGTTGTGAATGTTCCTTTGTCACCCAATAATAGATATGTAAAACCTATATATTTATCTTATTATAGTTATATATATATATATATATATTAATATATAATATAGTAAATCTCAGTCCTCACCTCTTCCTCCCTCTACTTCTGTTGGTAGGGATTAGTGTTACATAATGGATAGGCTTTTTTTAGTAGGTAGTATAGGGTAGTATAAAATCAACAATAAAAATGTAGAAAATTACAATTGAATTTAAATAGTCTGATTGACAAAGTGTCACCTCAGGTTCATCTGGAACAGGACTTTCATTGGTTTAGAGAGTCACGAGGCCAGGGAACTTAGAATTTTAAAAAAGTTGAGTACAGGCAGTCATTTCTGTTCTGTTCCCTGCTAATGGTTTTAAGTAGTATTTGGGAAGTGGTGTGTGTGTGTGTGTGTATGTGTGTGGTGTGTGTGTGTGTGTGTGTGTGTGTGTGTATGTTTGTATGTGTGTGTGCGTGTATATATAGGGCCGGGTTAGCTCAGTCGGTAGAGCGTTCGGCTAGAAACCACATAGTTCCTAGTTCGATTCCAGTCCTCGCCAACTCAGCATATGAGTAGCACAGGGATCTGTGCAGTAAAGTAAGGAACTGATGGTAGGTGTGGCGCTCACCTCAGATGCCAAAAAAATCTCCTTGGTCTAGCACTAGTGAAAAGGGGATAGACTCCCTCGCTGATTGGATGATACCGACTTTAGGCCACCCCGACTATATATTATATATATATATATATATATATATATATATTAATGTATACTTAAGAAAAGGTAGAGAGAGTTGCCCCTAGAACCAGAGAGATGCCCAACCCCAAAAGAGAAACTCAAATGTGACCCAATGGAAGATGAAAGAAAAAAAACATGATAGAGACTGATTTAATAAAAGGGCTATGCAACATTAGAATATACTGACTGTTATCCCCCCCCCATAGAGGGTTAAGGCCCTCCTAAAAAGGGGTGCACTGGGTATGACCTTAAACTGCATCTGATGGTGAGGCTTCTGTTTTAGAGATCTGAAGAGTGTGGAGTACTCCTTCATTACCATTACTCCCAGGTCCACTCTGACCCGGAGTGGTAGGACCTGTTAAGGCTGCATCTATGAGTCAAATAGATATGTTTGAAAAATTATTTGCATTTAATAGGACCATGTATTAAAAAGAACTAAAAAAAATGTAAATATGAATGTAAAATGAATGTGATTCCCTAACCTCTTGGCATGAAATAACCCTAGACAGGTTGACATACTGTTGAAATCAATCAACCATCTTTCTTTAATATTCGAGATACTGAATGATCTCAGAACACTAAATTACCAATTATTTTCCGATTACTTTGATTGATCCGGACTTATTTCTTTGATGAATACACAGTTGTAAATGAAGTGATCAAAACAACAAAGATGAGGATACTAAGCCAAATAATTCATGGAATAGTATTTTTCACAATTTTGTTTTATGAATCATCCAAATATAGGCCATTTCATTGTGTCACTAAGCACTATTAACTCTGTATCTATTCAAACTTAGATCTCTCTTTTCTCTTCTCTTTCTCTCTCTCTATATATATATATATATGTAAGTCGTCGGGGTGGCCTAAAGTCGTATAAGCCAATCAGTGAGGGAGTCTATCCTCTTTTCACTAGCGCTAGACCAAGGAGATTGTTTTTGTGTCTGAGGTGGAGCGCCACACCTACCATCAGCTCCTTACTTAACCGCACAGATCCCTGTGCTACTCATACGCTGAGTTGGCGAGGACCGGTATCAAACTAGGAACCTTGTGGTTTCTAGCTGAACGCTCTACCGACTGAGCTAACCCAGCCCTTATATATATATATGTACACATACATATATATGTAAATACAAATATATATAAACATAAACACAGATATGTATTCTATATATATTCTGCATATATATACATACACATATATACACACTCATACATACATTTATATATATGAACACACACACACACATATATATATACAGTGTCCATAAAATCCGTATGCATTTTAAAAAATGCATACACAGACTTTGTGGACATCCTGCATATACACGTACATATATGTAAATATACACACACATACAAGGTGTGTCAAAAAAGTATCAAGATCTAAGCTGAATTTACCAAGATAGGAATGAACAATAAATGTAACGTTATTTTTTTAGAATACAAGGTGTGTCAAAAAGTACAGATTTTAAAGCTGTATTTACCAAGATAGAAATGAATAATCAATGGAACGTTAATTTTTCAGAATAGAAGGTGTGTCAAAAAGTACAAAAATCTCAATACTTTTTTGACACACCTTGTATATACAGGGTGTCCATAGAGTGCAAATGCATTTTAAAGAATTTAAAAATTCAAAGTGCACACGGACTTTGTAGACATCCTATATATACATACATATATGTAGATATACAAGGTAGGAAGTGCGTGGTGTAATGGTTAAAGTCATGGGAAATGGACTCGTCGCACCGAGTTCAAATCCTGGACGTGGTAGTTGCATTTCACTTAGCGCTAATACCCTTGGGAAAGGTATGAATCCTACTCTCCCTCCAGCTATGGGTAAATAGTAGGGGCAGACTGGGCTCTTTAACCTTGGTTAGGCAACCGGTCTAGGAGAAGGAAAACTCTGAATTCAAACCTGTTGAACTCCGCTTAAGAAATTGACTTTGTGTCGCATCATGCTCGTGCGGAGGGGTTGGTAAATATATATCAAATAGAAATACTTTGCAAACGGTTGGTAAATATATATATGTAGATATACACACACATATATATATATATATACACACATACATTAAATGAATGCATCTTAAATGAATCTTAAATGAATTTCAGATTGTAAATTGTATATAATATATATATATATATTATATAGGAACACATGTATACATTCTTGTTTTATGAACAGAAATTTTATCTTTTATTCTTTAAATGTTTAAGTTGTTCAAAGTCATTCGCAGTTAATCTCACATGTAGGTAAATCTGTTGAAATTATCAATTCACGTGTTATGTTCCAACCCAAATGTTCACAATTTATCCAATTTGACAATTATTTCACTTCATTCAACCATTTGATTAATATCCTTGTTAATCTAATAACTAATTAAATTATATCGCAACCCTTTTTCCTTTGAAGTAAAGTGCAATTATTTCCTTTCTACCAATCTAACGCCTTTGCCCATTGGTTTATATTAACTGCCACAGACCAATGAAAAACAAGCTTTTTTCCTTTGAAGTAAAGTGCAATTATTTCCTTTCTACCAATCTAACGCCTTTGCCCATTGGTTCATATTAACTGCCACAGACCAATGAAAAACAAGCTTTTTTCCTTTGAAGTAAAGTGCAATTATTTCCTTTCTACCAATCTATCGCCTTTGCCCATTGGTTCATATTAACTGCCACAGACCAATGAAAAACAAGCTTTTTTCCTTTGAAGTACAGTGCAATTATTTCCTTTCTACCAATCTAACGCCTTTTGCCCATTGGTTTAATATCAACTGCCACAGACCAATGAAAAACAAGCTTTTTTCCTTTGAAGTAAAGTGCAATTATTTTTCCTCTACAATTAACGCCTTTGCCCATTGGTTCATATCAACTGCCACAGACCAATGAAAAACAAGCTTTTTCATCTTTAACCTTCAACCAACTTCATACCAAAAAAGTAACATAAAAAGTAACAAGACAAAAGACAGTTTACAAGATTTTTTGTGAAATGAATGGGAAAGTAAAAAACATGATTCAAGAAGTTATCAAGTAGCAGCTACCCCAAAACAAAATGGCGGTCTGCTGTTATTTCAGGTTTCAAAATTAATCAAGTGTTTTGAATCCGAGTAGAATCAAGTTCAGCTGAAGTGTGCTTTTTGATTCTTAAAATGACAACAATGAAATGTTTGCTAGATAACAATGTTCTTGCAAACATTTTGTAACAACTAAATGACAAAGCATAATTGTTGAATGGTTGATGGAGTCTGTACTGTTTGAATCTCAATAAATCTTCTGATAAGTGCTATAAAGAGAATTTCATGTGGAGGCACATGGTGTAGTGGTTAGAGTTGTAGAAAATTGACTCATTGACGTGAGTTCAAATCCTGGGTGAGTCTGTTTGTATTTCACATACCGCTAATACCCTTGAGAAAGGTATACATCCAGTCACTCTCCCTCCAGCTATGGGTAAATAGATTTCTACAATTTACAAACATTTTGTAACAACTAAATGACAAAGCATAATTGTTGAATAGTTGATGGAGTCTGTACTGTTTGAATCTCAATAAATCTTCTGATAAGTGCTATAAAGAGAATTTCATGTGGAGGCACATGGTGTAGTGGTTAGAGTTGTAGAAAATTGACTCATTGACGTGAGTTCAAATCCTGGGTGAGTCTGTTTGTATTTCACATACCGCTAATACCCTTGAGAAAGGTATACATCCAGTCACTCTCCTCCAGCTATGGGTAAATAGATTTCTACAATTTACAAACATTTTGTAACAACTAAATGACAAAGCATAATTGTTGAATAGTTGATGGAGTCTGTACTGTTTGAATCTCAATAAATCTTCTGATAAGTGCTATAAAGAGAATTTCATGTGGAGGCACATGGTGTAGTGGTTAGAGTTGTAGAAAATTGACTCATTGACGTGAGTTCAAATCCTGGGTGAGTCTGTTTGTATTTCACATACCGCTAATACCCTTGAGAAAGGTATACATCCAGTCACTCTCCCTCCAGCTATGGGTAAATAGATTTCTACAATTTACAAACATTTTGTAACAACTAAATGACAAAGCATAATTGTTGAATAGTTGATGGAGTCTGTACTGTTTGAATCTCAATAAATCTTCTGATAAGTGCTATAAAGAGAATTTCATGTGGAGGCACATGGTGTAGTGGTTAGAGTTGTAGAAAATTGACTCATTGACGTGAGTTCAAATCCTGGGTGAGTCTGTTTGTATTTCACATACCGCTAATACCCTTGAGAAAGGTATACATCCAGTCACTCTCCCTCCAGCTATGGGTAAATAGATTTCTACAATTTACAAACATTTTGTAACAACTAAATGACAAAGCATAATTGTTGAATAGTTGATGGAGTCTGTACTGTTTGAATCTCAATAAATCTTCTGATAAGTGCTATAAAGAGAATTCCATGTGGAGGCACATGGTGTAGTGGTTAGAGTTGTAGAAATTGACTCATTGACGTGAGTTCAAAATCCTGGGTGAGTCTGTTTGTATTTCACATACCGCTAATACCCTTGAGAAAGGTATACATCCAGTCACTCTCCCTCCAGCTATGGTAAATAGATTTCTACAATTTACAAACATTTTTGTAACAACTAAATGACAAAGCATAATTGTTGAATAGTTGATGGAGTCTGTACTGTTTGAATCTCAATAAATCTTCTGATAAGTGCTATAAAGAGAATTCCATGTGGAGGCACATGGTGTAGTGGTTAGAGTTGTAGAAAATTGACTCATTGACGTGAGTTCAAATCCTGGGTGAGTCTGTTTGTATTTCACATACCGCTAATACCCTTGAGAAAGGTATACATCCAGTCACTCTCCCTCCAGCTATGGGTAAATAGATTTCTACAATTTACAAACATTTTGTAACAACTAAATGACAAAGCATAATTGTTGAATGGTTGATGGAGTCTGTACTGTTTGAATCTCAATAAATCTTCTGATAAGTGCTATAAAGAGAATTTCATGTGGAGGCACATGGTGTAGTGGTTAGAGTTGTAGAAAATTGACTCATTGACGTGAGTTCAAATCCTGGGTGAGTCTGTTTGTATTTCACATACCGCTAATACCCTTAAGAAAGGTATACATCCTCTCACTCTCCCTCCAGCTATGGGTAAATAGTAAGGTAGACTACACTCTTTAACCATGGTTAAGCAACCAGTCTAGGAGAAAGAAAACTCTGAATTTAAACCTGTTAAACTTCACTTAAGAAATTGACCTTGAGTCACATCCCACTTGTGCAGAGGGGTTGGTAAATATGTATAAAGAGAATTCCAGGGTAATTTATGAGGAAGTCTGTCCTGGTCTCATGTCTCAAAAATTGCTACCCGGTGACTATTAAAATGACGACCCAGTTCAGTCTATTCAAAACTATCCATCTTCATATCTATCTATCTATCTCAATTTGTTCATATTTATCTATATTACTTAAAATACTAAGATTTTTTTTTATTATTCAGGTTTGTTTAATATCTTGTTTTTAGTTTAAATAAACAAGAATTACGACAAAAAAGATGCCCCCCCCCAATACATTTACTTGTCAAAAATATCTCTCTATCTTCATTTGTTCATATCTATCTATATTATTTTGTTTGTTATCTATCTATCTATCTCAGTCTATTCCAAACTATATATCCATCTTCATATCTAAACAAGAATTACGACAAATTACGATAAATAAACAAGAATTACGACGAGCTGGGGTTGTTATTTTGATAGTCACCGGGTAGCAATTTTTGAGGCAGGAGACTGGGACACATTTCCTCATAAATTACCAATTCCAGAAATCAGGAGAATTCTTTAAAGTACCAAATTCTTTGGAATTGTTCAATGATTTTGTTCTTGGTATACAATTACCTTTATTACTTGTTTTTTGATATTTTTTAATAATTTCAACAGATTTAATCTGCAGGTTTAATTGAACATTTATTTTAAGTGGTCATTTAAAAAAAAAATTGATCCTCCTTTTTTAATTGATCTTTTCTATTGATATATTTTTTAATTAATCTCTTTTAAATTCATTGTTTTTCTTAATTGATCCTTTTTATTTTTGAAAAAACAATAGAATCTTTTTTTAAAACAGATCTTTTCTATTAATATATTTTTAACTAATGCTTTTATTAATTTTGTGGAACTCTTTGGTGTTTACAAGAGTATATAAGCTCTCAGTAAACTGTACCATCATTCTAAGTAGAATAAAGCTTTCTTAAGCCTGTGTTATCGTTTATCATTACACCCTTTTTAATTGAACCTTTTTAAACTGATCACTTTTTCTAAGTGGATCCTTTTGTTTATTCTTCCTTTTTTATTAATTTATCCCTTTTCATTGATCCCTTTATCATTGAACCTTTTTAAACTGATCCCTTTTTCTAAGTGGATCCTTTTGTTTATTCTTCCTATTTTATTAATTTACCCCTTTTTCATTGATCCCTTTTTCATTGAACCTTTTTAAAGTGATCCATTTTTTTTTTTCAAATTGATTCCTTTTTTTCTTAATTGGTCCCTTTTATGGTTTATTGCTTGCCTTTGTCCTGTTCTATTCTTGTCATATTTGTGTAATTAAAAAGTTTCAGATGAAAACTTATTTATAAAAACAATTTAATTTTTGTCCAGATGAGGTTCCTCGCATTTTGTTTTCTGATAATGCTCTTGGAGTAAATAGTAAGACAAACCAGGATTTCTTGTAGACAAAATAACATAGGAGAAGGAAAAATCCTGAATTCAAAACCAGAAAAGCATGGGACTAGCAATTCCACAGCATAAAACCTCCTGGTTACTTAAAATGAAGACTCGTGGTGTAATGGTTATCATCTTAAGAAATGGACACTGCAACCTGTGTTCAAATCCTGGACAAGGCTGTTTGCATTTCATTTCATACTAATGAATTGGGAAAAGCATGAACCATCTGTTCTCCCCTCAGCTATGGGTAAATTGTTGGACAGGCTGGGCTCTTTAGATTCAGCATGGCAATTGGTCATTGCATCCTGTGGGCTCATTTGGTTTGGTTTCTTTGTTTAATGGCATATCAATGTTTGTGGGTTATTTAATACCAAGGTTTTTTTTTGTTTAATGGCATATTAACCTTCCTGGGTTATTTAATGCTGAAGACAGCCTTGTATAAAAACAGTAAAAAAAAAAAGTAAAGTCGTCGGGGTGACCTAAAGTCGGTATCCCCTTTTCACTAGCGCTAGACCAAGGAGACTGTTTTTAGCATCTGAGGCAGAGCATCACACCTACCATCAGCTCCTTATTTTACCGCATAGATCTCTGTGCTACTCATTTGCTGAGTTGGTGAGGGCCGGTATCGAACCAGGAGCCTTGCGGTTCCCAGCTGAACACTCTACCGACTGAGCTAAACCGACCCTAGTGGTACTATTTAACCCATAGCTGTGAGTTCATATCTTTCTCAAGAGTATGGGTTGGGTTAGGTAAATAGATACTTGTTACTGAAATTGACACACCATTGCTGATGTAAGGGTATTTGCCTCATACCCCACTTGTATGGGCTGGGCACTAGGCCTTGTTTTAACGTGGGCCCACCCACAAGCCGAAGCTCATGGGTGGGAAAGAAAAAATATTGCGTCAATCATTTAAGCATTCCCCCTCAAGGAGGGCGCCTCAGGCACTGGGCAATAAACCCAGCCCTGGCCCTTTAAGTCAAGGGGGCAGGTATTGCCTGGTGGGATAGCCCCCTGGGATCGACGCTATTAATTGTACTTTACCGGTCCAGTGGCCGAAGTACACTGGAACCCCAAGGGGGTGAAGGTAAGTATCAGAGCACAGCATCCGGAACAGATACTACACTCTGATCCCCACCTGCTGATGCAAGGAATCTACAGGAGTTCACCAGGACCACAACTAGGTTCACCTGAAACAAAATCCATATATTCAAAGCAGACATGTCCTTCCTACTTCAAGATTGGCTCTACACAATCTTCCTCTCACAATTCCCTGCCCAATGTTAATTTTTTTTCTCTATAAAGTTTAACTTAGTAAAATATCAACAACGCCTTAAATCGTTTCATCTATTCTCTCTCGCAGTGGTTTGAATGATTATATTATATTCTTCTTTCCGAAAATCCTTGGCTTTTGTGCATTCACTTTCAATCTGAACAACCATCAAAAAAGCCGCTGCACTAAAAAAAAAAAAAAAAAAGAAAAAGGAAAGAAAAAAAAAATCCAGTGCCGTCAGGCATTTTAATTAAATCCACATGCCTAATGCGCAAGTTGTCTTTCGGCTTTTCCCAGCTGAGATGAGGCCTTTTTCAGTGTTGCATTTGTTCCATTATCGGAGCTCTGCCAATAATACAAGTGACAAAAAATAAATAAATAAGTGAATAAAAAAAAAATTTAAAAAAAATAAAAAAGAAGGAAGGAAGAAAGAAAAATAGAAAGGAAAGAAAACATCTTTTATCAACTGATGTCATGCGTAGTTGAAATTTATCTATGAGGTATTCGTCTAAAAAAAAAAAACAAGGAGCAAAGGGGCATCCACTGTTGTTTTGTAAAAATCTTTGTATATTAAAAAAAATATGTAGCATATAAAAAAAACATTCCAAATATTAAAAAGAAAAATATTTTCAAAAAGAAATACCCCCCCCCCCTCTATGCATGCATTGCATAACAGTTAATGTTCTGAAAATGGAATTGTCAACCTGAGTTCAAATCCTGGATGAAGCTGTCTGTGTTTCACCATTCCTCTAAAAAAAAAAAAAAGAAAAAAGGCTTGTATAAGAACAATAAAAAAAAAAAGTAAAGTCGTCAGGGTGACCTAAAGTCGGTATCAGCCAGACAGTGAGGGAGTCTATCCCCTTTTCACTAGCGCTAGACCAAGGAGACTGTTATAAAAATCTTTGTGCGCTCTGTATATTAAGAAAAATATATAGTTTATAAAAAATATTAAAAATATTAAAAAGAAAAATATCTATGCATACATTGCATGACATCTAATGTCATGGAAATGGAATCGGCAACCCGAGTTCAAATCCTGGATGAAGCTGTTTGTATTTCACTTTGTATTGATGCCCTTAAGAAAAGCATGAATCCATTTCTTCTATTGAGAATTCTGGGGTATGGGGGTTATCGTCCTTTGTCTGTGAGCCCCTGTTTCGAACCAACCAATCACGAGCCAGCATACTTTGGTGGCAAAGCCGAATAAGCAAACTCATGCCTCTTCTGATCCAGCTAGCACTGGGGACAGACCTAAATAAGGGTTGCTCCTCTTCCTCAACAACCAGAATCAGAGTCAGACATCAAACAGAACGTCTATCATATCCGAACTATCAGAAGGCCGTAGCAATACACGTTTTTTATTCATATTTGTAGTTGTTTGGTTATTTCTTTAACTCTCAACCTGTCTGCCACACTCGTGGTTAACTTCATACTTCAAACCTTGGACTATTGTTGTTTGTGTTTAATTTCTTTATACTTCTCCTACCTCAGTTATGAGGAAATAGTAGGACAGACTGGGTTCTTTAGCTAGGGTTAGGCAACCAGTCTCAGAAAAGGAAAACTTGGAATTTAAATCAGTTTTACTTAAAAATTAACCTTGTGTCAAATACTGCCCTTTAGGCAAATATATACATTGTAGTTCAACTAGTCGGACATCTCCTGACATTTCTTCACCATTACCTCTAAATATTATGCCATCTTGCACTTTCATACCTTACATCATCCTGAACCTCATGTCACTTTGCACCTCCAGATGTCACATCACTTTGTACCTCCAGATGTTACATGTCATAACTTTGTTTCTGTTTGGTTTGGTTGCGTTCATTTTTTTGAAGGTGTGTGTCCCTTTCAGGGTGTTGTGATTGTAGGGCCCCCTTTGCTGTAGGCAGCATTATTCTGGGTTTTCTGCCAAACAGTAGTTCATATGGGGATGGCATGTCGTTATTTATTGTTCTGTACATCCATAATGCTGAGTATGGGCACTTTCTTTCCTCCAGGGCCTTCTTCCATAGGGCCTTGATAGTTCCTACAGTTCTCTCCGCTACTCCATTTGCTTGGTGGTGGTATGGTGAACTGATTTTCAAGGTTATATTGGAGTCGTGGCATTCCTTTTTAAACCTTTCACTCATGTATTGTGAGCCGCAGTCAGACATGATCGTTGCAGGCAAGCCATATTCTGCTAGAATCTGGGTGAATTGCTCGCAGACACTGGTGGCTGATGTGTCAGGAAGTGTCTTGATGATTGGGAACCTTGAGTAGTAGTCTACCACCAGGAGATATTTGCATCCATCTTGCTCATATATGTCCGTGCCTATTGTTGCCCAGGGGTGTGTAGGGAGGTCTGGCTGCATCAGTTGTAGTTTGGGTTGTGCTGGTTGGTACTGCATATGGTACATGCTTTTACCATATTTCTGATACTTTGGTTTATCCCTGGCCAGAATGTAGACTCCCTGGCCAATAGAATACATTTTGTTTCTCCTTGGTGGCCTGTGTGTAGTGTTTCAAGGACTGAGGGTCTCAGCGCTTCTAGGATTACTATTCTGTCCCCCTTGAGGATTAATCCATCCTCCAGGATGAGGTCACATCTGAATGTCCAGTACTCCCACAGTATTGTGGGGCATTGTTTTCTGTATTCTGGCCATCCTTTGTATATTGTGTCCTTTAACAGGCTCATTGTTGGGTCAGCTGTTATTGCCTCTCTTATCCGTTGTGTGTACATTATTTTCGTGTTCGTTGTAATGAAGCTGACACTGTGCTGTTGTGGTGCCTCATTCCTATTTTCCTTGAGGCATATCCTTGTTTTTCTTTTTTTTTCTGTGTTTTCCTCTTCCGCGACAATTAGTTGGTTATTTGTGGTCTTTGTTTTATTTGTGGTATTTAAATTCATCCCACTTTGACACCATGTGTTAGTTTACGGTTGCAACGATTAGTAAGAGAGAGGAGAGAAAAATAGACAAGGCACGCATTGGTGAATAATAGACAGGAAGTGTTGTATTCTTTAATTATCTTTTTACATGAAAGTTTATATACGATCCGGGTGATTTCCCTTAGACCATATTATGACAACATCATCCTATATCTTCAAATGTTATACTATTTTGTATCTCAAGATGTTATATCACCCTGCACCTCAAAATATGATGTCACCTTGCATCTCCAGATGTTATATCACTCTGTATGGTTATTTTCAATCTAGAGGTGCACCTTGTTATATCACCCTGTACCTCAAAATATGATGTCACCTTGCATCTCCAGATGTTATATCACTCTGTATGGTTATTTTCAATCTAGAGGTGCACCTTGTTATATCACCCTGCACCTCAAAATATGATGTCACCTTGCATCTCCAGATGTTATATCACTCTGTATGGTTATTTTCAATCTAGAGGTGCACCTTGTTATATCACCCTGCACCTCAAAATATGATGTCACCTTGCATCTCCAGATGTTATATCACTCTGTATGGTTATTTTCAATCTAGAGGTGCACCTTGTTATATCACCCTGCACCTCAAAATATGATGTCACCTTGCATCTCCAGATGTTATATCACTCTGTATGGTTATTTTCAATCTAGAGGTGCACCTTGTTATATCACCCTGCACCTCAAAATATGATGTCACCTTGCATCTCCAGATGTTATATCACTCTCTATGGTTATTTTCAATCTAGAGGTGCACCTTGTTATATCACCCTGCACCTCAAAATAGGATGTCACCTTGCATCTCCAGATGTTATATCACTCTGTATGGTTATTTTCAATCTAGAGGTGCACCTTGTTATATCACCCTGTACCTCAAAATAGGATGTCACCTTGCATCTCCAGATGTTATATCACTCTGTATGGTTATTTTCAATCTAGAGGTGCACCTTGTTATATCACCCTGTACCTCAAAATATGATGTCACCTTGCATCTCCAGATGTTATATCACTCTGTATGGTTATTTTCAATCTAGAGGTGCACCTTGTTATATCACCCTGCACCTCAAAATATGATGTCACCTTGCATCTCCAGATGTTATATCACTCTGTATGGTTATTTTCAATCTAGAGGTGCACCTTGTTATATCACCCTGCACCTCAAAATATGATGTCACCTTGCATCTCCAGATGTTATATCACTCTGTATGGTTATTTTCAATCTAGAGGTGCACCTTGTTATATCACACTGCACCTCAAAATATGATGTCACCTTGCATCTCCAGATGTTATATCACTCTGTATGGTTATTTTCAATCTAGAGGTGCACCTTGTTATATCACCCTGTACCTCAAAATATGATGTCACCTTGCATCTCCAGATGTTATATCACTCTGTATGGTTATTTTCAACCTAGAGGTTAGGGAATTGCATTCATTGTACATTTATATTTACATTTGTTGTGTGGTTGTTTCTTAAGACACACAGTTATGATATCAAGTATTCCTATCTAATGCTAATAATATGCACACAGTTAAATGGTTTCAAGTATTCCTATCTAATACTAATAATATGCACACAGTTAAATGGTTTCAAGTATTCCTATCTAATACTAATAATATGCACACAGTTAAATGGTTTCAAGTATTCCTAGCTAATACTAATAATATACACACAGTTAAATGGTTTCAAGTATTCCTATCTAATACTAATAATATGCATACAGTTAAATGGTTTCAAGTATTCCTATCTAATACTAAT
This sequence comes from Doryteuthis pealeii, assembly GCA_023376005.1. Classification (NCBI taxonomy): domain Eukaryota; kingdom Metazoa; phylum Mollusca; class Cephalopoda; order Myopsida; family Loliginidae; genus Doryteuthis; species Doryteuthis pealeii. Next base: position 21,174,912 of record CM042149.1, read on the forward strand.
AATATGCACACAGTTAAATGGTTTCAAGTATTCCTATCTAATACTAATAATATGCACACAGTTAAATGGTTTCAAGTATTCCTATCTAATACTAATAATATGCACACAGTTAAATGGTTTCAAGTATTCCTATCTAATACTAATAATATGCACACAGTTAAATATCTAATACTAATAATATGCACACAGTTAAATGGTTTCAAGTATTCCTATCTAATACTAATAATTATATGATTTCAAATAATTATTTATATCTAATGATAATTATTAATTTACACACAGTTTTATGGTTTCAAGTAACTAATAATAATCTTTAATAAACAATTATAGCTTCAAGTAACTATTCTTAATACAAATAATTTACAGTTATATAGCATCAAGTATTCCTATTCAATTCATTTTAAACATATCTATTTGACCCATAGATGGAACCCTAACAGGTATTACCACTTCAGGTCAGAGTGGACCTGGGAGTAATGGCAATAACGTGGTAACTTCACACTCTACTGATTTCCAGAACTAGAGCCTCATCATAAGATACAGTTTATTATCATACCAAGAGCACTCCTATTTTTAGGGGTTCTACCCCACTGCAGGGAATACACTCAGTGTATTCTAAACCCTGCCAACAAGGCAGTTTCTTCTTTTGGTGCCTTTAGCACATACTTATTTTGCTTAATAGTAAATCCACCCTGAAGCAAGTTAGAAAATGAAAGAAAAAATAGAAAATGAGTCAATGAAATCTATCTATATCTATCAATAATGGAGATTCGCTTCCGGGGGGGGGGGTGTCTGTAACGAAAATTACGTCACTGCTTACGTCACATTACCCAACACATAATCCAACGTCATAACATAGAATAAATATACTCAAAATGTGAGCATGCAACGTTACATAATCCTCATTGTTTCAATAAATAGATGCCCGGCGTTATCTATTTATATATAGATTGTTTTATTCTAATATAATATTTTAAGTTATCGGAACTGTTTCCATTTCAAATTGTCTCTCTTTCTTTTTTTTTTACTCCTTTAATAAATTTAATGATTTTACATACTTATCGTACACACTCTATGACATTGAATTTTCAGCTCTCATCCCTTCAGGCAATATCTTTCAAAAATTTATTTTTACATCGCCCGGAGGGTGTTTTTTTATTTTGCTAGTCTATATAAAGGACAGTTGGTATGTATGTATGACCAGATAAAACTATGAAAATAAAACAATTAATGACATAGTAAATATATATATATATACACATTAACTATCACCAGATCTTATTTTTTGAGCAAAACTAATGAAGATTTGATTTACATTCATGAAGATGATTGAAAAATAAAATTTAAATAGTAACAGCATGGAAGTTTTGAGCATTTAATATTTTAGATAGGAGACATTCATTTTTCTTTTTAGAGTGTCTGTCCACTTTTTTTTTCTGACACCCCACCATGCTGGATCAATGCAAGGTCGTTTTTACTTAGGGATTTTAATAGAGCATCCTGCGAGGATCAACTCATGATTCAGTAATAATGGATCAATGAGACTAACTTTTTTGCCCTCCACTCTACCTATGTGACGCCGGGTAACTGCTTCTAGCATATATAATATATATATTATATATATATATATATATATATATATATATATATATAAAAGGCAGTTGGTGTGTATGGTATGTATGTATGTCCGGGTGAAACTACGAAAATAAAACAATTAACGACAAAATAAATATATATACACATTGAATATCACCAATTCTTGCTTTTTTGTGCAAAAATTATGAAGATTTGATTTATATTCAAAAAAATTTTTAAATCAAAATATACATAGAAATAACATTGAAATTCTACTTAATAATGTCCAGCATTTGTAAATCTCAATAGTAAACAAATCAATACACCATTTTTTTTGCTCCCCCAGGCGACGCCGGGTAGCTATTTCAAGTAACAAAAATAAAGAACCAAGAAGAAAAGAAATGTGTGTATGACTGAAAAAGTAAGTCAGGATTCTTTTTTTGTTCACTGATAGACAAGCAGATGAGTTTTCCAGGTGTAACGGGCAGGTATTGTCAAAAACGTCAAATTGTCAGACCTTTGATCAAAAGACATGGAGAATCAAACGATGTCAAATTGTAACATATGGCGGCAAGATCACATGACATGTTTATAAAAATCATAAAAGAGAAAGTTGTAAAGAAAATGAACAGATATAACATCTTTCTTTCTTTCTTTTTTACTGTCATTCAACTACTAACAAGTTTTTCTTTCTTTCTTTCTTTCTTTCTTTCTTTTTCCTTTCTTTCTTTCTATCTTTTTTTTTTTTTTTACTGTTGTCCTACTCTAACCCAACTTCTTTTTTTCTTTCTTTCTTCTTTCCTTTTTTTTTTAACTGTCATATCACCCAGCTTCTCTTGTTTCTTTTTCTTTCTTTCTTTCTTTCTTTTTCTTTCTTTTCACTGTCATCTACCATTACCCAGCTTCTCTTCTTTCTTTTTTTCTTTCTTCTTTTTCCTTTTTTCTTTCTTCCTTTCTTTTTACTTTTGTCCAAATACTACACAGCTTCTCTTTCATTCTTTCTTCTTTTTTTTCTTTTTTCTTTCTTTCTTTCTTTCTTCTTTCTTTCTTTCTTTCTTTCTTTCTTTTTCTTTCTTTTCACTGTCATCCTACCATTACTCAGCTCCTCTTCTTTCTTTTTTTTCTTTCTTTCTTTTTCCTTTTTTCTTTCTTTCTTTTTTCCTTTCTTTCTTTCTTTTTACCTTTATCTAAATACTACACAGCTTCTCTTTCATTCTTTCTTTTTCTTTTTTCTTTTTTCTTTTTCTTTTTTCTTTTTCTTTCTTTCTTTCTTTTTTTCTTTCTTTTTCTTTCTTTTCACTGTCATCCTACCATTACTCAGATTCTCTTCTTTCTTTTTTCCTTTTTTCTTTCTTTTTTCCTTTTTTCTTTCTTTTTTCCTTTTTTCTTTCTTCCTTTCTTTCTTTCTTTTTACTTTTGTCCAAATACTACACAGCTTCTCTTTCATTCTTTCTTCTTTGTTTTTCTTTCTTTCTTTCTTTCTTTCTTTCTTTTTGTTTCACTGTCGTCTATTTACTACCCAGGTGGAAAGAGGAAGCTGATAGGTAGAAGAGCATGAAGTAATCCATAACAAAATTTATAAATAAAAGTTCTTCCAGTTTCAAACATTTTTTTGCAAGGTGGGCTCATATCTTATACATTCAATTGGTTCCCCCTACCCCCTGTGTCATTCAAATGTAAAAGAAATATTAGGTTGGTGCATAATTATTGCGTTTTTTTTTCAACAATTTGAAAAGAAATCTGCAATGATTATGCACCAACTCAATATAAAAAAACTTAAGAAACATAAATACAGTACAGTAACAAATATAATAATACTTATACAATCATCATGGAATTAGCATGCTTAGAAGATATTGTGACGAGACTGAAAGGCAGCCCTATGAACAAGCGGATTCCCAGCCCCCGTAAACAAAGTGCATCAAGATATGTTTGGCCTGTAGCGAGTGGCTACGGATATTTGAACTCGCTACCTCCTCGTAGCTGAGGTATTGTTAGTAGAGACCCAAATAAAGTATATCCGAATTTGCATAAGTGCATTCGAACGAGCAGAAATAAAGACAGACTGTCGCTGACAGGGCGAGTGAGGAAGAAAGTGTTTGGATGGCAAGTGAAATCTGACGACTGCTATCTGATGTGAGAGTGGCTGTTCAATTGGGAAAGGAATTGCATTTCGTTTGCTGGAGAGACTTTCAAAGGATTGATATTACCTTGAATTTTTGGACCCTTTCAAAAGAGATATTCACTTAAGGTTTTTATTTAGCAGTAAATAAACTAATAACAAATAGGATGCAAAACACTTCTTTGATTTATTGGAACCACTCTGATAAAGAATATTGCTTTAAATTAAGGAAATCTGCTGAAAGAATTAATTCTTACATAAATGCTTGAGGAGGGCAACTAAGTATTAATTCTAACTTTTTTTCCAGATGAATTTCATAATATTTTACTTAATATTGGGTTATTCCATGGTCTTTTCCTCTGCATGGCTTGGGGAAAATTATGCCATTAATTTTAGTAATTTAATCTGTTTATTTAAGGAATATTTTTATGAAACCAGATTGTTCAGCTGTTAAATAAAACATGTTTTGCATCTGATCTGTTATTAGTTTATTTACTGCTAAATAAAAAAAACATATTTACCATAGATGTAAACTCTGCATTGCTTGGCATTGGTTTATAGCAAAAATTATTCTAACCCTGCGAAATATTTGTTTTGAGGCTATTCAAAATGATAGCAAATCAAACAGAGTGCTCCAGGCTTGAACAGAAGTCTGTCATCAAATTTTGTGGCAGAGAAGTGCAAACCATGTGATATTTACAGCAAAATATGTGATGTGTATAGAGAAGCATATTTTAGTAAAAGAATCTTTATAAATGGGCTTAACATGTATTTGCCACTATGAGTTGAAAAAGAAAAAGTTCTAGGTGCAGTGGTCAGTCAAGAAGGTTATGCTGACCATGTTCTGGGACAAGAAAGGACCCCTCGTTATTGATTTTCTTGAAGAAGGTGCAACTGTAAACAGTGCTTCACATTGTCAACTACTTCGGCAAAATTTACATTATTTATTGAATGAACCTTATATAAACATACAAATCATGTAATTCCTTAACATCTAGACTGTGGGGATGAAATAAACGAAAAATAAAAATAAAATAAAATAAAACAACAAGCTCCCATGGGGCCTTGACCGGAAGAACCCTTTGTGCATGTCCGACAAAAAGGACTGACTCCCTACCCCCAAAAGGATACCTCGGCCATTTGAATTTAGGCCACAACTGAGGGTCAATATGTGGAACACCCCTTCATCACTATTGCTCCCTGGTCCATTCTGACCCGGAGTGGTAGTACCTGTTAGGGTACCATCTATGGGTTAAATAGAAAAATGTATTTATAAAAAAATTGTATTATCCATTAAGAATTGATTTATTTCAAAACTTTATCTGCATTAAATAACCCACCGAGGTTGATATGCCGTAAAACAAACCAAAACCATAAACCATCAATCAATCAACCTTGCTTTTGAAATCTCAGTGCCCGAACTGATGTAGTGTTGCGTCAGTCCAATCATCTAAAAGGCATTTAAGGAAGAAATATTAAAGAGCCATATTTTCTCACAATTATCTGATTTGGGTTGTTTCCAAGGAAACCAAATGCAATAAAATAGACAAAAATGCTGAATATATTGTAAACATAATTGCATGAAAGATGAAGTTATGAGAAATTGTAAAAGTGCTGTTGAACTTTGACTTATTAGCAGAAATAAATTCAGAGGAGTCTCCGTGCCATAGTGGCTAAAGTGCTGGACTGTGACATCATAATAAGATTACCCAAGCTGTGCTACTCCTACGCTGAGTTGACAAGGGCTGGTTCTGAGGCAGATGCTCTACCGACTGAGGTAAACCAGCCGCTATATATATATATATATATATATATATATATATATATATATATTATATGAGGCAGCACCCACAAAAAAGCAGCTGTATAACCACTTACCTCCTCTCACACAAACCATCAAATAAGATGAATAAGACATGCTGGACACTGCTGGAGAAGCAAGGACAAACTCCTAAGTAATGTTTTCTTGTGAACACCTACACACCAGTATAGGCCAACCAGCAACAATTTACATCAATCAGCTCTGTGCGGATTCTGGATGCTGTACAGAAAACTTTCCACGAGCTATGACTGATAGCAACGGGTGGCACTAATGCTGTTGAGAAAAGTATGAATCTAACTATTCTTTCTCTAGCTATGGATAAATAGTAGCGCAAATTGGCTCTTTAACCTTGGTATGGCAACCAGTCTAGAAGGAAGACTGAAACCAAAGGTGCTCACATCTCATTAGTCAAAACTACCTTGAGAGCTCATCCTCAAGTTAAAATTATCATTCATGATGGCTCAAGTTAGGACATCATGTCCAACCAAAGTCAATGATAAATGACTCTTTCTCTGAATATTTGAGATGAGGCTTGATGATAAGTATTATCTGTGTTATTCGGACTATTGTCCTCATCTCCCTTGTTATCTGTACAACGTTTGGCTTATTAGCAGAAATAAATTCAGAGGAGTCTCCGTGCCATAGTGGCTAAAGTGCTGGACTGTGACATCATAATAAGCAAGTTTGAACTTCCATCATGCTATTTCTCTGAATATTTGAGATGAGGCTTGATGATAAGTATTATCTGCATTATTCGGACTATTGTCCTCATCTTCATTGTTATCTGTACAACGTTTCAGCCGATGTGCCCTCCGGCCTTCTTCAGGTATTTCTTGTCGAACTCGGGAACCTTCTCAGACTCGGGTTTATAAGTTCCCAAAATTCACACTGGATTGTCCAATTGGACACATGGCTTAGAGGATAAAGGAGTTAGGTTAAGACAGTTCTAAGAGACAGTTATCTCTGGACTGCAGGTTCAATCCTGGTCAAGGGCAGTAGTAACATAGAATAATGATTATCACAGCTTAACGCCTCTACCCCAGCTATGGTTAGTGGAATGAGAACAGGATACCCCCGTGGCCTGAATAAAGGGTTAGGTTCAAAGTTCCGTGATAGCTCCCGATTACGACAAGAAGTTTCCCGAGTCCGAGAGGGTTCCTGAGTCTGACAAGAAATACCTGAAGAAGGCCTGAAACATCGTCCGAAACGTTATACAGATAACAATGAAGATGAGGACAATAGTCCGAATAATGCAGGTAATACTTTCCATCATGCTATTACATTCACTTTCAGGCTAATGCTATTGGGAACTAATGCTATCCCCCACCCCCCAGCCATGGTTTAAATAGTACCATAGATGGTTTTGGCATTAGATAACCCCCGAAAGTTGATATGCCAGTAAACAAAGAAACCAAAGCAAACACACACACACACACATCTCAGTCTGAGGGAGTCCCTTTGACTAAAGTGCTGGACCGTAACATCATAGTAAATAAGTTTGAACTTCCCTTACAGGCTAATACCCTCGAGGAAAGGGATGAACCTCCAGTCTGCCTAGGTTCCGGGTTCGATACTGGCTCTTGCAAACTCAGTGCATTTTTTGTAAAATACATCTATAAGATGCTTGAGGTGGAAGTCATCAGCATTGTTATATCCTTGGGATCATTGGAAATTTCTGGTCTTTCAACAACGTATTTCCTCACCCAGGGGACCAATCGGGGTTGATCAAATCCTGACCCTTCCCTCTCGGAATATGACCTCGCCTCTTGATGACCATAGTTTTATTGTACTGGTCACCTGACCTCCAGCCAATGGCAATAGAGCTCTCCTTATGAATAGTACAGCTTGGATCTGTGTGGTAAGGTGTAGCACTCCACCTCAGATGTAAAGCACTGGTCGAGCACTAATGAAAAAAGGACGAGAGTAAAAAAAACAATTTTTAAAATTGCTTACTCAAATTTTAGGTGTATATAGCATAAGAATATTGTGATGTAAGCTGTGACGTAGTTTTTGTTACAGACAGAAATACAGACAATCTCCATTATTAATAAGATGAAACAGACAAAATTATTATAATAGATTGATAAGTTAAAAATCAATTACTAAAAATCTTTGATGATCTGTGGACTGTAAAAATGCATTTACATTCGAAAAAAAAGGTTGTAATTTTCTTTTCTGTGTCTAAATTTGTATTTTAAATTCTTCTGCTGATACCAACAACAGACCACTCTGCTGACTTTACCTTTTTTTTGACAGCATGAACATAGGAAGTTAGTTGAGAAAAGTCAGATTTTGCTGAGTGCTGGGATGGGTAAGACGGCCATGGCATCTCTTGTCCAATATCTGCACATTTGTTTGTTGGTCTGGGATTCATAAAAATAGAATATGAGCTCAAAACAAAAATAAAGTCTTGTGTAATTAATTAAAAACAGTAACAACACATGATTCATAATGATATATCCGGGTTAAGGGATATTATGAAGTTGGTATTTGGTATATTATCGCAGTAGTAGTTGGTGCGTCGAATAGCAGCATGTCTTCCGAGCATCATGGTGTAGTCTGGTGAGTAAGTTTAGGCTTGTAGGCAGGTGCCTGTACCATCACAGTTTGAATATTATACATGACCACTGTCCAATCAGATTATAGTGAGGGGTACCAAGGTATTTACATATTCATTACATCACATAAAAATAGAATATGAGCTCAAACAAAAATAAAAGTCTTGTGTAATTAATTAAAAACCAGTATAACAACACATGATGTTCCAGGTCAGATCTAGAATAACAGATCAAGTTAAGATAGCCACTAGCCCAGCCCAGCCCAGCCCAGCCCAGCCCAACCAGCCCAGAGATAGACAGATCCAGCCCAAGCTAAGATGGAAGATAGCAAGAGAGAAAAAACAGAAGCTAAGTATCTAAGAAACAGAAGATAAGTTATACCTGTATACCCCCCCGCCCCTCTACTATGCATGCATTGCATAACAGTTAATGTTCTGAAAAATGGAATTGTCAACCCTGAGGTTCAAAATCCTGGATGAAGCTGTCTGTGTTTTCACCATTCCTCTAAAAAAAAAAAAAATAGAAAAAAAAGGCTTGTATAAAGAAGCAATAAATAAAAAAAGTAAAGTCGTAAGGGTGACCAGTAAAGTCGGTATCAGCCAGACAGTGGAGGGAAGTCTATCCCCTTTTCACTAGCCGCTAGACAAGGAGACCTGTTTTTATAAAAATCTTTGTGGGCGCTCTGTAATATTGAAAAATATAATAGTTTTATAAAAAAATATTAAAATATTAAAAGAAAAAATATCTAATGGCATACATTGCATGACATCTAATGTCAATGGGAATGGAATCGCACCCGAGTTCAAATCCTGGATGAAGCTGTTTGTATTTCACTTTGTATTGATGCCTTAAGAAAATGCTGAACCATTTCTTCTATTGAGAGTATTCTGGTATGGGGGTTAATGTCCTTTGTCTGTGAGCCGCCCTGTTTCGAAACCAACGCAATCACTGAAGCGCATCTTTGGTTGGCTAAGCCGAATAAGCAAACTCATGCCTCTTCTGATTCCAGACTAGCACTGGGGACAGACGCTAAATTAAGGGTTGGCTCCTTTCCTCAACAAACCAGAATGCAGAGTCAGACATGCAAAAAACAGAACGTCTAATCATATCCGACTATGCAGAGGCCGTAGGCAATACACCGTTTTTTTATTCATATTTGTAGGTTGTTTGGTTATTTTCTTTAATCTCTCAAACCTGTCTGCCAACTCGTGGTTACTTCATCATACTTTCAAACCTTGGAACTATTGGTTGTTTTTGTGTTTAATTTCTTTATACTTCTCCTACTGCAAAGTTATGAGGAAATAGTAGGAAACAGACTGGGTTCTTTAGCTAGGGTTAGGCAACCAGTGCTCAGAAAAAAGGAAAACTTGGAATTAAAACAGTTTTTACTTAAAATTAACCTTGTGTCAAATACTGCCCTTTAGGCAAATATATACATTGGTAGTTCAATCTAGTCGGAACATCTCCTGACATTTTTCTTCACCATTTACCTCTAAATATTATGCCATCTGCACTTTCCCATCCTTACATCATCCTGAACCTCATGTCCCATTTGCACCTCCAGATGTCCAATCACTTTTGTAGGGCCTCCAGATGTTTACATGTCATAACTTTGTTTCTGTTTGGTTTGGTTGCCGTTCTATTTTTTTTTGAGGTGTGTGTATTTCAAGGGTGTTGTGATTGTAAAGGGCCCCCTTTGCTGTAGGCAGCAATTATTCTGGGTTTTTTCTGCCAGACAGTAGTTCATATGGGGATGGCATGTGTCGTTATTTATTTTCTACATCCATGATCTGAGTATGGGCCTTTCTTTCCTCCAGGATGCCTTCTTCATAGGGCTTGATAGTTCCTTACAGTTTCTCTCCGCTACTCCATTTGCTTGGTGGTGGTATGGGTGAACTGATTTTCAGGTTATTTGGAGGTCGTGGCATTCTTTTTTAAAGCGTTTTCACTCATGTATTGTGAGCCGCAGTCAGACATGATTCGTTTGCAGGCAAGCCATTTCTGCTAGAATCCTGGGTGAATTGCTCGCAGACAGTGGTGGCTGATGTGTCAAGGAAGTGTCCTGATGATTTGGGAACCTTGAGTTAGTAAGTCCTACCACCAGGAGATATTTGCATTCCATCCTTGCTCATATATGTCCGTGCCTATTGGTTGCCCAGGGGTGGTGTAGGGAAGGTCTGGCTGCATGAGTTGTGAGTTGGTTGTGCTGGTTTGTGTTACTGCCATAATGGTACTGCCTTTTACCATATTTCTGAATGACTTTTGGTTTATCGCCTGGCCAGAATGGTAGACTCCTGCCAATAGAAGATACATTTTGTTTCTCCTTGGTGAGCCTGTGTGTAGTGTTTTCAAGGACTGAGGGTCTTCCAGCGCTTCTAGGATTACTATTCTGTCCCCTTGAGGATAATCCATCCCCAGGATGAGGTCACATCTGAATGTCCAGTACTCCACAGTATTGTTGGGGCAATTGTTTCTCGTATTCTGGCATGCCTTTGTATAGTTGTGTCCTTTAACCAGGCTCATTGTTGGGTCAGGCTGTTATTGCCTCTCTTATTCCGTTGTGTGTAACATTATTTTCGTGTTCGTTGCTAATGAAGCTGACACTGTGCTGTTGTGGTTGGCCTTCATTCCTATTTTCTTAGGCATATCCTTGTTTTTCCTTTTTTTTTTTTGTGTTTTTCCGCTCTTCGCGACAATTAGTTGTTATTTGGTGGTTTTGTTTATTTTGTGGTTAAATTCCATCCCACTTTTGACACCATGTGTTAGTTTACGGTGCAACGATTAGTAAAGAGTAGAGGGAAGAAAAATAGACAAGGCTAACGCATTAGGTGATAATAGAAGCAGGGAAGTGTTGTATTCTTTAATTATCTTTTACATGAAAGTTTTAATATCCGATCCGGGTGATTTCCCCCTTAGACACATATTATGAACATATCCTATAATCTTTTTCAAATGTTAATAGCTATTTTGTATCTTCAAGAATGTTATATTCACCTGCACTCAAATATGATGTCACCTTGCATCTCAGATGTTATATCACTCTGTATGGTTAATTATTATTCAATCTAGAGGGGTGCACACTTGTTATATCACCCTGTACCGATCAAAATATGATGTCAGCCGCTTGTCATCTTCCAGATGTTATATCACTCCTGTTTATGGTTTTTTTCAATCTAAGAAGTGTGCACCTTGTTATATCAACCTGCACCTTCAAAATATGATGTCACCCTTTGCATCTCCAGATTGTTATATCACTCTGTAGTTATTTTCAATCTAGAGGTGCAGCCTTGTTATATCACCCTGCACCTCAAATATGATGTCACCTTGCATCTCGCAGATGTTATATCACCTCTGTTGGTTTTATTTTCAATCTAGAGGTGCACCTTGTTATAATCCCGCTGCACCTCAAAATATGATGTCCCTGCATCTCCGATGTTTATATCATCTCTGTATGGTTTTTTTCAATCTAGAGGTGGCGACCTTGTTTATATCACCCTGCCACCTCCAAAATAATGATGTCACGCTTGCATCTCCAGATGTTAATATCACTCTCTATGGTTATTTTAATCTGAGGTGCACACTTAGTTATATTCACCGTCTGCACTCAAAATAGGATGTCACCTTGCATCTCCAGATGTTATTCACTCTGTATGGTTTATTTTCAATCTAGAGGTGCACCTTGTTATATCACCCTGTAACCTCAAAATAGGATGTCACCTGCAATCTCAGATGTTATATCACTCTGGTATGGTTATCAATCTAGAGGTGCACCTTGTTTTATATCACCCGTACCTCAAAATAATATGATGTCACCTTGCCATGCTCCAGATGTTATATCAGCTCTGTATGGTTTATTTTCATCTAGAGGTGCACCTTGTTATATCACCCTGGCACCTCAAATTATGATGTCACCTTGCATTTTCTCCAGAATGTTTATCACTCTTGTATGGTTATTTTTCAATCTAAGAGGTGCACCTTGTTATATACCCTGCACCTCAAAAATATGATGTTCACCTTTGCATCTGCCAGAGTTATATCACTCTGTATGGTTATTTTCAATCTAGAGGTGGCACCTTGTTATATCACAACTGCACCTCAAAAATATGATGTCACCTTGCATCTCCAGATGTTATTATCACTCTTGTATGTTATTTTCAATCTAGAGGTGCACCTTGTTATTCACCCTGTACCTTAAAATAGATGTACCTGCATCTCCAGATGTTATTCCTCTGTATGGTTATTTTCAACCTAAGAGTTAAGGGTAATTGCATCATTGTAGCATTTATATTTTACATTTGTTGTTGTGGTTGTTTCTTAAAGACCACAGTTAATGAATATCAGTATTCCTATTCTAATGCTAATAATATGGCACACAGTTAAAATGGTTTCAAAGTATTCCCTATCTAATACTAAATAATATGCACAGCAGTTAAATGGTTTCAAGTTCCTATCTAATACAATATATGCACACAGTTAATGGTTCAAGTAATTCCTAGCTAATATTCTAATAATATAACCACAGTTAAAAGTTTCAAGTATTCCTATCTAATACTAATAATAAATGGCATACAGTTAAATGGTTTCAAGTATTCACTATCTAATACTAATAACTATGCACACAGTTAAGATGGTTTCAAGTATTCCTATCTAATACTAATAATTGCACACAGTTAAAATTGGTTTCAAGTATTCCTATCTAATACTAATAAATATTGCACACAGTTAAAAATGGTTTCAAGTATTCTATCTATACTAATAATATGCACACAGTTAAATGGTTTCAAGTATTCCCTATCAATCTAATATATATGCACACAGTTAAATGGTTTTCAAGTATTCCTATCTAATACTAATAATAATATGATTTCAAAATAATTATTTATATCTAGATGATAATTATTATTTACACACAGTTTTATGGTTTCAAGTAACTAAATAATAATCTTTAATAAACAATTATAGCTTCAAGTAACTATTCTTAATACAATAATTTACAGTTATATAGCATCAAGTATTCCTATTCAATTCATTTTAAAACATATCTATTTGGACCCAATAAATGGAACGCCTAACAGGTATTACCACTTCAGTCAGAGTGGACCTGGGAGTTAATGGCTAATAATCGTGGTAACTCACACTCTACTGATTTCCCAGAACTAGAGCCTCATCATAAGATACGTTATTATTATCATACCAAGAGCACGTCCTATTTTTAGGGGGTTCTACCCACTGCAGGGAATACACTCAGTGTATTCTAGTAACCAATGCCAACAAGGCAGTTTCTTCTTTGGTTGGGCCTTTAGCACATACTTATTTTGCTTTAATAGTAAATCCACCCTGAAGCAAGTTAGAAAAAATGAGAAAAATAGAAAATGGTCAATGAAATCTATCCTATATCTATCAATAATGATGAATTCGCTTCCGGGGGGGGGTGTCTGGTAACGAAAATTACGGTCAGCTGATTACGTCACATTACCCAACACATAAATCCAACTCATAACATAGATAAATATTACTTCAAAATGTGAGCTGGCAACTTACATATGCCTCATTGTTTCAATTAAATAGATGCCGCGCGTGTATCTATTTATAATATAGATTGTTTTATTCTAATCTAATATTTTAAGATTATCGGAACTGTTTCCCATTTCAAAATTGTCTCTCTTTCTTTTGTTTTTACTCCTTTATAATGAAATTTAATGATTTTAATACTTATCGTACACCTATGACATTGAATTTTTCAGCTGCTCATCCTTCAGGCAATATCTTTCAAAAATTATTTTTACCATCGCCCGGAGGGTGTTTTTTTTTTATTTTGCTAGTCTATATTAAAAGGACAGTTGGTAATGTATTGTAATACCGATAAAACTATGAAAATAAAACCAATTAATGAACATAGTAAATATATATTATATATACAACATTAACTATCACCATGATCTTTATTTTGGGGCAAAACTAATGAAGATTTGATTTACATTCCATGAAGATGATGAAAAATAATGTTAAATAGTAACAAGCATGGAAGTTTTGAGCAATTTTAATATTTAGATTAGGAGACATTCATTTTTTCTTTTAGAGTGTCTGTCCACTTTTTTTTTCTGACACGCCCACCATGGCTGGATCATGCAAGGTCGTTTTTTACTTAGGGGATTTTATAGAGCATCCCTCTTGCGAGATCAACTCATGATTCAGTAATAATGGATCAATGAGACTAACTTTTTTGCCCTCACTCTAACCTATGTGAGCCGGGTACTGCTTCTAGCATATATATTATAATATATATATATTAATATATATAATAATCATTAATATATATATATATTAAAAAGGGCAGTTGGTGTGATTAATGGTATGTATGTATGTCCGGTGAAACTACGAAAATAAAACAATTAACGACAAAAAATAAATATATCATACACATTGAATATCACGCAATTCTTGCTTTTTTGTGCAAAATTATGAAGTTGATTTATTTCAAATTTTAATCAAAATTATACATAGAAAAATATCATTGAAATTCTGACTTAATATGTCCAGCATTTGTAAATCTCAAATAGTAAACAATCAATATCACCGAATTTTTTTTGGCTCCCGCAGGCGACGCCGGGTAGCTATTTCAGTGAACAAAAAATAAAAGAACCAAGAAGAAAGAAATGTGTGTATGAACTGAAAAAGTAAGTGCAGGAGTTCTTTTTTTGTTCACTGATAGACAAGCAGATGAGTTTTCCAGGTGTAACGGGCAAGGTATTGTCAAAACGTCAAATTGTCAGAGCCCTTTGATCAAAAGACATGGAGAATCAAACGATGTCAAATTGTAAATTGGCGGCAAGATCAGCATGAAACCATGTTTATAATCATAAAAGAGAAAGTTTGTAAATAAGAAAATGAACAGATATAACATCTTTCTTTCTTTCTTTTTTACTGTCCATTCAACTACTAACGGAAGTTTTTTCTTTCTTTCTTGTCTTATCTTTCTTTCTTTTTCCTTTTTCTTTCTTTCTAATCTTTTTTTTTTTTTTACTGTTGTCCTACTCTAACCCAACTTCTTTCTTTTTTTCTTTCTTTCTACTTTCCTTTTTTTTTTAACTGTCATATCACACAGCTTCTCTGTTTCTTTTTCTTTCTTTCTTTCTTTCCTTTTTCTTTCTTTTCACTGTCATCCTACCATTACCCCAGGCTTTCTCTTTCTTTTTTTCTTTCTTTCTTTTTGCCTTTTTTCTTTCTTGTTAACTTTCTTTTTACTTTTGTCCCAAATACTACACAGCTTCTCTTTCAATTCTTTCTTTCTTCTTCCTTCTTTTTTTTTTCTTTTTTTCTTTTTCTTTCTTTCTTTCTTTTCTTTCTTTCTTTCTTTCTTTCTTTCTTTTTCTTTCTTTCACTGTCATCCTAAATACGCATTAACTTCAGACTCCTCTTCTTTCTTTTTTTTCTTTCTTTCTTTTTCTTTTTTCTTTCTTCTTTCTTTTTCGCTTCTTTTCTTTCTTTTTACTTTATCATCCTAAAATACTAACAACCAGCTTCTTCTCTCTTTCATTCTTTCTTTTTTTCTTTTTTCTTTTTTTTCTTTTTCTTGTTTCTTTTTCTTTCTTTCTTTTCTTTTTTTCTCTTTCTTTTCTTTCTTTTCAAAAAAAACTGTCATCCTACCATTACTTTCAGATTCTCTCTTCTTATCTCTTTTTTTTCCTTTTTTCTTTCTTTTTTTTTTTTTTTTTTTTTCTTTTTTTCTTTCTCTTTTTCTTTTTTTCCTTTTTCTTTCTTCCTTTCTTTCTTTCTTTTTTACTTTTGTCCAATATACAACAGCTTCTCTTTCATTCTTTCTTTCTTTGTTTTCTTTCTTTCTTCTTTCTTTCTTTCTTTTTGTTTCAACTGTCGTACTATTTCTACCTGCAGGTGGAAGAGGAGCTGATAGTAGAAGAGCATGAAGTAATCCATAACAAAATTATAAATGAAAGTTTCTTCCAGTTTCAAACATATTTTTTGCAAGGTGGGCTGCATATATATTATACATTCATTGGTTCCCCCCCTACCCCTGTTGTCATTCAAATTGTAAAAGAAATAATTAGGTTTTGGTGCATAATTATTTTGCGTTTTTTTTCAAACAATTTGAAAAGAAATCTGCAAATGGATTATGCACCAACTCAATATAAAAAAACTTAAGAAACATAAATACAGTAGCAGTAACATATGATAATACTTATAACAATCATCATGGAATTAGCATGCTTAAGAGAATTGTGACGAGACTGAAATGGCAGCGCCTATGAACAAGCGATTCCCAGCCCCGTAAACAAAGTGCACAAGATATGTTTGGCCTGTAGCGAGTGGGCTACGGATATTTGAAACTCGCTACCTTTGACCTCCTCGTAGCTGAGGTATTGTTAGTAGGACCCAATAAGTTATTCCGAATTTGCTAAGTGCATTCGAACGAGGCTAAGAAATAAAGACAGACTTCGGCTGAACAGGGCGATGTGTAGGGAAGAAAGTGTTTGGATGGCAAGTGAAATCTGACCGAACTGCTATCTGATGTGAGAGTGGCTGTTCCAATTGGGAAAAGGAATTGCAATTTCGTTTGCCTGGAGAGAAACTTTCAAAAGGATTGATTTAACCTTGATATTTTTGGGACCTTTGCAAAAGAGATAATTACTTAAGGTTTTTTAATTTAGCAGTAATAACTAATAACAAATAGGATGCAAAACACTTCTTTGATTTATAGGAACCAACTCTGATAAAGAATATTGGCTTTTAAATTAATGGAAATCTGCTGAAAAGAATTAAATTCTTACATAATGCTTGAGGAGGGCTAACTAAGTATTAATTCTAACTTTTTTTCCAGATATTTCCATAATATTTTAAAGCTTAATATTGGGTTTATTCCATGGTCTTTTCCTCTGCATGGCTTGGGGAAAATTATGCATAATTTTAGTATTTAACTTGTTTAATTTAAGGAATATTTTTATGAAAGCCAGATTTGTTCAGGCTTGTTATAAAACATGTTTTGGCATCTGATCTGTTATTAGTTTATTTACTGCTTAAAATAAAAAAACATATTTACCATAGATGTAAAACTCTGGCATTGCTTGGCATTGGTTTATAGCAAAAATTATTCTAACCGCTGCGAAATATTTGTTTGAGGCTAATTCAAAAATGATAGCAAAATCAAAACAGAAGTGCTCCAGGCTTGAAGCAGAAGTCTGTCATGCAAATTTTTGTGGCAGAGAAGTGCAAAAACCATGTGATATTTACAGCAAAATATGTGATGTGTAATAGAGAAGCATATTTTAGTAAAGAATCTTTTATAAATGGGCTTAACATGTTTTGCCAGCTATGTAGTTGAAAAAGAAAAAAGTTCTCTTAGGTGCAGTGGTTCGTCCAAGAAGGTTATGCTGACCATGTCTCTGGGACAAGAAGGACCCCGCTCGTTATTTGGATTTCTTGAAAGAAGGTGCAAAACTGTAAACAGTGCTTTCACATTGTAACTAACTTCCGGCAAAATTTACATTATTTATTGAATGAACTTATATACATCAAATTCATGTAATTCCTTAAACAAAAAATCCTTTTTAAGGAAAACCCCTGGGGTGGGGATGAAAAAACGAAAAATAAAATAAAATAAAATAAAAACAACAACTCCCAATGGGGCCTTGACCGGAAGAACCCCTTTGTTGCATGTCCGACAAAAAGGATGACTCCCCTACCCCAAAAAGTGATACCTCGCTTTGAAATTTAGGGCCACACTGAGGGTCCAATATGTGGAACACCCGCTTCATCAACTATTGCTCCCTGAGTCCCATTCTGCCCGGAGTGGTAGTACCTGTTAGGGTACCATCTATGGGTTAACATAGAAAAATGTAATTTATAAAAAAAATTGTATTATCCATTAGAATTGATTTTATTTCAAAACTTTATCTGCATTAAATAACGCACCGAGGTTTGATATCCGTAAACAACGCAAAACACATAAACCATACAATTCACATCAACCTTGCTTTTGAAATTCTCAGTGCCCGAACTGATGTAGTGTTGGTCAAGTCCAATCATCTAAAATGGCATTTAAAGGAAGAAATATTAAAGCAGCCATATTTTCTTCACAATTTCTGATTTGGGTTGTTTCCGCAAGAAACGCAAAATGCAATAAATAGACCCAAAATGCTGATATATTGTAAACATAATTGCAAATGAAAGATGAAGTTATGAGAAATTGAAAAGTGCTGTTGACTTTGAACTTATTAGCAGAAAATAAATTCAGAGGAGTCTCCGTGCCATAGTGGCTAAAGTGCTGGACTGTGACATGCAATATAAAGATTATACCCAAGCTGTGGCTACTCCTACGCTGGTTGACAAAGGGCTGGTTCTGAGGGCAGGCTCTACCCGACTGAGGTAAACAGCCGCTATATATATAATATATATATATATATATATATATATATATATTTATGAGGCAGCACCCACTAAAAGCAGCTGTATAACCACTAACCTCCTCTCACACAAACCATCAATAAGATGAATAAGACATGCTGGACACTGCTGGAGAAGCAAGGACAAACTCCTAAGTAATTGTTTTCTTGTGAAACACTAACACACCAGGATATAGGCCAACCAGCAACAATTTACATCAATCAGTCTGTGCGGATTCTGGAGATGACTGTACAGAAACTTTCACGAGCTATGATCTGATAGCAAACGGGTGGCACTAATGCTGTTGAGAAAAGTATGATCTAACTATTCTTTCTCTAGCTTATGGATAAATAGTAGGCGCAAATTTGCTCTTTAACCTTGGTATGGCAAACCAGTCCTAGAGAGGAAAGACTGAAACCAAAGGTGCTCCAATCTCATTAGTCAAAACTACCTTGGAGCTCATGCCCTCAAACGTTAAATTATCATTCATGATGGCCAAGTTAGGACAATCATGGTTTATCATTGAACCTTTTTAAAACTGATCCACTTTTTCTAAGTGGATCCTTTTGTTTATTCTTCCTATTTTATTAATTGACCCTTTTTCATTGATCCTTATCATTGAACCTTTTTTAAAACTGATCCTTTTTTCTAAGTGGATTCCTTTTGTTTATTCTTCCTATTTTATTAATTGATCCCTTTTCATTATCCCTTTTTCATTGAACCTTTTTAAAGTGATCCATTTTTTTTTCAAATTGATTCCTTTTTTTCTTAATTGGTCCCTTTTATGGTTTACTGCTTGCCTTTGTCCTGTTCCATTCTTGTCATATTTGTGTAATTAAAAAGTTTCAGATGAAAACTTATTTATAAAAACAATTTAATTTTTGTCCAGATGAGGTGCCTCGCATTTCGTTTTCTGATAATGCTCTTGGAGTAAATAGTAAGACAAACCAGGATTTCTGGTAGACAAACTAACATAGGAGAAGGAAAAATCCTGAATTCAAAACCAGAAAAGCATGGGACTAGCAATTCCACAGCATAACATCTCCTGGTTACTTAAAATGAAAACTCATGGTGTAATGGTTATCATCTTAAGAAATGGACACTGCAACCTGTGTTCAAATCCTGGACAAGGCTGTTTGCATTTCCTTTCATACTAATGAATTGGGAAAAGCATGAACCATCTGTTCTCCCCTCAGCTATGGGTAAATTGTTGGACAGGCTGGGCTCTTTAGATTCAGCATGGCAATTGGTCAGGGAGAAGAAAAACTCTAAATTCAAACCAGCTGTACTCCACTTAAAAGAATATCTTGTCTTGCATCCTATCTGTGGGCTCATTTGGTTTGGTTTCTTTGTTTAAAGGCATATCAATGTTTGTGGGTTACTTAATACCAAGGTTTTTTGTTTGTTTTTTGTTTAATGGCATATTAACCTTCCTGGGTTATTTAATGCCAAAGACAGCCTTGTATAAGAACAGTAAAAAAAAAAGTAAAGTTGTCGGGGTGACCTAAAGTCGGTATCAGCCAGACAGTGAGGGAGTCTATCCCCTTTTCACTAGTGCTAGACCAAGGAGACTGTTTTTAGCATCTGAGGCAGAGCATCACACCTACCATCAGCTCCTTATTTTACCGCATAGATCTCTGTGCTACTCATTTGCTGAGTTGGTGAGGGCCGGTATCGAACCAGGAGCCTTGCGGTTCCCAGCTGAACACTCTACCGACTGAGCTAAACCGGCCCTGGTGGTACTATTTAACCCATAGCTGTGAGTTCATATCTTTCTCAAGAGTATGGGTTGGGTTAGGTAAATAGATACTTATTACTGAAATTGACACACCATTGCTGATGTAAGGGTATTTGCCTCATACCCCACTTGTATGGGCTGGGCACTAGGCCTTGCTTTAACGTGGGCCCACCCACAAGCCGAAGCTCATGGGTGGGAAAGAACAAAAATTGCGTCGATCATTTAAGCATTCCCCCTCAAGGAGGGCGCCTCAGGCACTGGGCAATAAACCCAGCCCTGGCCCTTTAAGTCAAGGGGGCAGGTATTGCCTGGGGGGATAGCCCCCTGGGATCGACGCTATTAATTGTACTTTTCCGGTCCAGTGGCCGAAGCACACTGGACCCCTCGAGGGGGTGAAGGTAAGTATCAGAGCACAGCATCCGGAACAGATACTACACTCTGATCCCCACCTGCTGATGCAAGGAATCTACAGGAGTTCACCAGGACCACGACTAGGTTCACCTGAAACAAAATCCATATATTCAAAGCAGACATGTCCTTCCTACTTCAAGATTGGCTCTACACAATCTTCCTCTCACAATTCCCTGCCCAATGTTAATTTTTTTTTCTGTATAAAGTTTAACTTAGTAAAATATCAACAACGCCTTAAATCGTTTCATCTATTCTCTCTCGCAGTGGTTTGAATGATTATATATTATATTCTTCTTTCCGAAAATCCTTGGCTTTTGTGCATTCACTTTGAATCTGAACAACCATCAAAAAAGCCGCTGCACTAAAAAAAAAAAAAAGAAAAAAAAAGAAAGAAAAAGAAAAAAAAATCCAGTGCCGTCAGGCATTTTAATTAAATCCACATGCCTAATGCGCAAGTTGTCTTTCGCTTTTCCCAGCTGAGATGAGGCCTTTTCAGTGTTGCATTTGTTCCATTATCGGAGCTCTGCCAATAATACAAGTGACAAAAAATAAATAAATAAGTGAATAAAAAAAAATTAAAAAAAAATAAAAAAGAAGGAAGAAGAAAGAAAAATAGAAAGGAAAGAAAACATCTTTATCAACTGATGTCATGCGTAGTTGAAAATTTATCTATGAGGTATTCGTCTAAAAAACAAAAAACAAGGAGCAAAGGGGCATCCACTGTTGTTTTGTAAAAATCTTTGTATATTAAAAAAAATATGTAGCATATAAAAAAAACATTCCAAATATTAAAAAGAAAAATATTTGCAAAAAGAAATATTTTTCCCCCTCTATGCATGCATTGCATAACAGTTAATGTTCAGAAAATGGAATCGTCAACCCGAGTTCAAATCCTGGATGAAGCTGTTTGTGTTTCACCATTCCTCTAAAAAAAGAAAAAAAGAAGCCTTATATAAGAACAGTAAAAAAAAAATGTAAAGTCGTTGGGGTGACCTAAAGTCGGTATCAGCCAGACAGTGAGGGAGTCTATCCCCTTTTCACTAGCGCTAGTCCAAGGAGACTGTTATAAAAATCTTTGTGCGCTCTGTATATTAAGAAAAATATATAGTTTATAAAAAATATTAAAATATTAAAAAGAAAAATATCTATGCATACATTGCATGACATCTAATGTCATGGAAAATGGAATCGGCAACCCGAGTTCAAATCCTGGATGAAGCTGTTTGTATTTCACTTTGTAATTGATGCCCTTTAGAAAAGCATGAATCCATTTCTTCTATTGAGAATTCTGGGTATGGGGTTATCGTCCTTTGTCTGTGAGCCCCTGTTTCGAACCAACCAATCACGAGCCAGCATACTTTGGCGGCAAAGCCGAATAAGCAAAACTCATGCTCTTCTGATCCAGCTTGCACCGGGGACAGACCTAAATAAGGGTTGCTCCTCTTCCTCAACAACCAGAATCAGAGTCAGACATCAAAAGAACGTCTATCATATCCGAACTATCAGAAGGCCGTAGCAATACACGTTTTTTATTCATATTTCTAGTTGTTTGGTTATTTCTTTAACTCTCAACCTGTCTGCCACACTCGTGGTTAACTTCATACTTCAAACCTTGGACTATTGTCGTTTGTGTTTAATTTCTTTATACTTCTCCTACCTCAGTTATGAGGAAATAGTAGGACAGACTGGGTTCTTTAGCTAGGGTTAGGCAACCAGTCTCAGAAAAGGAAAACTTGGAATTTAAATCAGTTTTACTTAAAAATTAACCTTGTGTCAAATACTGCCCATTGGGCAAATATATACATTGTAGTTCAACTAGTCGGATATCTCCTGACATTTCTTCACCATTACCTCTAAATATTATGCCATCTTGCACTTTCATACCTTACATCATCCTGAACCTCATGTCACTTTGCACCTCCAGATGTCACATCATTTTGTACCTCCAGATGTTATATGTCATAACTTTGTTTCTGTTTGGTTTGGTTGCATTCATTTTTTTGAAGGTGTGTGTCCCTTTCAGGGTGTTGTGATTGTAGAGCCCCCTTTGCTGTAGGCAGCATTGTTCTGGGTTTTCTGCCAAACAGTAGTTCATATGGGGATGGTATGTTGTTATTTATTGGGGTTTTTCTGTACATCCATAATGCTGTGTATGGGCACTTTCTTTCCTCCAGGGCCTTCTTCCATAGGGCCTTGATAGTTCCTTCAGTTCTCTCCGCTACTCCATTTGCTTGGTAGTGGTATGGTGAACTGATTTTCAAGGTTATATTGGAGTCGTGGCATTCCTTTTTAAACCTTTCACTCATGTATTGTGAGCCGCAGTCAGACATGATCGTTGCAGGCAAGCCATATTCTGCTAGAATCTGGGTGAATTTCTCGCAGACAGTGGTGGCTGATGTGTCAGGAAGTGTCTTGATGATTGGGAACCTTGAGTAGTAGTCTACCACCAGGAGATATTTGCATCCATCTTGCTCATATATGTCCGTGCCTATTGTTGCCCAGGGGTGTGTGGGGAGGTCTGACTGCATCAATTGTAGTTTGGGTTGTGCTGGTTGGTACTTGCTGCATATGGTACATTCTTTTACCATATTTCTGATACTTTGGTTTATCCCTGGCCAGAATGTAGACTCCCTAGCCAATAGAATACATTTTGTTTCTCCTTGGTGGCCTGTGTGTAGTGTTTCAAGGACTGAGGGTCTCAGCGCTTCTGGGATTACTATTCTGTCCCCCTTGAGGATTAATCCATCCTCCAGGATGAGGTCACATCTGAATTTCCAGTACTCCCACAGTATTGTGGGGCATTGTTTTCTGTATTCTGGCCATCCTTTGTATATTGTGTCCTTTAACAGGCTCATTGTTGGGTCAGCTGTGATTGCCTCTCTTATCCGCTCTGTGTTCATTATTTTCGTGTTTGTTGTAATGAAGCTGACACTGTGCTGTTGTGGTGCCTCATTCCTATTTTCCTTGAGGCATATCCTTGTTTTTCTTTTTTTTTTCTGTGTTTTCCTCTTCCGCGACAGTTAGTTGGTTATTTGTGGTCTTTGTTTTATTTGTGGTATTTAAATTCATCCCACTTTGACACCATGTGTTAGTTTACGGTTGCAACGATTAGTAAGAGAGAGGAGAGAAAAATAGACAAGGCACGCATTAGTGAATAATAGACAGGAAGTGTTGTATTCTTTAATTATCTTTTTACATGAAAGTTTATATACGATCCGGGTGATTTCCCTTAGACCATATTAGGACAACATCATCCTATATCTTCAAATGTTATACTATTTTGTATCTCAAGATGTTATATCACCCTGTACCTCAAAATATGATGTCACCATGCATCTCCAGATGTTATATCACTCTGTATGGTTATTTTCAACCTAGAGGTTAGGGAATTGCATTCATTGTACATTTATATTTACATCTGTTGTGTGGTTGTTTCTTAAGACAGTTATGATATCAAGTATTCCTATCTAATACTAATAATATGCACACAGTTAAATGGTTTCAAGTATTCCTATCTAATACTAATAATATGCACACAGTTAAATGGTTTCAAGTATCCTATCTAATACTAATAATATTCACACAGTTAAATGGTTTCAGTATTCCTAATCAAGTATTCCTATCTAATACTAATAATATGCACACAGTAAATGGTTTCAAGTATTCCTATCTAATACTAATAATATGCACACAGTAAATGGTTTCAAGTATTCTATCTAATACTAATAATGCACACAGTTAAATGGTTTCAAGTATTCCTATCTAATACTAATAATATTCACACAGTTAAATGGTTTCAAGTATTCCTATCTAATACTAATAATATGCACGCAGTTAAATGGTTTCAAGTATTCCTATCTAATACTAATAATATGCACACAGTTAAATGGTTTCAAGTATTCCTATCTAATACTAATAATATGCACACAGCTAAATGGTTTCAAGTATTCCTATCTAATACTAATAATATGCACGCAGTTAAATGGTTTCAAGTATTCCTATCTAATACTAATAATATGCACACAGCTAAATGGTTTCAAGTATTCCTATCTAATACTAATAATATGCACACAGTTAAATGGTTTCAAGTATTCCTATCTAATACTAATAATATGCACACAGTTAAATGGTTTCAAGTATTCCTATCTAATACTAATAATATGCACACAGCTAAATGGTTTCAAGTATTCCTATCTAATACTAATAATATGCACACAGTTAAATGGTTTCAAGTATTCCTATCTAATACTAATAATTATATGATTTCAAGTAATTATTTATATCTAATAATAAGTATTAATTTACACACAGTTTTATGGTTTCAAGTAACTAATAATAATCTTTAATAAACAATTATAACTTCAAGTAACTATTCTTAATAAAAATAATTTACAGTTATATAGCATCAAGTATTCCTATTCAATTCATTTTAAACAGATCTATTTGACCCATAGATTGAACCCTAACAGGTATTACCACTTCAGGTCAGAGTGGACCTGGGAGTAATGGCAATAACATGGTAACTTCACACTCTACTGATTTCCAGAACTAGAGCCTCATCATAAGATACAGTTTATTATCATACCAAGAGCATTCTTATTTTTAAGGGTTCTACCCCACTGCAGGGAATACACTCAGCGTATTCTAAACCCTGCCAACAGGGCAGTTTCTTCTTTTGGTGCCTTTAGCACATACTTATTTTGCTTAATAGTAAATCCACCCTGAAGCAATTTAGAAAATGAAAGAAAAAATAGAAAATGAGTCAATGAAATCTATCTATATCTATTAATAATGGAGATTCGCTTCCGGGTTTTTGTCTGTAACAAAAATTACGTCACTGCTTACGTCGCATTACCCAACACATAATCCAACGTCATAACATAGAATAAATATACTCAAAATGTGAGCATGCAACGTTAGACAATCCTCATTGCCCGGCGTTATCTATTTATATATAGATTGTTTTATTCTAATATAATATTTTAAGTTATCGGAACTGTTTCCATTTCAAATTGTCTTTCTTTCTTTCTTTTTTTTTTTTTTACTTCTTTAATAAATTTAACGATTTTACATACTTATCGTACACACTCTATGACATTGAATTTTCAGCTCCCATCCCCTCAGGCAATATCTTTCAAAAATTTATTTTTACATCGCCCGGAGGGTGTTTTTTTATTTTGCTAGTCTATATAAAGGACAGTTGGTATGTATGTATGACCAGATAAAACTATGAAAATAAAACAATTAATGACAAAGTAAATATATATATATATACACATTAACTATCACCAGACCCTGCTTTTTGAGCAAAACTAATGAAGATTTGATTTACATTCATGAAGATAATTGAAAAATAAATTTTAAATAGTAACAGCATGGAAGTTTTGAGCATTTAATATTTTAAATAAGAAACATTCATTTTTCTTTTCAGAGTGTCTGTCCACTTTTTTTTCTAACACCCCACCATGCTGGATCAATGCAAGGTCGTTTTTACTTAGGGATTTTAATAGAGCATCCTGCGAGGATCAACTCATGATTCAGTAATAATGGATCCATGAGACTAACTTTTTTGCCCTCCACTCTACCTATGTGACGCCGAGTAACTGCTTCTAGCATATATATATATATATATATATATATATATATATATATATATATATAAAAGGCAGTTGGTGTGTATGTATGTATGTATGTATGCATGTCCGGGTGAAGCTACGAATATAAAACAATTAACGACAAAATAAATATATATATATACATTGAATATCACCAGTTCTTGCTTTTTGTGCAAAAATTATGAAGATTTGATTTATATTCAAAGAAATTTTAAAATCAAAATATACATAGAAATAACATTGAAATTCTACTTAGTAATGTCCAGCATTTGTAAATCTCAAATGTAAACAAATCAATATACCAGAATTTCTTGCTCCCCCAGGCGACACCGGGTAGCTATTTCAAGTAACAAAAATAAAGAACCAAGAAGAAAAGAAATGTGTGTATGACTGAAAAAGTAAGTCAGGATTCTTTTTTTGTTCACTGATAGACAAGCAGATGAGTTTTCCAGGTGTAACGGGCAGGTATTGTCAAAAACGTCAAATTGTCAGACCTTTGATCAAAAGACATGGAGAATCAAACGATGTCAAATTGTAACATATGGCGGCAAGATCACATGACATGTTTATAAAAATCATAAAAGAGAAAGTTGTAAAGAAAATGAACAGATATAACATCTTCTTTCTTTTCTTTTTTTACTGTCATCTAACTACTAACAAGCTTTTCTTTCTTTCTTTCTTTCTTTCTTTTTCCTTTTTCTTTCTTTCTATCTTTTTTTTTTTTTTACTGTTGTCCTACTCTAACCCAACTTCTTTTTTCTTTCTTTCTTCTTTCCTTTTTTTTAAAACTGTCATATCACCCATCTTCTCTTTTTTTTCTTGCTTTCTTTCTTTCTTTTTCTTTCTTTTCACTGTCATCCAGCTTCTCTTCTTTCTTTTTTTCTTTCTTCCTTTTTTCCTTTTTTCTTTCTTCCTTTCTTTCTTTCTTTTTACTTTTGTCCAAATACTACACACAGCTTCTCTTTCATTCTTTCTTCATTTTTTTCTTTTTTCCTTTTTCTTTCTTCTTTCTTTCTTTCTTTCTTTCTTTCTTTCTTTTCTTTCTTTTCACTGTCATCCTACCATTACTCAGCTTCTCTTCTTTCTTTTTTTTTTTTTTTTTTTTTTTCCTTTTTTCTTTCTTCCTTTCTTTCTTCTTTTTACTTTTGTCCAAATACTACACAGCTTCTCTTTCATTCTTTCTTCTTTTTTTTCTTTTTTCTTTTTCTTTTTCTTTCTTTCTTTCTTTCTTTCTCTTTCTTTTCAGTGTCATCCTACCATTACTCAGCTTCTTTCTTTTTTTCTTTCTTTCTTTTTTCCTTTTTTCTTTCTTTCTTTCTTTCTTTCTTTTTACTTTTATCCAAATACAACACAGCTTCTCTTTCATTCTTTCTTCTTTTTTTTTCTTTTTTCTTTTTCTTTTTTCTTTTTCCTTTCTTTCTTTCTTTCTTTCTTTTTTCTGTTTCCCTGTTGTCTATTTACTACCCAAATGGAAAGAGGAAGCTGATAGGTAGAAGAGCATGAAGTAATCCATAACAAAATTTATAAATAAAAGTTCTTCCTGTTTCAAACATTTTTTTGCAAGGTGGGCTCATATCTTATACATTCAATTGGTTCCTCCTACCCCCTATGTCATTCAAATGTAAAAGAAATATTGGGTTGGTGCATAATTATTGCGTCTTTTTTTTCAACAATTTAAAAAAAATCTGCAATGATTATGCACCAACTCAATATAAAAAACTTAAGAAACATAAATACAGTACAGTAACAAATATTATAATACTTATACAATCATCATGGAATTAGCATGCTTAGAAGATATTGTGACGAGACTGAAAGGCAGCCCTATGAACAAGCGGATTTCCAGCCCCCACAAACAAAGCGCGTCAAGATATGTTTGGCCTGTGGCGAGTGGCTACGGATACTTGAACTCGCTACCTCCTTGTAGCTGAGGTATTGTTAGTAGAGACCCAAATAAAGTATATCCGAATTTGCATAAGTGCATTCGAATGAGCAGAAATAAAGACAGACTGTCGCTGACAGGGCGAGTGAGGAAGAAAGTGTTTGGACGGCAAGTGAAATCTGACGACTGCTATCTGATGTGAGAGTGGCTGTTCAATTGGGAAAGGAATTGCATTTCGTTTGCTGGAGAGACTTTCAAAGGATTGATATTACCTTGAATTTTTGGACCCTTTCAAAAGAGATATTCACTTAAGGTTTTTATTTAGCAGTAAATAAACTAATAACAAATAGGATGCAAAACACTTCTTTGATTTATTGGAACCACTCTGATAAAGAATATTGCTTTAAATTAAGGAAATCTGCTGAAAGAATTAATTCTTACATAAATGCTTGAGGAGGGGCAACTAAGTATTAATTCTAACTTTTTTTCCAGATGAATTTCATAATATTTTACTTAATATTGGGTTATTCCATAATCTTTTCCTCTGCATGGCTTGGGGAAAATTATGCCATTAATTTTAGTAATTTAATCTTGTTTATTTAAGGAATATTTTATGAAACCAGATTGTTCAGCTGTTAAATAAAACATGTTTTGCATCTGATCTGTTATTAGTTTATTTACTGCTAAATAAAAAAACATATTTACCATAGATGTAAACTCTGCATTGCTTGGCATTGGTTTATAGCAAAAATTATTCTAACCCTGCAAAATATTTGTTTTGAGGCTATTCAAAATGATAGCAAATCAAACAGAGTGCTCCAGGCTTGAACAGAAGTCTGTCATTAAATTTTGTGGCAGAGAAGTGCAAACCATATGATATTTACAGCAAAATATGTGATGTGTATAGAGAAGCATATTTTAGTAAAAGAATCTTTATAAATGGGCTTAACATGTATTTGCCACTATGAGCATGAGTTGAAAAAGAAAAAGTTCTAGGTGCAGTGGTCAGTCAAGAAGGTTATGCTGACCATGTTCTGGGACAAGAAAGGACCCCTCATTATTGATTTTCTTGAAGAAGGTGCAACTGTAAACAGTGCTTCACATTGTCAACTACTTCGGCAAAATTTACATTATTTATTGAATGAACCTTATATAAACATACAAATCATGTAATTCCTTAACATCTAGACTGTGGGGATGAAATAAACGAAAAATAAAAATAAAATAAAATAAAATAAAACAACAAGCTCCCATGGGGCCTTGACCGGAAGAACCCTTTGTGCATGTCCAACAAAAAGGACTGACTCCCTACCCCCAAAAGGATACCTCGGCCATTTGAATTTAGGCCGCAACTGAGGGTCAATATGTGGAACACCCCTTCATCACTATTGCTCCCTGGTCCACTCTGACCCGGAGTGGTAGTACCTGTTAGGGTACCATCTATGGGTTAAATAGAAAAATGTATTTATAAAAAAATTGTATTATCCATTAAGAATTGATTTATTTCAAAACTTTATCAGCATTAAATAACCCACCGAGGTTGATATGCCGTAAAACAAACCAAAACCATAAACCATCAATCAATCAACCTTGCTTTTGAAATCTCAGTGCCCTAACTGATGTAGTGTTGCGTCAGTCCAATCATCTAAAAGGCATTTAAGGAAGAAATATTAAAGAGCCATATTTTCTCACAATTATCTGATTTGGGTTGTTTCCAAGGAAACCAAATGCAATAAAATAGACAAAAATGCTGAATATATTGTAAATATAATTGCATGAAAGATGAAGTTATGAGAAATTGTAAAAGTGCTGTTGAACTTTGACTTATTAGCAGAAATAAATTCAGAGGAGTCTCCATGCCATAGTGGTTAAAGTGCTTCTTCAGTTATTTCATGTTGAACTCGGGAACATAAGTTCCCAAAATTCACACTGGATTGTCCAATTGGACACATGGCTTAGAGGATAAAAGAGTTAAATTCAGAGGAGTCTCCGTGCCATAGTTGCTAAAGTGCTGGACTGTGACATCATAATATAAGTATTATATGATAAGTATTATCTGCGTTATTCGGACTATTGTCCTCATCTTCCTTGTTATCTGTACAACGTTTGACTTATTAGCAGAAATAAATTCAGAGGAGTCTCCGTGCCATAGTGGCTAAAGTGCTGGACTGTGACATCATAATAAGCAAGTTTGAACTTCCATCATACTATTTCTCTGAATATTTGAGATGAGGCTTGAAGATTAGTATTATCTGCATTATTCGGACTATTGTCCTCATCTTCATTGTTATCTGTACAACGTTTCAGCCAATGTGCCCTCCGGCCTTCTTCAGGTATTTCTTGTCGAACTCGGGAACCTTCTCAGACTCGGGTTTATAAGTTCCCAAAATTCACACTGGATTGTTCAATTGGACACATGGCTTAGAGGATAAAGGAGTTAGGTTAAGACAGTTCTAAGAGACAGTTATCTCTGGACTGCAGGTTCAATCCTGGTCAAGAGCAGTAGTAACATAGAATAATGATTATCACAGCTTAACGCCTCTACCCCAGCTATGGTTAGTGGAATGAGAACAGGATACCCCCGTGGCCTGAATAAAGGGTTAGGTTCAAAGTTCCGTGATAGCTCCCGATTACGACAAGAAGTTTCCCGAGTCCGAGAGGGTTCCTGAGTCTGACAAGAAATACCTGAAGAAGGCCTGAAACATCGTCCGAAACGTTATACAGATAACAATGAAGATGAGGACAATAGTCCGAATAATGCAGGTAATACTTTCCATCATGCTATTACATTCACTTTCAGGCTAATGCTATTGGGAACTAATGCTACCCCCGCCCCCCCCAGCCATGGTTTAAATAGTACCATAGATGGTTTTGGCATTAGATAACCCCCGAAAGTTGATATGCCATTAAACAAAGAAACCAAAGCAAACACACACACACACACACATCTCAGTCTGCGGGAGTCCCTTTGACTAAAGTGCTGGACCGTGACATCATAGTAAATAAGTTTGAACTTCCCTTACAGACTAATATCCTCGGGGAAAGGGATGAACCTCCAGTCTGCCTAGGTTCCGGGTTCGATACTGGCTCTTGCAAACTCAGTGCATTTTTTGTAAAATACATCTATAAGATGCTTGAGGGGGAAGTCATCAGCATTGTTATATCCTTGGGATCATTGGAAATTTCTGGTCTTTCAACAACGTATATCCTCGCCCAGGGGACCAATCGGGGTTGATCAAATCCCGACCCTTCCCTCTCGGCATATGACCTCGCCTCTTGATGACCATAGTTTTATTGTACTGGTCACCTGACCTCCAGCCAATGGCAATAGAGCTCTCCTTATGAATAGTACAGCTTGGATCTGTGTGGTAAGGTGTAGCACTCCACCTCAGATGTTAAGCACTGGTCGAGCACTAATTAAAAAAGGACGAGAGTAAAAAAAACAATTTTTAAAAAGGCTTACTCAAATTTTAGGTGTATATAGCATAAGAATATTGTGATGTAAGCTGTGACGTAGTTTTTGTTACAGACAGAAATACAGACAATCTCCATTATTAATAAGATGAAACAGACAAAATTATTATAACAGATTATAATTTAAAAATCAATTACTAAAAATCTTTGATGATCTGTGGACTGTAAAAATGCATTTACATTCGAAAAAAAAAGGTTGTAATTTTCTTTTCTGTGTCTAAATTTGTATTTTAAATTCTTCTGCTGATACCAACAACAGACCACTCTGCTGACTTTTACCTTTTTTTTCGCCAGTGTGAACATAGGAAGTTAGTTGAGAAAAGTCAGATTTTGCTGAGTGCTGGGATGAGTAAGACGGCCATGGCATCTCTTGTCCAATATCTGCATGTTTGTTTGTTTGTTGGTCTGGGATTCATAAAAATAGAATATGAGCTCAAAACAAAAATAAAGTCTTGTGTAATTAATTAAAAACAGTAACAACACATGATTCATAATGATATATCCGGGTTAAGTGATATATTATGAAGTTGGTATTTGGTATATTATCGCAGTAGTAGTTGGTGCGTCGAATAGCAGCACGTCTTCCGAGCAGTCGTGGTGTAGTCTGGCGAGTAAGTTTAGGCTTGTAGGCTTAGGTGCCTGTACCAACACAGTGTCGAATATTTATACATGACACTGTCCAATCAGATTATAGTGAGGGGGCACCAAGGTATTTACATATTCATTACATCACATAAAAATAGAATATGAGCTCAAAACAAAAATAAAGTCTTGTGTAATTAATTAAAAACAGTAACAACACATGATGCTCCAGGTCAGATCTAGAATAACAGATCAAGTTAAGATAGCCACCAGCCCAGCCCAGCCCAGCCCAGAGATAAACAGATCCAGCCCAAGCTAAGATGGAAGATAGCAAGAGAGAAGAAACAGAAGCTAAGTATCTAAGAAACAGAAGATAAGTATACCTGTATACAGCCACGGTTATACGGGTCACACAAAATGGTGAGCCTCTAAAGCCAGTAGAACAATTCATGTACCTTGGTAGTAATATCTCATTCACAGAAAGCAATGTTAATGCACTCATAGTGAAGGCATAGTCTGTTATAGGCAGATTATCAATCATATGGAAATCAGATCTCACCGACAGATTAAAACAACAATTCTTCCAAGCCATAGTTGTATCAGTGCTACTGTATGGCTGCACCACTTGGACCTAACCAAAGCGCTTACAGAATAAGCTAGATAGGAGCTGCTGAAGAAACTTGTGAGTGACCCTGAACAAATCATGGAAACAACACTCCAGAAAAAAGCAATTGTATGGCTACTTGCCCCCTATCACACAATCCATCTGAGTGAAACGAACAAGACATGTTGGGCACCACTGGAGAAGCAAAGACGAACTCACAAGTGATGTTCCCCTATGGAAACCAGTGTGGGATGTCCAGCAAAGACTTTCTTTGACCAGTTCTGCATGGATACTGGATGCTGCATAGAGGACCTCCTGAGGAAAATGAATGATAGGGACGGTCCGTGAGAGATTGTCATGGATATCTGTGCTACTAGCGTGATATGATGATGATGATATACTCTATGTGTTAAATATATGAAGAAATAGTTATGTTATACAATACTTCCACTTCATACTCATTCACAGAGTCAAGAATGGCATGGAAGTTCTCTTGGATATTCATGATTGTTATGGCAAGAAAATTTGATCATCTTATAAAAATGACAAAATAACTCAATAATTTCAGAGGGCTTACCACTAGGATAAGATGGAAGCTGGCATATTACTTGGACTGATTCAATAATGTATACCCCTCTGCGTCCAATTGGCAGGAGACTTGATTGTAAACAAACACACACATTTCACTCATCTGGAAAGAGTTAACTTAATTCTGTAAAGACATAGAGTCGTTTGTCGGGGTAACCAGTTTAAAGTGGTCACCAATTCAGGGTGGTTGTTTTGTTTTGGGTGAAGTATGGTATACATACATATATATATATATATATATATATATATATATATATATATATATATATATATATTTAATATATATATAGAGAGAGAGATATTAGTATTTATAACAAACACACTATATATATTTACCAACCCCTCCGCATGAGAAGGATGTGACACAAGGTCAATTTCTTAAGCAGAGTTTATCAGGTTTGAATTCAGAGTTTTCCTTCTCCTAGACCGGTTGCCTAACCATGGTTAAAGAGCCCAGTCTTCCCTACTATTTATCCATATCTGGAGGGAGAGTAGGATTCATACCTTTCCCAAGGGTATTAGCGCTAGAGTGAAATGCAATTACCACGTCCAGGATTTGAACTCGGGGCGATGAGTCCATTTCCCAAGACTTTAACCATTACACCACGCGCTTTATAAGATTATACAAATAAAAAAAGGAAAAATAAATCATTTGAATAAAGAACAAATGTGCCTTGTATTAAAACATTAAAGTTACAGTAATAAGAGAAGTCAAAATGTAGTGTTCAAAGTTCATCAGAATATGCCTTTTAAAAGTGCAGCATTGTAGAGATAGAAAAATTAAGTTCAGTCTTTGTAGAGGAAGAGAGAGAGAGTATTGCTCATATATCAGCAGTGAAGTAAATTGTAGAGAGGAAAGATAAAGCTTGTACCTTCAGCGGCAGGCAAATAGTTTTCAGTTAAGCGACATGGATTGTCCAGCGTGTCGGTCTCTGAACTTCTACTCAAAAACCTTCATCTTTTATAATCCAGACATAGGCTCCAAATTCAATCTTTTTGAAAACTTCTGTTTAGGCACGAAGGCCTCTGATTGGTCCAAAATGATAATTTTCATCATTTTGCTTTATACCTGCACTGATCCTATGTGCAGATTGCTTACTTTCGTCATTTTATTTCTGCCTTCAATGCATTAACTTCCGGTTTGCTTCTTATACTTATCACTATAGATACATTGTAGGAAATGTAATTGGCAACATAAGTGCAAATTAGTTAGGGTCCCATCCATGGGATAGATAGAAAATAAAATGAGTTATAAAAAATGTTTAAAATAACAACACTTATATATATACATATATATATATATATATATATATATATATGAGAAGTAAATACACAAATGATGTGTTTTGATATGGCTTTTTTAACCGACAATTTTTGGGAGAATATGTGCTTAATTGAAGTCATACCTAATTTTGAAAGTTAATTAATAAATAATTAATTAATTAGGTGGGCATACCTATTCAAATGTAAGGCTAAACAAATCGAGAAAAATCAATCTCTGTATGTACATTTCGGCCTATTAGGCCTCATCAGCAGAGCTATAGATAGGAAGACCGCTTTGTGCGTGATTCGAACCTTGACTGTCAAGCTGACAGGCGAGGACCGTAACCCCTACACCAACCGGACTTTCTTAGATTTTTCGTTTTTGTTTAGAAGTAGGTTTTTATTCCTCTTATAGTGACTAAAAATATATATATATATATAGAATGGATAAAACAAAAATCTCTTCACCATAAAATAACCCAATGGTTGACATGCTGTAAAATCCAACTAACCAACCAACCAACCAACCATGTACATCATATAGATCTCCATCTTTTTAACACACGTGGGCATGCCTACAAAGTCAGAAAACAGCACTGCTCACGTGACTTTCGGAAACATTTTTTCACACTCAGAGTTGCGGACACATGGAATAAACTGCCCGCGTCTGTTGTAGGCTGCTGAAGCACTGAGTCTTTCAAAGCCTCCATGCTTCCTGTAGTCCGCCGACACTATACCTGATGCCGCTCTCCACATACATATGCACACACGCGCACATATACATGCATATTACTACTGTAAACTGTTCATGTTCCTGACACTAATACTAATACATTATTCTGTGTACTTGACATGAGACTTTGATGAGTTGTGGTGCACCTGAGCACTGTACACAATAAATTTCATTATTATTAATATATTTCAATCAAAACCTTTCATCAGTGTGCTGTTTTCTAAGTTAAATTTCAGTTTAGTCATTTGGAAATGTACTGAGCATGTGTTCAAACTGGGCGACAGAAGCAACTAAAAATATTTGTTGTGGGAAAGTTGAAGACACAGTTGATCACAGTACAGTAACCAAATGGTTCAAGATATTTCACTTGTAGACCTAAACCGTGGATTCTGAGGCAAATAAGGTGAGTAGCACTCAGAGAGTATCAGGATAAGCTTGGTATCTCATAGTCCAGTGTTGTTCATCACTTTCACTAAATTCTTGCCTGTTATTTTTGATAAGATATGCCAACAAGAAAATCTACTGCAGAAATATGCATAATATATATATATATATATATATATATATATATATATATATATATAAAAGTAATTGGTAATTTGCTTGAAGTATTGTTAAGTATGTTATAATATATTAATAATTTGAAGGCAATTACAATGCGTATAAAAAATAAAAACAAAAAGATGTTGTTTTTTTGGCTTATCGATTTCAAAGAAAACATAGTCCATGAAACATAGTCCTTTGAAATTGATTGATTGAAAATAACATCTTTTTGTTTTTATTTTTTATATGCATTGTAATTGCCTTCAAATTATTAATATATTATATATATATATATATATATATATAAGTAAATAAAGTCGTCTGGGTGGCCTAAAGTCGGTATCAGCCAGACAACGAGGAAGTCCGTCCCGTTTTCACTAGCACTAGACCAAAGAGATTATTTGAGGCGGAGCCCCACTCCTACCATCAGCTCCTCACTTTACTGCACATATCAATGTGCTACTTATACGCTGAGTTGGCAAGGGCCGGAATCAAACTAGGAACCTCGAGTTTCCCAGCAAGACACTCTACCGACTGAGCTAAACCAATGCATGTATGTATGCTTATATATATATATATATATATATATATAGGCATACATACATGCATGTATATCTATCTATTTATCTATCTATCTATCTATATATTTCATTCTCTTTATCTATCTATATATATATTTATCTTTTTTATCTATCTATCTATATCTATCTATCTATCTATCTCTCTCTCTCTATATATATATATATATAGTGGGGTTGTCACTGTTTCAGCTTTTACTGAAACGGTGTGCCAAACGTAGTATTAATTGGTAGAGTGCTCAATATAAAATAGAGCTGTTATATAATATAATAAAATAAATGTATAAAGGTTTTACATATCTATTTATTTGGTGACAAAGGAACATTCACAATCATTTTGGTTTCATGCGTTAACGCATGAAACCAAAATACATGCATATATATTCACACATACGCATACTGAATTCAAAATACACGCGCATATATTCACACATACACATACTGAATTCAAAAGATGTTAAAAAATTGACCTTGTGTCACATTCTGCTCATCGCAGAGGGATTGGATAAATACATAAATTAATAATATTTTGTGTTTAATCTGTTATTAGTTAATTTACTGCTACATTAAAAACCTTAGTGAACCTCTTCTAAGTGGGCTAATTCCATCATTTTTACCAGTAGTATACTGAAAAAGCCAGCAGACCCTTACAATATGTATTGTATGTATGGATGACTTTAAATATTACTTTATTATCACTTTGAGTTTAGTATCCATTATTTATTTCTCAAGCTGTTTTGGAAATGTTTCCAAGATGGGATTTGATAATGTTCCCACTAGATCTACTTACACCAGGCATGTAAAACATACAGCCCTCATGACATACATATGTAATCTCTGCGGCTCTCGTGACATACATATGTAATCTCTGTGGCCCTCATGTCATACATATGTAATCCATGCGGCTCTAAGGGGCTTCTCAGTTTAACATGCTTGGCTTACACAATTTGTTAATGAACTCATGCTGTTTGCTTTTCTAAAGTCAATTAAAAAAAAATGTAAAAAATTATAGTGCAAGGGAGACAACTTCGTTTTCATAATTAATCTTGGGTAATTTGAAAGACGGTTTTAGCTGTTTTTGATATTCTCAAATTTCTGCCGATTAACTCTTCAGCCATTTTCAGCTGCAATTTTCAGCTGCAATTTTCAGCTGCATTGCCCTTTTCCTCAGAAATATCAGGTTTAGTGGAAAATTTATAAACAAATATAAAAGAATATTTAATAAAGATTATATGATAAGCAATTAATACAATTGATATTTCCTTCCCTATCTGCAAAGGCTAAGAAGTGCTGTTAACATTTTGTCGTTTGGGATTCCTGCCCTTATCTACGCTATGTTTTTCCTTGACTGTGTTTGGCGTAAATCCGGCCAAACTTGGATATATGATGTGCCTTGTTTTGAAATTTGAGTTTGTGTTTTGAAAAAATATACTGTACAAGTTCAATTGAAAAAAAATTCTTTGTATTTTACACACATACACACACACACACACACACACACACATTATATATATATATATTTATATATGTATTGTTTTGAAATTTGAGTTGGTGTTTTGTACAAATTCAAGCAAAAAAAAAAAACAACATTTATTTTAAACAGGAGGGTGTGTAAAATAACTAAATTAATTTGCTGATAAAAAGTGAGGGGATGGCATTGTAAAATATCAACATTAATTTGCCGATAAAAAGCGAGAAACCTGATATGGTTAATATCTAAGTTTGGCTGGATTTATGCCTAACACTGTCAAAGAAAAACATAGCATAAACAAGGCCAGGAATCTGGGATGAAAAAATGATATTAGCCCTGGCTTAGAAGACGCCAACTGCAAAGGAGTAAGACACCCCTCATTGAAAAAAAAAACAGGTTGTACTGAGTATGACAGTAAACAACATCCAGTGATGAGGCTTCAATTCTGTAGATCTGGGGAGTTTGGGAAATCGTTCATTGTTATTACTTCTATGTCTACTCTAACAGGGAGTGGTAGTAACTGTTGAGGGGGTGGGGCGTCTAAGGTTCAAATAGATCTTTTTGGAAATTGTTAGTATTTGATCAGAATACATGAAACCATAAAACCGTGATAAAAAAAGGATTATTATTACTAAATAAGAATAGTTACTTTGAACCATATAATTGTGTATAAATTATTTGTATTAGATAGGAATACTTAAAACCATATAACAATGTGTATAAATTATTTCTATTAGATAGGAATACTAGAAAACAAATACCTCAATGCGAATTATTTGTATTAGATATGAGTAAATTATTTGTATCCAATTTTGGCATTAAATTGTGTATAAATTATTTGTATTAGATAGGAATACTTAAAACCATATAACAATGTGTATAAATTATTAGTATTAGATATGAATACTAGAAAACAAATACCTCTATGCAAATTATTTGTATTAGAATTAGATATGAGTAAATTATTTGTATCCAATTTTGGCATTAAAAACCCATTAGAGTTTGATTAAAAAACAATACAATTTAGTAAAAAAAAACCAACTATGTATGTCCTGTAAGAAGAATTAATGTATTTATTATAAGACCTGTAAGAAGAATTAATGTATTTATTATAAGACATGTAAGAAGAATTAATGTATTTATTATAAGACCTTTAAGAAGAATGAATGTATTTATTATAAGACCTTTGAGAAGAATTAATGTATTTATTATAAGACCTTTAAGAAGAATTAATGTATTTATTATAAGACCTTTAAGAAGAATTAATGTATTTATTATAAGACCTGTAAGAAGAATTAATGTATTTATTATAAGACCTTTAAGAAGAATTTTGAAAAATAGTTACCTAAATTTGAATCCTGATCCAGTAGATTGATAAAAAAGATAAAAGCAGGATTTACAATAGACTAGTTTAGCTCAGTTGGTAAAACACCCGTCTTGGAATCACAAAGATCTGAGTTTGATACTGGTCCCTGCCAACTCAGAGCATAAGGAGCACAGATTGGGTAATCTGATCTTGGTAGTAAAGTGGGAAGCTGAAGGTAGGTGTGACACTCTCCTCAGCAAAACAATTTCCCTGGTCTCGCGGAAAAGGGATAGACTCCCTCACTGTCCAGCTGATACTGATAGTAGGCCACTCTGCCAACATTTTCTTACAATACACCAACTGCGTCCTCTATAAAGGGATAAGACTCCTCCAAAAAGGTATCCTGAGTATGACACTAAAATGCATCAGGTGGTGAGGCTCCAGTTCTGTGGCCCTGGTGTGGGTTAAATCGAACTTAACGGACCTAAATTCCACTATTGTATGTCACTCTGTTGAAAGAAAAAAATTACCAAAAATCAGGGAATTAACCGAATTTAATGAAATTTTCAGTGTTGATATATTAATGAATAAAATATATAATGCACTAGTTATCTTATTTAAAAACTTTTACATTTTTTCAGATCTGTTAACTTTGAACCACGTATCTTTGAGAATCTGTGTTACACCTCAAAGATGCATGGTTCAAAGTTAACTGATCTGAAAAAATGTAAAAGATTTTAAATAAAATAATTGGTGCATTATATCTTTTATTCATTAATATATCAACACTGAAAATTTCATTAAATTTGATTAATTCCTGATTTTTGGTATTTTTTTCTTTTACAATGGTGGAATTTAGGTCCATTAAGTTCGATTTAACTGTGGGGAGTATAGGGCCACCACTTTGTTGCCATTACTTCCAGGTTCTCTCTCACCCTGTTTGGTCATACTTGTTAGAGTTCTATAGATGGGTTAAATAGATTTATTTAATGTAATGTTTAAAATGATTGTGAACAACACTGGCTCTTAAAACATTAATATTGCAACAAGATAGGAAGCTTTTGTCTATTGGTTGTGGGTTTGTTTGTTTAATGGCATATCAATCTTCGTGGGTTATTTCATGCCAAAACCATCCTTGTAGATTAAATTAAATTAGATTAAATTTTTAAATTAATTAAATTGAAAATAGATCACTAAGTAGGCCTGAGTCTATTCTAGTAGTGACTTGGTTTTAATTCAAAGTTTTTCTTCTCCTTGACTGGTTGCCTAACGAAGGTTAAAGAGCCCAGTGTGCCCTACTATTTACTCATAGCTGGAGGGAGAATACTTGGACTCATACTTTTCCCAAGAGTATTAGTGCTATATGAACTGTGGCTTCGTCCAGGAATTGAACTCGGATCGACGAGTCCATTTCATGCAACTCTAACCAGTACATTACTGCGCTTTCCTTACAGTAGAAGAACAGTAGTGGTAACATTTAACCCATAGCTGGAGGGATGAGGGGATCCATACCTTTCCCAAGAGTATTAGTCTGAAAGTGAAAGTAATAGCATGACTGGAATTCAAACTTGTGTACTACAATATTGCAGTCCAGCACTTTAGCCACTACACCATAGGGACTACCCCCACCCCACCCAGTAAGTTAGTTCAAGAAAATATTGCTAGTGAATTTGATTCTCACTGAGTGTCTCACATCATACTTCTGACCTTGTGCCAAACTAAGCTAAATTTAGTAAATGACAACCAAACACAAAATATATATCTTATCTACAGAAAGATCTGAATTAAACTATTACGGTGCAAGGGAGACAACTTTGTTAAAACTGGTTAAATATGATATTTTAAAAAAAGAATAGTGACTTTTCATTAATCGAAATCAAGTTTTTATTTGTTAGTTATTGTAGTTTAGTTTATTTAATGGCCTATCAACCCCTTATGGGTTAATCAATTCCGTAATAACTATATTTTCAATGTTCCTTTACAAATATTTTCTTTAATCGCACTTTTTTATTTGACTTTAATAATCATTTATTTGCAGTTATATAACTTCTTTTTATGTATTATTTAAAGAGATGTGTATATTTGAATTAACTTAAAACATTGCTAAAGCTCAAGAATAATATTAATGCAGAGATAATAGGATTGACCCCAGAAACCTTGAGCAAAGTGAAACAAATGGCTTAACTTAAGGTGCAACTTTGTATCTGTAAAAATGGAGTCAATCTACAAGATATCATTTTTCACAAATAGCTAAAAATATATTTCCTTGGACTATATTTTATGACCCAAAAGACTAAATGATTATTTTTTTAAGAGTCAGTTTTTGGTTATTTCCTATAACTCCAACCTAAAAAAAAGGGGAACCACTCTGATTGACTGATAAATTATTTATTTATTTATTGATCTACTAGGAAAAAAAAGACAGGGTTAGGGTTGGGGTTAGGTTAGGGTTTAAGGTTAGCTTAACAGGAAAATAGATAAATAATTTATCAGTCAATCAGAGTAGTTCCCCTTTTTTAGGTTGGAGTTATAGGAAATAACTGAATTAACCATTCCCAGATTCACTCTAGCCCGTGTGATTTTCAAACCAAGTGAATTAATTGGTTTTAAAATCACATTATTGACAGTTACCAAACACCGTTCTTTTGAAGACAATATTAGAGTTTTTTTCTAAGATTCTTAGGTAATATGAATATTAGCTACATAAATGAGAGTAACCTCCCCTTATTTGTTTTTTTAATAACAATTAAGTTCATTTCAAATAATGCGCAAGCACAATTAAGTACATATTTTATCATATTTTCGTGTTAAACCATGCAGTTGTATTGATTTGAACAAATTCATATTTTCAGTGTAGATTTATGGTGAAATGAAAATGGCTGACCAAAACAAATGGCTTCCTCAAAGTGAATCATACAAGGGGAGTATACTCATTTATGTAGCTAATTTTCATATTACCGATTCTTAAATATTAGTAACTTGTGTGCAGCTCATCTTCAGATTATGTTTCAATGTTGGAAATATATGTTTGTCATTTGGGATAATAGCAGGTTTCAACTAGTTATCCATATTTCACCTGTCCCATGACTGCCCTGTTGGCTGGAGCTGTACAATACACTGACTTCACCTTTGCAGAGGAATAAAATCCCCCCGCCCAGTGGGGCCACCTGTTAGCCATGGGCGGCAACCTGTGATGCTTAAGGACAGAATCCTGGTGGCTGAGCAGTCCATGACATGCAACACTCCACTTTGGTCCTTACTTAGGCTAAACAGGCGGTCAGAGAGGCCCTCTCCAATCAATCAGCTGGTCACATCAAGCCCTTGCACCTATATGATTGTCTCAACCCTATTGCTCTTATGGCAAATCCCCAACCCTTTTTATCATTTATTTGTTAGAAGGTGATGGCTGAGGGTCTTAGCGTCCTGGGTATGACATTAAATAGCATCTAGTGGTGAAGTTCCGATTCTGAAGCTCTGGAGAGTGTCGAGTACTCCTTCAACATATTTTAAAACTCAATTTTTTTTTACACATTTAAACTCAACTTTTTCTATTTAACTCAAAGATGGGACCGTAACTACCATTCCGAGACAGAGTGGACCTGGGAGTAGTGGTAATGAAGGAATACTCCACACTCCCCAGAGATCCAAAATTGGAATTTTACCATTAGATGCAGTTTAACATCATACCCAGGACACTTTAAATGACATCTAACACATCACTCAATAAGTTTCGGGCCTAAATAACAGATCAACATAGTCTCCTTCTAGGGTGATACACTGATTCCAATGCTTCTCTAACAATTTGATGCCTTTTTTGTAGAATGATTAATCTTTGGCCTCAAAATAAGTTTCTGATATCACTTCTTCATTGGAGCCAAATCTCTTTCCCTAAAACATTCTTTTGAGGTCTACAAACAGCCAGTAGTTGCTGGGGGCCAGATCTGGAGAATAGGGTGGGTGTGGAAGCAATTCGAAGTGCAATTCATGTAGTTTTGCCATCGTTGCGATCGACTTGTGACACAGTGCATTGTCTTGGTGAAAGAGCACTTTTTTCTTCTTCATTTGTGGCCGTTTTTTGGTTATTTCTTCCTCCAAATGCACCAATAATGCTATATAATATTCGTTATTGATAGTTCTTCTTTTCTCAAGGTAATCGATGAATAAAATACCTTGTGCATCCCAAAATACGGAGGCCAAAACCTTGCCTGCTGATGTTTGCATCTTTGGTCCGTTTGGACGGCATTCACCTGCTGCTGTTCACTCCGCTGACTGATGATTTGACTTAGGTGGGAAGTGATGGATCCATGTTTCAGCCATTGTTTCATATTTATGCAAAAACTCCTTTTTGTTGTGTTGAAACAGTTGCAAACAACGCTCTGAATTGTCGACGCTTTGTTGTTTTTGATTGACTGTAAGCAAAAAAGGAAGTAAAAACATTATAGAAATGGTAGAAAGCAGAGAACAGATAAAGAGAAGTGGGTAGATTTGTGAGATTGATTGTCATCTTTGTGGGCGTGGTCAAATGAAAACAAAATGTTACCTCAATAAAATAAGGGACGAGTGATGACATGTTTAATTATTGACCCTGGAAAGATAAGCACATGATTACGTTTTATGAACTTATATATATATATATAATTTTGTATATATTATATATATTTAATTTTGTCTGAATACCATTCCCCAGAAGAAACTAAACCTTAAAGAGTAACCTTTTTTTTCTCATTTGACTTCCTGTCGCCATGGTGACAGTCTTACAATGTATACATTTGTAAAAAGAACAAAAAATTTTTTTTTGAGAAGTAAATTTTTCCATTATGCAATTCAAAATATTTTTTGATTTACCATCTGATGAGACGAAATTTTGGGGAGCTATATTAAATCGACTTTGGTTTATAAAGGCCCCAATTTTGTCGGAATAAATTTATTATGGAATAATGGTGTTGAGTTTTTCCTTCCTTTCAATGATAAATATTGCTCTGTATATAATCTACACAATCACTTTTAGTTCTCTTGTAATTAATCCCAAGTAATTTAATATTTGATCGAGTTTTGATATGCTGTGGCCATTCGTGTTATCTTCCGGATTTTCTTGTTTGAGCACTTGACTTTCCTCCTGTTGTTTTTTGCAATGAAGGCTGCTCACTTCATTGTTTTCTTAAATCTGAGATTTCAAACTCGCCTGATACTCTCTGAGTGCTCCTCACCAGATGTGCTTCTATGGTTTTTTAGAACAGCCTCAGAATCCATGGAGGTATGGATAGCTTAACAATTAACTGCATGTAAAATAGAATGAGTAAACCGAGTTCAAATCCTAACTGAGATGGTGATAATTTTTTGTCTGAATTCATACTAGGGCGAGTCAAAAGTTTTGCAATATTTGAACAAAGCTTTCTCATTGAAAAATGTTCATACAAAATAGTGAATACACTGCCTTCT
Organism: Doryteuthis pealeii; assembly: GCA_023376005.1. Classification (NCBI taxonomy): domain Eukaryota; kingdom Metazoa; phylum Mollusca; class Cephalopoda; order Myopsida; family Loliginidae; genus Doryteuthis; species Doryteuthis pealeii. The sequence continues at coordinate 21,219,614 of CM042149.1, forward strand.
GATATCTTCAACTCCTCTGCTATCTCATGCAACTTCAATTTACGATCGTCCAAAACAAGTTTGTGGAGTTTTTTTGCTGTTTTTCGGGGTAACTGCCGAATTTAGGCAACCTAAGCATTCAGCATCATTTGTGTCTGTACGACCGCGTTTAAAGTGAGCATACCACCTTTTAACTGTTGTTTCTAAATGAGCAGCATCCGAATAACACTTATCAAGTCATTGCTTTGCTTGACCAGTATTATTTTGCCCATCAGAAAGCAATGTTTTATCAACACACGAAATTCAGATTTTTCCATTGTTTTCAAAATTTGCAACAGTAGCTTTACTTAGATAACAGTAATTTGTAAACTAATAATCTGACTGGTCTCAAATTTTGACACAAGCCATTTGAAAATTAGTACTTTATAAAAATCATATAGATTTTTTTATTAGTGGCAACATCTATGTTTCAGGCTCAGGACTTATTGAGTCTGCCAGACTCTCTCTCTCTCTCTCTCTCTCTCTCTATATATATATATATATATATATATATATATACTATAGTGTGAGATGGTCACTGTTTCAGCGTTTGCTGGAATGGTGTGCCAAAGGCAGTATTATAGGTAAAGTGCTCAATATAAAATAGAGCTGTTATAAAATATAATAAGATAAATATATAAAGGTTTTACATATCGATTTATTGGGTGACCCAATGAATAGATATGTAAAACCTTTATATATTTATCTTATTATATTATATATATATATATAGCCAGAAACCTTAGGTAAATGCTCCTTAAAACCTATGTATAAACAGTTATATTTACAGCTCTTACATTTGTAATTGAGAACTTTATTTTCCTTTATTTCATCTCGGAAAAATTAACAATCTATCTATATATATATATATATAAAAAGTAAAGTAAAGTAAAGTAAAGTCGTCGGGGCGGCCTAATGTCAGTATCAGCCAGACAGCGAGGGAGTCTATTCCCTTTTCAATAGCGCTAGACCAAGGAGATTATTTTGGCGTCTGAGGTGGAGCGCCACACCTACCATCAGCTCCTCAATTTACCGCACAGATCCCTGTGCTACTCATATGCTGAGTTGGCGAGGACTGGTATCGAACCAGGGACCTTGTGATTCCTAGCCGAACGCTCTACCGACTGAGCTAAACTGGCCCTTATATATATATATATATATATATATATATATATATATATATATATATAATATATATATATATATATATATATATATATATATATATATATATATATATATATATATTACCAACCACTCCATATGAGTAGGAGGTGATACATTGTCAATTTCTTAAGCAGAGTTTAACAGGTTTGAATTTCCTTCTCCTTGATCGGTTGCCTGACGAAGGTTAAAGGGCCCAGTCTGCTTTAGTATTTACTCATAGCTGAGGGAGAATAGTTAGATGCATACCTTTTCTTAGGGTACCAGTGTATGTGAATTGCAAACAGCCTCATCCAGAATTTGAACCCTGGTTGCAGAGTCCATTTCCTACAATGGTAACCATTACACAATGAGCGCCTCCTGTATATACATGCTTTGATTAATAGTCTTTAAAAAAGTAAAAAAGTTGGGATAGAGGCCTATTGTTGGTATCATCTGTACAGTGCGAGATTATTTTTGTTGAGGCAGAGTGCCACACCTACCGTCAGGTCCACACTTTACCACACAGATCAAATTACACAATCTGTGCTACTCATAGGCTTGGCAGAGTTGGCAGGGCGCCGGTATTGAACTCAGAACCTTATGATTCCAAGGTGGGTGCTGTACCTACTAAGCTCAACCATACTATTCAAAATAGGCTCAACTTACCGAGATACATGAAGGATGTACTGAAAGTAATGCCTGTTTGATATTTTAGCTGAAACTATTCATCTTACTACTTGAACTGATAGAGTGTCTGTATTTTCAGGTGTGGCATGATTGAGGAAGGCCATCAACACCCATCACCCGGATCACTGAGCGCCTGCAGGAGTTTTTCCATGGCAGATTTGACAGGTGAGTTCAATAACAGATTTCAGTCAATAATTATCGATGCTAAATATTGGTTAATGGCTCTTACCTACCAATTTGACAACATTGTTGTATATATATATATAATATATATATATATATATATATATATATATGGGAGAAATGTGAGGAGGTTAATCCGACAGTATGTGGAGAAAGGTAGACAAACATGGGATGTTATGGAAACTGGATGTTTATTGTCGACGATGCAACGTTTCGGACTCTTAGATATATATATATATATATATATATATATATATATATATCCTATTATAATGAAGATTGTATGCTTTTCTGTCTGTAACCGAAACTAAATCACTACTCAAGAAACAATTCTCTTTGTTATTGATGTCACATTGACCATGAATTTATTTTTTATATAAACCTCAATTATTGATAAAATTGTTTTACAATATTAATACTATTAACCATATCTACATACTAACAACATGCAATTATATTTATATATACAACAAAATAGCAGTTTACAGTGTGAACGGAAAGGCTAATTTGCATATTGATATTGAAAATGTGATTTTAATAAATATGTGCTTAGTATTATTGATTTCTAACTGTTTGGTTTTATTTTAATGAATATAAGCAAAAATCTCTTCAGTGAATCTTAAATGAAATCCATTAACAAGAAAAAAATAACTGTCATTTTATTCTTTACTTCCTCTTTTAACTAAATACTTAAATTAGAAAAAATAACAATGAAAGACGAGAGTGATGGAAGAGTAAGTTTCAATTGTTCTATCCAATTGTTCTATACATTTGTTCTATACCTACCTCTGTTTCAAATCTTTTTATCTGCATTCTTATTTAGTTTCATTAGCCTTTCTAATTTAATACAATATTTTATTACATTAAAACTTAAATACTTGCACCCGGAGGGTGCATATATTTGCTAGTATATTATAATATATTAATAATTTGAAGGCAATTACAATGCGTGTAAAAAATAAAAACAAAAAGATGTTATTTTTTTTATTCATTTATTTTTTTTAAAAATTTTTACACGCATTGTAATTGCCTTCAAATTATTAATATATTATAACATACTTAACAATGCTTCAAGCAAATTACCAATTACTTTTATATATATATATATATATATATATATATATATATATATATATTCCATTCCATTCTATTCCATTGGCATTTCAGTCTCAGAAGACTGTAATATATAGTTTTTGTGCCCCTGAAGTTACAGCGCCTCCTGTGACTGTGAAGTCCAATGTTTGAAAAACATTCTCGACCACAGATGTTGCATGTGAAGGCTGTCCCTGAAGATGTTGATGTGCCGGTGCTTCATAGTGTTGCGCCAGGGTGGCTTCAGACATGAACAATCCACTATGGAGAGCCTGCCACCACCGAGGGCGGTCCTATACATATACCAAGCCCTCTGCACAAATAGGATGTGACTGAATGATTCATCCTGTATCTTGTTCCTTTGTTATAAATGAAAACAATTATAATAAATAAAATAAAGTTTTAGAATATACATATCTATATTTACCAGTCTCTGCACTAGCAAGATGTGACACATGGCCAATTTCTTGAGCAGAGTTTAACGAGTCTTAATTCAGAGTTTTCCTTTTGGTAGACTAGCTGCCTAAGCAAGCTCAGTCTGCCCTACTATTTACCTATAGCTGTGAAGGAAAATAGTTTTACCAAGGGTATTAGCTCTATGTGAAATGCAAACAACCCCATCCAGGATTTGAACTCGTCTTGTCATGTCCATTTCCTACGACGGTAACCATTACACCACACACCTCGATAAACATAAACAGTTGACTCAATATTAATGTATATAAACATCACTCAAGGAAGTTCCACTGTGATGTTGGATTGTATAGAGGTTGTTTTTGCAAAATATCATAATTAAAAAAAGGCAGTTGGTGTGTATGTATGTATGTCTGGAAGAAACTATGAAAATAAAATGATTAACTATGAAGTAAATATATATACACATTCACTATCACCAGATCTTGCTTTTTGAGCAAACAGTTTAGCTCGGTTGGTAGAGTGTTCGGCTGGGAACCTCAAGGTTCCTTGTTCAATACCGGCCCTTGCCAACTCATTGTATGAGTAGCACAGAAATCTGTGCGGTAAAGTTAGGAGCTGATGGTTGGTGTGGTGCTCCACCTCAGACACTAAAACAATCTCCTTAGTCTAGCACTAGTGAAAGGAGGATAGACTCCCTCACTGTCTGGCTAATACTGACATTAGGCCACCCTGATGACTTAATGAAGAATTGATTTATATTTGTGAACATGATTAAACAATAAGTAACAGCATGGAATTCTTTTCTTTTCTTTTTTTTTGCATTTAATATTTTAAATAGGAGACATTAATTTTTCTTTTCAGAGTGTCTGTGGACTTTTTTTTCTGATGCTCAACCAGGCCAGATCAATGCAAGGTCTTTTTATGTAGGGATTTTAATGGGGTATCCTGCGAGGATCCAACTCACAATTCAGTAATAACGGATCTGCTCGACTAACTTTTTGCCCCCCCATATCCAGGCGACACCAGGTAGCCACTTCTAGTACATCTACTAAAAACAGTTAGTATGTATGTATGTCCTGAGGAAACTATGAAAATAAATCAATTAACGACAAAGTAAATATATGTACACATTCACTATTACTATATCTTGCTTTTTGAGCAAATATATTGAAGATTTGATTTATATTCGTGAAGATAAAAATTAGTAGCAGTAGGATTTTATTTTTTTGCATTTAATATTTTAAATAGGAGACATTAATTTTTCTTTTCAGATTGTCTGTGCACCTTTTTTTTCTGATGCTCAACCAGGTCAGATCAATGCAAGATCTTTTTATGTACGGATTTTAATGGAACATCCAACATGCAATTCAGTTATAATGAATCTACGAGACTAACTTTTTTTTCTCCCCACCTCAATCCAGGTGATGTCGGGTAGCCACTTCTAGTATACTATAATAGACAATTGCTGATCAAATCATCAGTTTTTGTTTATTTTATATATATGATTAATTACCTTCGCTGCCTTAGACATATACTGGCATCACCTGGAGGGACAGGATCACTAACACAGCAGTTCTAGAGAGAGCTCAACTCCCAGCTTGTGTTCTCTACTGAGACAGTGTCATCTCCGATGGTGGGCCATGTCCCCAGATGGATGATGGACAAATCCTGAAGGACATCCTCTATACAGAGCTTTCGTCTGATAAGAGACAGATTGGTCGCCCCCAGCTGTGTTTCAAGGATGTCTTCAAGAATGGTCTCAGGTGCTTTGGCATTGCCCCTTCCAGCTGGGAAAATTTGGCTCAGGACACTTGAAATTTCTAAACATAAATTCATAAATGCATACTGGTTATCAAAATCATTATACACGGGAGTATTGAATATATATACTTACCAACCCCCTCCACCTGAGCAGGATGTGACATATAGTCAGTTTCTTAAGTGGAGTTTAACATGTTTGAATTAAGAGGCTTCCTTCTCCTAGACTAGTTACCTAGTCATAGTTTAAGAGCCCAGTCTGCTCTGCTATTTACCCATAGCTGGAGGGAGAATTGAATTCATACTTTCCCAAGGGTATTAGCACATGTGAAATGAAAACAGCTTCATCCAGTAATTGAACTCGGGTCGACGAGTCCATTTCCTTTGACTTTAACCAGTACACCATGCGCCTCCATATGGGGGGGGGGAGTACTGAATATAGGTATATATGTGTCAACCTAAAATCATTGAAAATAAATATATATACATGGTTTGAAAGATAAAGTAATCAAATACCAACAAAAAGGACTGTCTCTACTGTATATTTAAACTGAATATCCTTTGATCTTAAAATAAAATTACATGATAGAGAGAAAGAAAGGGAGAAAGAAACAGAAATTCTTTATTTCTGTGAGTTCCCACTGCTACTCGGTTGTTTAACTGCCTTTCGTGTTTAGAAAGAACCAGGAACCCACTCAATTACATCTACCCCTGATGATGGCACTTCAGAGTGCTGAAAGTACCTGGGACGAAAACTTTCGTCGACTAATCAACACACTCCACCTCGATATTAAGAAACTGGCCAGAAAACTAGAGAAGATACAAAAAGAAACTCATCTGATATGAAATGTGCATCTTGTTCAACAAAGTATGCATATATATATATATATATATATATATATATATATATGTGAAGAAAGGAAGTGAATCCGATGGTATGTAGTATATCAAGAAAAATGAAAAAACACAGGTTTAAATGGGTTAAGTGGTGAGTTTATTGGCCAACACTGCAGTGTTTCGATCTATTAATTAGATCATCTTCAGGGCATTTGTTGGTATATGGAAGGTGATAAGAAATCATTTATCACAGAATAACGAGAAGAGCGAGTGGTAGTCCTTGTTATTCATCTGTTTTTTCCAACCTAAAAATTTTTTAAATAGATGAATAACAAACTACCACTCGCTTTTCTTGTTATTCTGTGATAAATAATTTCTTATCACTTCCATATACTAACAAATGCCCTGAAGATGATCTAATTAATAGATCGAAACACTGTAGCATTGGCCAATAAACTCACCACTTAACCCATTTAAACCTGTGTTTTTTCATTTTTCTTAATATACTACATATATATATATATATATATATATATATATATATATATATAATTGAATATGCCTCATGTTTTTGATAAAAAAAAAAGATGAAAAAAATATTGATTTTGGCCTTATTTATAAAAGGTCTTCAGAGTTTAACCCCTCCAAGAGTTTCCAGTAAGAACTCCATTTGCTGTCTCGAGCAAACATCATCCATTCTTTCTAATCTTCACCCCCACATCAAACACTTGTTCCATTCAAACAATTTTTTCCTATAAAAAATTTGTCTTGGTAGATCAAACTCTTTTTTTTTCTTATCATGCTGCATCCTCAAACTTTTTCATGATGACCTGGGTGAATAAGAGTCTTAACTTGATTTCTGTTTTGTTGTTTGATAGCAATAAAAAGGAAAATCCCCAAATCTCCTTCAGTCAAGATAAGTGTTGAGTGGGTGTCATCTTATACGAAATATTTAAAACATAACTTGGAAGTGCAAGAAACTTTTTTTTGTTGAATAATTGCAATTGAGAATTTGGTGATATTGATTAAAAGTAAGGTTATTGGCAAAAGTCGCTTCAGGCGAAAAAATATCAGCTTAAAAGAAAAACAAAATTGATCAATTTATAAATCAATCCTATGCAAAGTTATCAAGGTTTATAAAAAGAAACTAGAAAAAACATGACCTGTTGGGTCACCTATTGAGCTCTAGGTAGATAATTGTGATCAGGGAGAAAGTTAGTTTGCAAAACGAATAAGAAATAAATATGACCAGAGAATAAAAAATGTTAATTTAGAATTTAATTTAGAAAGACACTCCTTACAGAAAAATACATCAACCCTTCTACTTCTTTTCATCACTCGTTTTATTTTGAAAAGATTTCCATTAATGTTTTGACAACTTTTTTCAACCTAATGTCCCGATGAAGATTTCATACAAATCGAAACATCCTAACATTGACTTCACCATCTATAATAAATTTATCTATTTGGAATACTATGTTTTTTTCTATTTTCCTCACACACACATGATGCATAAAGTGATAAGACACACAGGAATATTGCATTCATCTTACCTTTTAATTGTTCTCAACAAGTTTCAACTTGGCTCATCGTCAGGAGAAAAGGCTTTTATGAAAAAAGGTTTTTAGAAAATTCTAATAACATTTTGAAACAATTTGATATGCCATAATCTGAGTAAATAATTTATGAATTATAAAAAGAAGCGAGAGAAACATAAAATCGAAAAAGTAAAAAAAGAAGGAAAGAGCAAGATGGATAAGACAAAGAATATATATATATAATAGAAAAAAACATGACCTGTTGGGTCACCTATTGAGCTCTGGGTAGATAATTGTGATCAGGAAGAAAGTTAGTTTGCAAAATGAATTAAATTTAAAAAATAAATACAACAGAGAATAAAAAAATCATCATTAAAATCATTTTGCAAAATTTGCAATTAAGTCAAAAACAAACCCATCTTATACATAAGCTAGCCATTAGCTGCTGAAAATTAACATACAAATAAGTTCATCTACCGTCCACACTCTCCAATCTCTCCCTTTACACTCACAGATAAAACTAACATATATAAGAAGTAGTTAATTTGTATATATATATATATATATATATATATATATATATATATAAGTAAAGAAATAACAAAAGACTTAGACATTTAGCATTATAGTCTATTTCAGGGAGCTTAGTTAGACTATTTGTCTAAGCTCCCTGAAATAGACTATAATGCTAAATCTCTAAGTCTTTTGTTATTTCTTTACTTATATATTTGCTCTGTGACTCTAATATTAAGAGCACACATTGAGCTCTCAAGCTGCGACAGGTTTTTTAAATAAAACTCTTGTGTTGTAAGGAAGATTTCTTCTCTGGACTTTTGGATTATATATATATATATATATATATATATATATATATATAGCTGGGGAAAGTGACAAGCAGAATGTGAGTAAGAGATGGGTGTTTTTTAACTTAATTGTAAATTGTGACCAATTTGAACCAAATAAAATGGAATTTTTTTCAAACATAATTTAATCCTAAAATTAAGGAATATTCTGGGATGTATTTTGTGTTATTAAACTACATAGGAAAAAAGTTTTTAGCAAACAATCATTGATTTACACAGTTGTAGTATGATAATAGATATGTTTGTCATATATCTGTGGCTCTTCTCTCCTGAGAGGCACAAATTTAGGTGCAATAATATATATGCATCTAGGTATGAGCATATCTGTACGAGTGTGTATGCATATAGGTATGAGTGTATGTGTATGTATATTCATGTAAGTATGGCTGTATCTGTATGTGTATATATAAGTGGCTGAAGTGATTTTAATTTTAGTTGCATATATGTAACTTGGATAAAATGGAGTATAGTGATTATATATATATATAATATATATATATATATATATATATATATATATATCCAAAAGTCCAGAGAAGAAATCTTCTTTACGACATAGAAATTTTTTTAAAAACAACTTGTCGCAGTTTGAGAGCTCAATGTGTGCTCTTATTGTTAGAGTCACAGAGCAAATTTATATTTAAAGAAATAACAAAAGACTTAGAGATTTTGCATTATAGACTATTTCAGGGAGCTTAGACAAAGTGTCTAATTCTCCCGACTCATCAGATGCGAATTTGCATCTGATGAGTCAGGAGAATTAGACACTTTATCTAGGCTCCCCGAAATAGTCTATAATGCAAAATCTCTAAGTCTTTTGTTATTTCTTTAAATATATATATATATATATATATATATATATATATGCTCCACACCCCTAGTAGGTTGAGCTCTCTGGAAATGGAATTTTTGGGTGGCCATTAATTATGCAAAAATTGCATAGTTCTCCTTAAAATGGATTGAGCACTCCCTGTGGCCTAATATGTTTATAACAGTAAATTCCCTTTCCAAAAAACGGTGTGTAGATAGGGCAGAGGTAAGAAATCTGAAAGATGACAAATTGGTCAAGTTTCGATCCCAGTCAGAAACAGCCTGCCTTGTCTAGTCACACTAATGAGTCATGAAACGGTGAAACAGAACTGTATGTGGATGACAATATTATATATATATATATATATATATATATATATATATATATGAGTATGAAAAGGTGGAATGAAAACATCACACAATGCTGTTAAAGAGAAAACAATTTATAATATATCAATACTGATCAATATTTCGATTTTACAAAAATCATCATCAGAGCTCATTCACTCCGTGGTGTTTGGGTCGGAGAAGAATGTCAAATCAGTTCACAAACAAAAAAAACTTTTTGTGATGTTTTCATTCCACCTTTTCATACTCATACTGTCGGATTCATTTCCTTTCTTTTAACTTATATATATATATATATATATATATATATATATAATCACTATTTGGTAACTATAAAAAACAAGTTTGATTCTCTTCAGTAGACATCTGAAAGATATAGTCCAAATATGAATATGAAAACTTTGTTACCAGCAGCAGCAGCAGCTGAATGCATACTGACCAAACCAAGAGCCAAATTTACAGTTCCTTGGGAGTCAAAAGCAGTTAGAGAAAAATGAGATAAAAAAACAAAACTTTCCTACATAATAAAAGAAACCCAACAAAACCAATGGGCAGAAACCTATAAAAGCTCAGATAGAATCAATGAAAACATACCAAAAAGAACAACTAGAATACATCTCAGGCCAAATAAATAAAACCAGAAATTGTGTAGAAGATAGATAATCACAATCAGCATGACAGACAGTAAATGAAATTAGCAGTTCGAAATCACCTTGAGATCAAAACTAAAAGCTGCTGTGGCGTTACTTTCGTATTTTGCCTGGAGAGTTGTCTGCCCGTTTAGTTTGCTGGTTTCCGCTAGGGGCCGTTTATTTTTAAGCGGCTGGTTTGAACGTCTCTTTCTCTCTTTTCCTGTCACTCGACCTACGAGACACATGGGTTAGACTCTGGTCTACCCCCTCCTCGTTGGGGTTTCGGCCCTCAACGCCAGACTAATCACTGTAAGTGATTTATACAGCATGGACTATTCTTAGTCTCATGTCTGTACTTTTATGTTTTTCCCTTCTACTTTTGTATGTATGTTTATGTACACCTATACTTTATGTATCTCGTTATATCCATGTGCTGTACCATATTAAATGTTTTGTCTACCAACCGTTGTCGGAGTTATATCAGCAAGTATATATCCCTTTGAATCTTACACTGCCAACCAAGAAGATAGATTTCAGTAGAGGAAAGAAACACTTCAGGTATCTACTTTAAAACATCACTGAAATCATAAATAAAGCTGGCAAATAAATTATAAATGATCAACTAGACATCAAACCATGACACTTTATGGAGGATGAACTTGATAAATTCTAAAAACAATCATAAGCAAGAAAGTTTCGACAAAATTCCTCCTGAAGTTTGGAAGACATGGAAATTTGACGACATACTTATTTGATTATGCAATGCAGTGTATAATGTATAAAAAAATACAATAAAAAAATGGGTGAAAGGCTTTATCCTATTCCCCCCAAAAAAGGTCACCTAGGCATATAAGCACTATTTTATACAATGTTCTTAAACGATTGCTTTTTTGCATATAGTTTTTCTTATCTATCATATATGTGTGTGTGTGTGTGTGTGTGTGTGTGTGTGACAATTTTTTCTATTCATAAAAAAATAGAAGAAAATGTTAACTACAAATTCTCACAAAAACAATTACACATACACAGAAATGACCGAGCAAGGAAATAATTCAAAATTAAAATATCAGAATTATCTCCCTTTACATTTTATTCTTATTTTTGATTCTCAATGATAAAATGACTTCAGAAATTTTCAACATAGAATCTCAAATCTTATTTTCTTATTATTGGATGTCTAACAATTTGGGAATCATAAATCGTTAAACTATAAAAAATAGATAAGATATTTCTAACTTAGTTATAAATTATATTTATAATAATATAAGTCAAAAGTAATAATATAATTGTTGTAACTTACTCTAAAACAGTGATTCCCAAAGTTAGTGTACGCCCCATAGAGGGCAATTTGATTTTTAAGGGGGCATTTGAGACTAACTAGTTCTGTGTCCAAATTTTCATTTTTTTTAGTTTTCCGTCATGTAAATATAATTATGTAGTTTATGTTTTAGATTTTATTTTGAGTAAATATTTTTGTATATTGTATAGTTTGATAATTACCCTTATTTTATTGTACACAATAAATTTATTTTTGTGTATTGTATAGTTTTTGTTTGTATAATTTTGACCCTTATTTTATTGTACACAAATAAATTTATTTGAAATGTTTAAATAACATTTTTCTCTCTTTATTATTTTCTATCTTTTGTTTATTTCATTTTTCTACTTTTCATAGATGGTTTGTTCTTTTGAAGCTTGTTTAAACCAAGTTATTGGCGTTTTAAACCCCCTCAGCTTAAATGGGGTTTACTTTTTAAATCATAAGAAATATATATATATTACCACATGGACATACATCAGGATTTTAGAGGTGATTAAGTGGAGCATGGTAAAAAAGGTTGGGAACCAAATTACTCTAAACAAATCTGGCGCTCTGAAGAATATTTGAGTCACTTTTTCATTGCCTTACTCTGATCCACTCTGACCCGGAGTCATAATACTGTTAAAGTCCACTCTAAAAGCCAAATAAGTCTGTATAAAAATTATAAGTAAAGTCAAGTCGTCGGGGCGGCCTGATGTTGGTATAAGCCATGCAGCGAGGGAGTCTATCCCCTTTTCACTAGCGCTAGACCAAGGAGATTATTTTTAGCGTCTGAGGTGGAGCGCCACACCTACCATCAGCTCCTTACTTTACCGCACAGATCCCTGTGCTTCTCATACGCTGAGTTGGCGAGGGTGGGTATCGAACTAGGAACTTGTGGTTTCTAGCCGAACGCTCTACCGACTGAACTAACCTGGACCATTTTATTATACATAATTATGTGAATGATATATGTATCTTTGATAGTAGTACCCCTGAGCACTGTTCATTATCATATAAGAATACTAGAAACCATATATGTGCAAATCATTTGTATTAAGAATTGTTATTGAACTCATAAATGTTTATAAAAGATTATTATAATAATTATAATAATTATTATTAGCAATTTGAAACCATATTATTTCTTGCAAATTACACAGGTCAACACGATTTTTTGTGCCAAGAAAAAAAATTTTTTTTAAGCTAATTTGATGGTACTGATTCTGAAAATGACGTTAGTTTTTCATGGTTTGCTACCGTTTTTGCTGTACTGAAATTGCTCGTTTTTGAAAAAAAAAAAGAAGATCAATTTACAATCTTGGTTGATCACAAAATTTAGTTAATAAAGGTCGTCAGGTAGGCTGAAATAAATTATCTTTATAAGAAAAAAAAGGGATTTTTGAGTAAAAATTTTAAAATAGAAATACCAATTTTTTCCAATTTATCACCAAAATTCAAATTAACAGATAAACTTTATTAAACCTGATAATTTTAAAATTTAAAAAAAAAAGCAATGGAACATTGAAAATTTAGTTATAATTACAATCAAACATTTACAAATGAATCAAATTTTGGTATTAAATAGAAAGTAGTGAAATAGATCATTAATTAGGACTGAGTTTATTCAAGTAGTGATCACGCCAAGCTGAATTTACAGGTTTGAATTCAGAATTTTCCTTCTCTTAGACTGGTTGCCTAACCAAGGTTAAAGAGCTCAGTCTGCCCTTCTATTTACCCATAACTGGAGGGAGAATAGTTGGATTCATACCTTTCCCTAGGGTATTAGTGCTATGTGAACTGTAGCTTCGTACAGGATTTGAACTCGGGTTGATGAGTCCATTTCCTACGACTCTAACCATTACACCACAGCCTCCAACTAAATAACCCATAAGGAGTTGATATGCCATTAAACAAATAAACCAACCACTCTGCCACAGGCAAAGGTGGAGTCCACGTAATGTAGTAGCTAATGTGCTGGGCTGCAATATCATAGTAAGCGAGTTTGAACACCAGTTGCCTATTAAACATTTTTTCACGCTCAGAATTGCAGAGACATGGAATAAACTGCCCGCGTCTGTTGTAGGCTGCCGAAGCACTGAGTCTTTCAAAGCCTCCATGCTTCCTGTGGTCCGCCGAAATTACTCTAAACAAATCTGTAGTTCTGGAGAATGTTGTGTCTCTTTTTCATTGTCTTACTCTGATCCACTCTGACCCGGAGTCGTAATACTTGTTAAAGTCCACTCTAAAAGCCAAATAAGTCTGTATAAAAATTATACTCATCATATATATTATTATACATACTTATGTGAATGATATATGCATCTTTGATGAGTTGTAGTGCCCCTGAGCACTGTTCATTATCATATAAGAATACTAGAAACCATATATGTGCAAATATACCTGATGCCGCTCTCCACATACATATGCACACACGTGCACACATACATGCATATTACTACTGTAAACTATTCATGTTCCTGACACTACATTATTCTGTGTACTTGACATGAGACTTTGATGAGTTGTGGTGCACCTGAGCACTGTACACAATAAATTTCATTATTATTATTATTATTATTATTATGTTCACTTTCAGACTAATACGAATTGTGCATCACACTTGTTTGGCCTCTTTTAAATTTCACTATCCACTCATACACACTCTTACTCAGTAGTGCACTGTCCCTGTATTGTGTGGAAAGCCTCTGGTGAATTTCAGCCCCTGACACTCTTTCTGACCATAGAAATCAGATCACTTCCTTGGTGCATACAGCTAGTGGAGCAGCCATGTTTACAAGACAGCAAGCAAAATGGCGCAATCAGGCTCTAACTTTGATCACGCGACCACAACAGTGTCAGCTATAAGCATGCAAGCGCAGAACACAGTGTGACGATAATAAAGATATGTTATGGCAAAAGTGTGGATAATTTTTGACTCTCCTCTTAACTCAATATTATAAATAACTACCAAGAATATATGCCCTTCAGGTGAAAGTATTTAAGTTTTTATGTAATGAAATATATTAAATTAGAAAGACTAACAAAATTGAACAAGAACACATATAAAAAGATTACACTTATTTAAATCATATTTCAATTAATCTTGATATGCTGGAGAATAAAGAATAATATTAGAGATTGATAACACCAAGTAATTATTCATTAAACTCGGTTTTGTTAAAAATTTACCGCACCATATATTATGTAAGCATTTATTTCTTAGTGATATATAAGACACTTTGCAGGATTTTAAATGCACAAATAACATGAGCTGTTTTTAAGCAAATCTAACTCAAATTTTCATAGAGACATCATTAATAAATAAGATTTATTGTATGTATTAATGATTTTCACCATAAATTAAATACTCATTGATAAACTTACACAATTCCTGAGTGTATTGTGACGTAAGCAGTGACATAGTTTTGGTTAGAGACAGACACTGAATCTCGATTATAATAAGATAAGACGTGATGTTGTTTTTTTCTTCTCGTGAAAAGGTCAACATTACTACTATGCAACATGTTGGCTAAGAGAATCCTAAAAATGAACTACAACTCAATATTTTTTGGATAAACCTCAAATGTTATCTTTTGGTAGACAAGTTATTTATACTGGATATAAAGTTGAGAGTACAGGTGATTTAAATGGTTTACAGAAAAATGTATCGACAATCCAAAGGGATACAGTCATCATATTCTCAGTTTGAGTTTGTGGCGAGCCGGAAGTTCTTACTTCAACGGACAGAAGTCGAATGACAAAAATAGGTAGTTTGCGCATGGGGATTGCACACTCTAGTAAAAGAGAAAAATTAAAATAAAAATTCGTAAAATTCAACCATTGGGAGACGTTCGCGCCTAAAAGGAAATTTATCAAGTAGACCCCTTTTTGGAGCCTATCCAGGACTATAAAAAAGCCAACTTTTCGGATCCTAAACAGAAAGATCTCACTTGTCTAAGGGAATTCACGTCACCCTTTTTAAGAACATTTCTCACACATGCTGAAGGTATGAACTATCTCTCTCTTTAAATAACCTACGCAATCGGAGATAAACATTAGATGCATTCAACTTATGCCTGACTGTTGTGTTGACTTTAAACTTTCACCTTTTCTTTCTCACTTAGAGATTTATAACATCTCTGCTTATATTTTACGTTGAACTTTTCAAAAAGCACCTTTTTACAGAACTTTGCCAAGTATTCCTGTATTACCTTTTGTAAACCTCATGTTAATACAATTTTGTTTGTTTAATCAAGAGTTTTGTCTTCTATGCCATGTGCTTGATTGTTTTATGGTCTTTAAATGTTTGAACACTTTTATTAAATATTGACATCAAACACCCCTAGTCACCACCATTTATTTGCTGCAAGTAAAATTGGCTGTTGAAGGCAAAATGAAAAATCTGGGTTCTATAAGTGTTGTGAGGTTTTAAGGGGTCAAATAAGAACAAAACGACGTGTAACAAATGTAGGAAAATGTATTAACAAAAAGTAGACAAATACAATACAGAGAAGTGGGAATTACGTCCGACAAATAGAATTGTGTGCTGACTCGCATTGGCTTACTCTCAAGCCACAATTGTCCCTGTTACTTATAGTAACCTGTCGGTGCATTCCATTAGTCTTATAGGGTGTATCACCTATAACAATAAGCAAAATGAGGGTACTGCAAGCAGAATTTGGGGTATGTAAAAAAATTGGGGGCTATAGGTCAGGCATGTCAAAATGAGTAGCCCTCTAGGGCCATATGGATTACATATGTCTGTCATGAGGGCCGCACATGACAACTAAGTCTTTAAATACTTCTTCTACATTAATAGAACAAAATGATGATTGCCATCATTGCTTTGTTTATCATCAACTAAAAGCCAATGAATACATATCTAAAAAAAACATTTTGTTAAAAAGAAAGGAAAAAAGAACATTACTGACCGAGTTCAAATTATAAAACATACAAGTGTCACTGTCATTTTCAATTGTAGTCATGTGTTGATTGAAAGCAGGAGAAGACAAAAGGAAAGACTAACTCCCTTTCATTGACTGAGTTAGCCTCCTCCTTCTGCAACTGGACCTGGGAGTAATGGTAATGAAGGGTTACACCATACTCCCCAAATTTCCAGAACTGGAGCCTCATCATCAGATTATTTGGTGTTATACCAAGAACAGCTATGTGTTAAATAGTAGGGCAGACTGGGCTCTCTAGCCTTGGCAATAGACAACCATTCTAAAAGGACAACAACTTTGAATACAAGTATTTTGCCCATATAAGCCATTATGCTTTAATAAACATTGCAGAAGGCCTAAAGTCTGTGGTAGATGTGGTGCTATTGTAAATATCTAAAAATTATTTTTTCATATTTGTTTTCAATAAGTTCAGAATCAATATAACAGAAAATATATCTATTTTCATACTATTACTCTTGAAAAAAGCATGAATCCATCTTTTCTCTTCCTCGGCTATGAGTAAAATAGTAGGGCAGATTAGGCAGTTTAGCTGTTGCTGTAGGCAACCAGTCTAGGAGAACAAAAACTCTGAATTCAAGCACTTTGCTAAATATGTCATAGGCCATCATGATTTAAAGATCTTGAGGAAGGCCCAAGATTTTTCAGTTGACTCAAAAAAAAAAAAAAAAATAATAAGGCTGAGATAACAGCAATAGTAGAATTGTTTGCATGTATTTACCCAACCCCTTCACATGAGCAGGATGTGACACAAGGTCAATTTTTAAGTAGAGTTTAATTGGTTTGAATTCAAATTTTTTTCTTTCTCCTAAACCAAATTGAGCAGGTTTGTTTGATTTTGGTTTCTTTGTTTAACTCTTTGCCAATAAAATTTCCCCCACAACTGTACCAAATTTTTTTGGTACCGAGTTTCCCCCGAAAATAAGACAGGGGTTATATTAATTTTCACTCCGAAATATAACACTAGGGTTTACTTTCAGGGGATGTAGAGTATTTGCGTCACATGATGTGATTATGAAGAATGCTTATTTCTTTTGCTGTCTGCCACTCTCAACTAGGTCTTATTTTAACGGGAGGGCTTATATTAAAATCATCCTGAAAAATCACACTAGGTCTTATTTTGCAAGTAGGTCTTATTTTTATGGAAATACGGTATTTCTTACTTATATGAGGGGATATTTCAAAGTTCATAATCTATTTACCTCAGAACTCATTCTATTCAAATAAAGTCCTATTATTATAATATCTATTAATAATGGAGATTCGCTTCCTGTTTTTGTCTGTAACAAAAATTATGTCACTGCTTATGTCACATTACCCAAAATCGTCATAGCATAGAATAAATACACTCAAAATTTTAACATGCAACATTAGACAGTCCTCATTGTTTTTTTAAACAAGTTTTAATAAATACATGCCTGGTATTATCTATCTATATATAGTTTGTTTTATTTTAATATATATTTAAAGTTATCAGAATTAAGTTTCCATTTCAAATTTTTTATTTTTTACTCCTTTAATAAATTTATTTTATTTTTACTCCTTTAATAAATTTGATGATTTTACTTTACTTATGATACAAACTTTCTGATATTAAATTTTCAACTCCTATCCCCTCAGGCAATATTTATTTTATGTCGCCCAGAGGACGTTTTTTTTATTTTGCTAGTAATTAACCTACCATCAGTTTTTGTACTTTGCTTGGGCATGGTGGGAGAGCCGCTGTGAGCAGCTTAAAGTTGGAAAAGAGTTAATGACATCAGACTTTGTGGGTTGTTTAATGCCAAAGCCATCCTTGTAGAGGAACAGTAATGCTACATGTTCAAATTTTGAGTGTATTATTTTTTACCCATAGCTGGAGACAAGGACAGTTCATGCCTTTCCAAAGGGCATTAATCATATTTTTGTGATGAAACAAAATTGTATGTATTTACCCAACCCCTCCACCACTGGAAGGATGTGATACAAAGTCAATTTTTTAAGATAAGAGATTTTGTTTTGGTTTCTTTAATTAATGGCATATCAACTCCTTATAGGCTATTCTTATGTCAAAGCCACCCTTGTAGAAGAAGAACACAAGTGATACTATTTAACCCATAGCTGAGGATGTTCTTACCTTTCCCAAGGGTATTAGTCTAAAAGGGAAAATAATAACATAACTGGAGTTTGAACTTTTTTATTATGATGTTACAGTCCAGCACATTATGGTTAAAGAATCCAGTCTGTCCTACTATTTACTCATAGTAGTAACTTAAAATTGGTTAACTTTCAGACTTTTTTTTGATAGCATTTCTGGATTCCTTGGGCAAAAATGCTTTTATAAACCAATTTTTAGTAGTAGGGAAGCTCTAGAACTCATTTTACAGACAAAAATAGATTACAAAAAGTCACCATTTTTACGCCAACGCCACCAAATTTGGAGAGCTAAAAATGGACATAACTCCACCAATTTTTGGAATTGGAAGTTCAAATTTTGGGATTGTCTACCGTTAACATAGTCCACACCTGGAAAAAATTTCTGAAAAATTGAAGGGGATGGGTGACAATTTTACTTTTTTCTGGATGATTTGACATGGAATTGCCCTGCTATATAAAATGCAAACAGTCTCATCAAGGATTTGAACTCAAGTTGCACTCCCGATAACCATTACATCATGAATGCCTCCTTAATAAAAAATTATAGCTTCAACTAACTATCCTTAATACTAATATTTTACCCACAATTATATGGTTAAAAAAAATTCCTATCTAATACTAATAATTTGTACACAATATAGTTTCAAGTATCCTATATAATACTAATAATTGTACACAATATAGTTTCAAGTATTCCTATATAATACTAATAATTTGTACACAATATAGTTTCAAGTATTCCTATATAATACTAATAATTTGTACACAATATAGTTTCAAGTATTCCTATATATACTAATAATTATTTACGATTATATATTTTCAAGCCACTATTCTTATTTAATAATAATAATCATTTATTTGCAGGGAGAATAGTTGAATGCATACCTTTAACAAGTGTATTAGCGTTATGTGAAATCCAATACTTATCCAGGATTTGAACTTAAGTCGGCATCTCCATTTCTCTCAGCGGTAACTGTTACACCACAAGCACCTGGTGGGGGTGTTGGTAGTCATAGTCGTAGTGGAAGTGGTGAATATTGTAAACATTTGAAAAAAAATTTATTTTTTTTCATATTTGTTTTCAATGTGTTTAAAGTCAATAAGGTAGAAAATCTTATAAAAGCAGATTCAAAATATGAGGCCAACTAAAAAAAAAACCAAACCAAAAAACAACTGATATTAATTAATTTTTTTGGACAGAAATTTTGTAATTAAGTATAATTATGAAAACAATAAAAATATTTCACTAATCTGTCTGCTGATTGAATTATCGAACTGCAGACTGACAAGGGTAATTAGTCATGACCGATACAATAATCAAGCGAATAAAATGTGCTAGCAAGAAAATAAGAGTGATAAATATTGGATAAGTTGGATATGAAATCATTGTTATAAAAAGATTAACCAAAGAGGTTGAACATTTTACAGCTCATGCACAGAAAGCGATGTTAATGCACGCATAAGAAAGGCATGGTCTGCTATAAACAGCTTATCAGTCATATGGAAATCTGAATAAGTCACTACTGTATGGCAGCAACCCTATCAAAGTATAGGGTCTGCTATAAACAGCTTATCAGTCATATGGAAATCTGATATCACTGACAAGTTAAAGGGACAATTCTTCCAAGCTGTAGTTGTATCAGTGCTACTGTATGGCAGCACCTCTTGGACCCTATCAAAGCACCTAGAGAATAAACTAGATGGGAGGCATGGTCTGCTATAAACAGCTTATCAGTCATATGGAAATCTGATATCTGACAAGTTAAAGGGACAATTCTTCCAAGCTGTAGTTGTATCAGTGCTATTGTATGGCAGCACCTCTTGGACCCTATCAAAGCACCTAGAGAATAAACTAGATGGGAGGCATGGTCTGCTATAACAGCAGCTGATATCACTGACAAGGCTGCAGTGTATGTATAACAATATATCAGCTTATGGAAATCTGGACAAAAGGGACAATTCTTCCAAGCTGTAGTTGTATCAGTGCAACTGTATGGCAGCAGGCACCCAAGATCAGTGCAACTGTATGGCAGCACCTCTTTATCAAAGCACCTAGAGAATAAACTAGATGGGAGGCATGGTCTGCTATAAACAGCATATCAGTCTTATGGAAATCTGATATCACTGACAAGTTAAAGGGACAATTCTTCCAAGCTGTAGTTGTATCAGTGCAACTGTATGGCAGCACCTCTTGGACCCTATCAAAGCACCTAGAGAATAAACTAGATGGGAGGCATGGTCTGCTAAAACAGCTATCAGTCATATGGAAATCTGATATCTGACAAGTTAAAGGGACAATTCTTAAGCTGTAGTTATATCAGTGAGCACCTCTTGGACCCTATCAAAGCACCTAGAGAATAAACTAGATGGGAGCTGCACAAAAATACTGCATCCAATCTTAAAACAAATCATAGAAACAACAACCCACAAGGAAGTGTTGTATACCCTTTCTTTACTTTACTTCTATTATTCTTCTGCTCATCTTTGGTATCTTACGTTCTTCTTCCAGCGTCTGGACCTAGTCTTGGGGACTTCATGTCTGGTCTTCTATTTCTCTCTTCTTGCTGGTTGGTCGTCCCTGATTCATTTCTTCCTCTAGGTCAGTCTTGTCGCCAAGACATTCATCAACCACAAAACCATATTATTTATTTAAACCTTTATTTACTTAACTAAACATATTTCTCTCACTAACATAGCATGCATGTGCAGTGAGCTCCAGCTAAGGCAGAAACATCTTATCTGCCTGACGTCCAAGCTGAAACTGAGAGCCAACCAGGTCCCATCGTATTTCGCGGGCTTTCTGTCATTTTCCATGGAAAGTCCCGCCCGTGATATGAAAAGGGGCCATCCCTTCAGAAATACAGGGGGTTGACAATAATCTATGCATAGATTATGTAACAGAAGCAGTTGTACGGCCAGTTGCTGCTATCACACAAACCATTCCAGTAAACGAACAAGGCATGCTGAACACTGCTGGAGAAGCAAGGACTAACTACCAGCAGTTTACAGTAGGATTGCAGTGGTGCAGGAGCTGCTGTGAGTGGTTTAAAGTAGGCAAAGTGTTACGTGTGACATTAGCATAAGTCAAAGTGTCTGTGGTACTTGCTGACACAATATTAACCCTAAAATTTTTTGAGTAGGGTGAGTTAAAAATTTTGTAATATTTTGATAATGTATGTATTTACCTAAACCCACCGCAAAAGCAGGATGTGACACAAGTCAGTTTTTAAGCAGAGTTTAACTGGTTTGACTTCAGAGTTTTCCTTCTCCTAGACCAGTTGCTTAACCAAGGTTAAAGAGCCCACTCTGCCCTACTATTTAGCCAAAGGGAAAATAGTTGGATTCATACCTTTCGTCAAAGTATTAGCATGATGTGAAATGCAACTAACCTCATCCAGGTTTTGAACTCAGTTTGCTGTGTTCATTTCCCATGATGATAACTGTTACACAATAAACGCCTCAAATGAGGTTTATTTTCCAACTGTAAGCTTCAAAGTGATGATACTTGAAGATAAAACTCCAACAAAGGTTGATAGACAAAACATTTTATATACAGCACAGAATAAACAGTGTACATAATACATAGAGGTGTACATAAACATACATACATAAGTAATATAAATACATATACAAGAGTAGAGATGATGACACATTCATGAATGGTAAAATACAAGATATTTAGGTATCACAGAGATACCTAAATATACATAAAAACATAGTTACGGATATATGACTAAAGGATAGTCATATATCGTATAAGAGACTTACTAGCAGTGAGTGGCCAGTGTTAAGGGTTGAAGCCCCAACGAGAAGGGAGTAGACCTAAGTCTAACCCATAGTGTCTCGTAGGTCGAGCAGCAGGGAAAGAGAGAAAAGAAGTTCAAATTAGCCGCTTAAATAGACCAGGCCCCTAGCGGGAACCAGCGAAACTAAACGGGCAGACAACTCCCCAGGCAAATACGAAAATAACTCCCACACAACATAGACCTTTTTATGATTCACTCACTTCTTTCACCATAACATGTCTGGATTGTGTCATAAATTCAAAGAAACTGGAAAAGTCTTATAGAAACTGCTAATTCGATGATGTGGGTGTCAGGTGGTCTTTGGATTTTTGTTGACAAGCAGGTATTGAGGGCCTGTGACCTTGATGGACAGGGATTAATCTAAACAGGAGATGTGTGTAGAGGAGCAGAGGAACCTTAGATGAAAGCAGAGCATGGTTTGGTTTGTTTGTTTGTTTTATGGCATATCAACCCTTTTTGGGTCATTTAATGCTGAAACAAGTCATTTTGATAAAAGTTTCTATGTTACAAGTTCTTAATATCTTCAAATTGGTATAAATAATTTTCATTAACTTCATTTAGTTTGGTTTGGTTTGGATTGGTTTGTTTAATGGTATAATAACCCTGTGGGTTATTTAATGCCAAAAACTGTCATGCTCAAGTTTCCTTCATTGGTGTAATTTTTGTAGATTCATTTCGTAGATGTATTTTTATATTCATTTGCATTGAAACATTTCTTTTTGATTAGAATGAAAACTTCACACTGCATGAAGAAATGTTTGACAGTGTAAGGTGTTTACCATGTCCCACACCATAGTTGATCCTCTTGCTTGAGCATAAAAGAGTGTGTAAATCTTGAGCAGAACATGGATAATGATTTAAAAAAAAACAGCTTTTAATAAATAATTGTCCTGTATTATTCATGTGTACTTTTATTGTTTTATTTTCATATGTAGAAACCTTTTACCAGAATGCCATTGTAGGGGATTATCTTCCCTTTGCCTGGAAGAGTTATCTTCCCACTGTGTTGCCATTTGTTGCCACCAGGAGACCTCTGGTATATAAGTGGCTGATTCAAATGCTTCCCTCTCTCTTTCCTTACTGCCTCTGAACGAGCACATGGGTTAGACTTATGTCTACCCCCTTCTCGGTGGGGCTTTGGCCCCCCCTTACATTACTGTAAGTCTTTTATACAGCATGGACTATCCTTTAGTTCCATGTCTGAAACATTTATATTTTATGTACATTTGGGTATCTCGTTTATACCTAAATATTGTATCTTGTATTTACCATTTATGAATGTGTCCTTTTATCTCTACTCTTATATCTTATTTGTATCTTATGTATCTATGTACTTTATGTATCTTATCGTTTACCATGTGCTGTACACCTATTAAATGTTTTGTCTCACAACGTGTCGGAGCTGTTGTTCAATTATTAACTTTGAATCTTACACCATTAAAAAAAGGAATAATTATCTAAATATCTAAATCATTTTAACTTTTTTATCATTTATATTTTGGTCATTTATCTGTGTTTATCATCAAAACATCATCTGAACAGTTTTTGAGCATTTCCATAAGATTCACTTAAAAAGGAAAAAAAAAAGTAAAAATTTGGTTTGTAGATTGATTTTGAAGTCTTATCACAATGCAAAGGAAAAAAAGGTAATGAGTATATTGTTCATTTTGTTGTAAGGGAAAATATTTCCTCAACAAGACAGTTGGACTCATTCAATAGAACTCATATAAAGATACAAGGTTATTTGTAGTCGAGTTACTACTAATCGAGTAGCTAGTCATACTGTTGGAGAACTGCGTGTAAACTATAATTCATATTCCAGTACAAAAATTAATAAACCTTTACCGGATTTTCAATGTTGTTAATTGATTAATTCACTCACAACACTTTTACTAGTATTTTTATTATTTTTATGTTTCCATAATATTTCAAGACTGTGCAACCTGGCACATCCTCGTCAAACAAGGAACAAAAAGAAGTGAAAAAGAAAGGAAAAAAGCTGCCACAGAAAAGAGAGCTAAAAGAAAGGAGAAACAGCAGCACCCCCAACACCTACAGAAAGCATCACCTTTTGTTTGCAGCCACTGCACCAGAGATTGCCATTCGAGGATCGGTCTGTTCAGCCACTCACGTAGCTGTAAGTGAGAGAGAGAGAGAAAAAAAACAAACTACGCCATCGTCTAAAATAGACGGAAGGTTGCCAACCAATATTTCAAGATTAATAATATCCCATCTTCAGAAGACCTCGGATCCCATGGATCTGTTCATGGCTGTCTGTATTAACATTAATTAATATGGACAGCTTTGACCATCCATTTATGGGCTCCGAGATCTTCTGAGAATGGGATTTTAATCCCAACATATTAAGGAAGCCTAAAAAACAAATACAGGTAAATGAACAACTCTTTACTTTTTCTTCCTTCACATTGTGATAAGCCTTCACTGTATCCCTTTCTCCGTTAAGTCATCCCCTTTTCATATACATATATATATATATATATATATATATATATATATATATATATAAGGGGCCGGGTTAGCTCAGTCGGTAGAGCATTCGGCTAGAAACCACAAAGTTCCTAGTTCGATACCGGTCCTCGCCAACTCAGTGTTATGAGTAGCACAGGGATCTGTGCGGTAAAGTAAGGAGCTGATGGTAGGTGTGGTGCTCCACCTCAGATGTTAAAACAATCTCCTTGGTCTAGCGCTAGGGAAAAGGGGATAGACTCCCTCACTGATTGGCTGATACCGACCTTAGGCCGC
>CM042149.1:21247414-21352414 GCA_023376005.1 Doryteuthis pealeii
TAGGAATACTTGAAACCATATAACTGTGTTCAAATGATTAATATTAGATAGGAATACTTGAAACCATATAACTGTGTTCAAATGATTAATATTAGATAGAATACTTGAAACCATATAACTGTGTTCAAATGATTAATATTAGATAGGAATACTTGAAACCATATAACTGTGTTCAAATGATGATTGATGATCAAACTTATTTATATTAAAATTAGTTGAAGCCATAATTGTTTAAAAATGATTATTACTAAATAGGAATAGTTGTTTGAAAGCAAATAACTGGTTGAAAAAAAAAATCAAATAACAGAACAAGAGTTGACATGTTGCAAAAATCAACCGGCCAGCCAACCGTATATACATATGTGCAATGCTGTGTGTGTGTGTGTGTGACTGGGGGTGTGTGTGTGTGTGATGGTGTATTTGGGTGTTTTCTATTTGGAAAGAAGATAAAGCCAAAGTCCAAATTTATGTTTTCTCGCCAACATATTGAGAAGTTTTCTACATGAACAGATCAATAGGGACAAATCAATTAATCCGATTTAATTATTGTTTCCAATCATAACAACTGAACTGCATTCAGTTTGATAACGTTAATACAATTGGGATTTGCTTCTTGCTATGTAACGTGGTGAAAAAAAAAAAGAAAAATGGAAGAAGAAAAAAAAAAAGCATCTCTGGTTATTCTACAGTTGCTTAAAAAGAGTCGCTTAAATCAGGCGATTTTCTTTGGGGAATTTATATCTTTAATGTCTTTGAGTCAAAAACAAACAAAAATGATTAAATAACAAAAATGTAAATTGGTGAAAAATAAAAGTGGAAAAATAAAATTTGAAAAATAAAAAGAAATGAAATAAGATATCTTATTATAATGGAGATTATAGGAAATGCGTGGTGTAATGGTTAAAGTCATGGGAAATGGACTCGTCGCCCCGAGTTCAAATCCTGGACGTGGTAATTGCATTTCACTTAGCGTTAATACCCTTAGGAAAGGTATGAATTCTACTCTCCCTCCAGCTATGGGTAAATAGTAGGGCAGACTGGACTCTTTAACCTTGTTTAGGCAACCGGTCTAGGAGAAGGAAAACTCTGAATTCAAACCTGTTGAACTCCGCTTAAGAAATTGACCTTGTGTCACATCCTGCTCGTGCGGAGGGGTTGGTAAATATGTATTATAATGGAGATTATGATAATGAATTATTGTGTACAGTGCTCAGGTGCACCACAACTCATCAAAGTCTCATGTCTAGTACATAGAATAATGTATTAGTGTCAAGAACATGAATAGCGTACAGTAATAATACACATGTATGTTTGCTTGTGTGTGCATATGTGGAATGGGGTATCAGGTATAGTGTTGGTGGATTACAGGAAGTATGGAGGCTTATGTAACTGCCTGTCTGTCACCACTGACCTCACAATTTCCTTAGTTATTTAAGTTATATTCTCTGATTATGAAATAGTCATTGTTTAATTTTATTAGCATCTTATTCTTTGCCTCTATTAAAGTCTGGCTGAATTAGATTTGCCTATATTATTAAGTTGGACCATATGACCTTTAGGCACCCCTTTTGTGATCTTGTTTCATAAGGACATTTTTCATTTACACTGTCAAAATCCGGTTGTTTGTTAACAGACGATTTTCAGAGTTTTTTTTTAATTTATAAAACTAACCCCTAACCCTAACCCCAACCAAACAACCAGATTGTGTAAATGAAAAAAATGTCCTTATGAAACGAGATCACAAAAGGGGTGCCTAAAAGTCATATGGTCCATTAAGTTATTTACCTCACATACCATGTATGCAGGTGTGACACAAGGTCTTTTTAATGTGGGACCTTCCACAAACCGAAGCTCATGTGATGGTGGGTGCAAAAAATGCATAGATCCCATTGGCATTCTCCCTCAAGGACACTGGGCTTATTGCCCAGCCTTGCCCCTTTAAATCCCGGTTTGATGCAGCCTGCAATGTCTAGCCACACTGAAGAGACATGATACGTTGAAACAGTACTTTATGTATATATATATATATATATATATATATATATAATATGTATATATATAGATATAAAGTGTTGTTATGTGCACGATGGGAGAAAATTAAATATTTCATAAAAGAGAAGGTCCACAAAATGAATTATGATTTTTTTAATCGACAAAATTGATACCCTCCCAAAAAAATAAACTTAGATACTCCCTCAATTTTTTTTAGATACCTCCCTGCCCAAATTAATACTCTCCAAAAAAAGATTTTAGATTCTCCCTCAATTTTTTTAGATGCTATTCTACCTGAATAGATACCCTCCAAAAAATTTTTAGATACTCCCTCAATTTTTTTAGATACCCCCCCACCCCCAATAGATACCCTTCAAAAAAATTATTTTAGACACCTCCCTCAATTTTTTTAGATACCCTCCCCCCAATAGATACCCTTCAAAAAAAGATTTTAGATACCTCCCTCAATTTTTTTTAGAGATCTCCCTGCCCAAATTGATACTCTCCAAAAAAAAGATTTTAGATACTGCCCTCAATTTTTTTTAGATGGTACTCTGCCTGAATAGATACCTTCCAAAAACCCCCAAATACTCCCCGCCCAAAAGAGAGACCCAAAAAAACAGTTCTAATGCAATTGTATCCATCAATAACCAATTGCCCTCGGTTCGTTTTACAGTACAAGGTCAATTTCCACCAATTTACGACATTAAATCCCCAAATTGCCCATCAAAAACCAATGTGACATTAAAAGCTTTCGGTGCCTCGACTAAAATTGTTTCGGTTGAAGCACAATTAGTCTCCTGCCGAGATTTTTAATGACAGGGTGACAACATTGTGAGGAAAATTTGAAAAAAACATGACTTTTGCCCAATTGGACAAAAATCAGTGTTAGATAGATTGATAATAAATAGAAAAGAATAGTGAAAAGGAAAAGGAGGAAAAAACAAACAACAAAAGGGTTAGGAATTTATGGAAATAAATAAATAAATAGGAAAAGACTGATATTCAATACCACCAGCACCAGCAGCAGCACTATCATCGTCAGCAGCAGTTAATGAACAGAGTGAGAGAGAGAGATAGATAAATATTGGATAGAGTGGAATAGGTATATAGATAGATAGATAGATAGATAGATAGATAGATAGCTATTGAACAGTGAGATAGATATATAAATAGGTAATTAACAGAGATAGATAGATTGATAGATATCGAACATAGATAGATAAATAGATAGATGGATGGATGGATGGATGATTCTTGCCCTGATGAGCTAATAAGTGAAACTGTTAGTTGGTAGTACCTGACACATTAGGATTAATATATATATATATATATATATATATATATATACATGTAGAATTAAACAAAAGGCACATCTCCTGTTTAACAATTTTATTTTTGATCTTTTCCAATTTTCTGGCCAACTTTTTAATGTCTGGGTGGAATTGATGAATAAGTCCACCAAAGTTCAGTTCCCGAGTACTTTCGGCACTTCGAAGCGCCATCATCAGGGGTGATGTATTCCAGTTTTTTGGGTTTTTTTTAATATTAATGTGGAGGCTGGAAGGAGAAGAATTGGTGAGAAAGGTGTTATAGGCATTTTAGAGTGTGTACTGCATTGGAAATTAATTTTGTTCAAGGACGGTTTGTATTGTTTTATGTATAAAGCTTCTAGTATTTGGAGTTTTTGTTTATTTTTTTATTTTTCTTTCTTTCTTCTTTTTTTTTCTTTGTGCAATATATATATATATATATATTTGTGAGTGTGTGTGTGTGTGCATGTATATATATAGAGAGAAGGGGAAAATTATAGATAGAAAGACATGAATAATAATGAGAAAATAGACAGATAGATAGATAAATATAAAAAATAAAAAGTAGCAGATTCATTAATTAAACCTATATGATACAGAAAAGTTTGTTTTTTTATCTATAGAGTAAAAGCATTTACGGATTCGAAGGAGCTTTTATTTCTCCGTAGTTGAAGGCAAATTGTCGGACAAAGAAGGAACAACACAAAAGTAAATGCAGACACTGTATTGACATAAAATTACATAAAATGTTGCAAATTTATTGGTATTTGCTACCAGACTCATCTGTGGGGGGATTTCTTGTAGTACTGGAGATAACACAGTCTTCTTCTCGTCGGTGGGAAATGTTGTTAAGACGCTTCGTTTTGGTAGTTGTTTTCCTTTGGTCAGTGTGCGTTTGTACTGGTCTTTCTTTAGTATGCTGGTACGCGGCCTTAGACGGAATCTGGTTGTAAGGTTCTCGTGATAAATGGACCCTGTTTTGGGGCTTGGTAATGAGAGCTTGGTCTGTGAGAGAACGTTAGTTTTACGTCTCTCCTCCAGTAACGGTTCCCTTATAAGTAGGCCCTGATTTTGGGCTAAGTGAGAGAGCGTGTCTTTTGACATCTTTCTCCAGTAACAGATCCTTGATAAGTTGGCCCTGATTTTGGGCTAAGTGAGAGAGCGTGTCTTTTGACGTCTTTCTCCAGTAACAGATCCTTGATAAGTTGGCCCTGATTTTGGGCTAAGTGAGAGAGCGTGTCTTTTGACGTCTCTCTCCAGTAACAGATCCTTGATAAGTGACATAGGGTTTTGATTCTCGTGCCAATATCCCATTGGCGATGTGTCCCCCTAGTGGCAGGGGAGGATAATTCACATGGAATTTCCGACAAGAGATGATCAGAATAGCAAGTTTTTTTTTTCTGTGGAAGAAGCACTCGATTTAAAACATTGGTTTGCCTCTTTTGAGAAGTAACTTGTGTACATTTGAACACTTGTAAAATCCTATACACTCCCCCAAAAATCTGAATCTGAATCTCAGCAGTTTATTTCATGGAACTGGGTGGGGCCTTTCTTTTTTATCTTTCTTTTTTTCTTATGACAATTTGGATTCTTTGTAAGTTTGCTTTCATGAAAGAATGGACGCTAATAGCCAGCTCTTCAAGAATAAAGACAAAAAAAGTAGAGGCTGCTTTTTTTTTTTTTGTTAATCAATTTTGAATGGAGAAAAAAAGACAACACTTTTTTTTGTTCTTTTATGTTTTTCTATCTGCATGTGTGAATGGAAGTATTTATATATGTGTAAGTGTATTGTGTGTGTGTGTGTGCATCTATAAGTAAATGATGTGTGTTTATAGGCGAATATGTATGCACATTGAAGTATGAGTGCAAATTTATGTAATTGTGTGTGTGTGTGTGTGTGTGTGCTTGTATAAGTGAATGATATGTGTTGATATGTGGATATGTATGTATATTGAAGTATGAGAGTAAATTTATGGAATTGTGTGTGTGTGCATGTGTATGTGTGTGTGTGTGTGTGTGTGTGTGTGTGTAAATGGAGGTAGATGAAAGTGTTCATGTGAATGTATATATGCATATATGCACATTAATGTGCTTGTGTCTGCATCTGTTCATAGAAGTAAGTACATGTTTTTTTATCCATGGTACCATTTTTTGTATGTATATGTATATACATATGTGGATGGAAATATATATATATATATATATATATATATATATGCATGGGATAACAAACAACAACACCTGTCACACCTGTGGAAAAGAATGCAAGTCAGTGGGAGTGCTTAAAAGATTGATTGGTTGGTTTTATGGCATGTCAACCCTTGTTGGGTTATTTCATACAGAAGTCATTTTTTTTAGGCAATTATCTGGTTCCAAATAATTTGTCCTATTTAATAGTATTCATTTGTTTGCACACAGTTATATGGTTTCAAGTATTCCTTTCTAATGTCAGAAATTCCATGTGAATTATCTTCTCCTGCCACTAGGGGGACAAATCGCCAATGGGATATTGGCGCGAAAATCAAAACCCTACGTCACTTATCACAGAGCACACACTAAGGGTAGACGCGGTATCACCATTCCCTAAAAAACTTCAACAAACTTTCTAAGGCTTTATTTCAGCAAACTGTCACTGGCTGTTATAATAGCATACTAAGAACTGAATATTCTACTTGAACAGGGTCCACATAACCAGCTCACTTCTAAGGCATTATACCAGCAAATGTTATCTCAGGCTGGTATAATAGCATACTGACTGAAGAACGAGAAACGACCTGAGAAGCTTCTTAGAGCCATTCTCCTATCAACGACAGAACACCTTTATCACCACAACACCAAGAACTCTTCTTAGAACAGATAAGTCTGGTCGCGAATTCCATTTAATTTGCAAATCCTTTTGTTGTTAAACCCTTGTAATTTTTGTAAACCCTTCTAAATTTTGTAACCCTTGTAAATTTTGTAATACAAGTGTCTGCATTTCACTTTTGTGTTTGTTCTTCTTTGTCCGACAATTTTGCCAACAACTACGGGGAAATAAAAGCCCCTTCGAATACCGTAAATACTTTTACTAATACTAATAATTTGTACAGAGTTATACAGTAATGAATATTGATAAAACATAAAGTTGAATACAATCATATTGTTTCAGGTATTCCTTTCTAATACTAATAATTTATACCCAGTTATATTTTTTTAAATAACTATTACTATTTAATAATCATTTGTAAACAATTATGGCTCCAAGAAACTAATTTTCATACAAATAAGGTTTGATTTGATGGGTTTTTTTTGTTTAATGGCATATCAACCTCCATGGGTTATCTAATGCCAAAGCTATCCTTGTAAAAGAACTATAGTGGTACTATGCAACCCATAGTGGGGGATGCAGGAGTTCATGCCTTTCCCAAGAGTATTAGTTAAAAATTCATTATGATGTTGCAGTCCAGCACTCACTATCTCATGTGGACCCCCCCCCCCTGTAAAAATAAGTTAATACAATTATATGGCTTCAAGTCTTCCTGTCTTTCAAATAGATCGATTTGACCCATATATATATTTACCAACCCCTCCGCATGAGCAGGATGCGACACAAGATCAATTTCTTAAGCAGAGTTTAGCAGGTTTGAATTCAGAGTTTTCCTTCTCCTAGACTGGTTACCTAGCCATGGTTAAAGAGTCCAGTCTGCCCTGCTATTTACCCATAACTGGAGGAAGAATTGGATTCATACCTTTCCCAAGGGTATTAGCGCCATGTGAAATTCCAACAGCTTCATCCAGGAATTGAACTCGCGTTGACGAGTCTATTTCCTACGACTCTAACCATTAGACCACGCGCCTCCGATTTGACCCATATATGGGACCCAAACAACTACTACTACTTTGGGGGAGAATTGACTTTGGAGTAATGGTAATGAAGGGGTCTTCCACACTCCTCAGAACTATAGCCTCACCACCAGATGCAGTTTAGCCTCATACTCAAGGCATTTCCCATTGCACTAATACCCTTGGGAAAGGTATACATCCAACTACTCTCCCTCCAGCTATGGATAAATAGTAGGGCAAACTGGGCAACCGGTCTAGGAGAGGGAAAACTCTGAATTCAAACTCACCAAAGTCTGTTTAAAAATTGACCCTGTGTCACATTTCTATTGTGTGGAGGGGTTAGGTAAATACATATGCAGGACAAATCAAGCATACTAAAATAAAATCAGTAGAGAAGCCTATTGTTGGGATCAGTCAACAAGGAAGTCTATCCACTTTTCACTAGTGCTGGATCAGGTACATTGTTCTTGCCTATGAGGTGGAGCGCCACACCTACCATCAGCTCCCCACTGTACTGCACAGATTCAAGCTGAGCTACTCATGCACTGAGTTGGTGAGGACTGGTACACAGGACAAGTCAGGCATATTAAAATAAAGTCAGTGGAGTAGCCTATTGTTGGTATCAGCCGGTCAACGAGGGAATCTATCCCCTTTTCACTAGCACTAGATCCGGGATATTGTTCTTGCATGTGAGGTGAAGTGCCACACCTACCATCTGCTCCAAACGTTACTGCACAGATCCAAGCTTTGCTACTCGTGCACTGAGTTGGTGAGGGCTGGTATTGAACTCAGGACTTTGTGTTTCCTAGGCATATGCTCTACCAACTGAGCTAAAACACATAAAAATTGTCTAAGATTTTCCCATAAAATTAGATAAATCTGTGCCAGATACATTAAAACTCTTGCTAGCTTAAAAAGCCACATCCGTTCATGGTAAAGGTAATTATTCTTTTACAAAATACAATCATGTGATGGGCATATTCAAACCCAATGTAGCAGCCATAATGTATGTATCTGTCTATCTGTCTGTTCCTGACTTTTCGTATCTATTTATCTCAGCTGATATAAAAAAGCAAATTGAGAAAATATTAATCAGAATTAATAATGATTAACAAAGATTCATCTAAAAATATATGATGGCGGCCATCTTTGATTCAAGTTTCGACAATTGCATGGTCTCATTATGTAAAAGAATAATTGTCTCTGGGTAATTGTTGTTACATAATTTCTATGTATTATAGATAGAAATTATGTAATATTATAGTTTCTCATGAAGCTAAATCTCTTGTGTGTCATATTTGTGTGAGAGACTTTAAAACTCTTGCTAGTATACAAAGCCACATCTGTTTATATTATGGGTACTTGTTCTTTTACAGAATGGTATCATCCAAAGGTCATATGCAAATCCAATATGGCAGCCATTATACAGGGTGAGTAGAAAAATACTGTTTTCCCCCTGAAAATAAGACAGGGCTTATATTAATTTTCACTCTGAAATATAACGCTAGGGCTTATTTTCAGGGGATATCTTACTCTTCATATATTAAAAATGACATTATAAGTAGAAAATTACAAAATTTCTAAATAAATAGAAATTATGAAAAATGACCTACATTTGATCATAGACGAAGACGAGTGTTTGCATCACATGATGTGATTGTGAATAATGCTTATTTTTTTTTTTGTCTGTTTGCCGCTCTCAGCTAGGGCTTATTTTAAGGGGAGGGTTTGTATTAAAATAATCTGGAAAAATCACGCTAGTTCTTATTTTGCAGGTAGGTTTTATTTTCAGGGAAAAGCTACACCTGTTTATACTATGGCTACTTGCCCTTTTACAGAATAGCATCATCCATTGGCCATATGAGGATCCAACATGGCATCCATTATACAGGGTGAGAAGAAAATACTGTTTTTCCCCTGAAAATAAGGAAATCATCCACATGAATCACAAATATTCTTTTTAATTATGTATTTATAATTTATAATTAATTTTAATTATGTATTTATAATTTATAATTAATTATGTATTTATAATTTATAATTAATTTTAATTATGTATTTTTAATTAAAATAAATTTAAATTAAATAAATAAATCAAATAAATAAATAATTATATATATATATATAATAAATAAATTAAATATCATCCACATGAATCACAAATATTCTTTTTAATTATGTATTTTTAATTAAATAAATAAATAAAAATAAATTAAATAAATAAATAAAATAAATAAATAAAATAAATAAATAATTAATTTTGATTTATTTTTTAATTCTAAGGGTCATCATTAAGAAACTACATCATCATCATCATCATCATCATCATCATCATCATGTCACGTCGATAGCACAGATCTGTATGACTTTTCCCTTGCATCCATCCAATCACTCCTGGCAGGTCCTCTGCACAGCATCCGGTGTCGGTGTAGAGCTGATCAATGTAGGTTTTTGTTGGCCAACCCACACTGGTGTGTCCATGAGCTGGTGCCCATAGGATAACGTCACTTATGAGCTCGTCCTTTCCTCTTCATGTGCGTGGTGTGATGGTTACTGTCATAGGACGCTGTAAGACAAGTTCAAATCCTAGATGCAACTGTCTGCATTTTGCATAGCACTAATACCCTTGAGAGAGGTATAAATCCAACTATTCTCCCTCCAGTAGGGCAGACTGGGATCTTTGACCTTGTCTAGGCAAACACAATGTGAATAAGTCTATCAAATATCTTTTAGGGTTACCGCAATATGTTGACTCAGATAAGAAATTTGAATTGAGTTCGTTGTTGAGAAGAAATATGAAATTGAATTGGAAAATATTGTGTGATTAGTATTTAATAATCAATAAATTCTATTTATCTGTCTCGGTTTGTTTATATCTTCATAACTTTGTATGTGCACTCATCTATCTCTAAATACAAAGAAAAGAGGAACTATATATGACCAAATACTAGCATGTATATATTATATTTATTTTTCAGACTGTTGTCCTCATCTTTATTGTGACGTATAAAAATGCAACATTTCAGCTGTTGTACCCTACGGCCTTCTTCAGGGGTACCTTGTCCATTTATATCTTCATAACTTTGTATGTGCACTCATCTATCTCTAAATACTAAGAAAAGGGGAACTATATATGACCAAATACTAGCAAGTATATATTATATTTATTTTTCAGACTGTTGTCCTCATCTTTATTGTGACATATAAAAATGCAACATTTCAGCTGTTGTACCCTATGGCCTTCTTCAGGGGTACCTTGTCCATTTATATCTTCATAACTTTGTATGTGCACTCATCTATCTCTAAATACTAAGAAAAGGGGAACTATATATGACCAAATACTAGCAAGTATATATTATATTTATTTTTCAGACTGTTGTCCTCATCTTTATTGTGACATATAAAAATGCAACATTTCAGCTGTTGTACCCTTCATAACTTTGTATGCTCTAATCTATTTCTAAATACAAAGAAAAGAGGCTCTATATATGGCCATATAAAAAGGTAAAGTCGTCGGGGTGGCCTAATGTCAGTATGAGCCAGACAGCAAGGGAGTCTATCCCCTTTTCACTAGCGCTAGACCAAGGAAATTCTTTTAGCATCTGAGGTGGAGCGCCACACCTACCATCAGCTCCTTACTTTACCGCACAGATCCCTGTGCTACTCATACGCTGAGTTTGCAAGGGCCGGTATCGAACTAGGAACCTTGTGATTTCTAGCCGAACACTTTACCGCCATATAATAATATGATAATATGTGTTTCTCTACATTCCTCAGAGCTCCAGAATGTGAACTTCACCATTAGATAGTTTAATGTCATACCCAGAACATTAAGACCCACAGCCACCATCTTTTAGCACCCATATAATAAAAAAGGTTGGGGGTTGCCATAAAGGCAATACGGTTTGGACAATCATATAGATGCTAGGGCTTGACATGGCCAGCCAATTGATCAGAGTCAGCCTCTCTAACTTTCTGTCTAAGTATAGGCCAAAGTGGAGTGTTGCATGTCAGTCACCAAGAATCCATCCTTAAGCCTCACAAGTTGCCAGCTACAGCCAACAGGTATCCCCATTTGGGAGGGGGGGAGTCTTACTCCTCTGCAGTGGTGCAGTCGGTGTATTCTTCTGCCCCAGCCAACAGGGCTGACTTGCTTTTTGTCAGTCTTTAATTCTGTTATATCAATTGCCTTTATCATCCTACATATTACAACTCGAACTGACTGACTTCGATCCCTGATGAAAAACAAATTTCCCATCTTGGCCGATAAATTTGCCTGGGCCACATCATCTGTTCCTGTCATCTCTCTTATAAAACACACAATCTCCTGCGAGCAAAAATAACTCTCCTTCTTTTTATATGCATTCTTATTTAATTTTGTTAGTCTTTTAAATTTAATATATTTCCTTACATTAAGATGAATTAAATATAAATGATTTTATATAGAAACCAATTAAAATATAATTGCACACAATCTCCTGCAAGCAAAAATAACTCTCCGGATGTTCTGACATATTCTAAAGCCCCAGCTGACAGGGTGAGTCATTTTAGGGTTTTTTCTTACTTTTAGTGAATTTAGTGATGAGACCAATACAATGTAATATAAGGTGTTTATAAATTCCTACAGCAGTTTCAAAATTTAAAATTCAATAATTCACATTGTAGAAATGATTGACATATTTAGTCAAAACTAAATGAAAGATCAACTCTTGAAGTTTTATTTTTGATATAAAAAAAAAATAAGTAAAGTCGTTGGGATGGCCTAAAGTCGATATCAGTCAGACAGCAAGGGAGTCTATCCCCTTTTCACTAGCGCTGGACCAAGCACCATACCTACCACCAACTCCTTACTTTACCGCAGAGATCCTTGTACTACTCATACGCTGAGTTGGCGAGGGCCAGTATCGAACCAGGAACCTTGTGGTTCTGAGGTGGATACTCTACTGATTGAGCTGAACCGGCCATTTTGATATACTTTTTGATTATAGCTTTTCAACATGACCACCATTTTAAATTTGCTACGGGACTTTATGGACAGCCTGTATTGTTTTAGATCAATTTTGACAATCTTATTAAATAGCCCAGTCAAAGGAAGAGATATGATTGGTCATGCAGGAGTTTTCTTGAATCTCTTACAAACTTCACACTTCTTATGATTCTTATGAATATCTTCAATTAACTTATCATATTCTTCATCAAGGGCTTCTGCATTTTTTATGATAGCTTTCAGGGGTTTTAGCTGAAGGATGAGTTAAGAGAAAGAGCTGAGAGAGAGAGAGAGAGAGAGAGAGAGAGAGAGAGAGAGAGCAAAGTGAGAGAGAGAGAGAGGGGGGGCTAAGAGAAAGAGCTGAGAGAGAGAGAGAGTGAGAGAGAGAAAAGGGAAAGAGAGAGAAGAGAGAGAGAGAGAGCGCTAAGAGAAAGAGCTGAGGGAGAGAGAAGTGAGAGAGGAACAACTGAGAGAGAGAGAGAGAGAGAGAGAGAGAGAGAGAGAGAGAGAGAGAGAGAGAGAGAGAGAGAGAGAGAGAGAGAGAGCTAAGAGAAACAGCTGAGAAAAAGAGCTGAGAGAGAAAAGAGCTGAGAGAAAAGAGAGAGAGAAAGGGGGAGAGAAAGCTGAGAGAGAGAGAGAGAGAGAGAGAGAGAGAGAGAGAGAGAGAGAGAGAGAGAGAGAGAGATTGTCTTTGAAAAGAAAGAAGAAATGTTGAATTCCAAATTCTGG
This sequence comes from Doryteuthis pealeii, assembly GCA_023376005.1. NCBI lineage: Eukaryota > Metazoa > Mollusca > Cephalopoda > Myopsida > Loliginidae > Doryteuthis > Doryteuthis pealeii. The sequence goes on from CM042149.1 coordinate 21,260,258, forward strand.
CAATGCAGTTTATGAACCATAATCTTTTTGTTGCATCTTTTCTGTTCAGCCATTTTCATGTGCACTTTCTCGATTTTTACTTCATTTTTTGTTTTTAGTAGAATATGTCGGGATTAAAATAAAATGAAATAAAAATCAAAGCTAACAATCTCCCAGGATGTACTAGACAGAAAGAACCCTCTAGGTATGTGCAGAGAAAAAGCCTCTTCCTGGTGCCCCAAAACCTCACACAACCTCTTTCCAATGCAGACCTTTACTGGGAACACACACAGTTGACTGGCTCAGGGAGAAAGTCCCTCTCCAAGAAATAGTTGTGAATCTAGGAATAAAAGTCTAACCATAAAAGTGAAATATCAATTTTTCTGAAATGCCCTGAACATCCCAAATGCTATCAAAGGGCTGTCACTCTTTAGCAAGAAAAAAAAAAAAGAACTTGATCTCTGTATTTCTCTCCCTTCTCCTACTTTCATTTATCCTCTCTCTGCTTATTTCCTTTCTCTTTCCCTATTCTTTCCTTCTTTTTTCTTTGCTTTCTTCTTCACTCACTGGTGCTGATTCACTGAGTGAATGTACAAATTTTTTGTTTCTTTTCTCTTCCTTTTCAGCCTGACAACCCACAACCCCCCCAAAAAAAACACCCCCACGTATAATGGGATTTAAGAAAAGAAATTAGCAACACACACCAAATAACTGAAAAGTCCAATCTCACACAAAACCATATGCCATAGATATAATAATGTTACATAATCTAAGCGGTTGCATAAGATTATTGTCAATCCCCTGTAATTCTGAGGGGATGATCCTTTTCATATCATGGCCGGATCCTTCCATGGAAAATTACAGAAGCTCGCCAAAATACGTGAAGTCACGTGGGACCTGTTCGGTCGCCAGTTTTCAGTTAGACGTCAGGCAGAGAAGTCGACCATTTTAGGTCCTGCCTAAACTGGAACTCACGCGCGCTATGTTAGTCAGATATTTAGTTACATGAAATGTATAGTTAAGGAAATAAAAGTTTGTATAAGTAATATGTTCTTGTGGTTGATGAATGTCTTGGTAACAAGACTAAGAAATGAATCCAGGACGACCAGCCAGCAAGAACATAGCAAAAGAAAGTCCAGACCTTAGAAGATTCCAGACCAAGTCAAGATGATAGAAGAAATACCAAAGACGATCAGAAGCAAAGCCGGCCAGAAGAAAATACGACCAGATATAGAAGAAAGAAGAGGTATGGAACATTATAATTATTTAGTGCCAGTGAAGAAGGCGCTATGCAACAATAATATCCAGAAGATGTACCGAATTAAAGAGATCTTCCATTGACTTCCAATGGTGGATATTTATCTAGCACAATAACCACACTAAGACCAGCAGCCAACCAGGTCTCAAGGAATGGGATCACCCAGATGAAAGTATGGAATATTCCTGACTGCTATAAATAACAGCTGCTTTATGGACAAATTCAGTTATGCTTAGTTAGTTGTTGTTCAATTCGACAGTGCATTTCAACAATGATAATATCCAGAAGATGTTATATCCAATTGAAGGTGCTGTAAGTATACTGAGTCCTCTGTTTATTAAGAATGACTTAACTCAGCATTAAATGACCTGAAAAGGGTTGATATGCCGTAAAACAAAATAACCAACAAACTTTTCTGTCTTTTGAGATAAAGGATTTTTAACGCTAACCATCACTTTTAGTCGAATTTTATACAATGTTTCTTTTATTTCTTTTAGTAAAAAAAATTGTTTACTAATGATTTCTCTGGTTTGTTTAATGGTAAGATAATATCGCTTTTCCCTACTTCTGTTCTTAGAGTTATCTTTTGCCAACCAATAATACAAGGAATCTCCATTCCTTCATCTGGATTTTGTCTCCTACACCAAACTTGGGGTAATCTGAACATTAGCCACTTAAATGAGAGTAACCTCCCCTTGTTTTTTTTTCACTTTGAGGAAGCCGTGTGTTTTGTTTTGTAAAAACATGGATATTTCGACAAATTGGGTATACCTATACTTTTCTAATATACAGGTACTCTGGAGACTGTTTGAAAATATATTAAAGGTATTCCTATAAGGGTGTTAACAGTTTTAAATCGATTAAAAAAAAAGATGTTAATATTTCTATGAGGGTACCTGTATATTAGAAAAGTATAGGTATACCCAATTTGTTGAAAAATCTGTGTTTTTACAAAACAAAACACACGGCTTACTCAAAGTGAAAAAAACAAGGGGAGGTTACTCTAATTTAAGTAGCTAATGTTCAAGATTACCAAACTTGGTTGGTTGGTTGGTTGCTTTGTTTTATGGCATATCAACTCTTTTCGGGTCATTTAATACCGAATCAAGTCATTTTAATAAATAAAGGACTAAAGTTGCTTACATTACCTGCATACATTACCTGCTGTTGCTTAAGGGGTCACCCAAAGGTTAACAAATAGGTTTATTGCCTTTTGGTACAAGGGGATATAATAAATAGAATCAAACACACAGTTCTTCAAATAACAGTAACAAATATCTTATTATAATGGAGATTGTGTGTTTTTCTGTCTGTAACCGAAACTAAATCACAACTCAAGTCACAATTCCATTAGTAATTGACGTCACATTCACCATGAATTTATCCTTATTTTAACCTCAATTATCAATAAAAATTTTTTACATTATTTATACTGTTAACCATATCTACATACTAATAACATGCAGTTGTATCTAGTCTGTTTCTTTTATGTCTTTCATTGGACGAGTCCAACTTTCTTGTGGGGGAAATATCCTCCCTTACAACACTTTGGAAACCTGTACACCTAAATTGTACTTTGAAATGAAAACAACAGTAACAAATATTCTGTTAATAAGACTAGCTACTGCCACTAACCTCGTCTAGTCTGTTTCTTTTGTCTTTCATTGGACGTCCAACTTTCTTGTGGGGGAAATATCCTCCCTTACAACACTTTGGAAACCTGTACACCTAAATTGTACTTTGAAATGAAAACAACAGTAACAAATATTCTGTTAATAAGACTAGCTACTGCCACTAACCTCGTCTAGTCTGTTTCTTTTATGTCTTTCATTGGACGAGTCCAACTTTCTTGTGGGGGAAATATCCTCCCTTACAACACTTTGGAAACCTGTACACCTAAATTGTACTTTGAAATGAAAACAACAGTAACAAATATTCTGTTAATAAGACTAGCTACTGCCACTAACCTCGTCTAGTCTGTTTCTTTTATGTCTTTCATTGGACAGTCCAACTTTCTTGTGGGGGAAATATCCTCCCTTACAACACTTTGGAAACCTGTACACCTAAATTGTACTTTGAAATGAAAACAACAGTAACAAATATTCTGTTAATAAGACTAGCTACTGCCACTAACCTCGTCTAGTCTGTTTCTTTTATGTCTTTCATTGGACGAGTCCAACTTTCTTGTGGGGGAAATATCCTCCCTTACAACACTTTGGAAACCTGTACACCTAAATTGTACTTTGAAATGAAAACAACAGTAACAAATATTCTGTTAATAAGACTAGCTACTGCCACTAACCTCGTCTAGTCTGTTTCTTTTATGTCTTTCATTGGACAAGTCCAACTTTCTTGTGGGGGAAATATCCTCCCTTACAACACTTTGGAAACCTGTACACCTAAATTGTACTTCATTTAGTTTAGACATCTGTCTCACAGCATTTCCTGACCATGCACCACTATGGCTGTATCTTTTGAATCTTATTCCTCAATTACTATTTTTACTTCCGGAAACATGTTTCCTCTGATTCTGTTATGTACACAGGTTCTTTTTTAATACCCATCTCATCTGATCTCTGTCTATATGCTCAATCCTTGGTTTCCAAAGAATTTTCTAAGGGCATTCTTCATTTGTTCATACATTTTATATTTCTTTGTATAATCAATCACGGTAAGAACAATTTGTTTGGCTTTTTTTATCCAATCCAGCACTATCAATAAGTTGCATAGCCAGAACGACCTCAGGTAAAAAGATACCTTGTTCTTTCAGCTCTTTGACATTCTTCTCATAAAGATTGAAAAACCATTCCATGGTATCTGATTCTTTCTTTAAAAGATTTTATATTGTTGTAAGCTAACAAAAGTTACTAAATGAGAAATAACCAAACAAAGGTTGGAAATGAAATGAATCTTTATCATATTAACAAATACAATACTTGCCAGTGGTGTGAAGAAAGGTAAATCACTGCTAGTGGTATAACACTACTCAGTCAACACAATACTTCCGTATTTATGAGGATTATAATGCAGCCAGGGATAAAAGTTAAGCATCTGTGAGACTGTTCAATACTTAGATGGGTGACCATTTAATAACATACTGTAAGCAACCTGGGCCTATGTGCTATTCTAGGTCTATATGCTCTGTCTATTACAAGTATTTACGGGTTTCAAAGGAGCTCTTATTTCTCCGTAGTTGTAGGCAAATTGTCGGACAAAGAAGGAACAAACACGAAAGTAAATGCAGACACTTGTATTAACAAAAATTACATGAATGTTTTTGCAAATTTTATTGGTATTTGCTACAAGACTTATCTGTGAGTTGAGCAGAGTTCTTGGAGTAATGATGATACAGGGGGTATTCTGTTCGTCGGTAGGAAATGGTTTTTTTCGGACGTTTCTCGTTCTTCCTCGGTAACCACTTCGGTGATAAGTAATGGGGGATGCTATTTTAGAAGCTTCTTGCCCTGGTAACAGTTCTTAAATGATGGTGAATGAGCCCTTTTCAAATAGACTATTTGGTCTTGGTGCCTTCTGTAGTGTGCTATTGTGACAGCCTGTGGTCTGCGGACACAATGCCTTCGAAAGTGTGCTGTGAAAATATGCCTCCGTCCAGGTCAACGGTCCGTAGAAGTAAGCCCTGTTTTTGGGCTAAGTGATGAATGAAGTGTAGGGACCGCTATTTATGTGACTACCCTCAGTGGGTGCTCTGTGATAAGTGGAATTTTTGGTATTGGCGCCAACATACGATGTTGACGATTCGCCCCCTAGCGGCAGGGGGAGATAATTAACTATGGAATTTCCAATACTATATGCTCAATCCTTGGAATTTTCTAAGGGCATTCTTCATTTGTTCATACATTTTATATTTCTTTGTATAATCAATCACAGTAAGAACAATTTGTTTTTTTTATCCAATCTGGCGCTGTTGATAAGTTGCATAGCCACAACGACCTCAGTTCTTTCAGTTCTTTGACATTATTCTCAAAAAAGTTGAGAAACCATTCCATGGTATCTGACTCTTTCTTTTAACAAGATTCTTATATTGCTGTAATCTAACAAAGGTTACTAAATGAGAAATAACCAAAATGAAGGTTGGAAAGGAAATGGAATCTTTATAACGGGTTAGCTCAGTCGGTAGAGCATTCAGCTAGAAACCGCAAGGTTCTTAGTTCGATACCGGCCCTCACCAACTCAGCGTATGAGTAGCACAGGATCTGTGCAGTAAAGTAAGGAGCTGATGGTAGGTGTGGCACTCCACCTCAGATGCAAAAACAATCTCCTTGGTCTAGCGCTAGTGAAAAGGGGATAGACTCCCTTGCGGGTTGGCTGATACCGACATTAGGCCGCCCCAATAACTTTACTTTATAACATTAACAAAATACATTACTTGCCAGTGGTGTGAAGAAAGGTAAACCACTGCTGCATAATACTTCCATATTTATGAGGATTATAATGCAGCCAGATCATGAAAGTTAAGCATCTTTGAGACTGTTCAGTACTTTGATGGGTGACCATTTAGTAACATCAGATACTGTAAGCAGCCTGGGGCCCATGTGCTATTCTAGAAATAGCTTAGAAAATAACAACATAATACAACCAGATCATGAAAGTTAAGCAGCTAAAAGACTGTTCAATACTTAGATGGGTGACCATTTTGTAACAGCAGGTACTATAACAACCTGGGACCTATGTGCTATTCTAAGAAAAGCTTAGTAAATAACATAATGCAACCAGATCAGGAAAGTTAAGCAGCTAGAAGACTGTTCAATACTTAGATGGGTGACCATTTTGTAACAGCAGGTACTATAACAACCTGGGACCTATGTGCTATTCTAAGAAAAGCTTAGTAAATAACATAATGCAACCAGATCAGGAAAGTTAAGCAGCTAAAGACTGTTCAATACTTAGATGGGTGACCATTTTGTAACAGCAGGTACTATAACAACCTGGGACCTATGTGCTATTCTAAGAAAAGCTTAGTAAATAACATAATGCAACCAGATCATGAAAGTTAAGCAGCTAAAAGACTGTTCAATACTTAGATGGGTGACCATTTTGTAACAGCAGGTACTATAACAACCTGGGACCTATGTGCTATTCTAAGAAAAGCTTAGTAAATAACATAATGCAACCAGATCATGAAAGTTAAGCAGCTAAAAGACTGTTCAATACTTAGATGGGTGACCATTTTGTAACAGCAGGTACTATAACAACCTGGGACCTATGTGCTATTCTAAGAAAAGCTTAGTAAATAACATAATGCAACCAGATCATGAAAGTTAAGCAGCTAAAAGACTGTTCAATACTTAGATGGGTGACCATTTTGTAACAGCAGGTACTATAACAACCTGGGACCTATGTGCTATTCTAAGAAAAGCTTAGTAAATAACATAATGCAACCAGATCATGAAAGTTAAGCAGCTAGAAGTCTGTTCAATACTTAGATGAGTGACCATTTAGTTAATAACAACAATAGTCTGTTAGTCTAACTTGTTAATCATTACACTAAACAAGCTTCCCATGCTGTCAAATTTAGAACTTTTTATTTTCTTAACAAAGAGAATTTCTGTTTCTTTTGATTAAATTTAAAGTGTTGCAGTTTATTTGCCTTTAAAAAATTTTTTATTGTAATATTTTTCTTTTTAAATAGAAATTTAAAAATAAAAATATTACAATAAAAATGAAACTCTAAGTCGGCTAAAAAAAAACAAAATCAATAAAATAATTTTAAAGAAATTTTTTTTTCTAATCTCAAACGGAAAAAGATATAAAAATTTTCAGGCTTGACTGAAAAAGGCAAAAACGAACATTGCAAAAATCCGAGCAAGAATGAATAAAATCCATAGAGGTTTTTGTTCATCAAAGCTTTTCCAAAGAAATCCTCTTCTCTTTGCTGTTGAAGAACTCTGCCATTTATAGAAATGCAAATTGTCTCTCTACAAAGTAAACTGAAATAATCTTCAATTATTCGAATGGTGAGATGAAGTGTTTTCACTGTTAATTGTTAGCATTCTTTTTTCTTTTAATTTTTTCTTATTCTTTTTTTTGTTTAACACAATTTTCCAAGTTGAATTCCCTCCCAGCATTAAAGAAAGGATCATCAAATAAGAAGAAAGAAATCTTCTTGAAAGCTATGTACTTTAGATTTGCTTTAGGAGTAATAATAAAAAGGCTTCTTCTAAGAATACAAATACTATTTTTATACTATAATAATTGTTATATTTCATGTATGAAACTAATATACAAATGTATCAACTATTATGGGACAGATGAAATCCTGTCTTCCTTTGTCCCATAATAATTGTTACATTTTGTGTATGAAACTAATATACAAATGTAACAACTTTTATGGGATAGGTGTAAATTCCTGTCTTCCTTTGTAACATAAAATTGTTACATTTTGTGTATGAAACTAATATACAAATGTAACAACTATTATGGGACAGATGTAAATCCTGTCTTCCTTTGTCCCATAAAAATTGTTACATTTTGTGTATGAAATTGATATATAAATGTAACAACTATTATGGGACAGATGTAAATCCTGTCTTCCTTTGTACCATAAAATTTTTTACATTTTGTGTATGAAATTTATGTACTAAATGTTGCAATTATAATGGAACACTGCCCTGTCGGCTGGGGAATTAGAATGCACTGACTGCACCTCTGCAGAGGGGTAAGACTCCCCCAATGGGGCCACCAGGTTTGCTGTGGGTGGCGACCCGTGATGCTTAAGGATAGAACCCAGGTGGATGAGCAGTCCATGACTTGCAATACTCCACTTTGGCCCTATCTTGGGCTAGACGGGTCGGAGAGGCCCCCTCCGATCAATTGGCAGGTCACATCAAGCCCTAGCACCTATATGATTGCCCCAACCCTATTGCTCTTCTGGCAAGCCCCAACCCCTTTTCATCATATGGGTGCTAGAAGGCGGTGGCTGCGGATCTACATGTCCTGGGAATGATGTTAAACTCTATCTGATGGTGAGGTTCCAGTTTTGGAGGTTTGGGGAATGTGGAGCACCTCTTCATCACCATTGCTTCCTGGTCCACTCTGACTCAGAGTGGTAGTACCTGTTAGGGTCCCATCTATGGGTTAAATAGAAAACATGAGTTTATAAACAAATTGTATTATCCATTAAAAATGAAATTATTTCAAAACTTTGTTAGCATTAAACATCTTTTTTACCAATAGAAGTATTCAGCATAAAATAACCCAAGGGCATGCCATAAACCCAACCAACCAAACCAAACCTATAATGGGACAAAGATAACATTATTATGAGAGAAAGGATTTACATTAGTCTCATAATAGATGTAACATTTGTATATAAATTTCATACACAAAATGTTATGATTATTATGCGAAAGAGGTAGCCAGAATTGACATAGGTTCAGTAAACTTTGAGACCTAGTTTAAAATATCTAGATATTAATACTTGTGTTTGTACGACCGTTATCATCTTGAAACATCTGCAAAACTGTGTGAATGAGTGTGTGTGTGTAGCTGCATAAAATTGTGCATGTATAACTGTGTAAAATTGTTTGTGTAGTAATCTAAAATTGTGTCTGTGTGCATATATAGCTGCATAAAACAGTGTGTCAGTGTGTATATATGTGTGTATATATATGTGTGTGTGTGTGTGTTTGTGTGAGTGTTGTTGTGTAAAATTATGAGCATAGCAATATAGTTATTTACTGAGCAAGCACTAGCACCTATATGATTTTCCCAACCCTGTTGCCCTTATGGCAAGCCTCAACCCCTTTTTATCATATGGGTGCTAGAAGGCGGTGGCTGCAGGTCTACATGTCCTGGGAATGATGTTAAACTCTATCTGATGGTGAGGTTCCAGTTTTGGAGGTTTGGGGAATGTGGAGCACCCCTCCATCACCATTGCTCCCTGGTCCACTCTGACCCGGAGTGGTAGTACCTGTTAGGGTCCCATCTATGGGTTAAATAGAAAAACATGAGTCCATAAAAAAATTGTATTATCCATTAAGAATTGATTTATTTCAAAACTTTATCGGCATTAAATGACCCACTGAGGTTGATATGCCGTAAAACAAAACAAAACAAACAAATTTACTAAGCTTAGCTTAGATGTGGCACAAGGCGAGAAGTATAAGGCGTTCAATGAGAGTCAAATTCACTAACAATGGTCTACAAATCCAGCTTGCTAACCATTACACCACATAATATTATGTGTTTGTATAACTGCAAAAAACAAGCACCTGTAGCTGTGTATGTAAACATGTACATCTACAAACAGTGGACAATGTGAAATACAACAAAATCTAAAGAATGACAATGTACACATCAGATGAACACAGTCATTCTGTATATTACTTATTTTAAGGTTGATATGTTATTAAACTAAGAAGCCAACCAACCAACTTATTGAATTCTATGAGTAGATTCAGTAGCTTTAAGGCAAAGTTGATATATATATATATATATATATATATATATATATATATATATATATATATATATGAGGAAGAATGAATAAAGAAAAGAAAGAACAGAGTGGATAATAAAAGATGAATTTAATCAATATCACTTACACATGTGTTTCGGTCAGTTCATCTGTGTGAAAATATTCTGCACACAGAGAAGATTCGACCTTCATCAGAGTGAAATTTAATTTTGAATGAAAAAATTCGTTGGGGAAAATTTTTATAAATGTTCGAAGAGAATTTTAAAAAAATCACTTTTGGGATGCTGAAATAGACCGTTAGAATTTGGATATTTGATTTTTCTAGGGGTTATGGTAGAAATAATATATATATATATATATTTATGGTAGAAATAATATATACATATATATTTATATATATATTGTGTATATATACATAATGGTGTTCTTTATTTGTATGACACTTATCATCTTTCAACACCCTCTGGTTAAAAATGAGATCGTCCAAATTGTCCAAGAAGGAATGCAAAAATGTAAATCCTGATTATCTGGTATTGTTTATCCCCCGAATTCTTATTGCTTATGAGTGTCATCACCTCAGTGGAACATTCCAATCTTATTATAAAGAAAGAAAGAGAAGAAATAGGACATGCTACTCAGAAAAAATATAACAAAAAGAAAGAAAGAAAGAAGGAAAGAAAGAAAGAGGGTAGGGGAAAGATAGAGAGAGAGGGTGAGTACATGGAAGCGATAATGCTAATCTGTTTTAATTGAACATAATGAAAAGATGAAAAGAAAGGAAAGAAAGAAAAAAGAGTGTGTGAGAGAGAGAGAGAGAGAGAGAGAGAGAGAGAGAGAGAGAGAGAGTTAAATGAAGATTATTATACTTTTTACATATTGAACTATTCGCAATAGCTCTTGAATAAATGTATCTAATGTTGTAATTATTAAATTATCATACTGTGGTATATCCACAGGTCCTGCTAGTTGCCTCAATATTGCCTGACTCTCATTACTTGTAATTGCTAAAACAAAAGGTAGAGCTGAATAGTATTAATCAATGTTCCTTGTAAATTTTTCATGGCCAAAACAGGATGAAAAAGCCACTAAACAACCGAAGAAGAAAGGGGAGCGGATGATAAATATTTTTGCTTATGAGACAATCATTGATTTTTTTTTTTTGTTAAGGTGTCTGAAAGAAAGGTCAGAATAAGAGCAATGGTGTTGTCCACTATCCAATATCACTGTGGTGATTGTCTTCTTGCAATTGGCGATCACCTCATGGTAGACAAGAAACAGTAACACTAAATCTTCTAAACAATTGTAAAACATTTGATATTTTTGGAGGCTGGTCAGGATTACAGATTTGCGGGTTTTAATCCTGTATCTTTGAGTTTTCTTCTTTCCCACAGTTGCACTTGTTGGTTGGTTGAGTTTTACGGCATTTCAAGCATGTATTTGCATTCATATAATCAGTTTTATCTGTTAAAATAGAAAAAATAAAAAGACTCAAAATTTTTTATTAAAATCAAGGCTATATTAAAAAAAATTATATCATTAATTCTAATGAATTTAACAATACTTGTGCAAATATAGAAAATATACATAGAATTATAAGGTGGAATAGACAGTTTTGTAGGTTTGCAAAAAAATTGAACTCAAACTCAGAATGTAAATTGAACAAGGATTTCGTTTATCACAGAATGATAGTAGTGTAGGTGTTATTTTCGTATTTGCCTGGGGAGTTGTCTGCCCATTTGGTTTCGCTGGTTCCCGCTAGGAGCCTTTGATATTTAAGCAGCTGATTTGAACGTCTCTCTCTCTTTGCCTGCTCGACCTACAAGACACATGGGTTAGACACGGTCTACCCCCTTCTCGTTGGAGCTTCGGCCCTTAACACTGGCCACTCACTGCTAGTAAGTCTTGTATACGATATATGACTATCCTTTAGTCATGTATCCGTAACTATGTTTTTATGTACATTTAGGTATCTCTTTGATACCTAAATATCTTGTATTTTACCATTCATGAATGTGTCATTATCTCTACTTTTGTATGTATGTTTATGTACACCTCTATGTATTATGTACCCGGTTTATTCTGTGCTGGATATAAAATGTTTTGTCTATCAACCTTTGTCGGAGTTTTATCTTCAAGTATTATCACTTTGAATCTTACAACTGGTGACCCCGACGTGATTGAAACGTTTTGTGAAGGCTTTGTTTTGCATTTGGAACTTTAATCCTTACAATATCATTAATTCTAATGAATTTAACAATACTTGTGAAAATATAGAAAATATACATAGAATTATAAGGTGGAATAGACAGCGTTGTAGGTATGCAAAAAAATTGAACTCAAACTCAGAATGTAAATTGAACAAGGATTTTGTTTATCATAGAATGATAGTAGTATAAATAGAACACCAGTATAAATGAACTTATTCAAGACCACACACAGCATTCTTGTGCAGTTTCCATCTAGCTTATTCACAAGGTGCTTCGTTAGGGTCCAAGTGGTGCAGCCATACAGCAGTACTGATATAACCACAGCTTGGAAGAATCATCATTTTAACTTGTCAGTGAGATTGGATTTCCATATGACTGATAATCTGTTTGTGGCCAAACATGCCTTTCCTATTCGTGTATTAACATCGCTTTCTGTGGATGAGATATTACTGCCTAGGTATGTGAATTGTTCTACTGGTTTTAGAGGCTTACCGTTGAGTGTGGAGATGTCTCCTTTCTTTTTGAAACACACAAACTCAGTTTTATCGGAGTTCACATAGCGTGGAAACAGCACCCCACAAGGAAGCAGCTGTATGGCCACCTGCCCCCCATCTCACAAGCCATCAGAGTGAGACGGACAAGGCATGCCGGACACTGCTGGAGAAGCAAAGACGAGCTCATAAGCGACGTTCTCCTGTGGAAGCCAACACATGGACATGCTAATGTGGGCCACCCACCAAGGACCTATATTGATCAAATATGCGAGGATGCTGGATGCTGCGCAGAAGACCTCCCTAGGACAATGAATGATAGGGAACGTTGGCGAGAAATTGTCATGGATATCCATGCTAATTGCACATGATGATGATGATGATAAATAGAACAATACCATATTGTATTGTTTTTACATTTCCCCCTGATGATGGCCGATGAAGACAAGAAATAGTAACGCTAAGTCTTCTTCATAATTGTATGTATTTGTGTACAATAAAAGTAAAAGTAAAGTCGACGGGGCGGCCTAAAGTCGGTATCAACCAGTCAGCGAGGGAGTCTATTCCCTTTTCAATAGCGCTAGACAAAGGAGATTGTTTTAGCATCTGAGGTGGAGCGCCACACCTACCGTCAGCTCCTTACTTTACCGCACAGATCCCTGTGCTACTCATACGCTGAGTTGGCGAGGAACGGTATCGAACTAGGAACCTTGTGATTCCTAGCTGAACGCTCTACCGACTGAGCTAAACTGGCCCCATTGTGTACAATACATAACTTTTATGTTACATTTATTGTCTTCAGTTTTGCCTTTTATCATTTTATTTCATTGTTTTATGTTCTTCCACTAACCGCTCGGTTAAACTGCTGCTCGATCTCTTTGCGCATATAAGAAGGCAGAATACTCTCGGCATTCTATCTCGGTTTTTGGGCTTTAATCATAGAAACACAAACTTATTTTTGAGTACACAGTTTTATTAAATTCTCCGATTTCTGATACACTCTTGATATTGCACACATGCATGGAAGCAGCACAGAGTTGAAATGCATGTCTGCCCAGAGGGGTGTTATATAACACATCACTCAATAAGTCCCAGGCCTGACATCTAGATGGCACCGCTAATAAAAAAAATCCATATGACTTTTATAAAGAACTAACCTTCAAATGGCACATGTCAAAATTTGAGCCCAATCGGATTATTGGTTTACAAATTACAGTTATTTAAGTAAAGCTACTGTTGCAAATTTTCAAAACAACGGAAAAATCTGAAATTTGTGTGTTGATATAACATTGTTTTCTCTTGGGAAAAAATACTGTTCAAGGAAAATAATGGCTAGATAAGTGTTATTCGGACTCTACTCCATCGGAAACAATGGTTAAAATTTCTATCTAATACTAATAATTTATTTGACTCCGAGATGGAACAGGTACTACCACTCCGGGTCAGAGTCAATAAGAGGGTGACATTACACTCTCTAGAGGTCTAGAACTGGAGCCTCACCACTAGATGCAGTTTAGTGTTATATCTAGAATACTCCTATATGATCTTTGGTTTGTGCCTGACCCCCCCCCCAATGTAAAAATGGCTTTATGTTAATTTAGTCTATTGGGAGGAGGCCTGGTAAATATACCTAAAACACCCCCTTTTGAGAGGGAGAGGGTTAAATTACTTTAGGGAAGGACAAGTTGTGTATGTTTAGATTTTCAAAATTGTCTCAGCTAAATAGAAAAATATAATTGGTAATTTAAAGAATACCAGATTTTTCTTTTTAAAATAAAATGAATGCTTCGACTGACTGAGCTCTTTTCATCGTTTAACTCTAGCTACAAAAATCTGTCACACAAATATGCTGACTTTAAACGCGGTTGTACAGGAACAAATTGATGCTGAATGCTCAGGTTGCCCAAATTCAGCAGTTGTCCTGGAAAACACCAAAAAACTTGACAAACTCGTTTTGGCCAGTCGTAAATTGAAGTTGCATGATATAGCAGAGGAATTGAAGATATCAGAAGGCAGTGTATTCACCATTTTGCATAAACATTTGTCAATGAGAAAGCTGTGTTTAAAGTGGGTGCCGTATTTGTTCACAGTCAAAAACAACAACACATCGACAATTCAGAGCATTGTTTGCAACTGTTTCAATGCATCAAAAAGGAGTTTTTTGCGTAAATATGTTCCAATGGATGAAACACTCCGGAGTCAAATCAGCAGTCAGCTGAGTGGACAGCAGCAGGTGAAAGCCGTCCAAAGCAACCAAAGATGCATACATCAGCAGACAAAATTTAGGCCTCCGTATTTTGGGATTCACAAGGTATTTTGTTCATCAATTACCTTGAGAAAAGAAGGAACCATCAATAGCAAATATTATATAGCATTATTGGTGCATTTGAAGGAAGAAATTGCCAAAAAACAGCCACAAATGAAGAAGAAAAAAGTGCTCTTTCACCAAGACAATGCACTGTGTCACAAGTCAATCGCAACAATGGCAAAACTACATGAATTGCACTTCGAATTGCTTCTGCACCCACCCTATTCTCCAGATCTGGCCCCCAGCAACTACTGGCTGTTTGCAGAGCTCAAAAGAATGCTCCAGGGAAAGGGATTTGGCTCTAATGAAGAAGTGATATCGGAAACTGAGGCGTATTTTGAGACCTAAGACAAATCATTCTACAAAAAAGGTGTTGCATCTCATATACTGTTAATACTATGATGCTCAAACTTTTAGCTTTCACCCCTCTATTTCTTCCTTGCTCCCAAAACCAGGTCAACCAGTGGTTATTTCAATCAGCACCCAGACCTTTTGAAATTAGGTCAACTGGCTATCTGACCTTCACACACACCCTTCTGTCCTAGCGAAACCCGAAACGTTCGCTAATGGCCTAGAATATATGCATTTTTACATAAACATGCATTTTTCAGGACATTACAATATGCACCGATTAGTGATGACGTCAACAAGCATTTGTAAATAGTCCAGGGAATGCATCTGTAGAAATATCCGATTCGAATCGGCAACTAGAAATTAATTCTGCCTCCCAACGCATAACAACACAAACTCGGGTGTGGTGGTGTTGGATTTTTACAGATAAGAATTGGGTTTCAGGTGAACTTCAGCCAGGCGGGGTTTTGTCACCTAGTGTGTAAGAGGCCCTAGCTTGCCCCACATCCTTGCGCCAGGTATGAGCGCTTAGAATACGCCACCTCGGTGGCTTGATCAAACCATCCTAAGTTGCCTCTGGTGCTAAAGAAAGTCCATTTTGTGGCGAGCTCTCTCCAGCAATATCCACTTGTGGCATACCCTTTAGAATTCTCTCTTCTTTCTCTGGCTTCCTGTTAGCCATGGCTCAGCTTCGCCTCCAGTTTGAATCTTGCACTCGGTTCCTGACCGGTTCAATCCTTCACCTCAGCTCTACCTTGGTCTCCTGCATTCAGCCAGCTAGGTACTTCTCCGGTCTCCTGCCAGCCAATGTTCCAGTCTCCTGCTGACCCTGATCCAGCCTTTTAGCAAGCCTCCATCCAGCCATCTCCTAAACCAGCCTCTTCCTTTACAATGGTCCTTCTAAGGACCACTGCCAACTACTGCCACTTCTTTTCTTTTCTTTGGCCTCTTCCTGGCTCCGGTTCGATCCTCCAGCTCAGATCTGCCTTGGTCCCTTGGTTCCCGCTTGTCACTGCCTCAGCTCTGACTTGGTCTTCACTTCCCGCTCGTTGCTACCTCGGTCCCCTCACTGCCAACGATTCCGGCAAATCACACACGTTCCAGCCGACCAATCGCCCTGTCTTCTGCCTCAGCTCGGCTACGCCTTGGTCTCTGCTTCTCGCTCCTCGCTGCCGACGTTCCTTCGGTATCCCTACATACTGGCAAACCGTACACGTTCCAGCTGACTGACGATCCAGTCTACTGCAGTCCCTGATCCAGCTTCGATCTAGTCATCTCCTGTCCAGCTCTTCCTTCATCTGCCAGCTACTGTGCTTCCTTCACCAGGCCTGCAATTCCTTGCAGACCCTGGTTCCGTCAACCCTTTACCAACTAGTAGTGTGCGATCAGCTACCGCAACACTACTGTTGTGTGCTATGTTTTCCTTCCTGCTCCGGTGAGACGTCCTTCGACCTCACCTACCAGCATCTTCACATTGGTTCATCAACATATCTCCAGCCTCCGGAAGACTCACCATATCAGCTACGATCAACATCAAGATTCGACCTGCGGCGCCCAACATGCACATTCCCAGTCGTCTACACAATCGATCGTCTGACGCAACCAACATCTTCCCGACCTGAGATGTCAACGACCCGACCAATATTCTATCCACTTTTAACATCCACCTTCTGTAGTTATATGGTAATAAAGATTTCCATTTTCTTGTTAACCAAATCTTCTTGTTTGTCCTTTACTTAGCTTGTGTCATTTGATTTCTTTTTATAATGTTCGCGGGGTTGACGTCCTTATCGGCTCCGCGACAGTTACAACACTCGTCTTCATCCTCAACAATTCCATCGTCACAAAGCATGCTTCCTATGAGGATCGCCAAGAATTCACTGTATAATACACACGTAATTTGTTTAGGGGGTGTCATATAGTACCTAAAAGAGGACAATGGAATCGTCTGTTTTCTATGAATAGTGTGCAATTGACTACCACAACACTATTGTTGTGTGCTATGTTTACCTTCCTGCTCCGGTGAGACGTCCTTCGACCTCACCTTCCAGCATCTTCACATTGGTTCATCTACATATCTCCAGCCTTCAGAAGACCATTACGTCAGCTATGACCAACATCAACCATTCGACCTGCGGTGCCACGTGCGCACATTTCCAGTCATCTGAACAACCCGTCATTTGACCTCAACCAACATCTTCCCGGCCTGTGATATCAACGACCCAACCAATATCCTATCAACATTCTATCTGCTTTTCATCTGTAGTTATGCGGTAAATAAAGATTTACATATCTTGTTAACCCAAATCTCCTTGTCTGTCCTCCTTTGCTTAGTTTGTGTCATTTGATTTTTTTTATATTGTTCGTGAAGTCGACATCCTTATCGGCTCCACGACGAAGGCATCGAATTGTTAAAGAAGCGTTGGAATCAGTGTATCACTCTAGAAGGAGACTATGTTGATGAATAAAGTCAAATTTTACCTAAACATTGTTTTTTATTATTTAGGCTTGGGACTTATTCAGTGATGTGTTACCTGTTTGACTCGGGTATATATATTGGCGAGAAGAGGGTTATATTTCGCCGACTGGCCATCTTCTTTTGGGATGATTTCCTTGGTCTCTTCCTCTAGTTGATATAGGCTTCTTTTCTGTTGACTCTGGTTGTGGTTTGTCTGTGTTCGTTCTCTTTCTTTTTAAATGATGAATTTAGTTTATTTTTCTCAGATGTCTTTATTACCCAAAAGGGTTCAACCGCGTGGTGAGAAGATGGCTTACTTGGGAACAGACGACCATTGCATCTGCTCCCATCGATGAACCGCCAAATTTTAACTACTCAGTTCCCTTCACATGAATTGCTTTTAGCCAGAGAGAAATCACCGACTAGGTCAGTGAAAGATGAACTGCTGTCAATCACTTCTATAACGGTCACGCTATGATTCAATGGTAACTTTCCATTTATATATACCGTTATTTAAATTTTACTACACTACAGTACACAATTCGTAGGCAACCCACAAATTATGTAATAAGGGCTTTCTGGTCTCAACCCCCTAAATTCTAATCCTTGTAAGTCAAAGTAAAAAGTAAAATTAAAGTTAGCAGAGTGGCCTATTGTCAGTATCAGCTGGATAGCAAGGGAATCTATCCTCTTTTTGCTAGTTCTAGGCCAAGGAGATTATTTTTGCAGAGATGGAGCGCCACACCTACCGTTAGCTCTCCACTTTACTGCACAGATCAGATTACACAAACTGTGTTACTTATGCATTGAGTTGGCGAAGGCTGGTATTGAACCTGGAACCGACTGAGCTAAATTAACTTATTTAATTCAGACTCATTTTTTTTTTTTTCCTTTTTTGCTCTTTTTGGCCGTCATTATCAGATGGAGTGACCAATAATATTTTTTAAGATCATCAGTCAATATTGTTGACTTGAATATCAGCCATTAACAAGTTGGTTAATATTATTCTTTGAAATTCATCAGAGAATTTCTTTTTTCATGAAAATGTCCAATTCAGCTTGACACAAAGATGTTGTTACTGTCCACTTAGCATAAAAATAAAAGCTACAACAGAAAATATATATATATATATATATATATATATATATATATATATATATATATCTTATAAAGGAAGGTAAAACTCAACACTGTAATTCCATAAATTTATTTCGACCAAAATTGGGGCCTTTATAAATCTAAGTTGATTTAATATAGCTCCCCAAAATTTCGTCTCATCAGATGGTAGATCAAGATAATTTGAATTGCATAACTGAAAAATTTACTTCTCAAAAAAATAAAAAAAATTTTTTTACATTGTAAAACTGTCACCATGGTGACAGGAAGTCAAATGAGAAAAAAGGATACTCTTCAAGGTCTGGTTCCTTAGGGGGATGGTAGTCAGACAAAATTAAACTATGAATTAAACTATTGAACGAGTCTGAAAAAGTATAGAGTAAGGATAAAACAAAAAAATAATATATAAAATATAAAATATAAAAATATATATAAATATAGTCATTTCTGTTCTTTTCTTTCTAGCAAATAGTAACAGGAAAAATAGCATCTGAATTATTTGAATATGGTGTCCTATTGTAAGTATCAGCTGGACGGTGAGGGAGTCTATCTGTTACACAATTGATAGGTAGCCTATTAATTGTGTACAATCAATAAGTGCAGTTTAATTCAAAACACAGGAAAAATGATGGATAGATTTTGTTCTGCATTTGACCTCCTCTTTTGGTTTGCCAGTGTGAACGTGAAAGATATAGATCCACCTAAGAATGACATCTACCAATCCACAGAAGATAGCAAAATCCAGAGATAAGATAACAGCCATACAGATAACAAAGAAGATAAGATCCAGCTACTCAGAACAAGATAAGTATATACAATATACGCAGATATATATATATATATATATATAAGTAAAGAAATAACAAAAGACTTAGAGATTTTGCATTATAGTCTATTTCAGGGAGCTCTCAAACTACAACAGGTTTTTTAAATAAAACTCTTGTGTCGTAAGGAAGATTTCTTCTCTGGACTTTTGGATTATATATATATATATATGGCTATATGAAATATCCCTTTTTTACTAGTGCTAAAACAGCAAGATTGTTTTTGTGTCTGAGGTGGAGCACCACACCTACCATCAGCTCTCCACTTTACACCACAGATCCAAGCTGTGTTATTCATGTGCTGAATTGGCGAGGGCCAGTATTGAACCCAGAACCTTGTGGTTTCTTGGGGGATGCTCTACTGACTAAGCTAAACCATTCCTTTTTATTACAGAATCACCCATAAATAAATACAAACCTAGTATTTTTTTTAATAAAGAGTTTGTTTTTTTTTAAACCAAGGATACCAGGTTTGGTTTGGTTTGGTTTGTTTTATGGCACATCAACCTCAGTAGGTCATTTAATGCCGATGAAGTTTTGAAATAAATCAATTCTTAATGGATAATACAAATTTTTATAAATACATTTTTCTATTTAACCCATAGATGGGACCCTAATAGGTACTACCACTCCAGGTCAGAGTGAACCAGGGAGCAATGGTGATGAAGGAGTGCTCCACATTCCCCAAACCTCCAAAAATGGAACCTCACCATCAGATAGAGTTGAACGTCATTCCCAGGACATGTAGACCCTCAGCCACCGCCTTCTAGCACCCATATGATAAAAAGTGTTGGGGCTTTCTATAAGAGCAATAGGGTTGGGGCAATCATATAGGTGCTAGTGCTTGATGTGACCAGCCGATTGATCGGAGGGTGCCTCTTCGACCGCCTGTGTAGACTAAGTAAGGTTCTAAGTGGAGTGTTGCAAGTCATGGACTGCTCATCCACCAAGACTCGGTCCTTAAGCATCACAGGTCGCCACCCACGGCCAACAGGTGGCCCCAGTTGGGGGAATCTTACCCCTCTGCAGAAGAGCAGTTGGTGCATTCTAACGCCCCAGATGACAGGGCGGTAAAGATACCAGGATTTTATTATTTTAGTAGAACAGTATACAATCAAAACGGATATTATTAGGTATTATCTATGACCAAACTCTATGGCAATGAAATTTAAATAAAACTGCAATATCTCTGTAAGCAAAAATGATATTGCATAAACATATATAAGGAGTAAAATCATTTTTATAACTGCTACATATTCAAACAATATATATATATATATATATATATATATATATATATTACTATACTATACTATACTATACTATACTATTAGTAAACCCTTATGGTAAGGAAGAACCCCTGCAAATAATTTGTTTGTAAAAATATACTACAAAAAATTGCCTGGGAAAAAATAGAAAAAGATAAGACCAAAAGAGTCTCACTAACTGAAAATAATTGGCCTGATACATCGAAACTTTGTGTCTGTGGATGACTTATATATATATATATATATATATATATACAATAAGATGAATTTACTTGTTCTACTCTAATAAAATAAGTAAAAATATACTAGAATTGCCAATGGAAACCATTACGTCACTATTGAGTATTTAAACAAAAGCTCAGTTAAATCTTTTTTTACCTGTCACTAAGAAGGTAAGTTAAGCAAACTCTTTTAGATGTTTTTCCTCTTTCAACTGTTAACATGTATCTGTAAGATTCATGATCTTCAGTGAGATAAAACTATTTGAGAACATTTCTTAAAAACTATGTGCACAATAATTTCTTTAAGGTGAAATGTTTTCATTGAAAGAAAATAATCTTATCTTCTTTCAAACAAGCCAACAAATTTACAAAAGTCTCAAGATACTATTTCCACAATTCAAACAAAAGATTGTGTGTTTGTCGAGTCGGATTTCTTTTTTTCCTTTACCTGTACGTGAAAATCATTTTAAACAGGTAAACACTTCATATATAGTTGAAATATTAATGTTTAAGAACCAATGTATTAATGTAGTTCAAAATCATTTTGAACAGGTAAACACTTCATACATAGTTGAAATATTAATGTTTTAAGAACAAAATCATTTTGAACAGGTGTATTATTAATGTAGTTCAAAATCATTTTGAACAGGTAAACACTTCATACATAGTTGAAATATTAATGTTTTAAGAACCAATGTATTAATGTAGTTCAAAATCATTTTGAACAGGTAAACACTTCATACATAGTTGAAATATTAATGTTTTAAGAACCAATGTATTAATGTAGTTCAAAATCATTTTGAACAGGTAAACACTTCATACATAGTTGAAATATTAATGTTTTAAGAACCAATGTATTAATGTAGTTCAAAATCATTTTGAACAGGTAAACACTTCATACATAGTTGAAATATTAATGTTTTAAGAACCAATGTATTAATGTAGTTCAAAATCATTTTGAACAGGTAAACACTTCATACATAGTTGAAATATTAATGTTTTAAGAACCAATGTATTGTAGTTCAAAATCATTTTGAACAGGTAAACACTTCATACATAATTGAAATATTAATGTTTTAAGAACCAATGTATTGTAGTTCAAAATCATTTTGAACAGGTAAACACTCATACATAGTTGAAATATTAATGTTTTAAGAACCAATGTATTAATGTAGTTCAAAATCATTTTGAACAGGTAAACACTTCATACATAGTTGAAATATTAATGTTTTAAGAACCAATGTATTAAGTAGTTCAAAATCATTTTGAACAGGTAAACACTTCATACATAGTTGAAATATTAATGTTTTAAGAACCAATGTATTAATGTAGTTCAAAATCATTTTGAACAGGTAAAACACTTCATACATAGTTGAAATATTAATGTTTTAAGAACCAATGTATTAATGTAGTTCAAAATCATTTTGAACAGGTAAACACTTCATACATAGTTGAAATATTAATGTTTAAGAACCAATGTATTAATGTAGTTCAAAATCATTTGAACAGGTAAACACTTCATACATAGTTGAAATATTAATGTTTTAAGAACCAATGTATTAATGTAGTTCAAAATCATTTTGAACAGGTAAACACTTCATACATAGTTGAAATATTAATGTTTTAAGAACCAATGTATTAATGTAGTTCAAAATCATTTTGAACAGGTAAACACTTCATACATAGTTGAAATATTAATGTTTTAAGAACCAATGTATTAATGTAGTTCAAAATCATTTTGAACAGGTAAACACTTCATACATAGTTGAAATATTAATGTTTTAAGAACCAATGTATTAATGTAGTTCAAAATCATTTTGAACAGGTAAACACTCATACATAATTGAAATATTAATGTTTTAAGAACCAATGTATTAATGTAGTTCAAAATCATTTTGAACAGGTAAACACTTCATACATAGTTGAAATATTAATGTTTTAAGAACCAATGTATTAATGTAGTTCAAAATCATTTTGAACAGGTAAACACTTCATACATAGTTGAAATATTAATGTTTTAAGAACCAATGTATTAATGTAGTTCAAAATCATTTTGAACAGGTAAACACTTCATACATAGTTGAAATATTAATGTTTTAAGAACCAATGTATTAATGTAGTTCAAAATCATTTTGAACAGGTAAACACTTCATACATAGTTGAAATATTAATGTTTTAAGAACCAATGTATTAATGTAGTTCAAAATCATTTTGAACAGGTAAACACTTCATACATAGTTGAAATATTAATGTTTTAAGAACCAATGTATTAATGTAGTTCAAAATCATTTTGAACAGGTAAACACTTCATACATAGTTGAAATATTAATGTTTTAAGAACCAATGTATTAATGTAGTTCAAAATCATTTTGAACAGGTAAACACTTCATACATAGTTGAAATATTAATGTTTTAAGAACCAATGTATTAATGTAGTTCAAAATCATTTTGAACAGGTAAACACTTCATACATAGTTGAAATATTAATGTTTTAAGAACCAATGTATTAATGTAGTTCAAAATCATTTTGAACAGGTAAACACTTCATACATAGTTGAAATATTAATGTTTTAAGAACCAATGTATTAATGTAGTTCAAAATCATTTTGAACAGGTAAACACTTCATACATAGTTGAAATATTAATGTTTTAAGAACCAATGTATTAATGTAGTTCAAAATCATTTTGAACAGGTAAACACTTCATACATAGTTGAAATATTAATGTTTTAAGAACCAATGTATTAATGTAGTTCAAAATCATTTTGAACAGGTAAACACTTCATACATAGTTGAAATATTAATGTTTTAAGAACCAATGTATTAATGTAGTTCAAAATCATTTTGAACAGGTAAACACTTCATACATAGTTGAAATATTAATGTTTTAAGAACCAATGTATTAATGTAGTTCAAAATCATTTTGAACAGGTAAACACTTCATACATAGTTGAAATATTAATGTTTTAAGAACCAATGTATTAATGTAGTTCAAAATCATTTGAACAGGTAAACACTTCATACATAGTTGAAATATTAATGTTTTAAGAACCAATGTATTAATGTAGTTCAAAATCATTTTGAACAGGTAAACACTTCATACATAGTTGAAATATTAATGTTTTAAGAACCAATGTATTAATGTAGTTCAAAATCATTTTGAACAGGTAAACACTCATACATAGTTGAAATATTAATGTTTTAAGAACCAATGTATTAATGTAGTTCAAAATCATTTTGAACAGGTAAACACTTCATACATAGTTGAATATTAATGTTTTAAGAACCAATGTATTAATGTAGTTCAAAATCATTTTGAACAGGTAAACACTTCATACATAGTTGAAATATTAATGTTTTAAGAACCAATGTATTAATGTAGTTCAAAATCATTTTGAACAGGTAAACACTTCATACATAGTTGAAATATTAATGTTTTAAGAACCAATGTATTAATGTAGTTCAAAATCATTTTGAACAGGTAAACACTTCATACATAGTTGAAATATTAATGTTTTAAGAACCAATGTATTAATGTAGTTCAAAATCATTTTGAACAGGTAAACACTTCATACATAGTTGAAATATTAATGTTTTAAGAACCAATGTATTAATGTAGTTCAAAATCATTTTGAACAGGTAAACACTTCATACATAGTTGAAATATTAATGTTTTAAGAACCAATGTATTAATGTAGTTCAAAATCATTTTGAACAGGTAAACACTTCATACATAGTTGAAATATTAATGTTTAAGAACCAATGTATTAATGTAGTTCAAAATCATTTTGAACAGGTAAACACTTCATACATAGTTGAAATATTAATGTTTTAAGAACCAATGTATTAATGTAGTTCAAAATCATTTTGAACAGGTAAACACTTCATACATAGTTGAAATATTAATGTTTTAAGAACCAATGTATTAATGTAGTTCAAAATCATTTTGAACAGGTAAACACGTCATACATAGTTGAAATATTAATGTTTTAAGAACCAATGTATTAATGTAGTTCAAAATCATTTTGAACAGGTAAACACTTCATACATAGTTGAAATATTAATGTTTTAAGAACCAATGTATTAATGTAGTTCAAAATCATTTTGAACAGGTAAACACTTCATACATAGTTGAAATATTAATGTTTTAAGAACCAATGTATTAATGTAGTTCAAAATCATTTTGAACAGGTAAACACTTCATACATAGTTGAAATATTAATGTTTTAAGAACCAATGTATTAATGTAGTTCAAAATCATTTTGAACAGGTAAACACTTCATACATAGTTGAAATATTAATGTTTTAAGAACCAATGTATTAATGTAGTTCAAAATCATTTTGAACAGGTAAACACTTCATACATAGTTGAAATATTAATGTTTTAAGAACCAATGTATTAATGTAGTTCAAAATCATTTTGAACAGGTAAACACTTCATACATAGTTGAAATATTAATGTTTTAAGAACCAATGTATTAATGTAGTTCAAAATCATTTTGAACAGGTAAACACTTCATACATAGTTGAAATATTAATGTTTTAAGAACCAATGTATTAATGTAGTTCAAAATCATTTTGAACAGGTAAACACTTCATACATAGTTGAAATATTAATGTTTAAGAACCAATGTATTAATGTAGTTCAAAATCATTTGAACAGGTAAACACTTCATACATAGTTGAAATATTAATGTTTTAAGAACCAATGTATTAATGTAGTTCAAAATCATTTTGAACAGGTAAACACTTCATACATAGTTGAAATATTAATGTTTTAAGAACCAATGTATTAATGTAGTTCAAAATCATTTTGAACAGGTAAACACTTCATACATAGTTGAAATATTAATGTTTTAAGAACCAATGTATTAATGTAGTTCAAAATCATTTTGAACAGGTAAACACTTCATACATAGTTGAAATATTAATGTTTTAAGAACCAATGTATTAATGTAGTTCAAAATCATTTTGAACAGGTAAACACTTCATACATAGTTGAAATATTAATGTTTTAAGAACCAATGTATTAATGTAGTTCAAAATCATTTTGAACAGGTAAACACTTCATACATAGTTGAAATATTAATGTTTTAAGAACCAATGTATTAATGTAGTTCAAAATCATTTTGAACAGGTAAACACGTCATACATAGTTGAAATATTAATGTTTTAAGAACCAATGTATTAATGTAGTTCAAAATCATTTTGAACTGGTAAACGCTTCATACATAGTTGAGATATTAATGTTTTAAGAACCAATGTATTAATGTAGTTCAAAATCATTTTGAACAGGTAAACACTTCATACATAGTTGAAATATTAATGTTTTAAGAACCAATGTATTAATGTAGTTCAAAATCATTTTGAACAGGTAAACACTTCATACATAGTTGAAATATTAATGTTTTAAGAACCAATGTATTAATGTAGTTCAAAATCATTGTGAACAGGTAAACACTTCATACATAGTTGAAATATTAATGTTTTAAGAACCAATGTATTAATGTAGTTCAAAATCATTTTAAACAGGTAAACACTTCATACATAGTTGAAATATTAATGTTTTAAGAACCAATGTATTAATGTAGTTCAAAATCATTGTGAACAGGTAAACACTTCATACTTAGTTGCAATATTTATGTTTTAGGAGCATTAATAAAGTTCAAAATCATTTTTTTAAGCAGGTAGATACTTCATATTTAGTTGCAATATTAATGTTATAATACTATTTCTCTGAATTTTTTAGATGAGGCTTGATAATTGGTATTATTTGGATTATTTGGACTATTGTCCTCATCTTTATGGTTATCTGTACAACATTGCTGAAACGTTGTACAGATAACAATAAAGATGAGGACAATAGTCCGAATAATCCAAATAATATTAATGCTTTAAGAACCAATGTATTAATGTAGTTCACAATCATTTCAAACAGCTAAACACTTCTTACTTAGTTACAACATCAATGTTTTAAGAACCAATGTATTAATGAAGTTCACAATCATTTCAAACAGCTAAACACTTCTTACTTAGTTACAACATCAATGTTTTAAGAACCAATGTATTAATGAAGTTCACAATCATTTCAAACAGCTAAACACTTCTTACTTAGTTACAACATCAATGTTTTAAGAAACAATGTATTAATGTAGTTCACAATCATTTCAAACAGCTAAACACTTCTTACTTAGTTGCAACATCAATGTTTTAAGAACCAATGTATTAATGAAGTTCACAATCATTTCAAACAGCTAAACACTTCTTACTTAGTTACAACATCAATGTTTTAAGAAACAATGTATTAATGTACATTAGTGCATTGGCTCTTAAAACAATAATATTTCAACTAAGTATGAAGTTTGGTTTGTTTTGGTTTTGTTTTGTTTTACGGCATATCAACCTCAGTGGGTCATTTAATGCCGATAAAGTTTTGAAATAAATCAATTCTTAATGGATAATACAATTTTTTTATAAATACATTTTTCTATTTAACCCATAGATGGGATCCTAACAGGTACTACCACTCCGGGTCAGAGTGGACCAGGGAGCAATGGTGATGAAGGGGTGCTCCACATTCCCCAAACCTCCAAAACTGGAACCTCACCATCAGATAGAGTTTAACGTCATTCCCAGGACATGTAGACCCACAGCCACCGCCTTCTAGCACCCATACGATAAAAAGGGGCTGGGGCTTGCCATAAGGGCAATAGGGTTGGGAAAATCATATAGGTGCTAGGGCTTGACGTGACCAGCCGATTGATCGGAGGGGGCCTCTCCGACTGCCCGTCTAGCCCAAGATAGGGCCAAAGTGGAGTATTGCATGTCATGAACTGCTCATCCACCTGGGCTCTATCTTTAAGCATCACGGATCGCCACCCACGGCCACATTGGGGGAGTCTTACCCCTCTACAGAGGTGCAGTCGGTGCATTCTAACGCCCCAGCCGACAGGGCGGTAAGTATGAAGTGTTTATATGTTTAAAATGATTTTGAACTACATAAATACATTGGCTTATTAAATATTAATATTGCAACTAAGTGTGAAATGTTTACCAGTTTAATAGGATTTTGAAGTACATCCCTACAAATGATTGATGACAAGTAGACATATAACATATTTCAAAAGTTGATAATGGAATTAGAAATGCTGCCTTCTCTCAAGAATAAATATAATCACAATAACCTATGATTAACAGCAACATATTCTATTCAAATTAAATAGAAAGAATACAAAAGGAGTAAGTGTAAATGAGTGTGTAGGAATGTCTTTATTGTACATATGTATATGTGAAGTTCCTAAGATATATAAAAGTTTGTGAGAGACTTAGACATTTGAGAAGTATTCCTTTGTTGTTGGTTTTGGTTTAGGTTTTAATTTATTTGTTTAATGGCATAAAGGGTTCCCAACCTAGCAACACATCCATACTGCCCTGGACTGCAACTCATCTGCCTGTCTTCTAATTGCTATCTTGAATATATAGGACCCTTGTTTCCAGAAAAGAACCCCATACCTATCGTGTATCATAGATTCGGTAGTGGGGGGGTATCATACCTAGGTAGTAATATCTCATCTACAGAAAAAGATCTCAGTGTACACATAGGAATGAAACTCGTCTAAAAGGGATAAGGGCTGAGTTCATTGCTTGGCACATGAGTGGCTCCTGAAAGGAATGCCAATAGAATCTAAGACATTTTTGCCTCTGCCTTGGAGGAGGTCCACTTCCTGCAGGATACCCCCACACTAAATTGATCTTGTGTCACACTTTGGCCTCCTGAGGCACCAAATAAATACCATTCAACATCAAGATAAGAATAAGATTTTGTCATTTGCTTAAATTTTTTTTTACTGAACAATTAAATCCCAAAAGTACATCTTCAATTCGCTAGAATTCACCCAGTCTAAGCCATTTTTTAGCCTTCTTCTCCCTTAACCTCAAAGAAAACTTAGATTTACAGCATATGTCACCAGGGGCAGTGCATACTACCTACAAACCTTGCAGGCCCTGTGTCCAGTGGCTTCGGCCATTGGACCAGTAAGATATTTAATATCAACATGTTCCCAGGAGACTATCCCCCCAGGCAACACCTGCACCCTCGATTTAAAGGGGTAGGGCTGGGGTTTGTTGCCCATTGCCTGAAGTACCTCAAAAGAGAAATGCCGAAGGGATTCACAGTTTTTAAACACTAGCCATGCATGAGCTTCAGTTTGTGCATAGTTGACTGACATGGTGGGATGTCAGTAAATACTTACTACCAACAAATGAGAGGGGACAGGGGATCAAGCCTGCTTGGCGGACCCAGGTCTCATGTATTTTGTATGAAATATAGTTCATGAAAATTAACATTTAGCAGAGTAGCCGTCCCTGTGTCATAGATTTGGGAGGGGGTGTATCATAAATTCAGGAGGGGTGCATGTGACCCAAACATTAGCCCTGTATACCTGAAAGATGGGTTTGGGAACTTGACTCTAACAATTCATTAAAAAAGTTTTTTTTTAAGTAATAATAAAAGAAATGATTGAAACTTATACTTACATATATCTTATATGAATACCACTAAGGCACCTCATGTGGTGTAATGGTTAGCAAGCTAGATTTACAAACCATTATTAGTGAGTTTGATTCTCACTGGGCGCCCCATACTTCTGGCCTTGTGCCACATCTAAGCAAAGCTTAGTAAATAACTACTTTAATTGGCCTGTAGATGGTACCCTAACAGGTATTACCACATCGAGTCAGAGTGGACCTGGGAGTAATGACAATGAAAGGGTACTCCACACTCCCCAGAACTCCAGAATTGGAACTCCACCACTAGATACAGTTTAGCGTCATACTCAGAGCTCCATACTTCTGGCCTTGTGCCACAACTGTGCTAAACTTCAAATTAACTACCGTTCTTGGTGGGCATCTCATGTTGTGGAATAGATAACAACATTGATTAGCTGACCATTATTAGTGAGTTTGATTCTAATTGGGCACTCCATAATTCTGGCCTTGTGCCACATCTAAGCTCAGCTTAGTAAATAACTATATGAATACTACCTTATTGGGACTTGAATGCAACATTTCAGTTTAGTAAAAAAAAAAAATTAAGGAAAATGATTGAAACTTACATTCATAAATTGATGAATATAGAAAACATTTCAATTTTTTTTTGGTTTTTGTAAATTTCTACAGAAATATCTGAAAATTTCTTTGTTCGTTTATTCTTTACAATCATACATTCACCTGATAAGAATAAATTTCAATCATTGTCTTCTTTTTATTTATGAACTTCTCGTATCTAAATGGTGAATGCAAGTATTACATTCATACATATATATGCGTGTGTATGTGTGTGTGTGTGTGTGTATATATATATATATATATCTGGAGGCGCGTGGTCTAATGGTTAGAGTCGTAGGAAATGGACTCATCAACGCAAGTTCAATTCCTGGACGAAGCTGTTAGAATTTCACATGGCGCTAATACCATTGGGAAAGGTATGCATCCAATTCTCCCTCCAGCTATGGGTAAATAGCAGGGCAGACAGGACTCTTTAACCATGGCTAGGTAACCAGTCTAGGAGAAGGAAAACTCTGAATTCAAACCTGTTAAACTCCGCTTAAAAAATTGACCTCGTGTCGCATCCTGCTCGTGCGGAGGGGTTGGTAAATATATATATATATATATATATATATATATATATATATATAAGAGAGAGAGAGAGAGAGAGAGAGAGAGAGAGAGAGTATGAACAAAAAGTAATAACACAAACAGAAATATTTTTTATATGTTATTTATTCTCAACTAGTTTCGACTTTAGGTCATCGTCAGGAGAAAATTTCTTATTTGAAGAAATTGTTTTTAGATTTTTTGAAAAGGAGCATTATAGAAGAACTATAAAAATTGAAGTATTTTTGAGGGTTTGACATGCTATTAAAATCCGGGTAGAAGAGTGTGTTAGTAGTAGCAAGTCCATCTGTTCTGTGAAAAACCTCGAGGTGGGTTATTTTTTAATGCTCTTATATATGTGAGGGAGGGTTCTTGTGTATATGACCATATATGTATACATATAAATGTATGTATGTGTATGTGATATCATACGCACACATACAAGAATCGACCTGAGTGGTGTGATGAAGGTGATTTACACTCTGATGTCGATTCTTGTATGACTGTCGATCGCATACATATATGTGTGTGAATGTGAGTGTGTGTATGTATCTCAGTACTGTGTGCATGACTTTTAGATTTTTAATTGGGTCAAATAAGTAAAAAATATAACAGAAGACTTAAATTCTTTGCTTTATAGCCTATTTCAGGAAGCCTAGACCAAGTGCTTAAGAATCTAAATTATCAGATGCGAATTTGGATCCTTAGACACTTGGTCTAGGCTTCCTGAAATAGGCTATAATGCAAAGAATCTAAGTTTTCTGTTATATTTTTTACTTATATAATTTTACTCTGTGACTCTGACAATAAGAGCACACATTGAGCTCTGCAAACTGCGACAACTTAAAAAAAAATTCTATGTCATAAGGAAGATTTCTTCTCCAGATTTTTGGATTATATATACATATATATATATATATATATATGTGCATGTGTGTGTATCGTGTGTGTGTATATACACATACATATTCATGCATTTACATACATATATATGTATATACATATATGTATAAAGGTCTTTTGTATGCCAAATTAGTAAAAGGCTCGATCTGTAGGTAGACCACACCTATGATTTAAAGATATCTGTGGGAGAAACATGAGGATGTGTCACATTGACACAAACACATGGGAGGTTATCTATCTATATCTTTCTACTAAATCCGCATGTGTTTGAGCACTTGTATATTCTTTTTGACCCCGACTTATGTGGTTAATATTTGTATAAACAACAGTTGAAGTTGCGATAGCTCAATATTTTATTTCCTGGTAAGTCATCATCATTTTCATATATATATATATATATATATATATACAGGTGTTCGGATCAATTTGACATATTTATATTTGGTTATTTTTCTCCATAGTTTGGAGGCATTGTTGCACACTGAGCATTATTTAAAAACTTGGCCCTTCTTCATTCATATATGTGATGACAAATAGAATGGATGACTGGAACCCACCTGAATCATTGAAGAGAATGACTTGTATCATGATGATCTGTGCTGGCCAGTCAAGCCCTAGGTAGCCAATAGTAGGCCATATGTATGGCAGCAGGATTCGGCCCCTGCCACCCCTCTGGGAAAAGTCAAAAATGGTTGTCAGTGATTTTTTATGACTACACCAGTCCCAATGTTTGGCCTCCAAACTCCTCAGATCTTAACCCCATGGATTATTATGTATGTGGCACTGTTGAGAAAGACACCAATCACCATGCCAGTACTACAAAAGCTCAGTTAATCGACAGAATTAAGGTATTTTTTTAGACCCTTCCCAGGGAAACTGTAACATCAGCTTGCTCCAGGTTCTGGGGCAAGATTGAGGCTGTGATCGACACTATTGGTGGTTATTTTGAATGAAACTTGTTGACAGTAGTGTAATTTCCGTACCTGCTGAATTTCTTTACAATTCATTAAATTTTGTAGTTACCAAGCACTTTTTCTTTTTCCTTATAAAACTGTCAAATTTCTGCAGATCTCAACAGATCATCTACCTGCGTTCCCCAAAGCCTTTCAGTCATCTTGCCTCGGCTTGTCACTGATACCGGACTTTCGGGAAGGAGAGCATGTGGTGCGCATCGCACAAGCGCACAACATGTCAACATGTGCAGATATTTCTACAAGTCACACGGCGATGGAGGAAGGGTGATGTGTGCAGGCTTGACGGGCTGTGATTCTACAAGTGGCACGGCTCTTGACCTATCTAACACTGTTTATTGCTGATCGAACAGCAATGTGCCTCGGCAAGGTCGTGAGTAACTGAGCAGCCCCTTGGGTAGCACTGTTCACTCGGACATCTGGGAAGTGCCTAGAAAAGGTGACGTAAACAAATGCCTGTTCACCTATTAAGCTGGCCAACAACCTGCGGTATCGCGGCTTTTCACGTTAGCATGGTGAAAACAAGAAAATATTACAACAAAAAACCTAGGTTAACAATAGCCACCTGGAATGTTTGGACACTTCTTGATCTTGAGGGACTGGGAAACCCCAAACATGATAGGGGGTAGACATCGAAGCCCTTACGAAGTCCGCTTCAGCGGTGAGGGTCAACTGGGTACACATTCTTCTGGAAGGACAGGCCAATGGTAGCTCGAAGTGGTTTGAGGTAAGGCGCCCAAGCACCCCATCCCGAAGCGGTCTCTACGTAAGAGGCACATGACGGAGGCCGTAGACCCATTTCCTACATTTAAGACTGACCATATATGTGACTTGTGTAACAGGCCTACCTGTCGAGAGCAGGGATTCTCAGTCATGTACGGTCGCATACGAGACGAAGCCGGGGAAGGCGCTCATATGCATAACGGTACATAAAAAAAAAAAAAGGCAGACCGTGGGCCACCTACGTGCACATGACCGAAATACTTGTAGTAATGGCCTTCTTCTGTGAAGAAGTGGCAATCACCATATATATATATATATATATAAAATGTTGTTCTGGTTCCAATGGGAGAAAATGTAATATTTTATAAAAAAAGAAGAAGGTCCGCAAAATGTATCGTTCTCAGAAAAAATGTTTTATTCTTTTTATTTCACATACGCAACACGTGTTTCAGATATTCTGGTATCTTCTTCAGGCTTTGATCAATACATATATTGATATACATATATATATATACATATATATATATATATATATACATAGGTTGTGCATGTTTCTGTAATTTTTCTGTTATGGCTGTTACAGCCATTCACAACTGAAGAAAAAAGTTTTTTTGCCTTATACTAAACTCGAATATAATGCCAGTTCAAACATTTTTGGGTGATGAACAGAAATTTGAATGCCCCCCCATCACCTAAACAATATCGACAACTGTCAATGCTACATTCGCATACCTGCTGTGACAAAACAAAAATCTTTACCTGTCACCAACTGAGTGACATTAATTAAGGAGCTTAGCCGCAGGGTGGTAATACCATCGCCTAAACCGGGTGGGGACTGGCTTAATGTCCGATGCCTGTGTTGACCCCACCCCCAAAGGATGCAGTTGGAGTTAAGCTCTTTTTGGTACTACCCACCCATACACAGGATAGACTTAACAATAAATAAATAAATCAATAAAATAAAAACAACCTTTTATCGAACCTGTCTAAAGCGGGGAGACGAGGTAAATGGTGTTTGGTCGGTTTAACGTAGGGTGCCCCGCTGGAAACATGCCTCCTGAGTAGTGTACGAGTCGACGAGGGATGCCGACGGAGCTAAGCTTTGTGTTTGGTACTACCCACGCGTACACACGTACAAAGAAAAAAAAGACCTATTGCCGAACCTGTTGGGGAGACGAAGTAACCTTCTGTAAAAAAAACTTTTTGTATACAGTAACACCGTCGTTTTTCGACAACATGGGTTTACCTTTACTTGATTAAAATATAGCCCCCCCCCCCACACACACACCTAGTAATCTTCTCACCTCCAGAGGCGACCACGTGGCTCAAAGCAACTGCTTATCGTTTATATCTTTGACCGGCTCTATTTGAGTATAAAAATAAACGTGATTTTTTTCCAATAATTTCCACTAAAGAACTTTCCGGATTTATTTAAGCTTGGGAACATGTAAATGGTTGCACCGGTTCGTCTGCCTGCGTTTGAGCTTGTCTGACCTTGCTCAAATTTGACACCGTACACAGGGATTGCGAGGTTGGAAAAGTGCATCTTTTAAAGAGAAAAAAGGATAAATAAATAAACTAATTGTTTAAAAAAGAAAGAAAGAAAAATAATAATGTCGTCATGATAGACTAGCTTCGTAAGAAAGCCCTGTTGGATTTGAACATCGACATTTTTTTTAATCCGTTGAAGGAGGAAGAAGAAGAAGAAAAGAAATCATGGACTCATCATTATCTCTTCAGTCCCGAGAAGATGTTGCTATCATCAGGAGTACGAGGGCCCCCGAGACAATGATGAAACTTCAAAATGATAACGCACAGGTCAGGCACCCACAGCAACAGACTCACTGCAGCTTATCGTCTAAGTTGGTTCAGGCCGTAAGTTAGTTGATCCTCTTAAAAAAAAAAAAAAAATGATACCTTTTTTTTACCCGGCCTCTTATTATGAATTGAAAATGATTAAAATAGTTGCCTTTTTTCCTACTATCGAGGCGCTTAAAGCACGCTTTATTTATTTGTTTGTTTATTTGGAATAATTAAAAACATTTAAGCTGTTAAAAATTGAAATCAATGCGCCAGTCACCACGATTATTTAAATCTGAATAATTCGGCATGGGAAAGGAGGTGTGTTTGGTCACATGACCCCCTAATTGTAAATATCTGAACTGAAGTTAAACTGCAAGAAAATTGTTAATCTAACATAAGTTCTTTTTTTTTCCGCGCGCGAAATTATTATTCTTTTATATATTTATTTTATATTAAAATTTTGTATGCTAGAGTCAATTTAAAAAAAAAAAAATTATGACCTCGAAAAAAAAAAAAGTTAGCGGATACTCAAGATTTAAAAAAAAAAATTAGGAGTGTTAGTGATACTATTATTATTGTGTGAGGCATGGTTAAAAAAAACAACCCTTTTTGTTTATTTTTTGTTTAATTGTTTATTATCATTCATTCGGCTTTTTCAGCAGTCGGTCTGATTCAAGCTTAATTCCTCTTGTACTTCATTGTCATTCATTCATAATAATCACCATCAACCATTGTTCTTCTTTTAAAAGATCTCATTTGTTTGCTCGTAAGCCCCAAAATAACGAGAAAATTTAAAAATATAAATAAAAAAGAAAGAATGAAAAAGAAAGAAAAAAGACTGTGTGGGGGAGTTAACTTGAGTATTATTTTCACCCCCACCAAAAAAAGAAAAAAAAAAAGGTAAAACGATGGTGATATAAACTATTTTTATTGGAAAATATGTTTAAATGGTTTTCACTCCATTAATTCAATGAATCAATGACTTGATAATTCAAATGGTCCGATTGTTAATTTTGATCTCTGTGATTGACGATTGAATACTTGATTATTCAACCAAGCAAACGGAACCTTTTAAACGTTGATTCAATTTAACACATGTGTCACATCTCATACCAAACAAAATTATTTAAGCAAACACGACAATCGGATAAGCTTTTAATTTCTTTTTAAAGTATTTGGGGAAAAAAATCAAAATTAAGTTTTTAATAGTCTTTGCTAGTTCAAAATATTGGGCTTATGGTGTATAGTTAAATGACGCTCAGTTCATTGGTGTTACTGTATTATATACAGAGACAGGAGAATAATAATAATAATAATAATAATAATAATAATAATAATAAAATAGATAAATAAATAAAAGTTCATTGAATAATAATATTAACAACTCTTCTCAAGTCTCTGATGAAAAAAAAAGCAATGAAGATTATCTTGGATGAGGATAGTCGAAAACATTCATTCATTTATTAATAAATTTGTATTTTCATATAAGTCAATAATGCTGTTAATGTTAGTATGTTTATAATTGAAATCTTTAAAAAAAATAAAAAGAAGAAAATATGAATCTTGAATAAATAATTTTTACTGCTCAAATAAATAATTCATTTTCACCATAAAAATAAAAATAGAATACTTCACGCTAAAATGCGTAGTCGTAAATTTCAAGTTTTCCATTTATTTACTTATAATCAAGGTTAAAAACGCGGTAAGAGTAACTCAAAGCCGAACTTTTCTAGACCTTATTTTTCCGATGCAGGTATCATTGGGGAACAAGAAAAGTTTTGGTAAATTAGCCAACGCCTGGCCCGTTTACTAAAACTTTTCTCGTTCCCCAATGATACCTGCATCGGAAAAACAAGGTCTAGAAAAGTTCGGCTTCGGGTTACCCTTACTGCGCTTTTAACTTCGATTATTACCCCCACCTTCTTTAAATAAATAAACGAATTGGAATTCTGAAAAAATACATGTATTCCTTCTGCACATCTAAGATATTTACTTATTTTTAAATGAAAAGTATGTTTCTTTCTTTTATTTATGACAACAAGGCTTAATTTTACGATTTATTTACTACCATATTTTTTTTATGAATAGAAGCCACGATATTTACCGGCAATTTCTATTCTGTCGTACTTTCACTTTTACCTTCACAATGTGTAGTACTACACAAAGCGAAGAAGAGGAGGAGGAAGTCTTTAGTCGTGTAAAAAGCTTTTTATTTCAGGTATAGAAACAGTGGAGATTAATTTTACTGAGATTAAAGCTGTTCAAGTATATATAAAATATTAACTATTGCCTACATTTACAGTCGTATTTTTTAAATAAAAAAAAAGCAAAAAACAAAAAAACGATGCGTTTTTTGTTTGTTTGTTTTTTCCTTCGTTTAAAATTTTTTGTTACTATATGGATCTATATTCATTCATTTTTTTTAAAGAAAAAGAATATGAAGGAGCGCTGGAAACTTTTTCACGTATATTTTTTTGACCTTAACGTCTTTTGATAAAAAGAATGACTTTTATTTTCTCTTCTTCATCAAAATGCACATTTTTGTTTATTTAAAAACAAACTGTATTTTATTCCGAGTGAAAAAAAAAAAAAAAAAAAAAAATTCCGAAAATTTTGTTTTCAAATTGTTTAAAAAAATATTTTTGAAGTTTAAACTTTATTTTATGTTACTTAAGATCACTAAGTTAAAAAAAAAAGTCAAAGAAAAGAAAAAAAAAAAAACTGACTAGAGATAATTTCTTTTTCAAGCCTTAAATTTCTTCTCCCCCCTCCCCGGTTTTTGCACATACACTTCGTACAAATGTCATCTGGTACTATTTGCCTAGAAAAGTAAAACAATTAACATTGCTAAGTAAAAATACATTAATTAATTGACTCAAAAATAATCAGTGAGATAAATAATAATTGATAGAATTTTTAAAAAAACGTAAATAATTCTTTAATTAAAAAAAAACAAACTTTCTTAAACGGAGAAAATGTCATTAACACATTGTTAATAATTACAACTAAAATAATTAGTTAAAGATAACAACCAGGTTTTATTATTTTTATTGTGGATTAAAATATTTCAATTTGATTGTAAAAAATATGAATAGTTCAAATATGAAAATACGCTAATTTATCTGGTATCATTTTTTCCCTTCAATTTCAAGCAAAATTTGTAATTATCGCATTAATATTCTATTCAAAGTATAGAAATTTTTTTTTATTAAATGAAGTGATTCTTTTTTTTTTTTTTTTTTTAATTGACTTTTAAAATTGTTGGGGAAACCCTCCAATTGAAAAATGGATGGATACCTATTTAAGTCTGTATGTCTCGCGTTTACTTGAGTTTTTCTTTGACTTAGAAAAAATATAAAATAAAATAAAAATATAGAAACATGCATTTAGAAAGTAGAAAACAAAATCCCCGAAAAGATCGATTGATCCCTAATCCATTTAGGGCGTTTCATAGCTGGATCTAAAAATAATTTATTGCCGTTTTGGCCATCCGTAACGATTACGTGACTCCACGCGTTTTACGTACACACGCACCTTGACATTGGCTGATGATCACTCGTCATTGTTCGACAAGTTTAAATTTAAACAGTTAAGGAATTTAAGTGTCATTCATTGAGAGATTCGTTTTTATTATTATTATTTTTTCTGAATAAGTGCAGAACAATAGAAATAGATTTTAATATTTTCCATTGAATGTGATCGGTGGTTACAGATCGAATGATAATGATCTCTTTAGTAATTTATTGATTAATGATAATCGATAAATCTACTGATGAAATCGTAGAACACATTGTGAGATATTTAAAGGTACCGACTGTGGCATAAAAATAACAAAAAAAGGTGATTTCTTTCTGTATAAAACTGAATACAGTAATACACGTTTTATGACGACCACCCACCCAGTAATTGTCCTTAAATTGCAGGGTCCAAGTCTTTATAAATTTATTTTGTTAAACATGAAATTATTGTTTGGTATTGTCATGATAATTTGTAATGATGACGGGGAATTATATTACAGCTTTTTTTTTCCATTATTATTATTATTTCATTTTTAATTTTTTTTATATGTCACCCTATCCTTTAAACTTGCTATGAGAATTCTTTTTTTTCCTTAATTTTTCTCTGGAATTTTATTTTTCCTATTCGTATTAACGATACATTTCTGTGAACTATTTAAGTCAGTGACAATGAAAGCTACACACATAATTGTATATAGGAGCAATTTCAGAGTTTGGTGCACTCAGACTGGTGGGTGATATATCTGAAGTTTTGTTCTGATTCGTTGCTTGATTTCAAAGGCATGTCAGTCCGTCTGGGGGTAATTCATACCTAAAGG
Source organism: Doryteuthis pealeii (assembly GCA_023376005.1). Taxonomy (NCBI): domain Eukaryota; kingdom Metazoa; phylum Mollusca; class Cephalopoda; order Myopsida; family Loliginidae; genus Doryteuthis; species Doryteuthis pealeii. The sequence goes on from CM042149.1 coordinate 21,299,565, forward strand.
TTAGGGGATCGCCTTCATTGTACATTTATATTTACATTTTCTGTATTTTTTTAAGAGTTTTTTTTTTTTGTTTTTTGGTTGGTTGGTTGGTTAGATTTTACGGCATATCAACCCTTGTTGGGTTATTTTATGCCAAATAAATTTTGTTTTAGTCATTCTTCATGTGTACTCAATTTTTTAAAACTCAGTTTTTAAACTCATTTTCTTCTATTTAATCCATAGATGGGACCCTAACAGGTACCACCACTCCGTATCATAGTTGATGAAGGGGCACTGCAAACTCCCCAAAATTGGAACCTCACCATCAGATAGTTTAACATCATGCTCAGGACATTAAGACCCTCAACCATTGTCTTCTAGCACATATATGATAAAAAGAGTTGTAACTTAAATAATTTTTGCGCATAGTTATATGGTTTTTAGTATTCCTATATAATACTAATTTATAGAAAATTATATGGTTTCAAGTAACTATTCAATACGAGGAAAGTCCCTGTGTCATAGTGTGTAATGTGCTGGACTGTGAAATTGTAGTATGGGAATTTGAACTCCTGTCACGCTATTGCGCTCATTTTCGGACTAATACACTTGGGAAAGGTATAAACCACCTCATCCCCACCAGTTATGGGTTAAATAGTGTCACTATTGTTTTTTTACAAGGATATTTATTTGATAATAGTCTTTTGTTTGCACACAGTTATATGGTTTCAAGTAACTAATAATGATAATCCTTAGTAAACAATCATAACTTCAAAATGGTAAAAAAATAGCTGTATGTAATGGTAAAATTAATCACATTATCTCAGGGGATCGTCCCTCTTGGCATCACCTGCTCCCTCATCTAAAAGAGGCAAGGTTGGGTTTATTCCCCAGTGCCCGAGACACCACAAAAGGGGAAAGCCGAAGGGATCATGCACAGGCCACCACATGAGATTCGGTTTGTGCATGTCTCCCTACGTTAAAAAGATCTAGTGTTAATCTGGCCTGGTAGGAGATCAGGAAAATATCAACAATTATAGCTTCAAGTAATTATTCTTAATACAAATAATCTACAGTTATGATATCAAGTATTCCTATTGAATACAAATAATTTTTAAACAGATCTATTTGACCCATAGATGGGACTCTAACAGGTACTATAACTAGGTCAGAGTGAACTTGGAAGTAATGACTGAGGCATTTGTGGTATAACAGTTATTGTTGTGGGAAGTTGACTTGGCTACTCATTATATTCCTGATTAAAACTGTTTGCATTTCACATAGTGCTAATATGTTTGGGAAAGGTATGAAGCCAAGTTAGTAATAATAATTTATAAACAATTATACTTCAAGTAATTATTCTTGATACTAATAATTTTTATGCAACTATATGATTTCAAATATTCCTATCTAATATTAATAATTTTGAGTAGCAATTAATAATAATAATAATAGTAATCTGTTTGCACACTGTTATGATTTCAAGTATTCCTATTAATATTAATAATTTTGAGTAGCAATTCATAATTAATAATAATAATAGTAATAATCTGTTTGCACACTGTTATGATTTCAAGTATTCCTATCTAATACTAATAATTTTGAGTAGAAATTCATAATTAATAATAATAATGGTAATAATCTGTTTCCACACTGTTATGATTATGATAAGTATTCCTATCTAATACTAATAATTTTAAATTGATCTATTTGACTCATAGATGGGACCTTAACAAGTATCACAACTTTATGTTGGACCTGGAAGTAATGGAAACAAAGGAGTGACTCCACACTCCCCAGAGCTCCAGAACAGGAGCCTCACCACCGGAATTAAAAGGTGGATTGTAACTGACATATATTTCATTTATTTGCACACATTTTAGATGGCTTAACTGTATTGATTTACATCTACAGATTGTTGCTTATACTTTTATTTAACTCAGACAGAATTATGAATCCTTCGTGACAAAGATCTGATATTATCAAGAAGGTTTCTTTTTCTTTTCTTTTTTTTTTTTGTTCCAAATGTATTTATTGATTTTTTTTTATATACTATTGCTAATGTTCATTGGATAGTAAAAATTATTTTCTCATTTTGTTTTCCTCTAAAAATGTTTTTTTACATTAATGTCTAAAATTTATAAAAACACAAGTTGTATGACTTGTGTAAATTCAATATGCTGTTCTGTAATTTGAGTCCATTATTTTCCCCATCATCACATTACCATGAAAATGAATCCAACTCATCTGTCAAGTATTTATAAATAGTTTATATACGCACACACACACAAACACACATATATATATGTATATATACATCATATATACACATATATATACATATAGGCATACATAGATACATACATCTATAACCACACACATATATATACTTATAATAATGGCTGTCAACTTGTGTTCGAGTAAGACCATTTCCTGTTTTTTTGTTTTTTTTAATCATAGTTGGGTGCCAGTAGCATTTGACACTATCCTTGTGTTTTCTCAGATGACTCACCAGGCCAGCCCTGGAGAGACATACTCTTCCACATAAACTGCATGTTGGAACTTCTCCACTTTGAATGTTGCTGGGCTGAACATTATCATTTCTAATAGCACACTTCAATTTTTGGTGTTGAATTCGGTTGGATTCAAATTCTTCCACAGACAAGTAGATGGTGGCTCTCCAGCCAGGTTTATTACAAGCTAGCTTCTCCCAATCCTCCACAGCAATAGCAGTGTTCTTCAGAGTGTCCTTGAGGCAGTCCTTAAACCTCAATTTGGGTTTGCACTGACAACGTTTGCCAGTTGAGATTTCCCTGTAAAATAGTTGGTTTGGGATTTGGCAATCATTCATGCGAACTAAATGACCAGACCAGCGAAGACGTGATCTAAGGATCAAACTCTCAATACTAGACAGGTGACATCTTTCAAATATTGTGGTATCTGGTGTAAATGACAACCATTCTATCCCTAAAATCCTGTGAAGGCAATTCTGATGGAATCTCTTGAATGTCCTTTTTGTAAACAACCCAAGTCTTACAGGCATACAAAAGGACAGTGAGCACACAGACTTTGTATACACCCAGCTTAGTGAAGATCTTAATGCCACGTTGGCTCCAAACCCTCTTCTCAAGCAAACCAAAGATCTCGTTGCTTTCTGCAACCTAAGGAAATTTCTCTATCTAAAGAGTTGTCCTGTGATAATGTGCTCCCAGGATAGACAAAATGATGGACAACTTTGAGGCGTTCACCATATACAAAGATAGTGGAATCCACAAAGCATTTGTTCGGGGCAGGCTGATACATGGCAACATTTTTTTTTTAAATTCATTGTTAATCCAAATGCTGTACATGCTTCAGAGAAACAATCCATAAGGTTCTACATCTCATCCTCTGTGTGTGTTACCAGCTCACAATCATACTTATATATATATATATGTACGTACATACGTATTTATATACGTATATATACATATATCACTTGAAAAGACAGTAGTAAGCCAATGTACAGTAGTAGTATTATATTATTATATATTATTATAAGTATTACAATATATCATTACAAGTATTATGTATTATATAAGTATTATATCATTTTCTCTCTCTCTCTCTCTCTCTCTCTCTCTATATATATATATATATATATATATATATATATATATATAGATATAGAGAGAGAGAGAGAGAGAAAAATGAGTAAAGAAAAGAAATGTAGATGGATAAAAATGAATTTTATCGATATCACTTACACATGTGTTTACACACACACATATATATATATATAAACACATATACTTGGGCAACATTTTTTCTTTTATTCATACTGTGTTAAACAAGACAGACATTTCATGTCTGATGAGTTTCTTTTCAATCTTTTCTGGCCAATTTCTTAATATTGGGGTGGAGTGTGTTGATTAGTCCACCAAAGTTTTCATCCCTAGTACTTTCAGCAAAGTGCCGTCATCAGGGGTAGATGTAATTGAATTGTTCATTTTTCTATTTAAAGATGGAATGTGGTTATACGACCAAGTAGCAGTGGGAGTAAGTAGGAGAGGGAAGTTATATGAAAGGATGTGTGGATTGGGAGGGGAGAATTGGCAGGGAAATGAATTATAAGCATTTTAAAATATGGCTGCTATATTCAAAATAGGCTTAATGTGCAGAACTTTGATTTTTTTTTTTTGTTTTTGTTTTTGTTTTGTTTTGTAGCATATCAACCTCAGTGGGTCATTTAATGCCGATAAAGTTTTGAAATAAATCAATTCTTAATGGATAATACAATTTTTTTATGAATACATTTTTCTATTTAACCCATAGATGGGCCCCTAACAGGTACTACCACTCCAGGTCAGAGTGGACCAGGGAGCAATGGTGATGAAGGGGTGCTCCACATTCCCCAAACCTCCAAAACTGGAACCTCACCATCAGATAGAGTTTAACGTCATTCCCAGGACATGTAGACCCGCAGCCACCGCCTTCTAGCACCCATATGATAAAAAGGGGTTGGGGCTTGCCATAAGGGCAATAGGGTTGGGAAAATAGAACTTTGAGAATATATATATATATATATATGAATTTCATCAGACTGCTAACTTTATTGAAAAATAAAGTTAGCGGTCTGATGAAACTCATAGGTATACACAGATACCTGAGGACAGAAATAGATCTATAACCGCAAAATCGCTGATTTTTAAGCCTTTTTCTTTACCAATTATATTGCTCTGTTCAATTATACTGAACATCGAGCTCTCAACTTAGACCTGAACTACTCTAACGTTGAAAGAAAGGGCCAACTTAAAATCATCCTAATACCAACTTACCTGGTAACCCATCTATGGATATATATATATATATATATATATATATATATTATCTTTACATATGATTGCCATCTCTTGATTCTCCAGCATCATCTGGATTGACACTTTCTTTTCAATTCTATCCTCTCAGATGACTTTTCAGCCCAGCAGCAATGTTGCAAACCTTGAGGCAGAGATTACAGACAGTGATGACTGTAGGTGTTACTTGATGCAGTACTTGGAGAAAGTGTTTGTGTACCACCGTGTATCTTTTCAAGCTGGACAAAGATTTGCAGACTTTACTGCAAATGATGCAGGTGGTATCACATTGCCTCAAAGGAAGTGTGTCTCATTCACATCTCTCATGCGACTTCATGTGATTGACATATCCAGCTTTAGAGAGAAGAATACAGTCACAAACATTACACCTCCAAGCAGGCTCTTGAACCTGATAGTCCTTTCTTCAACTGTCACTTCAACCTTTCATGATTTTTACAACTCACCTCAAAGGAGGCACACCCTGTTTTAAATGTCTTTCTCCACTCAGATATTCTCAATACTCACTCTTGCCAACCCAGTGCAGAAATTCATATAAGTTAATCAGTATTTAACTGTGTTGTAAGTTGAATCTGTTCTGAGAATTCTGAGTTGGTAATAGCAGGTTGGGATATTCCACTGTGTACATTAGCTAAGTTTATTGCCAGGATTCTGATTGGCTGCTGGTTTTAGTGTGGATACTTTGATCCATATATACATAACATATGACTGTGTACAGGGCTTGTATTCAATTTTAGTTCCCTTTTTTTTGTCTGGTAACTGGACACAGTTGAGTTACAGCCTTCCTGTGAAGGTGAGCATGATATGTTGATTCTACATCCAGAATATCAATTTTCAGTAAATTGAAAATATTCTTGATGTTGTGTTTGTAGCGTTTCCTTTACTTGAGGACACTTGCCATGTAGTAGATCACCAAAGAACAGGTGTTTCAGATGCCTGTGTCCTGTCCAGTGCATTTGATTACCCATAATCAAAGACTCTATATTTGTGTATTCGGTCGTATTCAAAATTTTAGTGTCTGGTAACTTACTTTGCCTTTTCACATTGACTATTCGCTTCAGGTATTTTTAATAAAAATGTTCCAAAAGTCTAAGTGTTACATTCAATGGACAACTGTCTGACAATCTTCCAGTTGACAATGGTGTGATATTTTGGACATGACACTCCTGTTAATCTTCTTTGTTATTCTACTGTCTCATGATTTTCCCAATGGTGACAAAGGAATCCTATCACTGAAGTTAAGCAGTGATGAGCCTGTTCAATACTTAGATGAGTGACCATTTAATCAACAGCAGGTACTGTAAGCAACCTGATATCAAAATGAATTGATGTGGCATTAAATGACCCGAAAAAAGTTGATATGCCATAAAACCAAACAACCAAACAAAAGGAATCCTTTTGCAGTTTAGGACATCTGGTCATGTTTATAATCTGAGAAGATTTCAGCCAAGATCTGCAATATTTCAAGTATTGGTCAAGAACTCTGCAACATTGTCGGCTTGATTAAAAGAAATGAAGTTGTAGGTAAATCTCTATATTTGATGTGGCAGAATTCATTTGAAAATGTGTGTATGGTCAATTTAGAGGAGTAGGAGTGTAAATTGTAATATTCGTCATATAAAAAGTAAAGTCGTCGGGGCGGCCTAATGTCAGTATCAGCCAATCAGCGAGGGAGTCTATCCCCTTTTCACTAGTGCTAGACCAAGGAGATTTATTTTAGCGTCTGAGGTGGAGTGCCACACCTACCATCAGCTCCTTACTTTACCGCACAGATCCCTGTGCTACTCATACGCTGAGTTGGCGAGGGCCGGTATCAAACTAGGAACCTTGTGGTTTCTAGCCAAACACTCTACCAACTGAGCTAACCCGGCCCTTATGAAGTTAATAAAATTATTTTTATCAATTTATAAACCAAACGAAAATATTTACTAAAACTATTCACTTACAAATCACTACCGACTGAGCTAACCGGCATATACTTATCTTATACTGTTCTATTTATCTCTGGACTGAATCTGGTTGAGTCTCTGCTATTTTGAATCGGAGTAGTTTGGTCTTTCTGTGTCAGGTAGTCTTGATCAGTTGTTGGTTTAGCATTTTCTCCGTTCTTTGAGTCTGGAAATTACTTGGCATCTTCTTGGAATGTATTTGTCTTGTGCCATTGATAGTTCTTAATAATGAACACAAAATGTTCTTTTTTTTTGTTTTTTTTTCAGACCTCATATATTTTATTTTATCCCTAAGTAAAAATACCTTGGAGAACAGACACTTATCTTGCATCTGTTCTCTCCAAACACTCAACCCAGACTGCCTGAACTTTTCACTCTTTCTTTCATTCTTGTCACTGTTGACACTCTTTGACCAATCAGATACCAACAGGTCACCTTTCACATGTCATCTCAAAATCTGTGTAACTTTCCACTATTACATAACATATAACTAAAATTTTACGTCTTTCCACATCTCATTATTTTATGCTGACCATGCTGATTTGGTAACTAACATGAAAGCCAACGTGCAACACCTCATGGATTGTTTTTCAAAATCCTGTTCAAAGTTGCGTGCCAAAATCAGCCTCTCAAGGAATATAGTAATCTCCACACCAGCTCCAGGGCAAGCATATACCATGTTTCCCCAAAAATAAGACCTCGTGGGATTTTTCAGGTTGATTTTGACCTTCCTCTTAAAATAAGCCTTACTTGAGAGCAGCAGACAGATGAAAGAAATAAGCATTCTTCATAATCACATCATGTAATGCAAACACTCAACATCCCCGAAAACAAGTCCTAGTGTTATATTTCGGAGTGAAAGTCAATATAAACCCCATCTTATTTTTGGGGAAACATGGTATTAAACCAAATATTCTGGTGGATGACACAAGTCTAGAAGTAGTCAATGCATTTGTGTATTTTGGTAGTACACTGGCAGGTATATAAAAGTAAGTAAAGTCGTCGGGACGGCCTAAAGTCAGTATCAGCCAATCAGCGAGGGAGTCTATCCCTTTTCAATAGCACTAGACCAAGGAGATTGTTTTGGCATCTGAGGTGGAGCGCCACACCTACCATCAGCTCCTTACTTTACCACACAGATCCCTGTGCTACTCATACGCTGAGTTGGCGAGGACCGGAATTGAACTAGGAACCTTGTGGCTTCTAGCCGAATGCTCTACCGACTGAGCTAACCCGGAAAAGTAGAGTTGGCAGAGTGGCCTATTTAAATGTTTAAATTTATTTATGTATCAGCTAGACACTTGGGCAGTCTATCCCCTTTTCACTAGCACTTGACCAGGGAGATTGTTCTTGCTGCTACCATTAGCTCTCCAATTTACTGCACAGATTAGATTATTGGTACATGCAGAGATGCCCAAAATACATTTTTTGGAATGCTTTGTGTTTTTTTTATTTTCTACATATTTTTGGATTTATTTCCATATTTTACTTCCATGTATATAGTGTGTGTGTTAAAGAGAGTGAAATTTACAGATCAAATAATCTGATAAATATCTGTCTATGAAGTAATGGATGAGAGTATGTTTTTATCTTTTTTTATTTTTTTTATTGCAAGTCCAATGCTTAATTTCAACTCTCCAATCATATAATGCCACATAACACATGGAAATTCTGGTCTACATCTGATTAGATCTCTTCCATTTTGGATCAAATAGCACATTGAATTTTAGATAATTATATTTTCGTTTTGAAGAATGGAAAATTTATATAACATCCGACTGAAAATAAATTGTAAAAAAAAAAAAAATCTGATTTTATCTTCTAATTTGTTCCCAATATGATCTTTAATGAATTTTCTCTTTTTGTTGAAACCTCATGAAATATCACTTTAATTTTTATATTACTTTACTGAATAATACTTTATATATATATATATATATATATATATATATATATATGCATGTAGTGTAATGGTTAGAGTTGTAGGAAATGGACTTGTCGACCCGAGTTCAAAACCTGGATGAGGATGTTTATATTTCACATAGTGCTAATACCCTTGGAAAAGGTATGAATCCGTCTATTCTCTCTCCAGCTATGGATAGATAGGACAGACTGGGCTTTTTATCATTGGCTAGGTAACCATTCTAGGAGAAAAAAAAGCTCTGAATTCAAGCCTGTTAAACTCTGCTTAAGAAACTGACCTTGTGTCACATCCTGCTTGTGCGGAAGGGTTGTAAATATATGATATATATATGCTCTGCATACACAATCAGATGTGTTGGGCTAGGTACCTTACTAGGGCGGAAGATGTTGAGTTACCTGAGCAGCTGTTTTACTGAAAGTTACAATGTGGTAAACATCTTAGACACAAACATAAGAAATATTTTAAGGATGGCTATTGACTCTACAAGAGGATTCATGCACCCTTTGATAGGCCTTATTTTTTTATAAACTGGCAGCTGTCATATATATATATATATATATATATATATATATATATATATACACACACACAGAGAGGGGGGAGAGGTGTGCATAGTATAATGGTTATCATCACAGGAAATGGACATAGCAACCTGAGTTCAAATCTAAGACATGGCTGTTTATATTTCCCATAACACTAATACCCTTGGGAAAGATATGAATCCAACTATGCTCCCCCCAGATATGGGTAAGTAGTAGAGCAGACTAGGTTCTTTAAACTTGGTTCATACCATTCCCAAGGGTATTAGCACTATGTGAAGTGCATCATTTCAGGATTTGAAATTGTTTCACCATGTCCATTTCTTACAATGGTAACCATTACACTATGAGCACCTTCACGCACACACACACACACACACACACACACACAAACAAATGTTACATAATTATGGACCCCTAATATCTTTTTAAGGTAGCGTAGAAATCATATTAGTGCAGCTGATGGCCTTGAGGGTGAGTGACAGCATTTGACCTCACTCTGACCTTGCGTTCTGGGGATGATCGTGAGAATCGGAAGGCAATAGAAAGCCCCCTTCCGGTTTAAGGAGTAAGCAACTCAGTTAGACAGAGTTAGGACTTAGAAGCGAAGCTAGCAAGATGTGAGCCTCACTGCGTGATTGTCTGGTCTGGGGTTCTCCGAATAAAGTAACATCATCGTAAATCGAAGTCTTGTTGTTATTACTAAAAGCTAACAATAGCACAAGGCTTCTGATAACAAGTAATCCCTAGCAGCAGAAACCAGACCCGGAATCCCCAGATAAGAAAGACCAGACCTTAGAAGATATGCCGGCCAGAAGAATAGACGACAGAGTAAGACGTAAGAAAATATAACATATATAGATATTTAGTGCCGTCCAAGAAAAGGCACTACGTTACACAAACTGCTCTTCTCTTCTACAATGATGACTGGGCATTAGATAAACTACAAAGGTTGATATGCCATTAAATAAAGAAACCAAACAAAAACCAAACCAACCAACCATCCACTTAACTCTTTGCCTACCAAATTTCCTCCACGGATGAACCAAATTATTTGGTATTTTTTACCCGTATGATGGGATATTTAAAAATTAACTATCTATTCACCTCGGAACTCGTTCTATTCAAATAAAGTCCGATTATTTTTGTAATGTGAGTCTTGCTCAATTATAAAGAACTTACCATCATTTTTTTGTATTTTGTTTAGATGTGGTCGGAAAGCTGCTGCGAGTGGCTTAAAGTAGGCAAAGAGTTAAAAATTGACCTTGTGTCTCATCCTACTCATGGTGGATGGGTTGGGTAAATACAGTCAGATTAAATTCTGGTGATAGGAGGGAAAAAAAAAAAAAAAAAAAAATTGCTACTTCTGTTGATAATTATGCTAAGCATCATTAACATATTGGAAATTTTTCAGATAATCAAATCTTTTCTTTTTGGTATTATTAATGTTGTTAATGTTGTAACATTTCTGCTGATCGATTCTTCAATTCTTGCCAGGTGTAAAAATCTCCAAGAAGAAAGGAAGGATTCTCTTTCTCCAGGGGGAAAAAAAACAAAAAAAAAACAAAATAAAACACAATGCCACTGAAAAAAAGTTAGTCATGAATGTACCAGATAGATTCATTCCTTATGAAAAAAAGAAAAGAAAAGAAAGAAACTCCAGGTATGTTGGAGCCACCCCCACACACCAGAAATAGGTGTGAATTATCTAAATACGTAGTGCATCTGAATTGTGTTATATGTCGGGTGGATGCTTTGTTTGGTTTCTTTATTTAATGGAATATCAACCTTTGTGAGTTATTTAATACTAAAGTCATCCTTGTAGAAGAACAGTAGTGGTGCTATTCAACCTATAGCTTTCAAAAGGGTATTAGTCTGAAAATGGAATATCAACCTTCGCGGGTTATTCAATATTAAAGCCATCCTTGCAGAAAAACAATAGTGGTACTATTTAACCCATAGCTTAGGAGTGAGGGGTTCATACCTTTCCCAAGTGTATCTGAATAGATGAAAATTGATAATATCTTAGTGGCTTTACCTAGTAGACAGCACCTACCCCCTCACCCAAAAGGAGTAAGGGCTGGGTTTATTGCTTGGTAACTGAGGCTTCCCTGAAAGGGAGTGCCAGTGGAATTTATTCTTTTTCTTGGCTAGTACCCTGTTACATACTCACTCTTTACATATGTATACCCATGGTTGTATACCATTCTTAATCTTGTAGTGTACTTATCTTTGCTGTAACTTCTTCTTAGCTTAGATCCTGTCTTTTATTATATTTTTTCTTATCATGGACTGAGTATGGATCGGAGTAGCCCCTCTAACTTCTTCTGGGCGGTCTATCTTCTTATTCAGTGTTATATACTGCCACTGAACCCAACAAACAACATGGAATATGTATATATAAGAATATGATATTATATTTTTATTCTTCGATGTATTTAGCCTGAGAATCATCAGGAGAGTTTGCACAAACACAGAAGCTTTCAGGAATTCTGACAGCAAGTGATCTGCTCAATCGAAAGTTTTAAGAGTTTATATAACTCTCCAAACTCCAGCATGGCCACACCCCTTTGATTGTGAAACCCACACAGTTTTCCTGTAGACACACCTCCTCACCCACACAGCTTGTTTTTATTGGTTATGGGCTACACCCATGCATTTCCTATACTTCTGCGTTGGTCATTTGCACCTGTCTTCCGGCTGTTATTTGATCAGGCAATATATTTCAGTTAGAATCTGTCTTCTTAAGATTCTGGTTGAGATGTCCTGAGTTGTTTGTTTTTAGTGACAACACAAGACATTACTTTGGGGAATTCACATGTATCTTATTTATATCTTGGATCTTGATCACTCAACTGCGTGTGTGAAAATCTAGCTAACCACTATTGCAGCTTCATCCTTCCACAGCTAACTAGAAACTAATTATCTAAACTATCTCCCAGGCAAACAGGAAGAGGGGTCAAAATAAGATTAAGAAACATCAATCAAAATTCCTTGTATTGTTAACCGTTAGGTTTGATTTCAAATAATTTACACTAACCATGCATAATTGATACCCATAAATCATGCGAACAACCCTGCTTCAAACAAAACTGTGTTGTGGTACAAGGCCAGTAATATAGAGCACTCAGTAGTAAGTATCTGCTAACCTGGCTCACTAACCATTATACTCGTGCATGTCACCATATTACAGCTAATTATAAATCCCTTTTTCATTTTCAGTTGTTAGACAATAACTTGTGTTCCAGTCTTCGGTTTTCATTACATTATTGTTTTTATTTGTTGTTTTCAATATGAGAAATCTAATCTGGTAACACTGGATTGAATAATGATACAGAAAAAAAAAGAAAAAAAAGAAAATAATGAAATATGACTTAACATGAACATTGGTTATTCAGTGCATCTACAAATGTTAATAAGTGAAGGGAAAAATCGGACCTTTATAATCGAAAGGATTAAGTTTGTTTGTTTTTTTGTTTGTTTTTTATCCTGGTCACAAGAATAATGGCCTGTTGTCATCCATAGATGTCAGACTGTCACCAGTTTTGTATTTGATGAGGAATTCTGCATGGTTAGTCAATAGAGACACATTTTATTCTATCTGATTATCAACTATGGCTACAGAAATATATACATGTGTGTGTATATATAATTGTGTGTGTATATAGATATATGTGTGTGTGTGTATATATTTATGTGTGTGTGTGTGTGTGTGTGAGTATATGTATATATATATATATATATCTGTGTGTGTATGTATCTGTGTGTATATATTTATGTGTGTGTGTGTGAGTATATGTATATATATATATATCTGTGTGTGTATGTATCTGTGTGTATATATATGTATATGTGTGTGTGTGTATATATATGTATCTGTGTGTATGTATGTATATATATGTATAAGTATATATATGTATGTATATATATATGTATCTGTGTGTATGTATGTATATATATGTATATATATATATATCTGTGTGTGTATATGGATATGTGTCTGTATATATTATGGACTCTCTCGTCGATTTTCGATGCATGAGGGTTCACACACACAATGAACACCCACACAGTGATTTGTTTATAGTGGTGAAGGCTTGCGTTGGACCATCCACACTTTTTGGCACAGTCGATAGTAAAGAATTGGTGCATCAAGGGTTGCCAGGAATTTTGAATTCAGAGTTATCCCTCTCCTAGACTGGTTACCTACCCAAGGCTGAAGGACACAGTCTGCCCTACTATTTAACCCATAGCTCGAGAGAGAATATATGGATTCATACCTTTCCCAAGGGTATTAGCGCTATGTGAAATGCCAACAGCTTCGTCTAGGAATTGAACTCGAATCAACGAGTCCATTTTCCACGACTCTAACCACTAGCCCACGCGCCTCCATATATATGTATATGTATATATATGTGTGTGTATATATATATATATATATATATATATATATATATATATATATATATGAGAGAGAGAGAGAGAGAGAGAGACATTGGACAAATATCAATTTGCAGCTGAGGAAAAAACATTTTTGTATAATTAGCAAATATAGACGTTACTTGTGTTCATTTATCAGTTCTGGATAATGGAGCATGTAAGTAACATGGATGATAATGCTGCTGTCTATTTTAGTGGAAATTGTTAGGAGACTCTTCAGTTTGTATCCAACATAAGATCAAGTTCCATTAGCAATTACTTTGTTTTCTACTGTCAATTTATCCAATGAAATCCATGTTAATAATGCTAATGATGAGATGTGGATCAGTTGAGCCAAGTTTGACACAAGGCCAAATGCAGGAAATGGGTTCTTTCAAGTTGAAAATGTATTTCAGCCTTTAGAAATCAACTAGAAGCAGCTACCCAGCATCACCTGGGGGTAAAAATACCTAGTGTATTGATTTGTTTTGTTTGAGATTCACAAATGCTGGACATTTTTAAGTAGAATTTCAATGCTATTTCTATGTATATTTTAATTTCTAAATATCTTTGAATATAAATCAAATCTTCATAATTTTTGCACAAAAAGGAAGGACTGGTGATATCTAATGTGCATATATATTTACTTTTTGGCTAATTGTTTTATTTTCATAGTTTCATGCGGACATACATACATACATACATACATACATACATAAATACGTACACACCAACTGTCCTTTATATATGTATACATAGATGAGGGATCAAAGTAAAAGCAAGCCGCAAACTTTTGGATGACTATTTTTCATTTTTCTGAGACATGGCAGAAATTAAGAGAGTGATATACAGTTACAGTTTTGATTGATTGATTTTAACGGTATGTCAACCCTTGTAGGGTTATTTTAAGCCTACTAGCTTAAAGCTCCTGCATCTAATGGTGCAGTTTCAATTCTGGAATTCTGAGAAGTGTGCAGTACCCCTTCATCACCATTACTCCCAGGTCCACCCTGACTCTGAGTGGTAGTACCTGTTAGGGTCCCATCTATGAGTTAAATAGAAAAAAATGAGTTTTAAAAATGTGTTTTAAAAATATTTGAATACTCATCAAGAATGAATAAAACAAAATGTCTTTGGCATAAAATAACCCAACAAGGGTTGACATGCCGTAAAATCTAACCAACCAACCAATGTTCAGACCAGGTGAAAATGATGATCTTTGAATGGAGATTCTCAAGGCAAGCAAGCTCTCCCCACCTGGAAAATTAGTGCAACAAATTTGTCTACACCTATTACACCCCCCCCAAAAAAAATTGACCTGCCTTTATCATGTATTTACCAACTCCTCTTCATGAGCAGGATGTGACACAAAGTCAGTTTTTTTACTTTCTCATAGACCTGTTGTCTACCAAGGTTAAAAAGCCCAATCTGCCCTACTATTTACTCAAAGCTAGAAGGAGTAAGTAAGTAAAGTTGTTGGGGTGGCCTAAAGTCGGTATCAGCCAGACAGTGCTAGACCAAGAAGATTGTTTTTAGTGTCTGAGGTGGAGTGCCACACTACCATCAGCTCCTTTACCGCACAGATCCCTGTGCTACTCATACGTTGAGTTGGCAAGGGCCAGTATCGAACCAGGAACCTTGTGGTTCCAAGGTAGACGCTCTACCAACTGAGCTAAACTAGCCCTAATGGAAGGAGAATTGTCGAATGCATACCTTTCACAAGTGTATTAGTGCTATATGAAATACAAACAGACTCATCCAGGATTTGAACTCATGTCACCAATTGAATTTCTTTTGACAATAACCATTACACTATACACTTCCACTAAGATATTTATGTTTATTTTGTTCAAATGTCCTTGGGAAAGACATGAATCCATCTGTCCTCCATTCCCTCCAGATAAAATAGCAGGGCAGATATGGCTCCTTAGGTTTCATTGGCAACCAGTCTAGGAGAAAGATAAATCTGAATTCAAGACCACTTGAGCTAGCAACTCCACCCTGTAAAACCTATTTGCTGATTGAAAGCTGCAGCTCGGCACTTTACAAGGATTGTAGTCTGCTAGTTATTACAAAAATGATCTCAATTTGCACTTAAAAGTTTTTGTTACGTACGGAAGCTTAGCTTACAAAAGGTTAATCTGTCCGTTCACAAATGGTTAAACAAAGTTCCTTATTAAGTCAGATGCACCCCCAACTCTTATCAACCTGTCCGACGTCTGTATTGTGTGTGGGTCTGAGTATTTGTGGCTTTGCTTCTCTATAAATAGTGGCACCTTTCTTTCTTTCTTACTGGTTCTGGCAGAACTGTTGATGGAATGGTTTTGGCAAAGAGCTCAAAGTCAATTATTTTCACTCAGCACAAAGATAAACAGGGCCTAATTTTAGAATGAGTTGAAATGGGGAAGGTCATTGTAGTAGCCATTAAACCTGGAAGGGCAACCATTTGAGCACTTGTTCATCGACAGACATTGTTTTATCTTGGCCTTTGAAAATGCTCTCTTTTTTATTTCATTTTTTGGGGGCAATACTGTTATTAATGTTAGTAATGTGATATGTATCATGTACTTTTGAAACATGCTTATGATATAATTTTATTATTCTAATTTTATATATACTAGCAGGACATGTGGATATACCACAGTATGATAAATTAATTATTACAATGTTTCATATGTTTGCTTAAGAGCTATTGCAAATAGTTCAATATGTAAAAAGTATAATAATCTGATTTAACTCTCTCAGTCACTCTTTTTTTTCTTTCTTTCTTCATTTCATCTTTCCATTATATTCGATTGAACTGATTAGCGTTATCGTTTCCATGCGCTCACCCTCTAGCTATGTATTTCCCCTACTCTTTCTTTCTTTTTTATTATATTTTTTCTGTGTAGCATGTCCTTTTTCTTCCCTTTCTTTCTTTCTGATAAAAACGGAATGGTCCATTATTTAGCTGAGGTGATGACACTCATAAGAAGTAAAATTTGTCGGTTAGGCAACACTAGATAATCAGGATTTACATTTTTGCATTTCATCTTGAATTTTGTTGGACAGTCTCATTTTTGACCAGAGAGTGTTGGTCATACAAATAAGAACATGAGTATTAATATTTTATATGATATATATATATCATTATTAATATATATATATATATATATTATATATAATTAGATATGTAGATAAAAAAACATCTGACAGAAGAAAAATAAGAGATGAATTGGTGAAATGTTTATATATCTATTATTATTATTATTATTATTATTATTATTTCCATTAGTTTTTCCATTAGTTAGCTGATGGTATCTCCCTGGAGTCTGAGTGACAACAAGTCTCCTCAGGTCTCCAGGACTTTCTGAGTATTCTGGCAGATTGCAACAGTGCAGTAGTCTGGATGGTCTCAATTCTTCCTCTGAGTTCCAGATTTTCCAGTCTTTTTTCCAAACTTGTTGGGACCGTTCTAAGTGCACTGACTACAATTGGTATCACTTTGACTTTCATATTCCATAGCTTTTTTAGTTTCCTGGCAAGGTCCAGGTATTTGTCCATCTTTTCATTTTTCCTTCAGCTTCACCCGGTGATCTGCTGGAACTTATTATTATTATTATTATTATTATTATATCACTCTTTGCAAGTTTTTCACACCAGCATTTCTTTCACTGGAGTTTGGGTGTCAGTAAGAACTGTTTTATGAAACACAGTTTTTTGTTTTTTTTTTCTAAATAAACATTTTAATCCAGTATCAGAGTTAATAGAGAAATAATAATAAGAAACACAATTGTATTTTTCTTAATAGGATAGGAAAAAGGTTTACTAAACAAGATACAAGGTGATAGAGTAATTATCAAGTGCTAGGTTGAATTAACGAGTCCAGTGAGATCTCATTATTTCTCTCTTCAAAGGGTTCTTCAGACATTATTTATAGGAAAAACAGCTGATTCCATTCTCATTATTTAGGTACTATATGACAATAACTCAAAGTCAAACATTTTTAGACCAGGCTTTGACCTATTTACTAAAATGTTTCCCATTCCCCAATGATACTTTCTTTGGAAAAATAAGGTCTAAAAAAAGTTTGTCTTCAGATTACCTTTACTGTGCTCTTTACCTGGTCTGGTTGATTTTAGAACCATTATTAGAAAATTGAATATTTGATTAGAAAACAAAAAAAACAAAAACAGGAAGGAACCTGTTTATTTACAATTACATTTTATCCTCAAATATTCAATCATATATTATCGAGATTATTTTTGAATTTTTCATTAAGTTTTACCATAATATGGTTAAAACAATTATATTTTGTTTAATGGCATATCAACCCTTGTGGGTTATTTAATATTAATTTTTTTTTTGTGTGTATATATGATTTGTAAGTGAATAGTTTTTAGGTAAATATTTTCGTTTGGTTTTATAAATTGATAAAAATAATTTTTATTAACTTCATAAGGGCCGGGTTATCAATCATATATTATCGAGATTATTTTTGAATTTTTCATTAAGTTTTAATTAACTTTATAGTTAGGTTGGTAAGTTGGTTATTTTGTTTAGTGGCATATCAACCCTTGTGGGTTATTTAATATATTAAATCTTGTTTTTTTTTTTTTTTGTGTATATATGATTTGTAAGTGAATAGTTTTTAGGTAAATATTTTCGTTTGGTTTGGTTTTATAAATTGATAAAAATAATTTTTATTAACTTCATATGGGCAGGGTTAGCTCAGTCGGTAGAGTGTTCGGCTAGAAACCACAAGGTTCCTAGTTCGATACCGGCCCTCGCCAACTCAGCATATGAGTAGTACAGGGATTGTGCGGTAAAGTAAGGAGCTGATGGTAGTTGTGGCGCTCCACCTCAGATGCAAAAAACAATCTCCTTGGTTTAGCACTAGTGAAAAGGGATAGACTCCCTCACTGATTGGCTGATACCGACTTTAGGCCACCTCAACTACTTTTTAAAATATTAACTAGAAAAGGTTACCTGGTGTTGCCTGGGTAGAGTGGGGGGGGGTCAAAAAGTTAGTCCCGCAATCCATTATTACTGAATTGCGAGTTGGATCCTTGCAGGATGCCCCATTAAAATCCCTATGTAAAAAAGACCTTACGTTGATTTGGTTTTGGTGGAGCGTCAAAAAAAAAGTGCACAGACACTCTGAAAAGAAAGATTGATGTCACCTATTTAAAATATTAGATTTAAAAAAATCATGCTGTTACTATTTAAATTTTTTTAAAATTCATCTTCTCGAATATAAATCAAATCTTCATCATTTTTGCACAAAAAGCAAACTTAATTATATTTAATGTGTATATATATTTACTTTGTTATTAATTGTTTTATTTTTGTAGTTTCTTCTGGATATACACCCATACATACACACAACTACCCTTTATATATGTATATAGATAAACTGGTGGTTGACCCTCAGCCATCAACATCTAGCACCTATGATAAAAAGGATTGGGTGTTTATTTTTCATAAGCACAATTTGAAGAATATGGTCGGTACTTAATTTTATAAATGTTAGGACTTGATATGACCAACTGATTGATTTGATAGGGCCCTCCGAGCACCTGTTGAGCTTAAGTAAGGGCCAAAGTGGAGTGTTGCAGGTCATGTGACCACTTGGTACACACAGATCACTCTGCCTCCAGAATCCCTTCTGCAGGCATTATGGGTCCCCACCATAGCCAACGGGTAGCTCCATAGCGAAGGGGGGGGGTCTTACCCTTATGCAGAGGTGCAGTCAGTATATTCTACAGCCGCAGCTGATGAGGTAATTTACAGTTAAAAAAGAAATCAGTCAATCTCTAATAAAAATTTTAGAAAAATGACCAAGCAGTTTTATAGCTTTTGTTTAGCCCAGTTGGTAGAGCAACTGCCTAGGAACCACAAGGTCCTTGGTTCAATACTGGTCCCCGTCAACTCAGTGCATGAGTAGCATAGATTGGGTAATCTGATCTGTATGGTAAAGGGGGGAGCTGACGGTAGGTGTGGCTTTCCACTTCAGATGTAAAAACAATCTCCCTGGTTTAGCGTTAGTGAAAAGGGGATAGACTCCCTCGCTGTCCAGCTGATACCGACAATAGCCCACTCCAGCAAATTTACTTTTTACTTTTTTACTATCATAAGAGAAAGAAAATTGATTGATTTTATTCAAATCATAGTAAATCTAAAATTTTCTTTATTTTTTTCATGTAATGCGATCGTTTTGAAACTAATTCTTAAAGAATTTGGGGTAATAAATACCTAAACACTCACACTCAGCTAAGTAAAGTGCATCTCATAAGGGAATGTGTTGCTTCACATGGATGCACTGGGGTGTGAAGTCAGTGATGCTATGTACCTGGGGGTCATTGGAAGTTTCAGGTTTCCAGGCAACTCAGTCAGGGGTGACCTATTCATGACATGCTTCTCGAGCAAGATTGAGTCCTGATTTTCCTATTGGGGGGTACTTGACAAGCAAAGTTCAAATTCTAGATGAGGCATTTCACTTTGTGTTAATGCCCTTGGGAAAGGCATGAATCCATCTATTCCCTCCCTAACTGTGAGTTAATAGGGCAGACGAGGATCTCAAGCCTTGTAGGCAGGCACGTGAGTCTGGAAGGAAAAACACTGAATTCAAAACCAGGGTGTATACGGCTAGCAACTCCACCCCATAATAACCTAGTTGCTATGGAAACTGAAGCACCATCACTGATAGGGTGTGGTTGCAGCTCTGTGCTCCACAAGGTACAAGCAGTCTACACACCAACCTATATATCAGGCTCCTACTATGATGGTTTGGTTTATTTAACAGCACATCAACTCCTTATGGTTTATTCAATGCCGATATTTGATTCATTTCTTAACTATTTGCCTACTTTAAACCGCTCACAGATGCTCTCCACTACAGCCAAGCTAAGTACAAAAACTGATGGTTAGTTCATTATAATTGAGCAGAAGGACTCAGATTACAATAATAATAGGACTTTATTTGAATAGAATGAGTTTTGAGGTGAGTGGATAGTGAACTTTGAAATATCCCATCATACAAGTGAAAAATACCAAGAAAATTTAGTATAGCCATGGAGGAGATTTGGTAGGCAAAGAGTTAATAATGTATAATAACAATCATAACTTTATTTTCAGTGTCCCATTGCATTTTTTATTTGTCTAATCATTTGTTTGCACATAGTTATGATTTCAAGTATTTTTATCTAATAATAATAATTTCTACATAATTATATGGCTTCAAGCCCCCAACCTTTTTATCATATATGTGCTAGAAGTTCAGAGTGAACTTAGGAGTAATGGTGATGAAGGGGTACTCCACATTCCCCAGTGCTCCAGAATTGGAACTTCACCATCAGGTAGAGTTTAATGTCATCCCCAGGACAATAAGACCCTCAGCCGAGTTAAAATCCCCCCCCCAATAAAAAAGGGGCAGATATGGTTTGTAAGGTAAAGATATGGGGGGGGGGCAGAGAAATAGAAGTTTAGATTGATTCTGGATCAGAAGTTTTGATCCTAAAAATGACAAATTTTGAGACATTAAAGCCACATACAAGAAAGTTGGTTTCAGATCTGGTGGTAACCCAATCTAATGGATAGAAAATGTTATTAGGTGATATGGTTCAAATACCTGTTGATATAGACAAGATTGATACCTGGTCAAAGCTATCCATAACACAAGACTTAGGTCAAGCCATGATTTTGGTCTTTTCTGCTGGACTAATTCAGGAAAAATACTTTGAACAATTGGTGCCTCTTTATCCAATCTTCATTGACCTAATGAAGATTTTTTATACTATTTTTCTGAAATTTTTTTTTTAATGATCATGATGCTTCTCATTGATGCATGTTGGAAAGATAGGCATGCAAAAAAAAACAATGATCTCATTATTAGAATGAGTTTGTCAAAATTTTCTTTGATGCCCTGTTTGATCAACAGT
This sequence comes from Doryteuthis pealeii, assembly GCA_023376005.1. Lineage (NCBI taxonomy): Eukaryota > Metazoa > Mollusca > Cephalopoda > Myopsida > Loliginidae > Doryteuthis > Doryteuthis pealeii. The sequence goes on from CM042149.1 coordinate 21,321,147, forward strand.
CAAACTATTCAAAATGATTTCCCAGGTTGGGTCATTGCTGTGCTCGGATACACAGGAAACACCTGAGGAAGGCCAGAGGATACAGCTGCCGAAACGTGATTTTACATACCACAATAAAGATGAGGACAACAGTCCAAAAAAATAAAAAAAATAAAATCCTCCAGCCTTCCTCAGGTGTTTCCTGTGTATCCGACCATACCAATGACCCAACCTTGGAAATCATTTTGAATAGTTTGGCTGTTGAGTAACATGGGTCATTGCTATGCTCGGATACACAGGAAACACCTGAGGAAGGCTGGAGGATACAGCAGCCAAAACATTGTGATTTTACATACCACAATAAAGAGTGGTAGAATGCTTGCCTGCCACGTGGGCGGCCTGGGTTCGTTTCCTGGCCGATGCATTAAGATTTTTTTAAGGGCCAGGTTAGCCCAGTTGGTAGAGCGTTCGGCTAGGAATCGTAAGGTTCCTGGTTCGATACCAGCCCTCGCCAACTCAGCGTATGAGTAGCACAGAGATGTGTGCGGTAAAGTGAGGAGCTGATGGTAGGTGTGGGGCTCGACCTCAGATACTAGAATAATCTCCTTGGTCTAGCGCTAGTGAAAAGGGATAGACTCCCTCACTGTATGGCTGATACCAACATTAGGCAGCCCCGAGGACTTTTTTTTTTTAAAATAAAGATGAGGACACTTTGGGTAATTCTTGTGAAAGCCAGTAAAATTTAGTATAGATGGTGATAAATAGATAAATTTATCTTTTTGGAATATTTTGTTTTTCCTATTTTGTACATACCATCGGATTTATTTCCATATTTTTCCACTCATATAGAATGTGGAGGTACATGATGTAATGGTTATTATCGAATCAAATGGATCACCAACACTAGTTGGATGAGGCTGTTTGCATTTCATATAGCACTAATACCTTGGGAATGATATTCTATTCTCCCTTCAGCTATGGGTAAATAGTTGGGCAGACTGGGCTCTTTAACCTTGGTTAGGCAACCAGTATAGGAAAACTGAATTAAAACCTGTTAAACTCCTCTTAAGAAATTGACCATTTGTTGCATCCTGCTTGTGCAAGAGGTTGGTATATATATATATATATATATATATATATATATATATATATATATATATGCTGTGTTTGTCTGTGTCTGAGTTCTACATGAAATTGTACCACCAACAACTCAAGGAAAACTCTGAATTCAAAATCTGTTAAACCCTGCTTAAGAAATTGACCATGTGTTGCATCTTGTTTGGGTGGAAGGATTTGGTAAACGCACACACACACACACACACACACACATATATATATATTGGGAGAATATGTGCTTAATTGAAGTCAACGGTTAGAATCCCCGCCTGTCAGCTAGGCAGTTAGGGTTCGAATCACACACAAAGCGGCTTCCAGTCTATAACTCTGCTGATGAGGCATTATAGGCCGAAATGTACATATAGAGAATGACTTTTTCTTGATTTGTTTACACTTTACATTTGAACAGATATATTCGCCTAATTCATTAATTATCAACTAATTAATTTTCAAATTAGGTATGACTTCAATTAAGCACATATTCTCCCAAAAATTGTCGGCATAGCCATATCAAACAAACTGTTTGGGTACTTTCATATATATATATATATATATATATATTATATATATATATATGCTATGTTTGTCTGTGTCTGAGTTGTACATGAAATTATGGCACCAAAACAACATCTTCTGACGTCAAATAAATTTCTGAGTGGCCTGTTATATAACTTGAAAATTATATTGATTTCTTTCTTAATGGAGTTGTCTGATTTGCTTACTTAAAATAAAGAAGAAAAGTAGGAAACAGCTTATTAGAAAAATAAGATTGAAAATGAATAATTATATTTTACTAGCAGGACCTGTGGATATACCACACACTATGATAATTTGTTTATTACATTTATGTTTATGTTTACTTAAGAGCTATTGCTAAATAGTTCAATATGTAAAAAATATAATAATCTTGATCTAACTGTCTCTCTCTTTTTCTTTCTTTCTTTCCTTCTTTTTATCTTTCATTATGTTCGATTGAAACAGATTAGCGTTATCTCTTCCGCAGGTTCACCTCTCTGTCTATCTTTCCCCTACTCTCTTTATTTCTTTCTTTCATCTTTTTCTGTGTAGCATATCTTTTTCTTCCTTTCTTTATGATAAAAGTAGAATGGTCCATTATTTAACAATAACTCCAGTCAGATGATAGCTCTCTCCTTCTCTCTCTCTTTCTCCTACTCTCTCTCTCTCTCTCTCTCTCTACTCTCTCTCTCTCTCGTATTATATTTTTTCTGTATAGCATGTCCTTTTTCTTCCCTTTCTTTATAATAAAAACGAAATGGTCCATTCTTTAGCTGAAGTGATGACACTTATAAGAAATAAGAATTTGGCAGATAAGCAACCCCAGATAATCAGCATTTACATTTTTGCATTTCATCTTGGACAATTTGGACGGTCTCATTTTTAATCAAAGGGTGTTGCAAGATTATAATGGTCGTACAAATAAGGAACACGAGTATTAATATCATGTTCATTTTATTTTCAGTCTTCTTTCTTCTAATAACTTGTTTTCTTTTAAAATACTGCATATGTCTGGCTTTGGGCAGACACACACACACACACACACACATATATATATATATATTATATATATATATATATATATATATATATATATATATAAGGCTTAATAATTGTCACTAATTATGATTTATATCAACCTAAGTCTCCTTAGCTTAGTTTTGGTACAAGGCCAGATGTATGGGGAACCCAGTGAGAATCAAACTCACTAGCGATTCTGCTATATTAGCTAGCAAACTTTTATACTATGTGAAGCGCACTCTATTAGTAACCTTAGTTTAGTTTGTCAAAAAGTCAGAAGTATAGGGCACTCAGTGAGGATCGAATTCACTAGCAATAGTCTGCTAGATTAAGTAGCTAGCCCTTAAACTAAGTGAGGTGGTTTCATTTATTAAGTTTAGTTTAGTTTAGTTTGGCACATGGCCAGAAGTATAGAGCACCCAGTGAGAATCAAATTCACAAACTGGTCTAGCCTCAGTTAAGCTTAGCTTAGTTTAGCCCAAGGCCAGAAATATGAGGCACCCAGTGAGAATCGAACTCACAAACTGGTCTGCTAGCATCGGTTATTAAACTTAGCTGTTTCACATAAGGTTAGAATATGGGACACCCAGTGAGACTCGAACTCATAAACTGGTTTGCTAGTCTCGGTTATTAATCTTAGCTTAGTTTAGCACAAAGCCAGAAGTATGGGGCACCCAGTGAGAATCGAACTCACAAACTGGTCGGCGACCTTTGCTCATCACTGCTTGGTAGTTAATATGAAATTGAAATTAACTTTATAGTACATTTGCTGTGGGAGGAATAATAGTTGTTTTTTAAGTTGGTAAATTTTATATTTAGATGTAAAATTTTGCATATTTTAATATGCTGTAATTTCACAAATAGGTTTGTGTACTCATTGATAATTTTGTTTTTTCTCTTAAGTCAGGGGGAAATACTCATAAGGTTTAATAATTGATACTTATTAATGATTTATATCAACCCAAATCTTCAAAAGTCGACGCCTACCCCCTATTTCGTTTTGAAATTATTTGAACTGGTGGGGTTTGATAAAATGATCGTCTGTAAAAAAAAAAAAAAAAAAAAAAAAGGCTGTACGACTCGTGTAACAAGTATGAAGAAAAAAAAACTACCTTGGAAAGAAGAAAAATAAGAAAAAAATTCCCCACGCTTGCTTGGTTTTAGATCAGCAAAAATAATAGAAAAGAGTGGGAGCTATTTTAAAAATATGAAAGATGTAAAGAAAATAAAAACATCAGTAAAATAAAAAAATGAAAAAAAAAAAAAGAAAAAAAAGGAAAAAAGCAGAGCATCTGATATGGTGTAATGGTTAGCAAACTATAATACCAGACGATTGTTAACGAGTTCAATTCTCACTGGGTGCCCCATACTTCTGGCCTTGTGCCACAACTAAGCTAAGCTTAGTAAATAACTACTGTTGTTGGCCTGTAGATGGGACCCTAACAGGTATTTCCACATCGAGTCAGAGTGGACCCGGGAGTAATGGCAATGATGGGGTACTCCCCAGAGCTCCATAATTGGAACTTCACCACTAGATGCAGTTTAGTGTCATACCCAGAGCTCCATACTTTTGGCCTTGTGCCGCAACTAAGCTAAACTTAAAATTAACTACTGTTCTTGGTGGACATCTCATGTTGTGTAATAGTTAGCAAGGTAGATTAGCTAACCATTATTAGTGAGTTTTATTCTCACTGGGTGCCCCATACTTCCGGGCTTGTGGCACGAGAGAGAGAGAGAGAGAGAGAGAGAGAGAGAGAGAGAGAGAGAGAGAGAGAGAGAGGCTGGGACTAATTAAAATAAAATGAAAGAAAATATAGGAAATTAGATCTGAAATTAAGGGTGGGGTGTGGGTAAATGACTGATAATTACTATTTCTAGAATTAAAAATTGATATATTAAAAAAAAAAAGTTATGTTAATTTTGATTTTTTTTTTTTTAAATAAACAAATACATGAAATTTTATTTGTGAATTAAAAAAAAAAGCAATAAAATTTCGAAAGGTTTTTACTCGATAATGAAATGGATTAATTTAAAAAATGTAAAAAAAAAAAAAAAATAAGGCAAGTTTCTTTTAACCTTTCTTTGTCCTCTAAACAGACCCTCCCCCCCCCCCAAAAAAAAGAGTTCTTGAAATAAATAAATAAATAAATAGAATAAGGAAAATAGGGAAGATTAAAAAACTATCATCCAGGAAATTGCATTGGTATCTTAAACCACGACTACATATTCTAATTAGGTTCCCGGTAAGTAATTACCTTGAGAGAGAGAGAGAGAGAGAGAGAGAGAGAGAGAGAGAGAGAGAGAGAGAGAGAGAGAGAGAGAGAATGGAATATGAGAGAAAAAGAGAGAGAAAAAGTCACAGCTGGAGATGAAATGGATAAAAGAATTGTCTTTCGTTTTGATTATTATTAGGAGGAGGCGGCGGGAGGTGATGGTGGTGAACTAAATGTCGGTGAAAATAAAGATAGCAATGTTGAAACCTCCCAGGGGTGAGACGAGGGTAAAGATGTCCGAAGTGTTTGTTTATTTTCTTGGGGGTCGGCAATTTTAGAGAGAAAAAAAAAGAAAAAAAGGAAAAGAAGGTCGAATAAATAGATAGACAGATAAATAAATGATGATCTTGTAACTTTAGTTTTTAATGAATGAAATAGATTTTAAGGTCAAAACTAACATTATTTATAACTTTGTGTGTGTGTGTCTGTGTGTGTGTGTGTGTGTGTGTGTGTGTGTCTGTGTCTGGGTCTGTGTGTGTCCGTGTCCGTCCACACTTTAGGTCACTTGTTTGTTGATTAAAGCTAAACAGTAAAATCCAAGAAGAGGGAGGGGATTTATTGCGGTAGGAAAATAGAAACTATGTTACACCTATCTTTCAATTATGCGGACGATTTGCTTACCCTAAAAATCGGTATTCGGAAACTCGGGATTAATCTAGGCTAGAACGCCGGCCTTGCCACTACCCCCACCACCAACAGTAACTATCCCAACCCCACGAGGTCGTATTTATTTTATTGTGTGTGTGTGTGTGTGTTTACTTATGTAAGAATGATATTTGATTTGTACAGCACACAGTTTCTTTTTCGTGTAACGATAAGATCCATGTAACTCTGTTGTACGATGTGCATGGTAAGTTATTTTAAATTTGGTTGTGTGTTTGTGTGTTTTATGAGGGGTGGGAGTATTCCATAGGTTGCGTGTGTGTGCACTTGTTAAAACATGTTTGGGTGTACTTGAAGCGGTGAGTCCTTGCAGGCAGCAAGTTGCAACTGTATCTTCCGTGTGTGTGTGTGTGTGTGTTTGGTAATTAATTTGAAATGCAAATTACATTGAAGACTTGGATTTTTGTGAATCAATGTCTAATTTGAGATTGTAAAAGTTAATAGAAAACCCGAACTATGTGTAGTACAACAGCGGTGTATTTGTCGAAGGCTTCTTCTTTTTTATACGAATGTGTAATAGTGGGGGTTAGTTTGATTTGTTATTTTTTATTTATTTATTTTACAGCATCGTATGTTATAGCGACAGGTGCTTGTTTTTTTCTCGCTATTGAGTATAAAAAGGGATTATAGCTTTGGTACGGTTGTGTTGTTAATGTTTATACGTTTGTGTAGTTGCAACTATTTTTATGTTGGATTATTTGGGTTTATTTTATTTGTTTGTTGATTGTATTGTATGTGTTGTACGTGATTGAACTCTTTGTTTTGAAGTGTGTGTGTGTGTGTGTGTTTATACCTGAGTATGTGTGTATATGTGTTTGTTTCACCTACCATGACTGATTGAATAAATAACTGAATGAAAGTGTGATTGTGAATGAATACGTTTCTTTAGTAGTAGCCATTTAAGTATATTTTGTGTGTGTGTATACCACAGTGTACATTACACATAGTTACAGTTTGAGTTTTAACATGATATACGTTTATGTCGTTTTTTAGAGTTTTTAAAAATATTTTTGTACCGGGCACTACATACATACTACACAACATAGAATTTACATGCACATATACACACGCACGTGTTTGTTGTTGTTGACACGTTTATTTTGTCACTGTCCTGTCGTGTACGATGTATGTGTACACACACGTGTGTTGATGTTTATTTACCCTTACATTCTTATCCATCGCTCATGAATATTTTACAAGCACAATACTGATATAGTACTTTTTTTGTTGTTTTTTAATTGGCGATCACCTCCAACAAAACTGTTGAATATATGACCCTGGAATTGTTCAGCTTTTTCTGTTCGACGTTCTACCACCGAGCCATACCAGCAACTGGTATATGTATGTATGAGTGTATGTGTGGGTGTGGGTGTTTAATGAGGAAGTTTAAAACGCCAGACCGCTACTCCTCGTCCTCTGTAGGGCTAGTTCATTTTTTGTACGGCAGATCCTCCTTGAAACCGAGGTAGGTGATAGATACACTTGTAATGTACATTATGCATTTTTATAGATCAGCTGATCTATATATAGTCGGTTGGCATACAATGGTGCTGGTTGCGTGCAGGTGAACACTAAACAAAACTTACAATAACAGCCAGTTTGTAAGTGTTGAGTTTATTTTTTTAATTTTTTTTTATTTCTTTTACAATTATTTCCACGGTTAATTAATTTGCCGCCTTATTTTAAATTGTTTTTTGTTTTAATTAATTTTTTAAAACGATATGTATATAGCCGACTGCAAGTGCCCGTGGTGATATTGATAGTCTGTTATTGTATTTTGTTTTGTTGTGGCCTCTCTCATTCATTAATTTTCTCATAATGTTGTTTTTATTTATTTATTTGTTTGTTTATTTATTTGTTTATTCAAATAAAAAAAACTTGGTTATAGTGGATTTTATAAGCGTGTAATAATTAACCGGGACGCTACAGACAGTCATGTATTCGGTGCGTGAAACCTTATTTATTTAAAAACGAATATCTTAAACATAACGAAATAACTGTTTTAATATTTGTTTGTTTCGTTCTGTAAAGGTCTTATTGAATACGGATATATATGTAATTTTAATAATATATAATTGTATATGGTATTATTGTATGAACTGATTTAGATAATGTTTGTTTACTGTGTACTCGCCTAACTATAAATCTCTATTCTCTCTTGTGTTTGATCCGGAGACGATAATAAGGAACTACACCTTCTTTTACTCTTTCTATTCGCTTTAATTTGCCGTAAAGTTGTTCCGTGCACAAGCCTTGGAAGATAGCTTCGATGGATATAAATAAATGAAGTTTAGTTCGCTCAATCTCAGACGCCGGGGGAAAAACGAACTACTGAAAGTGAAAGACCTTGAGGGTAAAAAAAAAAAAAAAAAAAAAAAAAGGCGATATTCGATTTTTAAGCAATAATTACGATTTGAATAAACCGATATTTTTTGTCTGGTGTTTGACAATTGAAACTCGTATTTAACAAAGGTGTAATAGTACCCTATTTGTGGCGGTCAGTCTTGTTTGTACTTGATTGAATGCAGTGTAAATCGTATGCATCGGTTTTGCTTAATCTGTGAAAATAAGACAAGTTCTAGTCAGGACCCCCCCCCAACACACAGAGGAAGAAGGTATAATTTGAACACTCGGCTTTTTAATGTAAATAAAATGAAAATAATTAGTTTTTCTTTTATTTGTTTTATACACTACACTTTTTTAGTAGTTTACACACACACACACACACACACACACACATATATGAGAATAATGATTGGGATATAATATCCAACTCAGTTTCTCATTTATTTATACCTTTACCTCATGCTTTGCATTACCCCCCCCAATATATATTTTCACATAAACATAGACATATAACACACACACACACACACCACACAACATATATATATATATATATATATATATATATATATACATATATAGATAATATATACACAGAAAATTAGCCATATATATATATATATATATATATATATATATATATATATATATATAAGTTAAAGTATCGTGGACATGGAGTCAACACCTGGTTACTGACAGTTTCTCGCCTATGCGATCTTCAGAAGGACTGAAGTGTTGATTCCATGTCCACGATACCTTAAATATAAATGCTCTATCAATGATATTGAGCACTGTTTATCTACAAATATAGCACACACATTAGCTAGAATATATATATATATATATATATATATATATATATATATATATATATATATATATATATAGTCTGTGACTCTAACACAAGAGCACACATTGAGCTCTCTAACTGCGACAAGTTGTTTTTTTTTTTTTTTAAATACTTTTGTCGTAAGGAAGATTTCTTTCTGGACTTTTGATTATATATATATATATATATATAATATATATATATATATTATATATATATATATTATTAGGAAGCACAATACACACTCATTTATACTGTGTTACACTGAGGGTACGTGGTGTAATGGTTAGCCAGCTATATTAGTTGTTAGTGAATTCGTTTCTCACTGGGTACCCCATACACAATACAAAATCTTTTTCACAAAATAAAAAAGAAAAGAAAAAATATGTCTGTTATTGTTTGTTTAATCACAATTACACATGATTGTTTCACCTTGTCGGCGGGGCTTAGAATACGCTGACTGTATCCCCTGCAGAGGGGGTAAGGCTCCTCCTCAAAGGGTCAGGGTTAGTGAATGATACTAAACTGCATCTGATGGTGAGGCTCCAATGAATCTGGATGATGTGTAGCATTCTTTGTCATTATTCCTACATCCACTCTGACCCTAAATGGTAGTACCTGTTAGGGTCCCATCTACGGGTCAAATAGACTCTGTTTGAAAATTATTAGTATCGGATAGAAAAAATTGATATCATATAACTGTAAATTATTCGTAATAAGAATAGTTACTTGAAGCTATAATTGTTTACTCGGGATTATTATTCATTACTTGAAACAATATAACTGATTATTATTAAATAGAAATAATTACTTGAAACTATATAATCATTAGTGTTAGATGGGAATACTTGAAACCATGCGACTCGTGTAAATTATTTGTATTACATAGGAATACGTGACATCATATAAAACTCTTAAGAAACAAGTGCACAAAAAATGTAAATATGAATGTACAATGTATGCGATTCCCTAACCATTAGGCATAAAATAACCCTACACGTGTTGACATGCTGTTAAAATCAATCACCTAGCCACACCTTAATAAGTTATCATACAATCCGAGTACATAGCATGCAAGCACACACACACACACACACACACTTTTCATTTATTTATTTTTTTTTTTTGTACGAGGCCATATGAAGTGCATGACATTTCGGATTAAGATTATGTTGCGCCAATTCACAATTTGCTACTTTTTGCTTGCCTTGAAAATAGAATAAAATCATTAAAAAAATCAATATTAGAAAAATCAAATCCTCTTTCTTAATTCCATAGTTACAAAATTCAAAGCAGTGACCTTTGACATTAATAGGATCAAATTAACACGAGGTAGACCTAGATTGGTACAAGATCACGCTAGTGAGCGACAGTAGAAGATATCAGTTATCAAAGAACCGGTCCTGTCGGCTGGTGTTTTTAGAATACACAGACTGCACCTCTGCAGAGGGGTAAGACCCTCCTCCCCCCATGGGACCACTTATTGGCCATGGGTGGCGACCCGTGATGCTTAAGGATGGAACTCTGGTGTCTGAGCAGTCCATGATATGCAACACTCCACTTTGGCTAGACGGGCAGTCACATCAATCCCTAGCACCTATATAATTTTCCCGACCCTATTGCCCTTTATGGCAACCCCCAACTCTTTTTTATCATGTGCTAGAAGGCGGTGGCTGAGGGTCTTGTTGTCCTGGGTATGACATTAAACTCTATCTGATGGTGAAATTCCAGTTCTGGACCTCTAGGGAATGTGGAATACCCCTTGATCACCATTACACCCAGGCCCACTCTGACCCGGAGTGGTAGTACCTGTTAGGGTCCCATCTATGGGTTAAATAGAACACAATGAGTTTTGAAAAAATGTGTTTAAAAAGAAAAAAAAATGAGTACCCATCAAGAATGAATAAAACAAAACCTCTTTGGCATAAAATGACCCAATAAGAGTTGACATGCCGTAAAATCCAACGAACAACCGAATCTAACGGCACGAGGTAAACAAGACGCCGTTGACAAGCATAGTTTAGTCGGGTACAGGGTCACTATAGTAAGGGGGGGTATATCCCACGAAGGATCGAACTCGTGGGCGGGCTTTTAGAGACAAGCTTGATAAACATTGTTCTGCAACAGGCGCCCATGATTTAGTAGTCAGCGGTAATATGCGTATACACCGATAAAAAAGCACGTGTGTCTGAAGAAGGCTGAACGACGACGACGACGGTACCTGGGGAATGCAAATTAAACCGGTAAACATTGGTAGTCATCACCGATTCATTCACTGCAGGTGCGTACACACCCAAAAAACGCTCCACATATTCGTGCGCGTGCGTGGTTCGGTTCGGTTTGTTTGTTTTACGCCGTAAAGGGTTGATATGCCGTGAAATCTACGTAAAATTTACGGCATATCAACTCTTTTCGGGTCATTTGATGCTGAAACATGTCATTTTGATAAAAGTTTCTATGTTTCAAGTTAATATCTTCAAATTGGTATTATCTAATGGTGAAATTCCAATTTTGAAGCTCTGGAGAGTGTAAGTAAGTAAAGTCGTCGGGGTGGCCTAAAGTCGGTATCAGCTATTCAGCGAGAGAGTCTATCCCCTTTTCACTAGCGCTAGACGAAGGAGATTGTTTTTGCATCTGGGGTGGAGCGCCACACCTACCATCAGCTCCTTACTTTACCGCACAGATCCCTGTGCTACTCATACGAGTGTAGAGTACCCTTTAATCGACATTACTCCCAGGTCCACTCTGACCCGGAGTGGTAGTACCTGCTATGGGTTAAATAGAGTTTAAGAAATATTCTGAACATCCATAAACCATGAATAGAACCAAACGTCTTCGGCATAAAATAATCCTACAATGGTTGAACTGCCGTAAATTCGAACAAAACAAAACCAGTATGAATAATTATCATTAACTTCATTTGGTTTGGTTTGTTTAAATGGTAAGACTGTTAGAGATTAGTTGGTATCCAAGTTTCCTTTATAGGTGTATTTTTGTAGGTAGATGTATTTTGTGGGTGTGTATTTTATATCTGGTTAATAATTTTCGATATATTTTTTTTTATTTCTCTCAAGAAGGATAAAATGTCATCCGTGTTAGTATTCTCATGTGGGTTATTTCCTATAACTCCAACATAAAAAGGGGAACCACTCTGATTGACTGATAAATTATTTATTTATTTTCCCATTAAACTAACCCTAACCCTTACTCCGTCTTCTTTTTTCCTAGTAGATCAATAAATAAATAAATAATTTATCAGTCAATCAGAGTGGTTCCCCCTTTTTATGTTGGAGTTATAGGAAATAACCCTCATGTGCATGTATCGAAATGGGACGTAAGAGTAACTTTAAAAGGTTTATATTTTATCATAGCCAATAAAGAAGGTTGAATCCAGACACATACACATTTCGGCTGAACTTGCACAACGGTCGGAAAATTAAAACGGAAAGTTTTTTGGGGGTCCCCCATGACAGTTTAACTAAAGTCTATGAATGAAATTTTTGCGAATTTTTTTTTTTTTTAAAGCAGTATGTAATTAAAAAAAAAAACTTAATCCCCAAACCCATAAACCGTAACCCAATTCACAAAAAATTAATTCATAGACTGTAGTTTAACTGTCATGGGGGACCTCTAAAAAACTTTCCGTTTTAATTTTCCGACCGATGTGCAAGTTCAGCCCACATTTCTATGCAATCACCCCCCCCCCAACTAGAATGAGCCAATGACCTTTTTAGGTAAGGGAGGAATTTGTAAAGTAACTTAAATAAATAAATGAATGATTAAATAGATAAAATGAAAGGGAGGTGCCACGCCCTATCAGTGGGATTAGAATACGCTGACTGTATCCTCTGCCAAGGGATAAGACTCCCCTCCCCCCAAAAAATGAGTATCCTAGGTAGGATACTACACTGCATTTGGTGAGGCTCCAGTTCTGGAGATCTAGAGAGTGAAGTATAACATTGTCATTACTCCCAGGTCCACTGACTAGGAGTGGTAGTTCAGGTTCCATCTATAGATCAAATAGATCTGTTTGAAAATTATTGTGTCCTGGGTATGACACGTCACTGCATTTAATGATTAGGCTCCAGTTCTGGAGAGTGTATTACTCCCAGGTCCACTCAGATCTGGAGTGGTAGTATCTGTTAGGTATCTATGGGTCCAATATAAAAATTATTCGTATTCTATAAAACTGTATACAAAGAAAAAAAAACCTCTTATAAAACAACTACCACAAAAATGTAAATATGAATGTACAATGAATGCGATTCTCTAACCTCAAGGTATAGAATAACCTTTGGCGGTTTGACATGTGGTTAAATCAATTAAAGTGTGGATAGGATTGATATCCTCAGTTATTTGACCCCTGGGTCAAAGTTTATGCAATTTCACGCTCTAGTAATCAAAAGAAATTTCAAACTGAAATAAGATTATAAGCACATTTTTTTTTAATTTAAAAGTTTCACTTATGCAGTTTACAAAATAAATTTTAATATATATATATATATATATATATATATATATATATACGTATTTTAAAATATTTAGGCATATATATGTAAAAAAAAGCTACTTTCACATCCAAACTAGCCCAGACACATGACACACAGTTGATAAAACTGATAACCCGGTGCGCGCCACAAACATACACACCCATCCCACGTTTGTACGTATTCACACACACCCACACATGAACGATTGGTGTTTTTTATTTTTTTATTTTATTTTTTATTTTTTTAAATTACCTTTAATTCGGAAAAGCTGTTAGTTTAAACAGCACAAACTTTTTGCTGCTAAAAGAAGGCAAGTCTCTCTCTCTCTCTCTCTCTCTCTCTCTCTCTCTCTCTTTTATATTATATATATATATATATATATATATATATATATATATATATATAATTGTTTTTTATTCAACAGTTCAGTTATATTGTCTATTTCTATATCAGATGTCTTCTTCATTCATTTTTCAAAGTTTCTTTCTTAAAGGAGGAAAAATATATATATTAAAAAAACTGTTTTATAAACTCATTATCGACATTTTTACATTAATAGTGGAACTGTTTTTTTTTTGTTTTTTTTTGCTTTTTTTGTTGTTTTTTTTTTCTTGCTAATTTTTAATTTTTTTTCTTTCTTTTAATAGTGACTACTAGCTCTAAAATAAGCTTTTCATTATTTTTTTAAATTTTTCTTTTTCACTTTAACTTTATCTAGACTACAATTTTTTATTCTCTGAATTAAGAAAAACGAAACAGAAAAAAAAAAAACACTTTCACTTTCTTACCTATCAGTTGACTCACAGTTAGATAAAACTTTCCGGTAGAATTTCAAGTTTTTTTCCATAATTTTATGAGGTAAATATTTTTATCAAAATTTATTTCTGTTCAGATTCTTTTAATTCATTTTAATTTCTAATTTTATTCTTAATTCAATTTTTAGTTATTTTTCTCCAATAAAAACAAGTTCCTAATTTGGTTGTTGCATAAGGAAGTACCATATTTTCATGATTCTTATTTAGGTTAAGTGCCGGCGTTTTTACTTAAAGTACAATTTGATATCATTCTGAAAGTAACCGACTCATTTATCTATTCTATGTATTAATGATTTTGACTATAAATTAAATACTCATTGATAAACTTACGCAATTCCTGAGAGTATTGTGACATAAGCAGAAACGTGGCTTCGGTTACAGACAGGCACCGAAAATCCATTATAATAATATTTCATTTTAATTTTTAATTTTTGATTCTTAATTCTAAATTTATCTTTTTTTAATCTTAATTTAATTTTTGATTGAATTTTAATAAAAAGATTAAATTATCGTCGTTAGATAAGGAGGTATTTACCTTATCACGAGTAGGATGTGACACAAGGTCGGGGGTATAGGGCCTCCAGCGAGGATCAAATTCGCTATAAGTAGTAATGGATCTGCGAGACGAGCTTGTTAATTATTACACCACGGCGGGACACCTTCGTTGTTGCATAAGGGAGTACCATATTTCCATGATTTTATCTAGGTTAAGTGCCCTCGCTCTTACTTTAATAGGTACTGGCAAAATGAGCCTAAAATGCGTTTTTGACAAAATAACTTTTGCCCCCCCCCCCTACAGAAAATAATTTACCAAAAATCAGGGAATTATCGGATTTAAATGAAATTTTCAGTGTTTATTTATCAATGAATGATCTTTATAATGCATTATTTATTTTATTTCAAAACTTTCTCATTTTTTTCAGGTCACTTAATATGACCCCCCCCCATATGTTGGGGGCGTAACATTTTTTCGAGTTGGTCATTTTCGGTACTAATTACAGTATAAATAATGAGATAAAAGACCGAAGTTATGAATAGAAATAAAATAAAAAAATTACGGTGGCTTTTCTATGAGAAAATAAGTACTGAAAATTGAAAAATAAAATGTAAAAAAATAATAAATAATTAATTTTTTGGCGATTTCTTTTTTTACTCATTTCGATAATTATTTAATTGGCTATTATCTTATAAAAGAAAAAAATTATACATTGATATTTTTTCTGCTTAAAAAGGTGGGTGGGTACATTTTCAATAGAGTTTTTCTTCAAAACTTATTACTTTATGTATCTAAAATAAGGTTTGCATTAAATAGATATTTATTTCTAGAATCTAAAAAATATAACATTTTAAACTTAACATCAGGCTTTTCATATTTTAAATGAATTTTATATATTAATTTTTCATAGCAAAAATAATAAATTAAAGTTTTGAAATAAAATAACTGATGCATTATAAAATTCATTAATTGATAAATCAATACTGAAAATTTCATTAAAATCGGATAATTACCTGATTTTTGGTAATTTTTTTTTTTTTGCAATCGCGAATGTTACATAAAAATTGTAAACAAGCGCGTAAAACCATTGAAAAATAGACAGAATGGCGGATCGCGTCGAAATTGACCAAAACAAATAGTTTTAATTCTATTAAAAATAAACTGCATATGTAATGATATTTTTATTTTTTTTAATGATGGTTATTGTGTTACTTATCGATTTAGACAAAGTTTGACCTAAAATAATAGATTTTTATTATCTTTAATTCGCTTTTAAAATTCGTAGCAGACGACAAAATTGCCAGTACTTTAAAGTACAATTTGCTATCTTTCTGAAAATATCCGACACTGGTAGAAGCCGAAATATTATTTTCAATCTTTCTACCCCTTACTAACTATATATACTGTTTATATTTGTGTACTTTAAAGTCCAGGAACCTTCCAAAATGGCTATTTTTGGTTATATAGACGAGTCTTCGTTTCTTTGTCGTATACACAGTCAGTCCAGTCCATTTTTGAACGTTTGTAAAATCCACAGTAACCATAGCAGAGATAAGTTAACCTTATTGTGTGGAACAGCCCTTTTTTAGATTTGGATTATTCAGACTATTGTCCTCATCTTTATAGTTATCTGTACAACGTTTCGGCCAATGTACCCTCCGGCCTTCTTTAGGTATTTCTTGTCGGACTTGGAAACCTTCTCTCCGTAATCGGGAGCCTTCACGGAATATTGAACCCAACCCTTTGATCAATTCACGGTGGTATACTGTTAATACAAATTATCAAGACTCATCTAAAAAAAATATTAAAAAAATAAAATAAGAGAAATAGCTTTTTTTAAGGTGCAATATTTGTACTTGTTTTCTCATGGGGTGTTGTTTCCACGATTTGTTTAAGACTGCACGCAACATTCTTGTGCAGCTCCCATCTAGTTTGCTGTACGGCCACCTGCCCCATATCACCCAAACCATCCGAGTAAGAAGGACAAGACACGCAGGACACTGCTGGAGAAGCAAGGACGAACTCATAAGCGACGTCCTCCTGTGGAAGTCAGCACATGGGCACGCCAGTGTGGGCCGACCATCAAAAACGTACATTGACCAGCTCTGTACGGATACTGGATGCTGCGTAGAGGACCTCCCAAGAACAATGAGTGATAGGGACGGCTGGAGAGAGATTGCGGTGGATATCCGCGCTGATAGCGCGACATGATGATGATTTGGACTTGTAGAGGCGAATAACCGGTATAATTATCAGTTTAAAGTTTCGACAATTCTTCAGATTAGATGCTGGGGTGACAATTATTCAGATGATTGTTTAATTTGTACAACGAACTAAGATTATCTTGCAATACCTACCTATATTACATACGAAAATATATAAATAGATAAATAAATAAAAACGTTTTTGATTTCGTCATTATATAAAGAAGTACCATTTTTTAAAAATGATTCTTATCTTCGCGCTCACTTAAAAGATAATTTGATTTCTTTCTGAAAGTACCCGACTCGGGTAGAAGCCAAAATCTCATTTTCAATCTTTCTACCCCTTACTGACTACATTTTTTATAAACTCATTATTGCCATTTTTGCTTATGGTAAAATCACGTTTAAAGCACCGGTTCCCGCTAGATCACCGAAGTTAAGCAGCGATGAGCCTTTTCAAAACTTAGATGTGCGACCATCTAAGCAACAGCAGGTACTGCAAGTAAACTTACTATCAAACTGACTTGATTCGGTATTAAATGATCCGAAAAGGGTTAATATGCTCCAAAATAATCAGCCAACCAACATTGCAATTTTTACATTGATTGGATTAAGAATAAATTTCAGTCCGTCTATTCATTCATGAACTATTTACGCACTCTCCATTTTTAAATAGCAGCCATATTGTTGGTACTTATCTAGAATAGACCACTAGAAAAATTATATATAAATTCAGTACTTACATTCCCAATTCAGATAAGAATGAGTTTCAGCCAGTGTCTTTTCATTCATTAACTTTTTACGCACTCAAAAAATAAACAACGTCCAATTTTGAATGGCGGTCATTTTGATTTCGACCCGTTTGGCGGGGCTTAGAATATGCCGACTGTATATTCTACAGAAGTACCCAGGGGTTCCTGGGGAAGATACTAAACTGCATCAGGTAGTGTGGCTCCTGTTCTGTAACTCTGGGGAGTATGGAGTATCTCTTCATTGTCATTACTCCTCGGTTCACTCTGACCCGGAGTTGTAGTACCTGTTAGGTTCCCATATATGGGTCAATAGATATGTTTGAAAGTTATTCAAATTATGTTATATATATATATATATATATATAGGATGTGACACAAGGCCAATTTCTTAAGCGGAGTTTAACAGGTTTGAATTCAGAGTTTTCCTTCTCCTAGAGGGTTACCTAACCAAGATTAAAGAGCCCAATCTGCCCTACTAGTTACCCATAGCTGGAGGGAGAATAGTTGGATGTATACCTTTCCCAAGGGCATTAACGCTATGTGAAATGGAAACCATTTTATGTTATATATCGAAATGTTCCTTTTATTGCTGAGTATGATGTTAAACTGCATCTAATGGTGAAGTTCCAATTTTGGAGCTCTGTGGAGTACCCATTCATCGCCATTACTCCCAGGTCTACTCTGACACAGAGTGGTGGTACCTGTTAGGGTCTCATATATGGGTTAATACATTAAAAAATGAGTTTTAAAAAACAAATACCTAACTAGAATGAATAAAACTAAACATCTTTGGCATAAATTAGCCCAACTAGGGTTGACATGTCATAAAATCCAACCAACCAGCCAATCTACCTTCAATATCCAGATAAGAATAAGTCTCAGCCATTGTATTTCTATTTAGGAACTTTTACGCACTCAAAAAAAAAAAAAAAAATATATCCAATCTTAGAATATTGATTTCCCCATCCACCCCTTACCTAACATTTAGGAAATTCAGCGGAAAACTGTCATATGTTTTATTTTTTTTCCGTATGGCCGACTCGTATCTCTTACTTTTTTTCTTTTTTCTTTTTTTTTTTTTTTTTGAGACATAAATTTGCTAATTCACCATTTAAACATATAATTAATCAAATCACACAGTTGTGTGTCCAGTTTAATAAACAATGATTCGTATTAATGCATTTTTTAATTTTATTTAGCGTATTTTGTTTTTTAACCGCCTCCAAAATAAAACTATAGAAAAAAACAAAAACAAAAAACACTTTCCGGCCGAGGGATGGGGAATTGTCTTGTCTCTTGAAAAATCAATATGTCCGCTTTTTAAGATTGTACGTTTTTATTTATTTATTTATTTATTTATTAATCTATTTATTTTTCTGAATGCGTACGCGTTCACCAATAAAAAAACAACATTGACTAAAACTTATTTTTATCTGGATTGTGAAATGTAAGTACTACATTTCTCTCTCTATATATTGTTGTGTGTGTGTATATATATATATATATATATATATATATATATATATATATATATATTGTATATAACGACAGCCATGTTTTCTGCAGACTATTCTACAGGGTGGCCCGAAAGTCTTGTCACCCCTTACTTTTCCACTCCCTTAACATGGCCAGGTAAGAGTGTTGGTTAACAGATCCCTCGAAGAAAAGGAGTCATATCAAGTGCTTACTTGATATGGTGGCCCAAATCATTACATGTGGGAGAGTGCTCCACTTCTTCGTCATAGTATGGATTTTCTTTGCCCCAGAAATAATTATGCCTAGCCCGCCCACTCCGGTAAATTGCACATTTAGCGAGGAAAAACAATTTTCCACGTTTTGGGATTATAATTGATAATATTATTAAAAAAAAAAAAGTTAAAACAATATGTAAGGGTGACAAGACTTTCGCACCACGGGCGGAATGTTAATTTTTTGTAAACCAAGAAACCACAAGGTTCCTAGTTCGATACCGGCCCTCGCCAACTCAGCGTATGAGTAGCACAGGGATCTGCGGTAAAATAAAGGAGCTGATGGTATGTGTGGCGCTCCACCTCAGACGTCAAGAAACAATCTCCTTGGTCTAGCGCTATTGAAAAGTGGATAGACTCCCTCGCTGACTGGCTGATACCGACTTTAGGCCGCCCGACGTCTTTACTTACTTACAAAATAAAAAAACAGCCCCCGGTCGATGTAAAAATAGATTTTTGAAACATATTGCCTGAGGGGTTGGAATAAAAAAAATTCAATGTCAGCGAGTTTGTACCCTAAGTCAGTAAAATCCTCAAATTCATTAAAGGATTAAAAAATAAAACGATTTGAAATGTAAACTTTAGATATGTATTAAAATAAAACAAACTATATATAGATATATAATACCAGTCATGTATTTATTAAAACTTGTTTTAAAAAACAATGAGGACTGTCTAATGTTGCATGTTCAAATTTTGAGTGTATTTATTCTATGTTATGAGGATTTTGGATAATGTGACGTAAGCAGTGACGTAATTTTTGTTACAGACAAAAACCGGAAGCGAATCTCCATTATTAATAGATTATTTATTATCAAACTCTACAGCATTGAAACTAACCAAAATAAGATTGCAACACTCTAGTAACCAACAATAAAATTGCATAAATATATATAAACGTCCATATATTAAGAAACAATGGATTGAGGTGCGTGGTGTAATGGTTAGAGTTGGCCTGAGTTCAAATCCTGGACGAGACTGTTTGCATTTCACATAGTGTCAATACTCTTGGAAAAGGTATGCATCCACTTTCGCTCCCGCTATGGGTAAATAGTAGGACAGACTGGGCTCTTTAACCTTGGTGTGGCAACCAGTCTAGGAATGGGAAAACTCTGAATTCATACCTGAATAAACTCCGCTTAAGAAATTGACCCTGTGTCGCATCCTGTTCGTGCGGATGGGTTGGTAAATATATATATTTAGAAATAATAAATTCTTGGTATCTTTTGTTTAGATGAACTTTACTTTTTATAAAAGATTGTTAGGGATGTACTTATATTAATATAAGGGGGCAATGGTAATACGGTATATAAGTAAGTTAAATTCTTTTTTTCGTCCTAATTTGATTCTTTTAAAAATAGACCTACAATATCTTCGAATAGTGTCAAGTGGACAGTTGAAATTCTTATCGATCCCAAATCACGAAATGATTAAATTTGATTGAAAACTGTCTTTTACATCCCTTGTCCTACTGCGTATGAGAACATTATGTATATGTTAGTTTAGCTCAGTTGGTAGAGCACCAGTCTCAGAACCGCGAGGTTCCGGGTTCAATATAGGTCCCCGCCAATTCAGCGCATGAGTGGGTAATCATCTGTGTGGTAAAGTGGGGAGCTGACGGTAGGTGTGGTGCTCCACTTCAGCAAAACAATCTCGCTGGTGTAGCGCTAGCGAAAAGGGGATAGATCCCCTCGCTGTCCGGATGATACCGACAATAGGCTACTCTGCCAACTTTACTTTATATAGCAGTTTTAGAAGGGAACTAAAAAAAAAAAATTTAAAAAAAGAAAGGAAAGAAAAACCGAACGAGTCACAATTTTGACGGTCGGAAAAAGAAAGAAAAAAACTCCGATGAGTCGGGATAATAGATATTGGAAAGTTGGTTGTTTTGTTCTACGACATATCAACCCTTTTCGGGTCATTTAATGCCGAATCAATTCATTTTGATAAACAAAGAACTCGTGTTGCTTACAGTACCTGCTGTTGCTTAAGTGGCCACCCAAGATATTTTGAAATGCTTAATACGTACTTGTATAGCCGGTTTAGGGAACCGAATCAGCGACACAACCCATATTTTACCGAAATAACCTTCTTAATTTCCACAACTTCAGCTCTCTAGCAAGATCCAAGTATTTCTTCTAGCGTTTCTCTTCTTATTAATTAATACTAGGTCTGGTCGGGATTTGGTGATTTATTTGTAAGTCCCAGAGAATTTTATTCGTCTCATTTTCTGGGACAGATTCTGACTTGTGTATATATCATTTGTCAGCATGACCAAATTTTAATTCCCAGTGGATCACTTTTCCTATCCAGTCATGCCTACTTTTGTATTCCTTTTGTGCCACTTTGCTGCATTCGCTTATTATTTGGAGCTCTAGGAATGTGGAGTACCTCTTCATCTTCTTCATGTCACACTTTTAAGTTTAGGTGTGCGTATTTGGGCTATGCTTGCAAATTGGTCGGAAAATTAAAACGGAAAGTTTTTTGGTGGTCCCCCATGACAGTTTAACTACAGTCTATGATTGAACTTTTTGCGAATTGGGTTACGGTTTAGGGGTTTGGGGATTAAGGTTGTTTTTTATTACGTATTGCTTTAAAAAAATTACTATACATTTAATTAACCATTGAAATTAATTATTGAACCCGACGGTAGACACATTAGTCTCAGTTGTTTGTATTAGTATTGCAATGTATAATTTCAATTAAATCTGGTTTAAAAAAAATATTTTTCAACATTAAATGTATAGTAATTTGTTGTTTTTTTTAAATTTATTTTTTAAGCAATACATAATAAAAAACAACAACCTTAATCCCCAAACCCCTAAACCGTAACCCAATTTGCAAAAAGTTAATTCATAGACTGTAGTTAAACTGTCATAGGGGACCACCAAAAAACTTTCCGTTTTAATTTTCCGACCAATTTGCAAGTTTAACCCGTATTTGTTTGAAAAATAAATCACGTTGTTAAAACACGAGTAGCTCCTCTTGACACGTTTAGTGTCTCTCTTTCTTTCTTTTTTATACCTTCTTATTTATTTCTATTCACCTTTTTGTTGTATACTTCAGATAAAGTACACGCGTTTGGTTCAATGTTATTATTGCCGTTATTGGTCATGTTGATAAGCCGCTTTCACTTCTGACCGATCAGTCAACCGGCACTTGTAGGCCACCCGCCCACTCCTCATTACGACGATGACGACGACGACGCCTCAAATGAAACACAACAACGTTGCCCTTTTCTTTCTTTCTTTCTTTCTTTTTCTTTCTTTTTGTACTTAGTGCCGTCGCTGCTGTCGACCGACTGATTCTATCTCCGTTCCTTTCATTTGCTTACATAAGTAATATAATTGTTACTTCATTCGGATCTTAGACATGTGCACGTTTAAAATGAAGGCACTCGTACCTTAGTAGTCAAATACTCATCTATGTAGGTGTCCTGAATCGGGGGGGGGGGGTCAAAGTTTTGGAACTAGACATTTATGCCGAAAAGGAGGGGGTTTCCTTAAAAAAGAAATTGTGATATAGTAAAACATATCTGATACCTCAAAAGGTGGCGGCTTCATTCCTGAAATGAGGTAACCAAGCGAGTACATGGTACTATTAGTATTTTTGTAATTTAACACTTGTAGCTTTTTTTGATAATAATAAAATAATTAATATTATTCTAATTAGTTATTATTCTGATAACTCCATTGCAATCTATTCGATTTCCATATGCCACAGTTGAATGAGCTGTATATCTTTATTAAATTATAAAATTACTCGATTAGTTAAGTTGAAAGTTAATAGCAACAATGAGATTGTGACATGCATTTTTAAAAAAATTGAAATACTTTATAAATTATTTTTATTTATTATCTACATATATAGTTATTTACTAAGCTTAGCTTAGATGTGTCACAAGGCCGAATGTATGGGGCACCCAGTGAGAATCGAACTCACTAGCCATGGTTTGCCATTCTAGCTTGCTAACCATCACACTACGAGAGGCACCATATTATCTAGATATATAAATGAATTATTTGTATTACGTCTAGATAATAAATGTTATACTTAAGTAATAAGTACCAGGTACCTTTTCACAATATCACAATTTTTCATTAACCCCCCCTTCGGCATACATGTCCGGTACGTAAACTTTGACCCCTACCTTTATGAACGTAACATAAAATTGAATCTGGTGGTGAGGCTACAGTTCTGGAGATCTGTGGAATGGGGAGTGCCCCTTCGTTGTCATTATTCCAAAGTCTATTTAATTTTTCCTGGCATTAAATAACCCACAGAGGTTGATAGGCCATTAAACAAAACTCAAACTTATATTTGTTCTGCGAATAAAATGAATCCGTGGTGTCTGTAATAGATAGATGGTTGGTTTGTTGGTTGGATTTTACGGCATGTCAACCCTTGTTTGGTCACTTTATGCTGAAGACGTTTTGTTTTATTCACTCTTGATGGATACTCAATTTTTTAAACACATTTATTTGAACACCTTTTGTTCTATTTAAACCATAGATGGTACCCTAACAGGTACTACCACTCCGAGTCAGAGTGAACCTGGGAGTAATAGTGATAAAGGGGTGCGCCACATTCCTCGAGCTCCAGAACTGGAACTTCACCACTAGATGGATTGATAGATTGATAGATAGATCATAATTAAGGCGAGGAATTCTTGTTGGTTATTTTTTTTTCTGGCTGAAGAAAAAAGAAGAGATATAAAGTTTTCTTTTAAAAATTTTCTATTAAGATTTAATGCCCCTAAGAAGAAAGTATTTATTCCCACCTCCAAATGATAAGAAATTTAGAACAACAAGGTATTTATTTAAAAGTATTTGGGATGTGGGGGAGTGCTACTTCTGTGTCTCAGAATGCACTTACTTTTCTTTAGGTGAAATGGGGAGGTGCTGTCTAGGAAATGATTCCATGGTGTCTCGGTGATAAATAGATAGATAACATTTTTTTAAAATCCTACTAATTTCTAAAAACAAAAAGAGATAAGTGTTACTGTTTAGTGTCTTATGATAATATTATTTTAAATTTTTATCTCTTATTAAATGGCTAATTTTAACTTAAGCTTCTTCGGGCTTTTTAAATTTTTTAAAAATTATTTTGTTTGAAATATCAAAAAAAAAAATACATTATGAAAATTCGGTATTATCATTGTTTTATTTTTTCAAAATTTAGCAATAGATTTTTTTGTTTAAGAAGAATTCTTTTTTTCAAACAAAATTACTTTTAATACTAAAAGCACTATTATTAGCATTATTGAATAAAATGTTTAAACGTTTTACATAAAGATATTACGTTCTTTAATATTTGTTTGAAGAAATATCAATCTCTTTATCATTAAAAAAAAATCTTATTTTAACATTCAACCTTAAAAATTACATAAAAAAAAACTACTTACTTACTTATAATTGTGCATATATTCTCCCTCCAGCTATGAGTAGGGCAACCAGTCTAGAAGGAAAACTCAAGTCTGAATTCAGAGTTTTCCTTCTCATCGACCGATTGCCATACCAAGGTTAAAGAGCACCCCCCACACACACTATTTGCCCATAACTTAACTGGAGGGAGAATAGTTGGGTGCATACCTTTCCCAAGGGTATTAGCGCTATGTAAAATGCAAACAGTCTTGTCCAGGATTTGAACTCTGGTTGCCGTGTATATTTCCTATAGTGAAAACCATTACACCACACAACTATCTTGCTAACCATTACACCACACTAAACATTACACACACAACTATCTTGCTAACCATTACACACACACAACCTTGCTAACCATTACACCCACACAACTATCTTGCTAACCATTACACACACAACTATCTTGCTAACCATTACACCACACAACTATCTTGCTAACCATTACACACACACACTATCTTTGCTAACCATTACACCACACAAAACCATTACTATCTTGCTAACCATTACACCACAACTATCTTGCTAACCATTACACCACACAACTATCTTGCTAACCATTACATATCTTGCTAACCATTACACCACACAACTATCTTGCTAACCATTACACCACAACAACTATCTTGCTAACCATTACACCACAAACTATCTTGCTAACCATTACACCACACAAACTATCTTGCTAACCATTACACCACACAACTATCTTGCTAACCATTACACCACACAAAATCTTGCTAACGAATGCTGATCAATATCAGAAAGTAAAGAAATTAATTACACTTATTTTATTTAAAAGCAGAAATGTATTTGTATTGCTATTATCACTTTGGTGGAACAAGTGAGTGATTAAGTTTCTTATAGTTAAATGTCTATTCATTCTAATACATTCGTTTTGTTTTTTCGTTTTATTTTATTTTTTACTATTAAATTGATTTGTTCATTAGAATGAAAGAATATAACGGAATAAATACAACTGTTACTCGCATAATCATGTCAACAAATTAATTAAATCTACAAGCAAGATACAATCCATATATGGAAATGTAGTTGGCTGGTTGGTTGAATTTTACGGCATGTCAACCCTCGTTGGGTTATTTTATGCTGAAGACGTTTTGTTTTATTCATCTTGATGGTACTCATTTTTTTAACTCGATTTTTTAAACACACATTTTTTAAAACTCATTTTTTTTATTTAACCCATAGATGGGACCCTAACAGGTACTACCACTCTGTGTTAGAGTGGACCTGTGAATAATGGCGATCAAAGGGTATTCCATACTCTACAGAGCTCTAGAATTGGAACTTCACCATCAGATATAGTTTAACATCATACCTAAGGGCATTAAGACCCCCAACCACTGCCTTCTAGCACATATATGATAAAAAAGGTTTGGGGCTTGCCGTAAGGGCAATAGGGTTGGGACAATCATTATGGAAGTGTAAGTGATGTATTAGTTATTGTTGTAAAAAAAAAAAAAAATAAAAATGAACTTGACATCTCAGGTTCTGGAAGAGGCTGTTGCATTTCCCTTTGTGCCAATGCCCTTGGTGGAAAAAGTATGAATCCATAAATAGTAAAGTAGACTGGACTCTTTAGCCTTGGTAAGGCAACCAGTCTAGGAGAAGGAAAACTCTCATTCAAAACTTGAGGAGTTGTTTAGCAAATATGTGGCACACTGTTGCACCATTCTTCAAGTGTGATTGGTCCTTCATAAGTGTTCATCTAAGGCATGAACCCATCTATTCTCTCCCTAGCTATGGGTAATTAGTAGAGCAGACTGGCTTCTTTAGCCTTGTTTAAGCAACTATAAGGAAATTCAAATCGGTTATCATCATCAGGTCATGCTGACAGCACGGATTCCCACTAAAGAGATCGGTTTGTCCTACTATTCACTCATTAATCTACACAAACTAGAAGAAAAAAACTCATTACGCAGGAGAGAGGAGTGCCAAATTATTCAGTAAAAAAAACAAACAAACTGCTAAACTGCTTACACAGGTGATTTGCTTATAGTGATAAACACTCAAATATTAACCAAGCCCTCCACAATGAGCAGGATGTGACACAAGGTCAATTTTTAAGTGGAGAAAAAGCTAGATGAGAACTACATAAGGATGCTGCATGCTGTCTTGAATAAATCCTGAAACAGCACCCCACAAAAAAACAACTGTATAGCCACTTACCTCCTATCATACAAACCATCCAACTAAGATGAACAAGATAATCTGGACACTGCTAGAGAAGCAAGAACGAACTCATAAGTGACATTCTCCTATGGACACACCAGTGTAGGCCAACCAGTAAAAACCTACATAAATCAACTCTGTGTGCATTATGGATGTCATGCAGAAGACCTGCTAGGTACAATGACTGATATGGATGGGTGGTGAGAGTCCTGTTCCAGATGTACTTGTGTTCAAGACCTGTCAAATTAAATCCACTGTAATTTTCCAGTGTTACCATTAATTCTAAAATCTACACTAAACTTCCTTATAAAAATGATAGGCTATGCCTATTCATTATGTAACAATATGCCATTAAACAAAGAAACCGAATGTTTCAGAGATACTGATGGTAGGTTTGAACTATTAGTAGATCTGTGGATAGTAAGGTAATTGATGACTGCACCATTGTTTTTAAGGAGTGTAAGAAGCATTTTACATGACATAGATTCATCAATAGATAAATTCACTGACTAATGATGAAGAAAAAATTAACAAATATTTTTCAACATAATCTCTTTCTTATTTGTTTGGTTTGTTTTGTTTTACGGCATATCAACCTCAGTGGGTCATTTAATGCCAATAAAGTTTTGAAATAAATCAATTCTTAATGGATAATACAATTTTGTTTATCAACTCCTGTTTTTCTATTTAACCCATAGATGGGACCCTAACAGGTACTACCACTCCGGGTCAGAGTGGACCAGGGAGAAATGGTGATGAAGGGGTGCTCCACATTCCCCAAACCTCCAAAACTAGAACCTCACCATCAGATAGAGTTTAACGTCATTCCCAGGACATGTAGACCCGCAGCCACCGCCTTCTAGCACCCATATGATTTCTTATTTGTATTGATGAGATGAGGTTTGATGTGAATAATTTTTGCACTTTAATTTTGTGGGGAATATTTTTAGAATATATATATATATATGGTAAATAGTAGGACAGACTGGGCTCTTTAACCTTGGTTAGGCAACCAGTCTAGGAGAAGTAAAAAATGTATAAATAACTAATTAAATAAAGCAAGTGTCTCTTTTTTTATTTAAAGATATACATTATACAGCGTCCAAAATGTTATGTTTATACATACCACAATAAAGATTAGGACAACAGTCCGAAAAATCAAAATTATGTAATTCTCTTCTTTGTGAATGCACTTAATTAAGTAGTGTGTATCAATAACATAGATTGAACATTACACAGTGAAATTCTTAGATAAAACTTCATCAGCTTATATGTCAAGTGGCAAACTTATCGATCACACAGACTCACTTGAAATAAAACACTCTGAAGAACAATGCCAATTTTGTAGCTGGGTGTGGTATATTTATGGGGGTTCAGGTTACTGTTGATACACTCCTTAGATTGAAACCTGCATCTATTGATCTGTATACATGATCATATACTTTTAATCTAACTATATTACCTGTATCTTGAGTAGATTAAAACATTCAAGGTGTTGCAATATTATTTTCCATTAGTGTGTATATATTTATTCAGTTGCTCTGCATTGGAAAGGAAACAACACAAGGTCAGTTTTTAAGTAGATTAAAACTGGTTTGAATTCAGTTTTTCTTCTCCTAGATGCTAAAGAACTCAGTCTGCTTCTATAACTGTATTTCCCCCGAAAATAAGACCGGCTTATATTAATTTTCACCCCGAAATATAACACGAGGGCTTATTTTCGGAGGATGTCTTATTCTTTTAGCATTGAAAAACGACATTACAAAGTAGAAAATGAAATTTCTAAATAAACAGAAATTACGAAAATTCACATTTATTTACCAAGAACTGAAAAAGCTGTGGAACATACTAATTGTATTTTCAAATTACAGCATCCCTGAAGACCTTACTTTGAAAGTCCATTAGTTGACCATTTAGCATAATAACAATATATCCTGACAACAAATTTATGAGATTATTCATTCCATACTATCATCCTCTGGAATGTTATTGTTCTGCAAGTCACTGGAACTTCTTATCCAGGTAGCATGCTCGTAGTGCATTAGCAACCCAACTGTCAGTGATCATGCATCGTCTTGATTATTGACAAAGATGAGTGTTTGCATCACATGATGTAATTGTGAACAATGCTTATTTCTTTCATTCTGTCTGCTGCTCTCAACTAGGGCTTAATTTAAGGGGGAGGTGCTTATAATAAAATCCTGAAAAAGCACACTAGGTCTTATTTTGAGGGAAACAAAGTACTTGCTTAAAAATCATATACAAAACAAGATTTGATATCAAATAACCCACAATTGTATTTGATAAAGTTTGTATAAGATGAGATTTATTTTGTATATTATAATTACTAGCAAATATATGCACCCTCCGGGTGAAAGTATTTAAGTTTTAATGTAATAAAATATCATATTAAATTAGAAACGGCTAATGAAACTGAATAAGAATTCAGATAAAAATATTTGGAACTGAGGGAGTATAATTGAAAAATAGAACAACTTGGAAACTAACTCTTCCATCATTTTCCCTTACTCCCGTCTTTCATTGGTAAATTTTCCTAATTTAACTATTTAGTTAAAATAGGAAGTAAAGAATAATATTAGTTATTTCTTCTTGTTAATGGATTTCTTTTAAGATTTATCCCCGAGATTTTTGCTTATATTCAATAAGCTAAAACCAAACAATTAGAAATCAATAATACTAAGCATATATTTATTAAAATCAAATTTTTAAGATCAATATGCAAATTAGCTTTCCAATTCACACTGTAAACCACTATTTTGTTGTATATATTAATACAATTGCATGTTATTCATATGTAGATATGGTCAACAGTCTTAATGATGTAAAACAATTTTATTAATAATTGAGGTTTAAATAAGAATAGAATCATGGAGAATGTGATGTAAATAACAAAAGGGAATTGTGACTTGAATAGTAATATAGTTTCGGTTACAGACAGATAAACACACAATCTCCATTATAATAAGATATCCACAAATTTCAAAAGCAATGCAGTTGCAATGGGGATAATTTGTAATTCCTTTGGATTTATGATGTTTCTATATTATGATAATCAATTGTTGAAAGCTCGAAGTAATTTCTTTATATCCACTTTTTGCAACATTACCCTCTGAATTTGCATAGTGCCTTTTAATAGTATTGGTCCAGCATATTCTTTTTACCAAATGTTTAACATCAAAATTTGAAGTTTTATTGAATTTATTCATCAGTAAATCCGCCAATAGAAACATTCTATTAACATTACAAAAAGGAGACATTAGAAACATTAATTAATTCTACAAAAAGGAGACATTAGAAACATTAATTAATTCTACAAAAAGGAGACATTAGAAACATTAATTAATTCTACAAAAAGGAGACATTAGAACATTAATTAATTCTACAAAAACATTAATTCTACAAAAGGACAATTAGAACATTAATTAATTCTACAAAAAGGAGACATTAGAAACATTAATTAATTCTACAAAAAGGAGACATTAGAAACATTAATTAATTCTACAATTCTACAAAAAGGAGACATTAGAAACATTCCAATTAATTCTACAAAAAGGATTAGAAACATTCCAATTAATTCTACAAAGGGAGATGCAAAATTCAAAGGAAAAACCATCAGAGATTTTATGCCATTAAACAATAATTAACTAACAAAAAAAAAGTTTTCTGTTTTAATAAAGATGTCAGAAGTCCATCAGTTTGTGCCGATGTCAAACTTTTCCACACTGCTAATTATCCTGTCAGTCAAACTGTCAATATTTATCTATTAACTTTTGTCTAATGTTCCTTTTTAGATTGAAACGCCACTTAATCCCTGATCACATGCTGGTGACACACACACTGCTGCCGGATTTTTTAAAGTTTTTTTTTTTTTTTTATCGTTATGGATTTGGAGATCAAATAGCACCAATTAACTCATTAAGTGCATACAAATTATCTTAATGACCTTCTCATTTTGTAAATCTTTTGTTTTGATATTTTGGGGATAATAAATGTTTTTTTTTCATTTATCTATAACAGATAATCCATAAAAAGTAACAAAGTTTTAGAGTTTTTCAATTCTGTCTACTATGGAACAGTTCATGTTATTGTAGCCTTTAGCTTGTATATCTCACAATGTGAATCTATATAATTACTATATAATTTATATAATATATATATATATATATATATATATATATATATATATATATATATATCTATGTATGTAAGTGTGTGTGTGTGTGTGTGTGTGTGTATATATATATATGTTTATAAAGGAAAAGGTGACTTACTGGTGAATTTAGTCACGATGGTTAGTAAGTGTGGAATTCAGGGGGTAAGTCAGCGATATAACAGATACAAAGTGCTCAATACTAAGTAGAGCAAATTTATTATAAAATGG